>WION01000009.1:0-600000 GCA_015039365.1 Amanita rubescens | reverse complement strand
GACCGTGACATGCGTGAAGTCGAGTTGCTGGAAAGAAAGGGCGTTACTGGTGCTGGAAAGCTTGCAGGTATGTATTTTCTTTCTTGGTTTACATTCTCATCATTGGTCCTCGATAGATTATGAAAAACTAAAACCAGCATTGGAAAATCTGATAAAAGCTTATAAAGAGGACCTTGAACTTGTCGCGTCGTTGGAGAAAAGGATAGCGACATTGATGAATCGAAACACGACACAGGTTGATGCGCTCTCAGAGCTATTTGTCGCTTGGGACGACACGTTAACAGAAGCAGAGGATAAAATTAGCAGGCTAGAACGAGAGAAGGCAGAGCGACTTCGATTAGGCCTTGAGAAAGATACCACGGAATCCTGATGTATACCCGTCGGACTGATCATGCACGGTATCCAGTAAGTAATAAATTGCGATGACGATTTAAGATAACAAGAAGCCATAACCAAGACATGATAATGCGTGATATATCAGACGTACAATGATGAATTACTCGTAGGGCATACTTTCGACGGCTTCACATAGCGAGGCCCAATTGTGAAGGACGTTCTCCGTGTGCATGTGCTCCTCGCGTGCAAAGGTTTGTAAAGCTTGCGAAAGCAACGTGTTCTCGCGATTGTGCAGGACGACACGCAATTCTTGCCACATACTATATCATATCAGTTCCGAACTAGTTGCATGTTCGCGAGAGAGAAGCTTACCAGGCACGAATAAACAGTCGCCGGCTGAGTTGTGCAGCGATAGTTCCCTGGTCCTTCTCAATCAAGCTGGCCAGACGGTCTACTTCTTCTTGCCACCCTTCTTTCTGTGCAGCACGAGTACCGTCCAACTTGACCGAGTTTCGACTCCACTCGCTTTTTTAGCCTGTCGACGTGATCTATGGAAAAACGATCGTGTCGCATGAATAAATCTCTTGTCGCGAGATATAGATCTCGTTGGCTCTAAGGAGCTATTAGCAAGTAATTCAGCATAACGACGGAGTTTCGATTACCTTCAATGCCTCGAGGGTTGTGTTGAGCAGAACCTGGATCTACGCGAAATATGCGTACAGACATCACAATACATAGAACGAATAACTTACCCTACCCTCTGATATCTCTGAAGCCCTCTGAGTGTGAAGCGCAAGTTGCTCGAGCCCCCCATTTACTCCATTCGTCAACTCACACTCTTCGCTACGCCAGCATCTCTCGTTGACTTCAACAACGGCTCGCAACGTGTTTGTAAGCCTTGCAAAATCGCCCTGTTGCTCCGATGGAAACGTGCGTGGCATATCGTAAGTCCCCATTATTGACCCAACCACAGATCCAATCATTGATTCATCGGAGGACACGGATTCGGCAATCGACATTTCGGAATGGGGAGACAAGGGAGGCAATGCGAAATGAGTTGGAAAAACTGTTCGGCGCGAAACAGAAGGCATCCGTACCGCTGCTGATTCACGGCGTCTGATAATGCGCTCAGCAAGGATACATATCCTCTGCCATTGCTCTATCAGGGGGTTGAGTTTTCCTCGGATAAAACTGAATAAAGGGGTTTATTAGTGCTTCAACTGCAGATGTTCAGCTTACGCAATTTTATCTTCGAGATCGCTTGGGATAGTCATTTCTTCGATCTTGTCCACTCTCTTGGAGGCAGACTCTTCTTCTAGTGATACGACATTGTTTTTCCTCCATATCTCAAAGGAAGTCTCAGTCAAGAACACGGCCAGTAGACCATCGTCCTTGATAACTGGGTGATTCCTGGAATCAAATTTGTCAGTTACAGCTTAATCAAGTGGAGGCCAAGTCTCACACGACAAAGTTCAGCGCGCGAGCCAAACCTCGCCTGAAGTGACGCTGAGCACTGCGATACCACTGACCCTGGAAGCATACCTTCTTTGCTCCAAAAAATGTTCATCGGCTAGATGGTGAAAACCAATTAAACCAAAAAAAAAAAAAAAGTAAGGATTAACTTACGTCCTATTCTCTTAGGGGGCAATGCGGGGAAAAGACGGAAAGGATACCGCCGAAGTAAGCACTCCCAGAGGAAAGCGAACTCGGAGTATCGCCTTGTCACAGATGGACCTCTCTATATACAGGGATCGTCAAGTCGCACATCAGACGTGTAAGAAACAAGCAACGCACGTCTGTTGAAATCTCGTACACCATGTATCGGTTCAAAATGAATCCTTGATGACCCAAGAAGTTAACTTTAACGGTCTCCTGCTTCTTCCACCAATCTTTTGGCAGTCCAGAGCCAGATAGACTTGATGGAACGCCGTTCAAACCAATGGGCTGTCGCGCAACCGGTTCATAAGCGGCAGAAGTGTTTCCCAACGCGGATGGATATCTTGGATTCGTGGCGCTCCACGGATCTTCTGAATACGTAGGCATTCTGACAGGTGTAGAGAACGTAGATACTGATGGGGGTAGCTTGTTAATATCAACGATGGGTTCTGGGAGAGCATTCTGCGCAGCTAGCGCTGCGACTTGCTCAATGCTAACGTCTAGGAGAGCGTATTAGCCAAACAGTCCAGAGAGAGATGTTAGGAAAACATAAACCTTTGCCTGTTTGTGCCAGCGCTACTAGAGCTAGCGCAACAAAGAATTCTACCCTCGATACTTTCGAACGCGAACTAACCAAGTTGACAATCTATATAGGACGTATTAGCGGTCAGCGAGAACGCTTCGAGATAAACGCCAGGTTATGCAACAACCAGAGATTTGAGCTCACTTTGTCAATGCTAGCGGCCGGTAGGGATGACGTGGCGAGAACGCGAGATAGCGCATTGACGGATATTTCACCCGAGTTGGTCGGATCGACGGCAAGGAATGCCCTGTTGTATGACAGTGGTATGGTGGCATCGCCTGATTAAGATGAGGAATGGAGCAATTGAGCACGGCAGCGAGTCAACAGAGCGCACCTATCATGGAACTAAAAGTAGAAGTTGGCGGCGAAGCGGGTGGAATGGGAGTCGGCGCCGGACTCGGCTGCGCGCTCCATGGGTCGAGGCCGTCGTCGTACACGGAGCTGGCGAGTGGGTTTTCGCTCACAAAGCTGCCTCCGAGGCCATTCGTATAATTTGTTGTGTATCGCTGGCCGGGACGAGGAGCATTGAACATGCTTGAGCAGGAAGAGCTACTAGGCCGGTCACGCGTGCCGTACTAGAGCCTGTAGTGGCTGTGCATATCATATCATTCAACTACGCTACCCTACAACATCATTACATCAAGGTGTGCTCTTCGCTGCAAAGTGTAGCGTCCAGGTCGACAACAATCGCCTGGCATTCACCTCCTCTCCAGTCAAACTTAAACATTTCATCAGACTCGGCGCATCAGTTATCAGGTTTGGACACTCACCCAGGCGTTCCATACGTTAGCGGGGACAAGAAACTAAACATCGAAAGCAGAACGAGACTGTATATAAAAACGATAATTGGCCCCTTGAGGCCAATGTCGGAGCATTGCGAAGGCCTTCTTCGTGTATTATTGTCGGCGATGGAGATTGGATAGTTAATTGTTTCGCTCAAAATGAAATTGAGCACGGCGCCGACGACCAGGGCTGAAGCAAGGTGTGATGGCAGATAGTGGTGAATAAACAGTTGACGGTTCATCAGGAAGAACGGGGCATAATGCACACCCCACACAAGGAAGAAGAAGCCTGCGTTGTTCCAGAGACGATTTCGCACAGCTGCAGAAAATGTTATCATCGTCATACTAATAGCACGGAACACAAACGTACGGTCAGCAATAGGATCCATCGCACGGCGTCGTGCAATCAGATCTGCCCCGAGGACACCAACGAATATCGACAAGCCAATGGTACAAGTCCACCAGCCAATAACGTTACCAGCCAGGTAGATCTGCTTTTGGGGATCAGCCTCCGTCCAGAAGCTGATACCACTCAGTACAAATGGCCAGTTAATTGGTCCGCTGGCATAGGGATGAGATGCAGTTAATCCTGCATTGTGTTGCAACATCAAGAGCTGCAGCTCTGCAAACTTCCTGAAGAAATTCATTGACTTTGGCTCCTTCGCTTGCTGTTTCTCAGTACGGCCACCAAGGTCCGTCTCGCCATCTATATTCAGAGTCAGAGAATGTAACGATCGATGTAGGCAAACTGACTTACGTTGATCAGCAACGATATCGTCCACGAACCAAGTGGCTGTCCTCTCCGTCGGATTCTTGTTCCCGTTAATCTCTTGCTGTTTGAATGCCCAGTCGGGCAGCTGTCCGGAGTGAGTCCACATTGACACTTTGGTCGGGACATGAACTAGTTTGAAGTGACCCGACTTGCTCTTCCATACTTGACCTTCGTCCCCTTCGTTTAGCACGAGCGTGAACAGGGTATCGTTGTGTCTAGAATCGTCATCTCTGGGCCAGGTGGTGAATTCTTGGTTTGTAGGCATGAGTGGCGAGGCAACATCATGCGTAAGCAAGTGGGTGTTGGTGTTGACATGGAGGAGGCGAATGACGTCCTTGTGTCTCACAATCCTTCCACGGCCAGTCTCGGGGAGCGATTTAGTCGGAATAATTTGCCAAAAATTATTCGTATCGTTGTGTGCATAACCTGTAACTTGCTGGCCTATTGATCCAAGTGAGTAAGCCAAAAAGTCACTGGAGATTCCGCCGACCTTGACTGCTGATTCGTCCATCGTCATATTTGAGTGGATACTTTTCGAGGTGGGAATGAAGGAAAACCTTGGAATCCTTGTGCTTCAGGGCCACGGTATCATAGTAGTGAATCTCTGATCTTCGCGTCAGCAATCCTTCGGCACGAGTACGGAGAGTTATTTACCGTGACTCTTCAGAAGCAATTCATTACCGGCCAAGGTTTCTTGGAACGCTGGACTCATAAATGTATCGCCAGGGCCGGAGGTTGTCAAGATAGAGAAGTGGACGTAAAAGAAGGAGAGATATAGAATAAAGGGAACGAGAATCAAGCCCGTGGCACGAGCCATAAAGTGCCTCCAGAAGTAATCCTAAGTTCTCATGTCAGAACAAGCCGACCTATGTCATTCCAACGCACCATACTATGTCCTTTCTTTATGTCTAATATATCCCAGAGGTCGATGAGTACAGCAATCCCGATGGCGAAGACTGCCAAAATGCCATTGACCTTGGATCCCCAAGTGCAAGCCATAAATACTCCGGTCAAGACTAACCATGTCCACCACTCGATGGTGAACTGCCTAGAATGAATATGTGAGCAGCAGACCAATTAATACACGGGGCGACACCCACTTGTACCGAAGCTTCTTGAAGCGGACATAGGCATATATGGTCAAAGCCAAGAAGAAAATCATGATGGCATCCAGAAGGATAAGCCGTGATTCAGTGACATGCGCGTTGTCTGGTTGAGACGATCAGACAATACAAAACAGCAACAGGCGCCAACCTACCAAATAGAATGATGAGGGCCGAAAATGCAGAAATGATGGTAGGATAACCACTCTCCTTCATGATGGCATAGACAATAGGCACCGTTAGACTACTGAGCGTAGCAGGTAAGGCGCGCATCCCTACGTAAGGGACGTGATTTTTTGTGTAGCTTTCCCCAATATTCTCGAATAGGAACTGCCCATCAAAGCCAACAAACCATCCAGCCAGACCAAAAAGCATCTTTGCGAACGGAGGGTGAACATCAAAGTAGTACTGTCGTGAAAGGTAGTATGCCGCGAACTTTCCAAAGTGGACCTCGTCAAAGCTGCAGCATTCGATGCTCAGTTGCGCCACACACACATGCGTAGCGATCACTTACACGACTTGGTCTGGATGGTTGATCTTGTAAAACCGCACCCCAAATGAAAGCGCAGTCAGCAGTGCAACGACTATAGCGCTTCCTCTGGGGGTTTCTAGAGCCAATTCAATAGCATGTCGCTTTTCCTAGAGCAGAAAACGCGTCAGGTTGTGCTAGTGTTTTCCTCGAAATCTCATACAGGATCTTGGTATACATCATTAACGTCTTCTTCGACCAGGTGTTCTTGCTCATCTTCATAAAGGGACTCTCCGGAGCGCGATGACGACCCTCTTTTCCTCATCCCGGACGACATTGTGATAGGTGACGGGAGGAGGGGAAGCCAACCTTTCTTCAGCGTGGATGTTGTTTATGAAGTTCAATTGCTTATGTCAGCAACTCTGGTGCTAAAATTAAAATTAAAATTGATGTCTACTAAATATCAAAACGGTATCAAATAATCCGACGTCCAAGACCAGGCATTAACAATCCTTTAGCATACGCACGAACATCGAGACCAGCTTCTTTCAAGTCTTTCAATTTTGAAAGAGTAGCTGACACATGGTCAGCCACATCCGAACCGTGCAAAAACACGTTCACGCTCTTGAGTGGTACAGCGAGCAACCCACCCTCCACTTCGCTTCCTCGTCGACCAAACGTCCATCGCGCACGCACCAATCTAATAAAAGTCTCCACTGGAAAATCAGGCTACGCGAGAGACGAGCTCTATTGCTTGAAGTCGCGGTAAAATCGGTGTCAACAGTTCAGGACCTCTTCTTCTCCGAGCGAGATTGTTCAACAACAGTTCCGTGTCCTTCACAGAGCCAGGCCAGATAGATACGCACAAATGTTTCAAGGATGACAATGACTGTAAACTCCGCACAAGACTATCTTCTGACCACTTGTCAACTCGAAAAGTCAGATGCGTGATCGTGCTGTTTTTCTTGAAGAACTTGAGCGCGCCATCGTCTGGTAAATGATGGCATTCGAGATAAAGAGTTGAAAGCAAAGGCAGGTCAAGAGCCCTGAGCACTTGGTCAGTCAACAAATGATCCGCCGTGTGCAAATCGAGTCGCAGCGTCCGTACACGTTCGCTCCTGAGCAACGTAAAGGGTTCAACTCTCACCCCCGCGGGTGGCAGCGTCAGATTCAAATCCACAAGATCAGGACAGCTCTGGATCAGCCGAGGAAAATACAAAACGCCGTGCATCGAGCAACTCGCCAATTGCTGCATCGGCAGATGCACCGCATCGTACGGAAACGCTCCCGTCACTGTCAACGACCGCAGCTTCGGGGTATTCGCAAAGACGTCACAAGCGAACGGTTTCCCGCGGGGAAGCTCCGACGTAAAATGCGTCTCGAGAACCTTGAGACTATCCAGCCTATTTCTCAACGCCGTATAGAACCTGTTCTGCGTCGGACACGGAACATGGCTAAGCTGGAGCTTCTCCCACCGCTGACACGTCGCAGCCATGCACTGCGCCGTCGGCGACTGCGCCCACAGTTCAAACGCCCCCGCATCGTACGACCGTCCAAAGAGCGTCACGGACAAGGGCAAATTTCCCGAAAGCCTAAGAACGTGCGCCAACGGCCTCAACTTGCGTCTATCCAACACCGCATGATCGTCGACGCACACGATCACCCGCGTCCACAACCTCGGACAAGACACGGCCGCAAACCGTAAACCGCGAGAAACTCTCGTAAACACCCACGGAGCCCTCGTATCTTCATCGTCACCGCTGCGGCTGCTCACACCTGCCACCGCACCGCCGTCGGACGAACACGAGCTGAACCGGTCTTCCACTATTGATCGGCTACACCGCAGATCCTCAACAGCCGCGTCCGAGGGAAGACAATACTGAAAAATCTCTCCCCAAATTTCAGGCGGCACGCGTCTCGCGGGAGAAAAGAGAGCCGAATGCTGGTCGAGGTACTCTCTCAGCTTTCCGCGCTTCTCGACGAGCTTGTCTAGCACGGCAGACAGTCGGGAGATTCGCGTGTCCAATCTAGAAATATCGTTTTGGACTTTGGGGAACGTTCCTTGGACTTGAACGGCGAGCCGACCGGTGAGGAGCGCGTTGGTCCCGAGGAGGTGGGGAACGAGCGAGTCGGGTGGAGAGATGTTGAGTGTATCTGTTAACCATACCGACTCGGCTGCGACGTCGTTGTCAAGAAACGAGTTGGAAGAACTATCCTGAACGTTCATATTGAAATAATTGGGCACCGAGATTTTTTTTCGACCAAGGTTTTTTAGGTACGGTATAAATAGCCTCCGGCGGTTGTTATGCGGTAGCGTATTGTATGTAGTCGGAGTGGGGGTGGGGTGGGATGAGGTTAACCCGAACCTGGCGCCCACCGCTTCAAGACCACCAACCCTCGATATCAAAAAAAAAAAATTACAAAAATAAAACACGCTTCTACAAAGTGCCAAGTCCCTCGGCCACCTCTTATCAGTCCTTATGACGTTTAGATGACTCACAGACTCACACTCTCGTCATCCCTGCAGGGGGTTGTTACTTCATTTCCGGTTCGCACGTTTCAAGGATTTATTTTTGAAGGAGAAAAAAAAAGTCCGTATATAGATACCAATATTGCGCCTTTACGCCAAGACGATACACTAAGTTGCATAGATCCTAATCGAATAGACAGAGAAACGAGAGATGAGCGGAACATTATATATATAAGTAAACGAACGAAGATCAACCTCGAGAAAGAAAGAAGAAAAAGATGGTGTCCTGTACAGAGCAACGAGAGAGACAGAATTGGTACAAGTAAGGTAACAGCCAGAGGATGGTTTTCTATCTTGAAGGAGGATGGCCCTTAATATAGAATAATAAAAAAAGAACGACGCCCAAGAAAGAAAAGAAAAAAGTGAACATGGATCGTTACTCGCGCTGAACCCAATCAGCGCTCCGTGATACGAGCTCGATCGCATTGTCTGAAGTCCAAAACAATCGTTCAGTCGCGCTCCGTCCCGTCCAAGCTTTTTGTTCTCGTAAAATCATGGCCTGTTAAAACAAGCTCAACACCCGCACACACACACGACATGACACACATACCTGCTGAGCACCAAACTTTCGATTATCATGTGAAAACATCTCCACGTTATCCTCCAACGCCTCAGCCAACAACTGCAAATCCTGCAAAATGCTCTGCATCGCACGCACCGCTGCGAGAACCAACACTTCCTTCCTGTTCCTCACCGTACTCCCACCCACATTCGGAGGAGGGAGCGACTGAGATATCGTCTGCAACACCGTATGCAGTATTCGCTTCGTCTCCGCAAAGATAACCCTTCCCTGCTGGTAATTACCCTTGGTAACGAGCACCAACGCGCGGGATATCATCTCCGATGCCAAAAGTTCCATCCTCCGCCTCACGATGACAGGATCCGAAGTATGCGAAGGCTGGCGGGGAGGTGCAGACACCCCGCCGGGGCTCAACGACATGGGCATCAACGTCACGGTGAGCAACACGGGATGAGCCAAACGCGATACCTGCTTGCTCGCAGCAGGATCAAAGAACGATCCGTCCACCTCCACCACCGGAATTTCATCAATCATCCTATCCATCATCCCAAACGCAAAATCCACCCCGTCATCGATCGCCAACGAATCCAACCCGAGACTATGCACGAACTGATCCGTAGCGTTCATCATCCGCTTGCTCGCTATGCTTCCGTTCCCGTTTGCAATGCTACCGGCAGAAACGCTCCCACCGCGCGTCCACATATGTTGCTGCTGCTGGTGTTGATGTTGATGTTGTTGCTGATTCTGCAACAACGCAAGATGCTGCTGCTGCACCGCACTCCGATACGCGTCCGAATTATCCAACTCGAGCTCGATCAACATCTCCTTCCGTTCCCCATACCTCAACTCGCCCACATCCACATCCACATTCTGACCATCCGAAGCGACGATCGCAGCCGGCCCACCAGAAACTTTTCGTACCTTGAACCTGTGACCGTCCACGACGCGCATGTGGAGACGCATGCTGAGCAGACCAATCGACATCATCCCACCCACGCAGCCTGAAACGCAATCCCGCAAATCGTACCAATCCTTGACGTACGTATACGTTCCTTTCGTGCTGCTGGACATGAGCCAGATGGAGCTTGGCTCGTGGGACCGACCGTACCCAAACGAATGGATGGGCATATTCGCAGCTTCTGCGCGGGCTAGCACGAGATCGAGCTGAGCTCGTCTAGTATGCTCGCTCGTATCAGATACGAGAATCATACCACCGATCGGGTTCCGGCCTTTCCGCTGTAACACCACATCGAAGCCTATTTCGAGGATGAGAGACGAAGAAAGAAAAAAGTGCGAGAATATACTAACCGTGGTTAACGGCGTTGACGACATCCGTATGCTCCTCTTTTATTCCGCGAACCAGAAACTCGTCTTCTTCGATTCGTGACCCGATGATGTCGATAAACCTAGTTAATCGCTTCCTGCTTTGGGTCTTGCCAACGCATAAAAAGGGTGTCTTTCGTACTTTCCCGCCTTGTCCCACTTCGTATGTGACCAAGCTCAGTCGGTCCCTTGGGCCAAGAGAGGCTAGCAAAAAGTCTAGAGTGGTTTTGATGACGCGAATTTTGAGTTGGGCCGTGCTAGGCACCGACATTGGGGGAGGGACGGAAATGACCATGATGAGGTCCATGGGTGGATGAGGTAGAGGGGTTAGCGAGTTGGAAGGACCAGAGGAGGTGTAGGGAGTGACGAGGACGGAATGTTGATCGTAAGAGCTCAGTTCATCGTCTTCGCCTAGAGGTGATAATCTTTGAGAGGGGATTTGTGCCATTGGCTTTTGCGAATAGCTGTGGGACGTCAAGGAAGAATTGGTGGAGCGGGCAGAGCTATGGAGGAGACTGTCGACGGTGCTCATGGTCGTCATGGTGCTTCCGCTAAGCATTCGCATTGCTTTTTGACTTCCGCCAAACTCCTCCAGGGGGACTTGAGGTTCCACGGCCTTTGGCCCACGGAACAGGTTGACGAGTGCCAGTATCGTGTTTTTCCATGACTCGAGGGCGGCGCGTTCCTTGAAGACGAGGATAAAGGATGCTACCTCGTCTTCCATGTCAATGGTGAGACTCATTTCGCCAGCCGCAGACGATGCGGTAACGTTACGTATATGGCGAACGTATATCCGACCTTTTAGCCGGAGGACGCCCCTGGAGCTGCTAGTGGCGATAGAGCTCTGGTCTGACAGTAAACGTGAAAAACCTCGCTTCTTTTCCTCGACGGCGCAGATGATGGCCTCTTTGAAGAGATAGACATAAAATTCGCGGATGGCGGTTTCGCGTCTGACGGACAAAAGATCGTACATTTGCAAGGGACCTAGATCTGACAGGGGATGACCTTTCCAATCTATGATGCGGTTCCTTAAATCTTCTGTGATGGTGGAAAAGGGCGAGTCTTCCTCGCGGAGGATGATGTTGGCGATTGGCTCGGGGGGAGGGTCGGCCAGGTCGACCATGGATGTTACATTGCTTAGGCCTCTGGCGCGTCCAAGCTGGTCAAGATTGGGACTCGAGTGCGGCGAGATGTTATTTTTGATGGAGCCAGGGGTGCTCCGTAGTACGTAATTATCTTGCATGACTGGGCTAGGGGCGAGACCAGGTATGTTTCCTGATGGGCGTTTTCCGGCGAGTTCAATGACGACGATGCATGTGAGGGGTTGGCTTGGTTCGTTTGTTCGGGTAAGGGTGGGGAATTCTGAGCGAAGTTGGATTGAAGGGGCAATAACGTATGGGGAATGTTCGCCTGCGGAGGATCTTGAGAGGGCAACGTGGTCTAAAGGATCGTCTTCGTTTGGGTCGAATGGACGCGGAGTTGGAGCGCCCCGGGCGGCTGTAGGAGTTTCACGGCCAGGAAAAAGAGCGCTTGGAGATTTATGTTCAGACATGCCGGTAAGGGCGGCGAGCTCTGAGAGTTTGGCATGGTTAAAAAAGAGGGTAGAGTGTGTAGATGGAACGCACTATTGGATTTTCCAACGTCGCCCTTCATCGGTCGCCTGCATACGCCGCAAACGCCAAGGTTTGGTTTGCGAGATCTGCCATTCTGGCTCGGAAGGGGGCCATAAACGGCGGTGAAACAAGCCTGGTGAGAGTTGAGGGTGGTAGATGGAAATCAAGTGAAGCGAACCTCGTGAAGGGCATGACCACACTCTGGAACGACGTGGGGTTTTTCACCTGGTAGTCTGAAACTGAAACTAAGAGGTTCGAGACAGACGGGGCATTCTTCCTCGTCGTCGAGTGAATCGTGATTTGAAACGACTGGGATTGGGTTATGCATGAGAGAAAAGGGATGGGAAAGACGGAATGATGAGGTGGGAGAAAGGCGGAGGTGCATGATGTCTAATTTCCCTGACGTACTTGCAGGCTATGAGAACGCTGCACCCCTTGGCGACGAGCGCAACCCTGATGGAAAGTCTCTCTATAACCCTCCCACAGATAGTCTTTCTCCTGCCTATCATACTTTTCCAGCGCCCATTCGTTCAGATAAGAATGGCTTTGATTTCCATGGTGAGTGTCAGTGTCTAGTAGCCTACGCCAGCCTAATAACATACACAGTCTATTACACTCTAGACGATATGGAGTATGCTCGCCAGCTACACGAGCGGATCAGGCGGGAATTTCCCGAGATGCGTATTTATCGGCTCTGGGATAGGGCAGTTGGACCTCATCCAACGCCCATGTTCGAAGTTAATACATTCAATCCGCATCAAACGGGAGCAATCTTTTCGTTCCTCGCCGTCTATCGCGGCCCTTGCTCGTGGGTATTACTTTGAGCTGTACTCGAAACTTGAATTTACTTTTTACTCCTAGCGTCTTTATTCACCCGAACACGGGTGACGCCTATCGGGATCATACGGAGTTGGCTACATGGATGGGCAAGCCCTGGGAGTTGAAGCTAAGAGATGCTAAAGGGGCTCGCATAATTGTTTTGTGTATTAGCTAGATCCGGCCCGTACGGCAATTACCATGTCTCGTCAGATCCTCGACAATGCACTGGAAGCTGTTGGCAATACTCCCCTCATCCGCTTAGACAAGCTTGCACGATTGCATGGTTTAGAATGCAATCTTTGTGAGTAAATTTTCAAAAGGTAACGGACGAGAAAACTGATCAAGAATGACACAGTGGGCAAGGTGGAGTTTTTCTCGGCGGGCGGGTCAGTCAAAGACCGAATAGCAAAGGCTATGATCGAGGCAGCGGAGAAGGACGGAACTCTCGTTCCTGGCAAGAGTATTGTCATTGAGCCCACGTCGGGGAACACAGGTGAGTGAAGTTTAAATTACCATTCTATATGCTATCTAATGATCTCTAGGGATTGGGCTGGCCATGGCGTGTGCTATCAAGGTAAGTAGCAAGTATCTATGTGCTCAAGTACTCATCCTTATAAGGGATATTCGGTGATTATCACTATGCCGAATAAAATGTCCCTGGAAAAAGAGGTGACATTGCGTGCCTTGGGAGCACAGGTGATACGAACACCGAACGAAGCGGCGTGGGATTCGCCAGAGAGTCACATTGGGGTGGCACAGAGGCTACAACGGGAGACACCGCATGCGGTGATTCTAGACCAGTACCGGAACATTAACAATCCGCTTGCACACGAGCAAACGACGGGACCAGAGATCATCGAGGCGGTGGTTTCGACGCCATCTACGACCGAACACCCATCGTCTGGCAAAGTGGATGTAGTTGTGGCAGGGGCCGGAACGGGTGGAACTGTGACCGGTATTTCGCGGGCCGTAAAGAAGCATAATCCGGAAGTGATAGTTGTGGGAGTAGATCCGCGGGGGAGTATCCTTGCGTACCCGGAAGAGTTGAATGCGGAGGGACAGGGAGAAGGGTACGTGGTGGAGGGGATCGGATATGACTTTGTGCCCGATGTGTTGTCACGGGAAGCAGTGGACCGATGGGTGAAGACTACGGATTCTGAATCGTTTGAAAGCGGTGGAAGAGATTATCCGACAAGAAGGATTACTTGTTGGTGGAAGTAGTGGAAGTGCGTTAAGTGGTGCATACAAGTGGTTGAAAAGTAAGGAAGGTAGGTCAATTGCAGGAAGTGGAAGAAACGTTGTTGTGGTTTTGGCAGATGGAATGAGGAATTATATGAGTAGGGATTGGTTCTTATCCCGTTACGTTACATAATCCGATGTCGTCGTCGTCTACTAGAGCAGCCAAGATCACTGTCGAATACCATCGACCATCGAGAGAGTCAATTCGCGAATTAAACGCGCTCATCGCTGATTCAAATTTATACGCTGCTCAAGCTGCACGTTACACTTCTTTACTCAATTCACCTCCTCCTCCTCCAATGGCTGCTCCAACTCGTCCATCTAGAGCTAACACTGCAAACCTCAACGACATCTTTCCACCCGATGTTATCCCTTCAGCTTCACAACTCGCTTCTAGAAGACAATCCATACCAGATCAACATTTCACTCACTCCTCCAAGATCCCGTAGCGCTACCACTTCAACAAAGCCTAAAAAAGGCGTCCTTGGATTCATGTCAGAAGTCTTCAATACCACAAAGCGTCCAGAAATCAGTACTCCTTATGACCCCGTTCATCTCACCCACGTCGGTTTCAACTCTTCCACAGGAGAATTTACAGGTCTCCCAAAGGAATGGCAGCAACTCCTCCAAGAGAGTGGCATCTCTCGTCAGGAACAGGAAAGGAACCCCCAAGCAGTCATGGAGATTGTCAAATTTTATCAAGAGGGTCCCGCCAACGACGTCTGGGATAAACTCGGCGCTGTTGACCCCGTTGACGACTTTCGAATTCCGGTACGTATGTCTCCTGCGTTACCTACCCGCCTCCCCCCGCCTCCCCCCAAAAAGCCTTCGCCTCCGGGATCGACCGTCATCACCGGCCCTACGCCATATCGTCCTGCTCCCACTCCGCCCTCCATCGCTACACCCGCTTTGGACAGGTCCACATCACAGCGCATCCCACCTAGACCAACTAAACCCCTTGACGCTCTCGGCCGCGCCAATACCACTCGCGACAGGCGATCTCCTGCCCCACCCTCCTCCGTTCCCGCCGCTATTAAGGATCAGGCCACCCAATTACCCTCCAAACCTTCCCCTGGTTCTTCTGCCACCGATCTACCCCTCAAGTCGAGGGATCCTCGCGCCGTATCTACCTCTGGCCAGAACTCTACTGCCCAATCTAATTTGGCAAAGGTCTCCGGAGTCGCTACCCCAAGAAAGAGGACAAAGGACAAAACCAAGGATGAAGACATTATCAAACGTCTCCAGGCCATCTGCACAGATGCAGATCCCACAAAGCTATACCGCAATCTCGTCAAGATTGGTCAGGGGTGAGTAGCAAATAACCGCGACTTTCAACAACTTGGCGCTAATTGCCCTCGCTAAGCGCTTCCGGGGGCGTCTACACCGCTTATCAAGTCGGCACAAATCTATCCGTCGCCATCAAACAAATGGACCTCGACAAGCAGCCGAAAAAGGAGCTCATCATTAACGAAATTCTCGTCATGCGATCTTCTCGTCATCCCAATATTGTCAATTATATAGACTCGTTCCTCTACAAGAACGATTTATGGGTCGTCATGGAGTACATGGAGGGTGGTTCCCTCACAGACGTCGTCACCGCCAACCTCATGACAGAAGGCCAGATTGCCGCAGTGTCCAGAGAGACTGCCCAAGGTCTCGAACATTTACACAGGCACGGTGTCATTCACCGTGACATCAAGAGCGACAATGTTTTGTTGAGCATGCAGGGCGATATCAAACTGAGTTAGTCCTTAGCCGCCGCCTGCTAGCCTCTTTTTTCTAACTCTCCCCACACAGCCGATTTTGGTTTTTGCGCGCAAATATCTGATCCGACGCAGGCTAAACGTACCACCATGGTCGGCACGCCATATTGGATGGCACCCGAAGTTGTCACCCGAAAAGCGTACGGTCCGAAAGTAGACATTTGGAGTCTGGGCATCATGGCCATTGGTGCGTTATTGTCTACGCCGTTTTTTTTGTTCTCTTCTGTAACGCGACTTGGGCACAGAAATGATCGAAGGCGAACCTCCGTACTTGAACCAGAACCCACTTAAAGCCCTTTATCCTCATCGCGACCAACGGCACGCCTCAAATCGCCAGCCCAGAGAATCTGTCCCAAGTCTTTGCAGATTATCTCGCCAAGACCCTCGAAGTCGACGCGGAAAAACGGCCGACGGCCACGGAACTACTCCAACATCCCTTTTTCAAACTCTCTGAACCTCTGCGTACCCTGACGCCATTGATAAAGGCTGCGAGGGAGATTGCGAAAAAGTAGCAAGTATAATGTCTCTCGTTCCTTCCATATGCTGCTTCTTTTTTTTTTTTTCACAACTTTTAACCA
This sequence comes from Amanita rubescens, assembly GCA_015039365.1. Taxonomy (NCBI): domain Eukaryota; kingdom Fungi; phylum Basidiomycota; class Agaricomycetes; order Agaricales; family Amanitaceae; genus Amanita; species Amanita rubescens. The sequence goes on along the minus strand of WION01000009.1, from coordinate 583,914 downwards.
CACTGCTACTATCATTTTTGTTTGCTTGCTTTCTTGAACATACAATGTATGCAGTGTCCTTCGTATACCTCTTTGACTTAGTGTAATCCAATACCTACCCACTTTCACTTTCCACAGCGCCTCATAATAATACTATTAAACCCAATTTCCTTGGACTTTTTTCTTTCTTTATTTTCTGTGTGATGAATACCACCACCCCACTACTACCACCATCATAGAAGCAAAAAGAGAAGGAACCCAGGGAGAGAGGTGGAGAGAAAGCAAAGCGATAACATAAACATTTGCGACGATAACAAAGCGATATAGAAAAAATACCAGATTCCCTTATTGTAGTGTTACATTTGTTCTGCGTGAATCTCGGTCCGACATGCTAAAGAAAAGCTCCCCATCCGTAAAACATACTCGCGAGGTTGGTCACATCCGCCGCTTCCGCGATCAACTCGTTCACAGCGCATTGCACGCTCAAAGACTTGTTTAGCTTGCGCGAGACGGAGCTCAATGCTCGATCAGCAGCTTCTTCAGCCGTACCGCTGCTCATATCGATCCCGATTCCACCAAACCCAAACCGGCTAGGTTCACCGCCCTCATTGGTCGGCGTTGGCGGAACTACAGCGGCACCCGTAGGCGTTTCGGGTTGGACTTGTTTCAATTTAATCTCACTCGCGGTCCTGTAAAATGGTGTAAACATCGATCGTTGAATGGCATATACTAGTCACGCACCATGAATGAAGAGGATCGTATTTGAACTACTTCTAAAATCGGTCAAAATAACCTCCGAGTTGTCTCTCAAAACGCGAAGCGTTTCTTCCGCGCATCGTTGAAACACGCCTTGAGTCCCAGAGAATCCCATCCCGTCAACCATATCCCTAGTTAACCGGAACGGTACACGTTCAGGTGTAGTCAACAGTTTTCCCTGTTTTTTTATTTTGGTTTATTTATTAATTTTTCAACAGACTCGATACTAACGTGGACGTACCTGGTCAAATGCTATTCCCAAATCAATGTGTACAACTTCCCCAGTTTTATTGTCCATGAGGATGTTCGACGTATGGCGATCTCCCAATCCCAAAACATGTCCAATGATAGAACTTGAAGCAACGCTCCGCGTGTAATTAAGCCGCATAGTAAACCACGACATTGGTACCCGCTGCTTTTCGGTGAAAAAGTGTCGCATGACAGGGTGGAAGCGGCTCGTGAGAGTTCGGTACTCCGCGACGAGAGCTTTTATATTGATGAGCGGACGAGCTTTATACAGAGCAATGATCGCTTTGTTGATATCATCATACTTGAGGTCTTGAGGTCGGTACCTGAACGCAGCCAGCCGTTGAGCGTTTATTTACCATATTCAGTCACTAAAACGCACCTTTCGTGTGCAGACGGCAAAAAAGTTTTCAACGGCGTCGTATTCATCACAAATTCAATCAAACCAGCTTGCGAGTTGAGAGGAATGACTTTGTATCCTCGAATGTTAAGGTTCCGTCGACGCGTCTCCCCATCTCGGCCAAGAACTTGGTTTACAAGGTCAAACACTTGTTCCATGACAGCATCTTGACGTAGATCATCGTTTCCTTCTCCTTTAAACTTGAGAGCACACATTCAACCTGGGGCGACCTAGAAACGTTCTGAAAACGTACCAATTGTTTGTATTTCCTGCCATCGGTTCCGATGCAGTCAATGACTTTTGGGCAGTTTATCCCCCCAATAAGGTTGAACTTGGTCTCGTAACGGTTGATCCAGACGCAATCCTCGTATCGCATGGTCGGATCGATTGGAAGGTGGTACGTCATGACAGGCACCTTGATATCCTTCAGGCGACGCAAATCTATATCTGGGACACTGAAATTCGGCCCCGACCGAGCTTTATAGTTGCGATTGTCCTTGATGGGATACATGGCCCACTCAATGCACGCGTCACATAGAAGTTCGACATCCTTAACGCGCTTAGCTGAGGGTTCCTCCTGCTTCAACTTGTCAAATATATCTGCTGCCGCTGCCGTACGTTCGTCTTGAATGGGGGGCGTAGAAAGCCGTCCTGAATGTCGCCTAGTCCCAGACTTGGGCCGGTCAGGATTTAGACAGTACACTTGATATAAGCTATGGAAAGGGTGTTCTTTACACATGCGTAGGACGAGACGTTGTAAGTTGGCCTGACTATGCGGTAAATGACCGGTTTGTGGTTTCGAGAGACGAGCGGCAAGTTGATGCTGTAAACTTGTAAGCCATCTGTGGTGACATCATAAGATAGGACTAACCGCAAGGAAAAGCATTTTCCTCGATGGGATCCGATCCAACGCAAGCCCGATTTCTTCATGCACTCTCGTTCCGTCGTCAAAATTGGCAAACCACAGGGAACATAGCCGTATGACGGCTTCATTGTCAAAGTCGTCAGACGATTCCAAGCAACGAGAATACATGTCAATGGCTTGATTTAGGAAAGTCTCACGCGCCAAATTGTGTGTTTTGAAGTGCACACTATCCTCATCTAAGATTTTCTTCGCGCGAGTTTGATCATTTCTTAAACTATTTTGCAAGACCGAGCTCTGGGTTCGTCGCAGCTCTTGTTCACGCCGTTCGATCTCTTGGGTTTTCCTTTGCACATATACTTTCCAACGAATGGCGTCCGGTGATTGGAGTATTGCGTGGTATTGTCTATCTGAGAAAACAGCATACTGGTGGCATATAGCGGCTTTGGTGCGGGGGTTAACGACAGACCCCGTAAGCAAGTCAATGGCTTTGTCGAAAAAGCGTTCGCGAATGTCTGCCGGTTTTTCTAAGCATGCTTCAGCAGTCCACGTACCCTACACCATGGGTTATTACGAAATCAATAAAGCCATCCATTACTCACTAGCTGAGCGAGCAAGCTAGCTCTACGGCCAGGGTCGATGGCACTGGCATGGTTGCGGTCCATCAACAGAGCTTGAAGATATTCGGTGGCGTGTTTCTCTTCCTTGTGAAGCCACAGAACATTTGCAAACTCTTGGGATACGTTGAAAGATGGGGTACGCTCCAAACGCTGAGCTCTCACAATAGCATTTAACGCTATCTGAATTTGACCATCATGACGAGCTGCTTCAGATAATCGAACCAGGCAACGCTTTTCGACCTCTACGAGAGATTCCATGAAGGGTGTCTCCATTTTTCCAATCTGTTGACGTTCCTCCTTCCTTCTCACTGAACGGACAAGGGCGAGACGAGTAGTCATGATACTTTCCAGATCATGAAAACTGGTGGTGTTCACGTAAATCCGAATTCAGATACAGTTCTATTCTCACTCACTTGAATCCTTCGGGCATAGTCATAAAGTTGTTCCAAATATTAGTATCAGTTCTCTTGGAGGCAAGTTGGTCTTGTATATCATGATGTCTCCACCTGGATATTTCGCCGAGACACATAATATCCCGAGCGACTTTACGAATCTCTGCCAAGTTTTCCGCGCCCAAAGGCCGCAGCCGCGAGACTTCGTCCAATAGTGAAGAGTGCACAACACGATCGACTGCTTTCGCGTCTCGTTCACGATATATAGAACGAAGCCCGTGGTATAACGCCGCACCGCTTGTCTTTTCGGATGTTTCTGGAAGATCCCAAGTCTCGGTTCTCCATGCCAACTGATAATACATATAAGATGTCCTTGGAACATTGCTTCCTAGAGCCGAAGGGCCACGTAGCGTGTCAATTGCCAGTTGATCGAACCCAAAAGCGTGGAAGGCTTCCAAAAGACCTTCGGCCTGGCTACCTTCTCTACTTCCCGCCTCCAGCGCTGCTCCATGGAACCGAAGTGCCTTGTCCCATTGCTTCTCGTGATGGAAACGCTTGATAAGAAAGCGTCCGAGGTCCTGAGACGTTATTCCATAGAAACCATCAGGTTCGTCAATATGACTGTAAATCTCGTAGAGTATCTCCTCCGAAGATTCTACAGCACCATCGTTCATGAATTCGAAGGCAAGCTCCAGGAAAAGCAGCGCTGTTGTATATGAACCACATCTGAGGGCGCTCCGCGCAAGGAGAGTGTAGCTGATGTTCAGCCATTTATTATAAGCCAAAGCATCCTTCGTCTTCGTTGTAGAGTGACGCAAATGGAGAACAACATCCACGACCGCACGAATACATGATATATCCGAGGTTTCGGAACCAAGGACTCTTGTGAAATATTCAGAGAGAATCTGCTTGTTTGCATGGTCTTTATTCACATCACTTTGAAGAAGCCTGCACACCAAAACCGGGAGCACTTCGCCAGCGAAATCGGCGTTTGTCCCGAGAATGGGGGTTAACTGAGCGTAGAAGGCGTCCGTCGACGAAAGAACATCGGCAAGAAGAATCGTAAAGGTGGAAACCCATTGAGAGAAGTTACAAGTAGAGTCAACGAACGGTTCATGACCTAATTCTTCAAGCTTCCGTTGTGACTTGGGTCTCGAAGTCCATCCAAATTTCTGCAGGAATTTGAGCTCGTTTTTTATTTCGGAGCCCCATGGATTCAGAGAGAATTCTTCAGCTGGTATGATTGACATGACCCAGCGCATTGTCCGGTAAGCAAGATGTACCTTGGATGCTTCGTCGCCATCGAGCCTTGACAGTACTGTACGTATAATAGAATCTCGCACAGCTGAACCTCTGTCTGCGCTGCTGCCTTGGCTTTGGCTTTCAAGATGTAAAGCTCGCACCGAGCCTTCCATTGCTTGCTCCGCGCCGAAGCTGCTAATCTGACCCCTGTGAAGATACAACAAGTCTGCAAAGGCGTCCGCGTCTTCGATCTGCAAATCATTCCGAGATGGTATACATTCTTTTAATCTCCAAAAATTGTTCGTTTCGAAACGAGAGTTATCGCTTCTCGCAATGGCTTGACCACGTAGTCGACGTACTGTGCGGAACTTGTTGGTAGTGATCTGGGGGTCGTTTAGAAGACTTGACAACATGTCAGTATCAATGCGCTTGGACAGGTTAAGTATTTGGGGGGACGGTTGGTGTGACCAAGCAGGCAGAGCTCGCAGAAGCTGTGGGCGGAAAATGTGTATTTGACTTTGCAAATCGCTTTCTTCAAAATTTTGGATTTTTTCGTCAATCCATTTCAGTATATCAGACCCGATCTGTGAAACCGAGGCATCTTGGGAATTGCGTGCATGCTCATATGCGTAACAAGCGATCCGTATCAAGATATTCGAGAGCCGCTTATCTCTGAATCTTTCCTTCATATAACGATGGAAAGCCCATTCAAGCCAAGACTGTGCAGCCTGGGCTAGGTCAGACTGTGCGAGCAAGGATGTGGCACCATGAGCCAATGAATGCAACAATATCATATCTTCGAAGTCGGAATGACGCAGAGAAATCCACAGTGTCAGCCCGTTAACAAGCCGATACTGTTCATTGATAAGAGGAGACGACTGGATGTCGGCAAGCACTTGATGCATTATGTGATACGTCGTCGCCTTGTCTTTCGCTTCGGGCGATCGAGAAGCAATCCAATCCAACGCTTTAAGAACGACTGGCGTGGGATGTGCAGGGAGGTTTGGATGATGAGTATGAAAATCTTCCGTCGTTCGAAAGCGGGTCAGGGCTTTGAAAGTGCGTGCACTCTCGACAGTTGAGCCAAACTTGCGTAGTGCATTCGCAATTGGTCCGTCCTGCGAGATATCCTGGTCACTGAGGGATTTTAGTACTGCCACCATAATTCGGTCAACATTGACATGAAATGTTGACATGAATTCTTCATCTGTCATTCCAGTACGCTCTTTCAGGTACGACTCAAGACCATCAGTCGAATGGTCCAGCTCTCCTATCCACCTGATGATGAGTGTACCGACAATATCCCCAAAACATTCACGGATGCCTCCTTCCACTGATTTCTTGAGAACCATGCAATGGTTTTTAAACATATTGGGGCTTGCGAAGATCATAGATGGTGCAAAAGATCGGAAAGTTGCATCAGCGCATTCTAATCTGTCCCGGTAACCAAGCAGGCTTGGAGTGAGTTGGTGGATGTCAGTGTTCATTTTGCAGATGGTGTATGCTAGCTGCGACGCATAGACACTAAAAAGCTCCGAAGAATTTGCTAAACCTGTTCGCTCCGAGACTCCCTTCAGAATAGCCTCGATATGAGAATTGTACCGGCTATCATAGAAGCAAGTTTCCAGAATGTGCCAGTACGCCCCACGACGGACTTCGGAACTTATTATCATGATATTGCCGAGTGCCAGTGTGCGCGTTAACATGTGTTCGAAGCTAGAGGTGATGAGAAAGGGCGAAACATGCTACAAAAGTTGTGCATACTTATCGAGATTTTTGGTAAAATAATTGCGCAGCTCGCCATACACCAACATTGGATCATAACCTGTACGCCGCGCAGCGGAGAACAAGCGCCCCACGACAGACGCGTTCCGAAAGCGTACGCGCATATCTTCGTCTGAATTCATTAGCATTAGCAAAGAGGTTGGCAATCCTGCTAGCCGCTCATTCCGTTTTTCGTCATCTTCGTCTTGCTCTGCAATTGACCATGCAAATTGTTGTGGATCATGCTCCAGATATTCGTCCAAGAACATAGTAAAGGCATCGCGGGTTAACCATGAATCAATTTTCTTCTTACGCAGTGCCTCGGACAGCCAATCGCAGATGGCTCGAATTTTCTCTCCTACTTCGCCAGCAGAAATTGACGAAATTGACCAAAGCTTTATGGTGGAATGCAATATTTGAATAGCCAATCGATGGAGGCGTCCGCTTCTTGAAAAGGCATACAATCCGTAGCAAGTCTCGATAGCTCGTCGAGCAGGAGGTTCAGTGTCTTCTCGCCTAGGTATAGCACTCGTTGACGAATCTTTGTCAGGAGCACTGGAAAAACGATAAGGAAATTCTCCTGGTCCGCTTGTCCGCAAGTACCCAAGACAAAATTCATGAGTTCCTTATCACGTGTAGGCTCTCCAGCAGCAGATTGCAAGAAAGGTCCAATGGTCAAGAAGCTTACGCATACATGCAATATATGGCACAAGTTGAGTTCATCATCCCGACCTTTGAGCGATTCTGTCGATCGTTGAACAGAGGATGCACGAATTGGTTCAAAATCGTCCTTGTCATGGGCAGCTCCTTGGGGAGAGGGTCTTGCATCATTAGATGTCTCTTCGACGAGATAGCGAAGAACGTCTCGTAAGGTTGACGTCGCCTCCCCAACGAACTGTTCTTGGACCTGACAACATGTTAATGAATATACTGAGCGATAGGCTAGGTGTACTAACGTCGCTGATTTGCCACAGGACGCGCAGGAAATCTATTCTCATGGCCTTTCTCCGTTCTTGTTCCATGATTCCGCGAGAGGCCAAACGGTGTAATACGTGCTTCCTGATTCCCGTGCCCTTGTTCGGTAAGAGCATGACCTGCCATGGCACAGTCTCATCCTCGTCTTCGATGAAAACAAGAGGATCTAGTCCAAGAGCAACGAGTGCTTTTTCTGCCGTTGTCCAAGGGGCTTCCTTGAGTGCACGAGTAACAGAAACAACGAGTTTCGCGGCGCTTTGTGTCACTCGCCTATTATTGTTTGTCCCGTTGCACATGAGCAAAGCTTCGAAACTGAGCGCCGCAACGGCCAAATCGAGCGAGCGGCGCGCTATCTCAGCAGTTAGATGTGCGTAGTCCTCTTTTGTCGACTCCCATTCCAAATTGAGAGAGTCGAGGGTTCTGTGGAAGAAAGCGGAAATCTTTCGTTCGCGTGCCTGAGGCTGAACGAGGTCACCGTCTGGGAGGCCGGTAGATGCATGTCCATAGGAGTTAGTTACTGGTTCTCCAAAGCACGGAACTTTGGCATGTAGTAAGAAGTCCCTGATTGCTCTTATCCTTTCCTCCTCAATCAGGGTATGAACGATCAGAGAATCTGGGAGGAGGAATTGTGAGACAAAATCACTCTTGCGATTAAATCCGCAGATGCTTTCAAGTAGAAGGATAATGTCCGTCATTTGATGGAGAGGCATTCGCCCTCTTCCGATGCCTGTCATTTTCCAGTTATCCACGAGCCAGGTAAGAACCTTCTCTTCTAAATGCATCCGATACAGCCTGACATCCTGGCTCGCCACTTTGAGGCAGTGCGCAAGAAACCTGCAAACCGAGTCGTATGGATACAAGGGACCTTGTACATCGATATCCTTGGCCAGAGTTTCTATCTCACTTAAGATACGCTGGCTGGCGAGGGGCAGTCGAGTAGAGCCATCCAATTGCGTTGTCGATGACAGTAACACGTGAGCAGCATGACAAGCGGCGCGTGAGACTGACGGGACGTTGACGCGGCGTATCGCGTGGGTCCAGATAGAGTCCCAGACACTAGAGTCTAATGACGAATCTAAATTGAAGCTATTCATTGTAAGCCCAAAATGGCAGAAATGAATAATAATACCAACCTTTCACGGGTTGCCTGATCCGCCTCTGCGTACGCCACCGAAGCCATGCATAACAGCGTCCATGATTGGATGCTTCCATCCTCGTATGATACGTATTGAAACAGGGTATCTATCACTTCTTGACGCATATGTGAATGTAAGGTATGCCAGTGCCGTTCAATGAAGAACAACACAACTTGAAGATGATATACGCGAATGGAATCATGGACAGCGGCCTCGATGGAAGACAACAATGACTTGATGGGGTTGTCCTGTAGCCTTCGTCGCTTGGCCTGAGTTCGTGACTTCTCCGCAGAACTTGGCCCTTGCATCGACTCTGAATAGTGATACAACTGCGAGTCGTCGGGTTAATATGAAGACATCAATGGAAGAGGCTCACTTCATTGGCGCAATCCGCCTGGAGTTCGAGAACTGCCCAAGAAAGCGCCTGACTTGTATCAAAATGCCATCCAGCGCAGAACGTTTTCGAAGCAAAGGCATTACGTTCTTTCCTATCAGCATTCTCTTGACTATCTTGAAGTTCTAGCCTCAGGGATTCGAAAGATAGTCCATCTATTCCCCGTCTAGTTTCGGCTTCACCATCCAAAAGATTCCACAGGTGATGGATCCCGTTGATGCAGTTAGATTTGCGATTTGACTCTTGCGTAGTGATATAATAAAACAGAACGCGGAGGACAGCAACTACACCTTCTTTTAGACGTCGATCCTTAACGCCCCAAAACGCGACCAAAGCATCCCAAGTTGTACGAGCAAATTCTTCGATTTCTTGACGTTTGTTTAAGGCAAGGTGAGAGAGGGTCGAAGACAGAATTGAAAGGAAGTCATGCAGCAATGAGGAATCTGTGGGATACAAGACTAGGAATCTCTTCAACCGATCAAGGATAGAGGATGCAAGATGATTGTTAACGTCCTTTTCTTCATCGTAACGGTAGGATAAGAATGGAGCAGAAGGGGAGCGCAGCAGAATGGCTAGGAGAGATGTGAACTCGACCTGGTGCAATGACACAGAAACGATACGACGTCCCCGTCCTACCGGCGTCTTGGAAGTAGATGGTTGAGCGGGTTCGCTTCCTTCACGGCCGCGTCGCCTTTTCTTGGTCGGAGACATTGGCTTCTCACCCTCTTCGTCATCATCCACGTACATGTCTTCCTGCATCTCTACGACAACGGACATTTCGTCGTCCCAGAAATGCTTCGTGATAGGATCCTCCAGCACGACGTTGAAACCCATCTCCACCATTTTAACCCACATATGGTCTTCCAAGTGATCCAAGTGAGGCGCATAGCTTACGAGGCATTTAAGGGCTTTGATGTAGTCCAATGCTACCGGCATGAACAGCTCGCCCCTGTGCACCATTGTCTGAGTGAGATGTTCAAATAACGCCTTCCCAACGCGTTTATTCATCAAGGAAACAGTTCTCTCTGTGAGCCATCGGACAACACTGGCAGCCTCGCTCGCTCTTCGTTCAAATGTATTGGTCGTAGTCTTCGACGCGCTCTTCTTCGCGCTGGCATTCTTCTCTGTCAAAACTACTGCGAATAGTCCTTGGAATACAGGAAGCCACATTCCCGGATTCCCTTTTCCATTGACATCGACGTGGAACGTGGCAACTACGCGATCCTGAGCAAAGATTGTCCGGATCGCTTGGAGACCTTCCTGGCGATCTTTGACCTTGTCACTCTTCAAATTCTCGAGCACAGCTCTGAGGTTGTTCATTTGGAATGTCAAATTAATTGACAAGGCTGGAGGTTTGGTCTGAGTCAGAACGACGAGCGCTAGGCGCTTCAACTTCTGTGCAAACAGACGTTTCTTTCTTAGTCAGCGTTGTAACAAATCCATGTTTTCGTGACTCCAAGTGCTCACACGTAGATTGCATTATTAAATAAAGCGTATACTGCACAGAAGTATCTACTAATACTTCAAAACAGCGCGATAAGAAGTGTTCACGGTATTAATTAAATCGGAAGCACAGATCATTGCTTAATTCGCCTGATATCGCTCAAGTCCATAGCATCGTGATTGTCATCTAGCAGACCGGTTAGGAAAACGACAGTGGAAAACAGAGCTTTCAACATACAAGGGTAACTTCTTCTTTTTTTTTACCTCTGGTCCTCAGGAGGAAGGCTATCATATGTGGGCGGTATTTCTTCTAATCTCCCTCCATCTTGATGAACAATAACTTGATCGGGATTGGCTATGGTAGGACGTCCTTCACGATCTTTAGCTCCACGGGAAGAAGCAACTTCGCTTGAAGTAGGGGAATGATAACGTTGCTGCTGCTGCTGCTGCTGAGGCTGCATGGGAGTTTGGGAATAATAACCACCGATAGATGATGATCCGACTGTTGGTTGATAGCCTGCATCGCTGGAGGACGATCCGACCATGGAAGCAGAATGCGGGATTGGGAACGTAATTGGGCTTTGGGCCCGATTGGAAGGTCCTTCTTGTTGGAAGTTGCCATCTTCATATGCCATCAACCTGGCTTTTTCGGACATTTGCGTTTGATTTTGCCTAGGATCGTAAAATGGAGTGACGGTGCCTCGGATACCCAAGTCACTAGCTGCTAATCGACCACCCATGCCGTCATCTTCCTCAGGGACGTGGACATTGGGAAGAGTGCCACCCAACGCCGCCGCACTGCTTGTCCTGTCACCCGGGGCTGTGCGTCTAGGATCAAAATCGCCATCAAATTCCTTGTCCAAGTTGCGCTTCTTCTTCCAGCGGATCATTAAAAATATGACGAGAAGCAGCGCAGCAAGTCCGCCAACGCCTACGAAGTGGATGAGAGTTACATTCGAACCAAAGTTTGAATTACGGACCTCCGACTACTCCGCCGACAATCGCACCAGTATTATTTTGATGCGACGGCGATCCAAAAGATGCAGAGGAACCAGGAGCAAGTGTAGTTGTCTCCGTAAGAACAGTGGTGTAGGTCACTCCATCACTCACGGCACTGTAAGGTGTTCAATATCGCAGATCGAGATAGATCATGGCGAAAGGGTACTAACAGAGATGTCGTTTGAAAAACGGATGTTGTCGTTCCCGATGACCCGGTGGAGATGGTAGAATCAGATGCGGCGCTAGGAGATGTATTAGGGCTGGATGTGGTAGAAGTTGGTGAATTTGGTGTGGTCGTGAGAGATGATTGAGACGTTGAAGGGGTAGTTGTCGACGTCTGTGGAGTTGTCGAAGTGGAGGGGGACGTCGGGGTCGGGGTTGTCGACGGTGTAGTGGAAGGAGCTGGAAGGATTGAGCTTATCGCTAGGGATGAGGTGTCAGTAAACGTTTGCGCACCAGTGGTAGAAGAAGAGGAAGAGGTAGGGACCGAAGAGCTCGTGGTGGACGTGCCACCAGAAGTACCCGACATAGGGTGAATGGGAAAGACGGAAACGAAGAAGGCCAAGAGCAGCGGTAAACGCTAGAAAGGGGCCTCAAGCATGGGCGATTACTACCACCCACAGGCCTGCAGGCAGTTTGTTTTTGACGACGTGCCGATGCTTTCCGGATAGGAAGTAACCCATTGAAGAAATAGGTACTCACCAGTAGCCATCCGTGCTCTCGGTATTCGCCAGAACTTAGTTTACCCTGCTTGAATGGGATAAGGGGCGAACCGGTCACCGGTCAAGAAATATTTAAGGAGGACCAGGACACCTCGTGCCACTACTAACCAGTGCTGCGATCACCGCGCGGGACAACTTCGGGAAATATGTGACCCCCGCGTTCCCACGCCTGATGTAATTCCACTTACGGCACTCATCCAACTTCGCTTCGTCTAATCGCAATGGAATCAACTCAGCTCTACCATGTCAAGCAGCAATTTATCTTGGGTATATGCGAACACACCTTTTTTGACATTCTGCTAACTGTATGCATCTTCATAGGCGCATACAAGTCTCTTGCCGACATGCCGTTGCCTGATATTTCCTCGTCGGACTATACGTCCGTTTTACTTTACAAAGCTCGTGCTCACATAGCCCTAAACGATCCCCAATCGGCCCTAAGATTAACGAGTGAGGATAACGAAAATGTAGCTGTAAAGGCTGTCAGGGCCTTGGCCAAGTACGTCGCCGCAGACGACGATGTTGATAAGGATGCTGCCCTGGAGGAACAGAGAGACCTCGCAGTCGAAATAGAAGGCGACGACTCGGAAGGTGGTGCAGGGGAAAAGGCCCTTGTTCGAGTAATCGCCGCAACGGCTTTTGTGCGAGCTGGGGAAACAGAAGAGGCACTCGAAACTCTAGGAACAGATACCGAAGATCTAGAGGCGTCTGTAGGCATTATTATTATATCCATCGCTCAGCGCTGATTCATGTTTCAGTGTCGCACTATTAGTGCAAATATACCTTTCAATCAACCGTCCGGATTTGGCCAAAAAGCAATTTGACCGTTCAAAGAAGTGGGCGGAGGACGATCTCCTTCTGCAGTTAATTGAATCAACCATTGGACTCGTGACCGGGAAGGATGGCTACTCCAACTCATCCTCATTCTATACTGAGCAGTTAGCCAACCCGTCTTTGACTTCACCCCACATCTTAACTGCACGAGGTGTCACGCGAATTCTGCGAAATGAAGTCCAAGAGGCCAAGTCGGACTTGGAAGAATCCCTTGAACAGCAGAAAGGTGATGCTGAAACACTTGCTGCGCTGTGCGTTGCGGCATCTTTGGGTGCGTCGAAAAAACAGGAAGCTGAGGATCTCTGGGTGTTAGTTTCATCCTATTTCTTCTTACCACTTATCGGCTTACGCTCGATTTTCCAAGGCGCCTGACAACAGAACAACCCAACCATCCTTTAGTTGTTGACGTGTCCAATAAAACTGATCTTTTCGACCGCGCGGCCGCGAAGTATGATGTTCCACCCATTGCTACAGCAGCCTAATTTTTAGCCCTGAGACATCCCTCAGAGTGTTGTCATCCCACGATGTTATTTATTCATAGCGCAATAAGAGCTCCATTTTGTGATTCGCTCGCGTTTTCGGTTCCCTGCACTACTAAGACCAGTTCGAACTCCACTGAAGATGCCTTTTTTTCCACGGGTATCAGTGGATGACACTGGATGTGAATTCCATCATCACAGGTCTCATGGTCATCAAATGATTACGGTATGGCATTGATTAACTTAGTTCACATTAGGAAAACATGCGTGCTGTCATCCGCTCCTTACATACTATGGAACCGAAGAAGACGCCTGCCAGTCTAGGTGATATAAAAGCCCGGCAACCGAACCACTGCGCACCCCATCCTTGCGGTCCTCCACCATGTCGAACATCATGAAGCGTGCGTCTGTTGCGTTTGCGGTAATTACTGATGACCTGCATGTTGAACAAACATTAATTACTTATGAAGCCTAACGGAACCCAAACCACCACAAGCCCAACCAAAGAGGCAGCTCCAGAGTCTGCCAAGGCGTTCCGGGACTTCAGAGAACAGGTTAGTTGTGTGCACTGTATCATCCCTGTTTTCTTATTCTTATCTGGTGCCAGGTCAAGAAAGGTTCTGCCACCTCGTTTGATTTAGCTACATTGGTGCGCCCTATCGTCGCTCGGGGTAAAGAGTGGTGTTAAAGTTTCGACGCTCTAGTCATCTGTCGTTGATGCCATCAGACATACGGAGTCAATCGATGATAGGAAATTCTTCGTTCGTTTAGTCTTATGCGGTATCTCACATTTTATTAACCTGTGAATCTAGCTGGAACACGCTTTGACCTTTGTTTCTCGGTTAAATAACCGACCGCTTCAAACCGATCTTTCGAATAAAATCGTCAAGCTATGTACGTAAACTTTGACCTTGTTACTCTGCTTAAGGTGATACTAAACGCATTATTATGTAGTGTATAATGATCTAGCGCATCCTGCAGCAACGTGGGTCGGAGATCAGTTTGCCTATAGGTCTGCGGATGGTGGATCTAACAACGTTGATATCCCGGATATGGGAAAAGTGAGAAAAACACGTCTTTTTGAATTCCAGGCTGATCAGAAGTAGGCTGGAACCCCTTACTCGCGCTCTGTTCAACAAGGGAGTCCCTTGCCAAAGAACCAGCTTCCTGACCCCGGACTCGTCTTCGACACGTGAGTTTATAAGCACCTTTGTTACGCTGTACCTGATATCCTCTTGTTCAAGGCTTCTGAGACGTGAAGGAGTAAATATAGCTTTCTTATTTTCCAGACACTGGACTGACGTGCCCCTAGTTTGTCAAGCATCCCGCTGGATTATCATCTTTGTTCTTTGCCTTTGCGGCTTTAGTTATCCATACGTTAGTCCATTTATTTTTTTCAGTTGAGGAATGTTTGATGCGAGCCAAACTAGCGTATTCCGCACGTCTCATCGGGATGTCAACATTAACGAGACATCTTCCTATGTTGACCTCGCTCCTCTGTATGGACACGACCAGGGTGCTCAGAATCGTGTTCGCGTTCGTGACGGTTATGGGTTACTGTACCCTGACTCCTTTGCGGAGGATAGGCTACTTCTTCTCCCTCCTGCTGTTTGCACGCTTCTCGTTCTCTTCAGCCGCAATCATAACGTAAGATGTTGTGCTTTATTACATTAACGGCACTGACTTGGTCAATAGTATATCGCCCGAAGACTCTTCGAAATCAATGAGAGGAAGACGTTCAAGAATCCCAGAACTCTAACGGAGGAGTTCAAGGCTGCCCAAGACGACGAGATCTTCCAGATTGCGAGACTTGTCAACTGTGGCTGGTTTGGCTCAGGCAAGTGGTTGACTTTTCTCTACCCGACTTCCAATTGAACGGTTCACGTTTAGTCGTCTTCTCGGATTACTTCTCTTGCATCCTGGGTCTTGTTCGACAAGGAAGCAGCTGGAGTCTGAACCCGTTCGGCGTATGCCCGAGCTTTTTAAATTCAAAGTAGACGCTGATGCCATTGAACAGGAACTACGGGATGCGGATCACTCTATCTTCGAAAGAGGCAAGGGTAACGTTTGCAGTGCTGAGGTTAATCCTTTTTTGTTCAAGATACTCCGTGGCATTACTCATGCAAAGATAGTTCAACTGTCTCTATCATTGGCATGCAACGATTAGTGTCGAAGACGAGAAGTGGACCGAGCATGTATTCGGTCTACTGTTCCGTGGCAAGGATCCTCAAACCGTAACGGTCGAAGACTTCAAGGAAGCCGCTAGGAAGGCTCAAGCAATGCAACCTGAGTGTCCCCACTGGACCTTCGGAAAGTATGTCGTCATCATTATCACGTCGGTCCTATTGAACATTTTCGATAGTTTACAACGCCAGCCTGGCGGCACGTTTAAGGACGATGACCTGGCTAACATACTCCACGACGCGTAAGTTTCCAGAGCTTGATTCATTGTGTATGGTCTGAGAGAGTCGTGCAGTACTGAGCACCCCGCTGCCGCCTTCCGCGCCCGAGGCACTCCTGGTGAGCGTGATGACTTTTTCAATTTATTTGATTTTTAAAATACTGGACTAGGTATCATGCGTCTAAACGAGGTTATGGGTATCGGACAGGCAAGAAGATGGGGTGTCTGCTCCCTCAACGACTTCAGGAAGGTACGCTGTACTTGTGTCCATGTCATACCACTAGGTTCTCAACCCAGTCTTCAGTTCATTGGCCTCAAGCGTGAGTTAGCCAGCCTTGGGCATTTCTAAGCGTCTATCCTCCTGATACTGATACTGATACAGAATACAAAACTTTCCTCGAGTGGAACTCTAATCCTGAAATTGCGGATGCCGCAGAGAAGCTTTACGGTGATATTGACAACCTTGAATTATATGTTGGTCTTCAAGCAGAGGAAGCGAAACCAGTTATGGAGGGTGCAGGCCTTTGCCCAGGTATACTTTGTTCGACGTCTACATGTACAGTTACTCATCAGCCTTATCCCTCCAAGGTTACACTATTAGTCGAGCCATTTTGAGCGATGCCATTGCGCTCACTCGGGGTGATAGGTTCTTCACTCATGACTATACCTCCCACAATCTTACAGCATGGGGCTTTGCTGATTGCCAACGGGACCCGAATGCCTTCGGGTTTGGTAGCACTCTTGGCCGCTTATTCCTCCGCACGTTACCCAACAATTTCAACTCAAATAGCGTCTATACGTTCTTCCCCCTCATGACCCCCGATTCCATGAAGACAAATCTTACTAACTTGAAGAGACTGGACGAATACGATTTAAGCAGACCCCAGCCTCGCCCACATGTACCCGTCGTTTCTGGATATCGTCAAATAGGGGAGATATTGCAGGACACCGATGCTTTCACCATCGAATCCGCAGCTCGTGCTGCCCGAGTTACCAAAGGCAAAGGGTGGGCAGTAATGCTTGTTGGCCAGGCTGTTCTTACGAATGTTTTGCAGCTTTTACACTGTCGAAAACGAAACAGAGCAAGAGGCAGTCGTTTTTGCGTTAGTCCACAGCCCCGAAAACCCCTCTAAGCTTTCGCCTGCCGTCCAAGTTGGCGAGTACTTCTATAAAACGACGCGTCAGCTGGTGGAAGATTATTCATTCACACTCGTGGGTGGCAAAGTGCGGGGCCTCAACGTTGTACGCTACGTGCTCAAAGTCGTACCCGTTTTCTGGGTTGCACAACTGGTAAGTTGACTTCTGTTAAGGAGTGTATTCTCGTCTTAAATGTTTCAGGCTGGGATCAAACTGAAAGTTAAACCTTATGACAACGGAAAGTACACGCCCTCGGAGTTGTACGATATCTTGGCCGATATATACAGGTCTGTTTTGTAACGATGATCTTGGGATGGTCAACTTATGTTTCGCTAGCTTCATTTTCCTGGAAGTTGATCCGGCCAAATACGTGATCCTTGGAGAGAAGGCTGTCGGTCACATCCATGATCTCGCCGATATCATCAAGCACCATACTCCGTCCGCTGGTTCCCGGGTGAGTATCTTGTATACCTATCGATTGATGATATTCAAGGACAGTCAGTCTTCCCTTATTAGCAAGGTTGGCACGATTTTGCGTAGGAACAAGAAGGGACAGAATGAGGTGGTGAATCGGATCAACGAGATCAGCCGGTCCACTGATCAACAAACGAATACCTTATTGGCCTTAATGATCGGCGCTACAGCTGAACTTTCCCTAGGTAGCTATCTTTACCAATCCATACCATACTCGTCTAACCCACATGGTTCAGCAATGACAAATGTGCTCAACCTATACCTTGACAGCCACCACTCCCCCGCTATCGCAGAACTTGCAACGGGCGGCTACGTCAACGACAACCTTCATGGCTACGTCCGTGAAGCTCTAAGTGAGTCTAATCCAAATTCACTTGAATAATAAAAGTAACCTCAATTAGGACTTGAACCGCCGTTCCGGGGTGTTTATCGTGAGTATAGCTACTTAACAGGGTTCAATCTCAAGCCATATACTAACTAATTGGAAAGGCACATCTAAAGTGGACAAAGGACATTGCAGGATTCCAGGTGCACGCAAATGAACGCATCTTCCTCGACTATATACGCTGCCAATAGGAATGTTAGTATAACCATACGTCATATACGAAAGAAGCTGACCTATCGAACATTAGGAGAAGACGTTCCCGAATCCTTACAATGTTGATATCTCCAGGGATGCCACGGCTGCCTTCTATGCGGATGGCCTTTACCAGTAAGTAGTAATGATGGTCTTATCCGATTTCCAAGCTTACGCTTTCGAACAATAGTTGCCTTGGAGAGTCCTTAACCCTCAAGGTTTGCAGTCCAGATCACCTTGGAAGCAAGATATTTATATATTGAATTACAGGTTATAAGTGAGGTTTTGCGTGGAATTTACTCCTTCAAGAATGTCCGTCGTGCGCCAGGAAACTCGGGCCAATTACAACAGTACGTGTATGAAACAATTTGTAATCTAACTCTAATATCCTTGAAAGGTTCCACGAGGCAGAGTCTCAGCAATTGCGCTACTGTCATCTTGGCACTGACCAGTTCCCTACCCCGTGGCCCACGTCCTTAACCATTCAGGTAAGACTTCTCTTGATCTTTTGAACTGGATCTCAACGCTTGGAATGCAGTATGATGGTGTAAGGGGGAAAGTTTCGCCATTTTCTATTCTCTATGACTTCTACTGAACAAAATTTTAAAATTCCTATTCTAATACCTAAAACTGGCCCTTTTGAGGTGCATTTGAGGTCATTAGGATAGGAATTTCAAGAATCTGTTCAGTACAAGTTGTAGCGCATTAAAAATGGTGCAACTTTCCCCCTTACACCAACTTGATCTGATGTAATCCTACTGATGAGATCTATTCCTTGCAAGATGAGCCCCTGATATACAGGAAATTCGGTCATTGACAGTCATGGGAGTATATTATCTATTATCCGATGCATAAGGCTATTTATATAGTGTATGCTGGCCCATTTCTACTTTAATACAATGCACTAGAGTGTTGTGCAGCATATTATCAGGACATGGTGCGCATGTCACAACTACGTTACATGTGTCACAGATATGCGGAATTGCCATCCCAAGGTTAGAACATAGTCAGAACCCTTTCTTTAGCTCACATATATCATATAACGTTTAATTACGATGTAACATTATTATTTTGATGTTTATTTACGACTTCCAATGCAATATGACGTCCTTTACGAAATGTGCTTCATAATTATTCCATGTGTTCTGTGCCGCTTTCCAACCTGCGGGCTATGACATTTAGCAAATCTTCCATTCGGCGTTGTCTCTTCTCAATCTCCTCTACCGTCTTGCTCATGTCTATAAGCTCCAATCTTTGCCTCGCCACCGTTTTCAAATACTTCAACCTGCACTGGGCTGGCTGATAGCAGCAAATTTGGGGAGAGCATCGCCCCATCCGAGGTCGGAAATGTTCTAGGTTTTGAATCGGGTATGGTGCGTTTCGCAGAGGTAGGTCGTTTTCTTATTTTTGGGCCATAGTTTACGACGGTTGGCGATGAAGTGCCACGATCCTCATCAAACTCTCCCACTATATCACCCTCAACGGTCAGTGGTGGGTACAGTTGTACCAGAGGGCTTGCTCCCTGGGCATTGTCCGGCGGACGAGAGGAATTTCGACTATTACGAGGCATGCCTAGAGGACTGTACGAACGCAACGGATTTACTGCAGCAATGGTGGAATAGCGACGGGGTCGTTGTGCCGGAGGGGAATCATGCTGTTCGTAGGCACCTTCAGATTCAGCGAGTTCAACAACCTCGAACACCTTTATTGAAGAACTGAGCTGGTTTGCGTACAACCGATTGATGATCACTTACCACATCGATATCACTATCCGATCCGGCCAGCGCTTCGAGAAGACCTAAAAGACCATTTTTTTGAGAAATAAACTCGCGCAGCTTGGCAACTCTTGCTTACCGAGACGTCTGAGAGGTCGAGGAAGCGCCTCTAGCGCCTTCTCGAACATAGCGCCAAGGGTTTCTGAGAACCCTGTCGTTTCCGCGGTTTTGGCTTGACGCTCGTACAGTGCTATTAGCAGGAGGAACGGGAAATTCGTCAATCTGCAATAAGTTAGCAGTGCTGTAAAGTCGTATAGCTAACATTACCTGATAAGGAAGACATTAACCTGTGCAGATAAGTTGGTACGAGCAAATGTGATATCTGATACTACGTCACCTTGTGAAACCATCTAGGGGAAAGAACGTAGCTAGCAGGTAGTAGCACACACAATGCTATCAAATTGACGGGCGGTTGGTAAGAGAACAAGAAGTCTGCTTTGACCCTATGATCGTATTAGACTTTGAGCGTAATGGTTGCGTTTACCTTACCCTTCGATTGTAGATACCGCTTTGCGAAACATAGCCTGCAATACAACGATACAATTATATAATTATGAATCGGACGTATGAAACGAACTTCGGCAACGGCATCTTCGCTGATATTGGCGAACGTGTTGGTTAGGATCTATGTCAAAATGTACATTATCAGAGAAAAATAAAACGGGTGGTGGCTGTAGATACCGAAACGAGGACTACAGGAAACCGTGGTAAGGTATCTGCTATCATCGTGATTGATAGAACCTACCGGTTAATAGCAATGTGTTACTGAAGCATGCATAAGTCACCATTAGGATAGGTCCAAAAGTTGGATGGAATTGGCCTGGGTATCATCAGAAACTGGTGAAGTTTAACAAGTTGGTTGAGCGCACTGGATCTATCAAAACCGCTGGCATCTAATCCAAACCACAAATCAAGCATCCACCAAGCAATAGTTCTGGCAGGAGGGTATTAATTACAATCACCCGAGATGCACACAACAAACCCTAAACTGTATCTATTAAGGTCATTAGTCGTACATCGGCAACTTTGACACGATTATAAAAGCTTACCCAGCTTTATATTTAGCCAAGCTGCGGTGAATTAATTGTCTGCTTCGTGGTGAGATGAAGTTACGCTTACGTCCACAGAGCGTATAAGAAGCCACAAAAGCAGAAGGCAGCAAGGAACATCAGAAACAGAAATTGTGTTATCATGGCATGTAATGATAGAACCATGAGATTGTTTTTCAGAGTGACAAATGCAAGCCTGCAACCCATGAGACTTGAATCAGCATACTGACAACGTCAGCATACCTTGGAAACATGAAGCAGGCTATCATCGCCAATAAATCTATCCCGAGGGATCGCGCCCAACGACCTTAATGACAATATCAAGCTTATCCTCGCCTGCTGGGCATGTGAGCTCACCGTGAGGGTGGTAAGTCCCATACAGCCGGAGGAAGGTATATATAGAGAATAATGTAACTAAATGCCTCAGAACGATGTCAGAAAAGTTTCAGCAAACACATACCAAATGCCATGTCAAAGCCATTCTTAATGCTTGGTCAAAGTCGAGCAGTACGTTAACCTATCTTCGCTTACCCATGTTCCTTTGAAATACACTGAGCGTACAATCAGTATCCCAAAAGATGCCTTCATCGTGCTAATACCTTTAATGCCATGTTCTTGCATTGCGGCTATTCTCTCGAGGGAAAACCCAAAGGCGTAGATCATAAATGTGATTTCTGCTGCATTCAACTCATCGCGTTCATTGTACTCGAGTGCGAATATGAAAAGAACGAAAAGAACCAAGAAGCTGAATCTCTGTTAATGATACTAGTAGCCCATGGACCATGGAATCTTACTTCAAATATTCCAATACCGAGCGTATTGATGGAACTTTCAAACTAATGCATTCAAGTTAGCTCCACAACCAGACAATGAATAAGTCTATGCCTTACCGATAATGGTCGAGCAAAGGGGCTTTGTGCGGATCATAAAAGTGGATGGGTGTTCGTTTATAGGTCTGCCAATCGAAATCAATGGAATCTTGGCAAATAGATCAACACCCACATCGGAGAGTATTGAATGACTACTCTCAGCCTGGTATACACATCTCCCACTAGCAAAATAAATGGAAAATCGGGCTATCAAGTAAAGGAATACTCACGACCAAATGCTGTCAATGACTTTCTGACACGACGAGCTTTTGATAAACCTCTTCGCCTTACCCAGAATAGCTAACTCTATGGCATTCCCGACTCTATCATCCAGGTCGCCGTCTCTCTCCTCTCTCGCACGTGCTATGAGCGCTGAGTCACCACCGTTGTACACCCCCCATGTCGTTGTCAAAACCCGCGCCAGCGCCAGTACATCATTTCCGTATTGCTTGAAAAGTCGGATAGCTAGAATTTCGCATAGAAGTGCTCGAGTTTGTGACAGGGTCATGGTCGCCAGATTATCATCTCGTGAAAAATACACGCGGTTGAGAAGGCAGCAAAACACAACGGACATGTTTCCGCTGTTTTGTATACCGGAGTACTTGTCAACAAGTGGGCGTATCAAGGTGTAGGTCAAGTCGGGAGCCGTCAACTGCGAACAGACTCGATAAGAAGCGAAACATTCAAAATGGAATATGCTCACAGCTTCATACGATAGAGGAGTGTCTTTCGACCAAGATGTCAGTGAGCCTGCGTAACAGCCTCAGACGTCAACTCATACCAATGTATAACTAGCACCAGTGTTCTGAATCAGACTCGGAAACAGGAAATGGTCAACTTACGATTACATCCTAATCAAGAATGAGTTAAAGGGACGGGAAACGCGGAGGTCCTTACCGAGCGTATCATACTTATAACTGGGAAGACTGGGGTCCGTTCCACTTCATCATTACTAATGCCTCACTGTCATCACGTTGCAACTCATATGTTCATCGTTGTACTCACAATCGTAAGAGAGGTTGTCGTTCAGATTCGGGCATGCTGTCATGAAGCGAAGAGGAGTTCACACTACAAATAGGCATTGGCGTGTTTTCGGACTTCGGAGTAATTTGTTTCCAAGCGCGTCAGGGCGCGTTCGTTGACATATATCCATCAACGTGACAATAAATTGAATTTCGCGTCACGCCCATTATGCTTTTTGGGAGAAATTCGCGGAGGAATTGGATCTCCGATCCGTGTCGCGTCACGCTAGCACCTGACCCTAGTACTGGGGCCACCCGAGTACACCGTTCCCCTCAACGCCTCAGTTCTTGAAGGATGCAGTCAGGCTCCAGAGCCCAGGGCAGCAATCAACCACCTGTAAAGATATATAATGCTGTGTATTCATCGGTGCAGGTGGGTATTTGTAATGTGGATTTTGTTCCATAACGCACTGACGCGGTCGCGTCGTTCGTCACTATACAGGTTTATGAATGTATGGTTAGAGGGATAGCTGTCATGAGACGGAGAAACGACTCCTATGTCAACGCGACACAAATATTAAAGGTAGCGGGAGTAGACAAGGGACGTCGCACAAAAATTCTCGAGAAGGAAATTCTGCCAGGGAAACACGAGATCGTGCAGGGTGGTTATGGAAAGTACCAGGGAACCTGGTACGCACCTACTTCTTTGATTTTCAGCTAGCTTCAATATCTCATACTTAGGATTCCACTGGAGAGGGGACGTGAACTTGCACTGCAATACGGTGTCGCGTCTTTACTAGCATCGCTTTTTGATTTCACTCCATCCACAAATGCTCTAGGTGCTTTGGCCGTTGGCGCGTCCGCCGGAACGGCTTCTCCGCGGCCACCATCGGCTTCGTCTTCCTATTCTAATATCGGCTCTAATGTCCAATTATATGGCACCGATGCCTTCTTCACTTGGGCCCCCACCTATAATGCCAGGTTCGGCGCTCCTTTTATTGAATCAGGGCCGTGCACAAGGTCTCTTCACTCCTTCTACCACAGGCGTCGGCTCGACACGACCTGGAATAAGCTCCCCAAGCCCGTATGCCGCTACTTATGGGCAGTCCCCCTTTTCTCCGCCATCGAATACACCCCCTCCCCATGTATCTTTGAAACGCAACCGTTCTGAAGCAGATGTCGACGCGCTTTCCGCGCCTATAACCGCCGGTTACGGATCGTCATTCGAAGGGCCCGCGTCCCAACCACTTCCGCTAGATTCGGCGCCAGAAATAAACAGTCGCACGCGATTAAACTTGTCCGCAGCTGGTGAAGACAATCCATCGCCTACAAAACGACTACGCACAGATGTTGCTTCACCCTCCCTCTCGTCGCAGAAAGTACCGTGGCATGCATCGCGTCCCTCCCACATGGCGCACGCCCAGCGCGATTCCTTTTCCGCTGTGCAGGCTGGGGCCAATGGCATTTCTCGCACTCCCAGTGCCCTTTCCATATACAATGGAAGTGAACAACACCGGAGTTCTCCGAGCCTTGATATACACACCACACGCTTCGCAACAAAACCATCAGCAGTTCGTATATCAGATCCAAACGCTACCCTCAAGGATACCCGAAGGGGTGCAGTAGTCGCTGCTATATGTCAAAACGACGAACCAACTCCCGTTCTTGATCTCCTGCGCGAAATTTCATCCGAGCTGGGCGTGAATGCTAATAATCCTAGCGTTGTAGATATTGATGCAGTCTTGGACGAGCAAGGTCACACTGCTCTTCACTTGGCCGCAAGTCTTGCTCGTCAAAAGATAGTAAATGCGCTGTTATCTCATGGTGCAGATGCTCACCGTGGAAATTATCTTGGAGAAACACCAGTCATACGAGCTTGTCTCGCGACGCATAATGCTGATCAGCAGATGTTTCACCATCTTGTGGCTAGTTTACATCATTCCATCCGTACTATCGACACTGCTCGGAAAAGTGTTTTGCATCATATAGTCTCTCTGGCCGGTGTCAAAGGCAGGTCTGTGGCAGCTCGCTATTATCTGGATCAGATTTTTTTCTGGATTGCAAAGCATCAAGGAGGCGATTTTAGATCGCTTGTTGATCTTCAAGACGAGCATGGCGATACGGCGCTAAATATTGCTGCAAGAGTTGGAAACCGTAGTCTGGTCAGGACGCTACTCGACGTCGGTGCAAATCGACTGTTGCCAAATAAGTTAGGCTTGAGGCCCGGTGATTTTGGTGTAGAAAGCGAGGTTATTCTATATTAATCGTTAGTTTCGCTTTCTGATTCGCTGTTCCTTATATAGGAGCTGAGCGGCGGACCAAGAGGGGAAGATTTGCTCGCATCACTACGCTCAGGACCTTCAGCACCTATTAAGAAAAGCCAAGACGTCATAGCTGGTAAATACCATAATGTTATTGATCAGCTAGATAAACGCTAATTGGGCTTCCCAGACATGACCACTATGATCCAGGGCCTTAGTACGGAGTTCCAAGGGGAAATTAAATCTAAACAGGACGCATTAGATGTAACACAAGCGCATCTGCGGGCCGCAACACGCGAACTGGCGGAGCAGCGCAGACAGATACAATCATGGCAGACCAAGTGTGGCGAACTCGACCAACTTAAGCAGAGAATTCGGAACGTCGAACAAGCTCTTGCCGACGAAGATCAGTTTGACTGGACTGGGCGCAGCAATTGCAATGGCGACGACGCGCGCGAAAAAGCAGGTCCTGCGTTCCAGCGACGTGGGGCAAATTCGACGCTGACTGGCATGAGCGGAGCTATGGATATGACATTCAACCTTGAACCCGAACCCCCGATACCAATGGCAGACTCCCCTGCCAGTTTGATCAAATTAAGAAGGATGAAAATGTGGCATGTAAGAACAGAAGAGTTAATAAGAGAACGATTGCACAGCTTGCAAGGAGCGAGCGCGGAAAAAGAATACCAGTGTAAGAAAATTGTATCTCTTTGTACTGGTATACCAGTCGATAAGGTCGAGGAGGTGAGAGTTTAGTTGATCATATTTGGGATTGCATTGACAGGGTTTGTGTTTAGGTACTTGAAAACCTTGTCATCGCTGTAGAAAGTGACGCACAAGTTGTCGATATAGGTCGTGTATCTGGATTTATGCAAAAGGTAACCTGATCATGCTCGTCCAAAGTCAGTCATACCAACTGTTCCAAGGTTCGAGATGGTATAATCTGAGCAATGCTCAGTGACATGTAATAAATAACGATAATCTCCGTCCTTTTCTCGCATCGCAATTGTATCATACACCGCAAGACGAATTTCATTAATGCAATAAGATCGTTAACAATACCGACAACAAGACATTCGGCACCGCTACACCTCTTCAGGAGCATATAATTGAAAATTGCGATTATATGTTCCCGATGCAACCATATTTCCATCACTGGAGATATCGACGGACATAACTTTCCCGGCATCGGTTGGGAGGGAGCGCAGCAATTGCCAGTCATCAGCGCTCCATAGTTTGATAAAGCCATCGTAACCTGAACTGGCAAAGAAAAGACCCGATCGATATTTCCATTCTTCCCAGGCGGTATCTTTCTGTTTGTCGGTATCGTGACTTACGTCGCCATCTGGGCCATCCATGTCGACATCAGGTGAAGGTGGTGGTTTAAAGAATTTGTCATTGGCATGGAAGAAGCGGACGTCGGAGACATTTGATAGATGTGCTGGTATAGTGTAAAGGGACTTGAGTGACCGCATGTCCCATACGCGGATTGTATCATCAGCAGCTCCTGTAACAATTTGGTAACTGGAGAAAGTGTTTATCAGCGATGTGTAAAAACTGTGAGGAGCATCCGAACCCATTTGGCGAAAAACTCATAGTAAATAATGCTTGTACGTGCCCATCCAGAACCATGGCTGACCGTCCCGTGCGGAGGTCCCATACACGTCCCACGGCATCCAAACCACTAAACAGGGTTGAGTTGTCAAATGCAACCCGAATATAATGTCATACCCAGATGCAACCAAGGCACCATCATTTTGAAATTCAACGGCATACACTTCTTTCGAGTGACCTTCTTGCAAAAGAAGTTCCTTTGACGTTGTAACATCCCATAGTCGCCATGTCGTATCGAAACTAGCGCTTGCCACGTAATTCCCCGAAGGATGAAAAGCAACACGACAAACACGCCCTTGGTGACCTTTCAATGTCGATAGGGGCGATTCGCTACGGTTCGCAAGTTGTTAGAAGCCAAAAATCAAGTGTAGCGAAATTATTTGACACCTTTGTAGCGACCACAAGTTGACATCACCCTCCCCTCCGCCGCTTACCAGATTGACCGCGCTGGATCCCTGCGTTAGGGTGGCCTGCGGATGCCAGGCAACACCTCCGATCTTGTCACTGTGACCTAATTCGTGGTTTTAGGATAAGACTTTACAACGCTCAAGCACTTACCACGGAAAACCTTCATTTCGGTACAGGCTGGAACATTCCAAAGCTTGACCATTCCACTCCAACTTCCCGTGGCAAGCACCTCATTGTTGGGTGCGAATCTAACTTGAGATATAGGACGTTCATCGCCCAGCTGTGATCCAAGATTGGCGTATTTCTAAACAAGAATGAGAGTCCTAGTATGGCATGGGCAATAAGCTACATACTTTCACCTCGGCAAAAACCTTCTTGCGAATGTCAATGATGCGACCAAGGTCTATCTTGCTTTCTAACTGCTGCTGGGCGACCCGCTTTTGAGCTCTGCCAAAGAAGCGAAAGAAACAAAATAGTAGTAAGCACCTTGACTAACTTTGACCTATTGATAGCGTAAATCCAACCTGGGGAGAGAATACTCCGCTATCCATCTACGTGCTTCCAATAGCTCGAGTGAGCCTGGAGAGTAGAATTCCTCTTCCTGCACATTGAGTATGTGAGGCTAGTCAAGACGGGCAGCCAAACAGACAAATACCACTTCTTCCTCGCTTTCCATTTCTTCCTCAACTTGCATAGCTTCATCTCCGCGAGCGGCGGTAATTTGCGACAAGACATAAATCAAACGATCTCTTCTGTCTGCAGCCTATATTTATTGAGCCCTCATGCAGGAATTCTCAAAATGAGAAACACAACATACCCTTTCTCCGAAAAGCGTGATTGGTTCACCGATTTCTCTCAGGCGCGCTTTGACGCGGTTGTCGTCTGTCGGAACGGCAAGACTCCTAGCTTTCTTCTTTCGCTCTAACTCATCGAGAATGACTTTGTTCTCGAGTCTTGCTCGCTCGGAGAGATAGCTGCCGTCTTCAACGAGGGACTCGTAGGTCAAGTCTGCCATCTTGGTCGTTTACGTAAATGGAAATTGATGGCGGGTTTGTTTGGAGAACTAAGAATAACCAAACAAAGCTATTGTTATACTGATCTGGGAATCAATTGAATTGTGTAGTAGTAAGGGCAACCCGCTGTGTGCGTAAGTACGCGCGAGCTGTACAGGCCGAGTCACTACTAGTTATGTGTAGAATTGGAGGGATAATAATTGAGTAACGCGCGGTGATCAATCATCTGAGCAACTCTTGCCGTAAGCGCTCTTCTCTGTTGACCCTTGAGTTGATTTCTTTCACGGCCTTTACCACATTCCCTCATGAATCAGCAGCTTCTGGGACTGGACCCTGGCTCAAGCAAGCCTCATCCTGACGATTGTACGTTTGCCACTCTTGACACCCGACAAATAGTTACCCGACCACCCAAGACGTGTATTTTAAGCGGTCCACTGCAGAGTTTAGCTCTGATGCTATCGCCCGAAGCACGGCGGCCAAACTCAAGCTAGAGTCTTACTACAAGGTCGCCGTCCAATCGGCAATAGAGCGTAATGCCAGGTACCCTCATCGCCTTTACAATGTCTGATTACTGACCGATTACTCGCAGGCGTATCGAATTAGAAACCAGGCTATCGCAGATTCTTGCTCCCGAAGCCAAGGAGAGGGAGTTGCGTAGATATGTCCGGACGGAATCTCAGCAATTGCGGTTGAAAAGGACGAAGATCAAGCTTTCGGACTTTCGGACTGTGAAGGTCATCGGCAAGGGCGCTTTTGGAGAGGTAGTGCAAGCCTGTGATATCTGGCCATTCATTATTAACAATATCTCACAAAGGTTCGACTTGTTCAAAAAGTCGATACGGCGAAGGTATATGCGATGAAGAGCTTACAAAAGGCTGAGATGTTAGAGCGAGATCAGGTTCATGATTCGCACCAATTTCCCAACTGGACCTTCACTGACGCGCATAATAACCCGTAGCTCGCTCATGTCCGCGCGGAGCGTGATGTTCTGGCGGAATCGACATCACCTTGGGTTGTCCAGTTGTTCTATTCTTTCCAGGACCCTCTTTACTTATACCTTGTCATGGAATTCCTCCCTGGCGGAGATCTGATGACAATGCTGATGAAATACGATATGTTCTCGGAAGATGTGACGCGCTTCTACATAGCTGAGTGTGTCTTGGCTATTGAAGCTGTGCATAATCTCGGTTATATTCACCGGTATGTATTGATGTGGTATGTGATATTTTGTCGCTCATCGTCACCAGCGATATCAAACCTGACAATGTCTTGATCGACAAAAATGGCCATCTCAAATTATCTGATTTTGGTCTGTCGACTGGTTTACACAAGAGCTCTGACCCCGAATATTATAAGCGTTTGATTGAACAGCAAGAGAAGTCGAATAACCCGGCTCGTAACAGTGTTCAGGTCAATCCCATTCAACTTGACAATGACTCGGGAGCAAATTGTAACATGGAAAGCCAATAGAAGAAAACTGGTGCGTGAATCCCTTATTCACACTTATATCATCTGATTTGAGATGCAATCAGGCTTATTCTACTGTTGGCACACCTGACTATGTAAGATTCCTGATTTTTGTGTTGAAATCGCTCGTGCGACGTTTTTACAGATTGCACCGGAAGTATTTATGATGCAAGGATACGGGAAAGAATGTGATTGGTGGTCTCTTGGTGCCATTTTTTTCGAATGTATCGTCGGATATGCGCCTTTCTGCTCCGAAAACCCGACCGACACATATCAAAAGATTATAGAATGGCCAGAATACTTGCTTTTCCCGAAAGATGTACATGTCTCGGAAGAGGGCAAAGACCTGATCTACGGGTTTGTCTTGTTGCTGTGACCCCTCCATGCCAGTACTGACGATGCCTTGATAGCATGATGGATTGGGCAGAATGCAGATTAACTGTAAATCAGATCAAGTCACATCCGTTCTTCTACGGCGCAGATTGGAGCACTATACGACAAATTGAACCACCATGGGTTCCCAAACTGAAATCAATAACAGATACGTCACACTTCCCGACTGATGAGCTTGGCGACGTATCAAACTACCTGGAGAGAGCTGAACCTATGACAGCCGAGAAAGATCTGGCTTTCTTGGGGTACGTTAGATCGGCGACTTTGGTTCGTTATACTGAAGGCAGCTTTAGTTTCACTTTCAAGAGGTTCACGGGTGGCTCCCATCCCTCGGGCTGACTCGTGATACCCTTTATACCTGTGGAGCTTATACCATGAAAGGCTGGAATCTACAACTTGTTACTAATACTATAACGCGAAACACATGACCCGGTCCGCTATCGCGGCGGACCGCTGATCAGGCATACCCATGGAATATATCCGCAATGTAGATAATAAAACATGTTTGATTAAGAGCGTCTGGTTTCGGTCACCCTATCTCCCCTCACACAATGTCTGCAACGATATTGACTGGGAATGCGGATATATACAACCCCCGGAAGGTACTTGAACACCATGATTTTAAAGTTTTATCGCCCGAAGAGATACCGCAAGGCAATGCCAACATTGCGGCATTTTACAATCCAAATCCGCGAAATACACCTTGTTCAAAAGCCGCGGTTCAAGCCAGGCCCAGGGCAAGTGCTCGTACACGTCCGGGCCACAGGTATCTGCGGGTAAGTGCTGTCATCGGTGTATTGACGTAGACCGTGAACCGAACAATGTTTTGATAGGAGCGATGTGCACTTTTGGCAACATGGGCGTATCGGTGATTCTATGGTAGTAACAGACGAGGTGCTGCATATTAACCTTTTACGGCTGATCTGGACATTCAATTTTCCCTCGCAAGTGTGGAGCATGGCCATGAGTCTGCGGGTGAAGTTGTCGAAGTCGGAGAAGGTGTGAGCCAATGGAAAGTAGGTTCGTAATTAGACCCGTTCCGGAAACCGACGCTAAAACTAACCTAGGAGACCGTGTGGCCATCGAAGCTGGTGTGCCATGCTCTCAGCCTGCGTGTGATTTCTGCAGGACAGGCAGGTACAACGCCTGTCCAGACGTCGTCTTCTTTTCCACTCCTCCCTTCCACGGTCAGTCTTCCTTGTTCGGATCATGTAGTATCTGCTTATCCAGTCTCGAAGGTACATTGACGAGATGGCATTTGCACCCTGCCTCAATGGCTCCATCGCCTTCCGGATCACGTCTCATTCGAAGAAGGTGCGCTCTGTGAACCATTGGCAGTAGCTCTTGCAGGAGTAGATCCGGGCCGGCCTTCGGCTCGGTGACTCGTTGCTTATCTGGTAAGCTAAACTTGAAGTCTTCTCAGCGGTTGACATCTGCCTATCTGCTGTCATTCATTTACAACGTTACGAGAGGATCTGACCTGAGAACAGTGGCGCGGGTCCGATCGGTCTTGTCACACTCCTCGCTGCTAGGGCGGCGGGAGCTGAGCCTATTGTCATTACCGATCTCTTTCAAAACCGCTTGGACTTTGCGAAGAAACTCGTGCCCAGTGTTCGCACTTTGTTGATTGCCCGAGAATCCGATCCGAAGGAAAACGTGGAGCGGATAAAAAAAGCGGCAGATGGTCCTGTGAAGCTCGCGTTGGAATGCACGGGAGTTGAAAGCAGCATCCACAACGCTATTTATGTGCGGCTCTCTTTTCTCCCATGCAGGGGTGGCCCTAGCTTAACGGTAAAATACCACAGTCGGTCCAATTCGGGGGCAAGGTGTTTGTTATTGGCGTCGGAAAGAATGAACAAGTGGTAAGCGCCTATCGGTCACTAAAGTATTCAAAGCCCAACTGTAGCTCCGATTAGTTTCCTTTCATGCATTTGAGCGCCAACGAAATCGATCTTCAGTTCCAGTACCGATATGCAAATCAGGTTTGAGTTTCATTTTGCTTTCGAACGTGCGTCACTCTGACGTCGTTGGCTGCAGTACCCGAAAGCTATCCGCCTCGTAGCGGGTGGACTAATCAACCTAAAACCGCTGGTCACTCACAGGTTTAAGCTCGAAGAGGCAGTATCTGCTTTTCATGTCGCTGCTGACCCATCCCAGGGCGCCATTAAAGTTCAAATCCATGATCAAGCACAATTCATTTAACAGGCGCATCATATGTCCGAGATATCCGGATCTGGAAACTGGAATAGTTTGCGGAATGGCTCGTTATACTGGCTAATGCCGGGCACGTGTTGATTTTTCACTTCCAAAAAGATAATCGAATGATTCAAATAGTTCAGTTACTAGTTATATTGTGGAGATATGTGGCTGTGTGTACTTGATACATAGTGAGAGAAGAATCGAGAAAATAGGACGAAAGAGGAAAGAGTAGACGAACCGTATCGCAAAGTATACAATAGTCTTATAAATTACCACACCAGATAACGAACCAATCTGAGTACATGCCAGGGTCGAATTTACCATTTCCGTGTTGGGCTGGGTGAACCGCCTCCTCGTGCTTCGGTCCATGCTTTGCGCTGTGGCCAGCCGGAATCGACTGGCCGGCGAGGAGGGCTCGATCCGCCATCACGGCCTCGTCTCCCCCTGTTCCGCCGTGGTCCTCGGTCACTTCTGTCGTTTCGGTCAGATCCGGAGCCTGGAACCTTTTGCTCGCGCTTGAACTCGCGTTGATCCTGCCGTTCGAACGTTGGCGGTGGTGGAACGCCGGTTACATGTGACCCAGGCGGCGGAGGTGGCATCGGCAGCGGCGGGTGGTAGGGTGCTGGATATGGTGCCGGTGGGCGTGCAGCCCATGGTTGTGGCTGTTGCGGCAATATGGACATCGGGTGCAAAGGTGGCGGAGGTGGAGGAGGTTGCCCCGGTGCCTGTGGCGGCATCCGAGGCGGTATTATTTGGGACGTCGCGGCCAAGGTGCGTAATACATTTTGAATTTGCTCTGGCGTGAGAGTCGCCACTTCCTTGGCTAGTGCACTTGTGTCAATTCCCGATGTTGGCGGCGCCGACGGTGGGTTGCCGAACATCGTAGATGTTATGTTCGCAGTTAGTGGAGGGAGAGGCGGTGCTTGGGCTGTTGAAGGCACAGGTTGTATTTGGGTAGGTGGAGCAAGTCTGCCCTTGTATAGAACCCATACTCCAATTAGATAGTCGTTGTTCCTCTCCTTGGGAAGCTTGAGATGATCAAGCAGCTCAATGCACTCTGGTAACGGATCTATTGAGCGTAATGGCACAACATAAAGCTCTCGGCCGGGGCTGTGTTCTTTCGGCGGCATGCCCCACGGAAAGATGAGTCCGTGTCGGCTGTGTCGAACAAACATAAGTTTAGTCATTTTCATTTTCA
The DNA here is from genome assembly GCA_015039365.1 of Amanita rubescens. NCBI lineage: Eukaryota > Fungi > Basidiomycota > Agaricomycetes > Agaricales > Amanitaceae > Amanita > Amanita rubescens. The sequence continues at coordinate 550,874 of WION01000009.1, read as the reverse complement.
TGAACAAAATCTACATACTTCTTTCCAATCAAAAAGTCGCTGATGGCTTTGAAGTTCTGGTCATTCTCTGCATTGGCAGGAGAGAATGCAACTGCTATTAGCTCCTTTGTAGGGTTCAATCTTGTCTGCGTTAAGAAATTGCAAGAGTTGTCGGTGGCGACGCGCCCGTCGATCCGGAGGGCTTCCAACGGAAACAATGTCCTCCATAATAGTGATGGGTCGTCGATGGGTCTTCCGCCAAGCTGACGTGCTACTACGGCAGCTTCCTGCACAGTCGATTCGAGCGGCATACTAATCTATTTTTGTCATTGGCGTTAGCGATGAGAGGACGGTACATGACTCAAATAACACACCTTCCCTGACCAAACCCTGGGTAGATCTTCAAATTTCGGTTGGGCAGGCACTGATGGGACAGCTTGCTCCTTTTCTTCCAGGAACATATCAAAGTCTTGATCTTCCGTAACGTGGGCTGTGTCGGATTCCTTATGTTCCTCAGCGGTCACGCGAGGTAATTCGGATGATGGACCGTTACTTGGCACAGCGGGAGTAGCTTCAGCACTTGGCCCACTCCACAGCGAGCTTAGATCGAAACTAGAGGTAGAAGGTTTTGCGGCAAACGGTGATATCCCGGTCGTCGCCGGAGGTGGTGGCGAATTTTCGGTGTCTTGAGATTTCTCAGCAATGTCAGTTGCGGTTGTTGCTGGCGTCTCTTGTCCAATGGGCGATCCTGGAACTGGTGATTCTACCATCATGGCATCATGACCGGAAGCCTCGTCTTCAATATTAATGATATCCGCCAGGTTCAATTCCGGTTCTTGAATGGAAAGTTCTGATGCCGTATGCACGAAAAGGGGATTGGGAGGTGGTCTCGTAGAAGTTGGCGATGGTGTTTCCTCCACAGGTGAAGCAACCACATGAGCAGGTACTGGGGGTGGTGCACCCCATGTAGGACTTTTCTGAGGAACAACGGGGGACTCGGGCGGGACAGAAACAGAGGCAGTCCGCTGCCTCTGCGCTTGAGCGAGCCTGACTCGTGCCATACGCTCCCGTTCTCTCCTCTCTTCTTCTTCCTGCTCACGCTCACGTTCACGCTCTCGCTCTCGCAAAGAAACTAATTCGCCGTTTACATCTTCTATATCTTGTAACCCTTTATGTGTAATTTTAGCCCGAGGAACTGTAGTCTTTTGCAAAATAGAATGCTCCAATGCCTCCTGTTCCGCAATTTTGATATTCTGCTTTGTTTCGTCGTTTGCCAGGTCCGTAGATGACATCAAGGATATCTCCTTTGCAGTAATATTGCCGGAAGTAATCCGTTTATGAATGGCTACACGATCAACCTTGCTTAAGTTGAACTGCAACATCCGGAAACGATCCCTGTATGCAGTAGTTAGTAACTACCACCATTTTGCTAGAGTCGATAGTAACGTACTTATATTTACCACCAGCATGTGGCTCTCCTTGCTTATCGGGTTCACTATAAATATCGTAGATACATTGCTCAAGTTCAGTCGCAAACCGATTTGCTTGTTCCGAAAGTTGTATTTTCTCTTTGTCGGTCAGTTCCGCTCTCGCCTTTTCAACAAGCTTCACCGCTTGTCCTTCCTCCTCAGCCTCATCGGTCAAAGGTACATGAGGATACCTGATAAAAACGTCACGGAGAATGTCCTCCAACTTTCCCAGACAATATCTCCTTGTAGGATCGTCCGTACCAATCACTGAAGTGGCTTTCTTCTTTTTGGACGGTGGTGCTTGGGTCGTACCCGCACTTGTACTTTTGCGTTTTAGGGGTGGTCCGGGCGAAGCAGAGGCTCTATGTAACCTCTTGCGGCGAGGACGGCCGTCATCTGCAGAGTCCGCCTCCGACTCTGATTGTGACAGATGGGCGTTTCTTCGATATGTTAGACATATGACACTTGTAGACAAAAATGTTTCACACCTTTGATTGTCCTTTCAACCTCAATTCTTCCGCAACATATTCGTCATCGCTACTTGGATCCTCCTCTGACTCCTCTGACTCTGACCTCGGTTCAGGTAGACGCTTAGCTCGCTTTGGTGTCGGCTCAAGCATGATCTGAGTGCCATCAAACAGGTCTTCATATGCCGATTTGCCTTCCCAATTCACTGATCAATAAAAATTAGCCATCAATAACGAAAACATGGGAAGGAAACAAAAAAGAAAGGCAAAAGAAAAATGGAATTGCGGTGCACTTTCACTTGAGTGAACTCAATGATTCGAGGGCAGTAAAAAGCGACTCAGGATGCATTTCATCACTTGTTACTACTCACGAAGCACCAATACATCGCCACAGTGGGCAGGTGCACGAGATGAGGAGGCCACGCATATATCGCCATGACGAAAGAAAAGGCACACCACTAATAGTACTGGCGAACGATAAGGTTATGCGAGGCATTATACGACACGTTTGGCTTTTCACAACTACATATCGTGGAATGACAATATAGATATGACGATGCCTGAAGAAGAGAGGCTTCAGGTACTCACTGATCGTTCGACGGCCTGTTGACTCGGTGCACGATGGACAGACGAAAATACCTTACAAGTCGTCAAAAAACACAAAAGGTCAAGAAATGGAAAGGGACGCACTTATATCTTCCGCCTCCGGTTCCGACAAATCCACGCACGTGAAATGATACCTGACGAGTCATTAGATTTGCAATGACAGCACAAGACAGGACGCACCATATATAACATAGTGCACAGTGGACCATCGGTGAACCATCGTCCTCCCTTGAACATATGCAGTTGGCTTCCTTCGTCGGAGTCTTTTCGGTCTTCGGAACCTTTGTCTTGGATGTTGCTTTTGCGGTTATCGTCGTTGTGTTCTCTTTCTCCGCATTAGAATCGATCGTCTTCCTCCTGGGCCTGGGATCAGGCTTCGCGACGACTGGAGAGGCAGGCGGCGCCTGAGATGTCGAAGCCTTCCTTGTCTTGGATCCTTGTGCTCATAAGCGATGTGGTGAAAGAACGATGATGAGAAATTACTAAACAATTCACACTCCGACACCAACAGCCATTTTCACGTCACGTGACTGTGCGCAGGGGGTCGCGTTGAGGGGGCTGCCGCGGCTATGACCAGTCCTAAGGCCTAAGTAGTCAGTGGGAAGGCTAAATGAGTTGTATTGCCACCGGGGGAGATATCTGCCTATACCGAGGAACCTCTCAGGCCAAGACGTGGGTAACGAAACATAGCATATGGATACAGCACTCCCAGACATGAGGCCCGCCGAGCGGCGAAACGCAAAGCGAGCGATGGTGCTAAGATGTGTGATGTTGTAAGAGCGGGATCTCCACATGATCCACTATTCTGGGTTCAACTGGCTAAAAGCGGGTCATGCTGACTGCTTCGGACCAGATGGGGCATTGAGATTGCAGGGGATATGACATTTGAGTCGACTTTGCACCGTAAAGGGCAAGTCAGCTGGCAGGACACGTCAGTAGTGGGAGGGGTTTTCTGCATTCTGATAATCACAATGCGTCATCCCCGAATCAGACTGTGTGCTGTTCTCATTCAATCCCCTTACGGCTCAAATAATTGGTTCGAACCGATGCAGGTCCGAATCTGCTCACCGGTCGACAATCTTATTTGGTCGCTCCCCGGCTCGTCTTTGCATGCAGCAACCTTCTGCACATTCGATGAGGCGCCGAGAAGCTTGAGGGCATCTATACACTCTAGCTAGGTAAGTGTCAGTCATATCAGACGTATGCCATTGCGGCATGATGATGTTCAAGTTGTAGTTCTATCATTAACTTCACAACCCCCGATTGTCGGAATCTACGTTGTACTCATTCTTTTCCCCCAACTGTAGATCCTCTCCGGGATTCCTTTTGCCTATAGTCTACGTGACAATTCATTTTGCATCACAGCACGCTGATTCGGAGCCACGACATGACGGTTACTGTGTTCAAGGTATCCATATCAAGTCCTTAACACGAGGCACCCCACTAACGCGTTTACAACCCAAAAGCCCATTCCTCTAGTTCTGCCGTCCTCCGGTCCACCAAAACCATTGACAACATTTGATGTTTCTACTTCATCCACATCCACCACCCAAGAGCAGTCCACAAGCAAACCTTTTCAGCGTCTTCGGTCTTCATTAGAGCAGACCCTGCGAACAGCTACCAGGTCGAGGAAGGTGACCTCGCCGGATGATATAACCACAGTCAGCATCAGCAGTACCAAGGGTAAAGACAAGGCCCAAGGTGAGGATGTGTCGAAGGAAAAGGGGAAATCGAGAATGCTTCAACGCCTGCCGTCAAAGGTTCCCTTCCGCCGTAGTGGCCGCGAGACAGTGACGCCATCGCCATTGCATTCTACAGGCCCAGAGAATGAAGATCGTCATGGGCAGGTTCGCGTTGCCGGGTTCACCAGTTTCCAGACACCTTCACTTCGACAGGCATCTATCTCCTCACCGGTGCTTCATCTTTCGTCCCAAGCCATCCCCTCCCCAAATTCTCAGTCTGCAGTGCCTGTGTCATCCACTTCTAGCATCGCTGCGCTGGTATCTCCCCTGCGAGAGCATTCCTGGAAAACTAGCGTGCCGCCCTCTCATCGTGAGATCAGTCCCCCTCTTAGACTAGGTTCTCGACGCGATAAAGCAGATCCTGTCGATCCATTTATCGAGAATGCGCCATCGCGACATAGAGCAACCAATGTCATACCATCTTCTCCCTCTGCCACATTTTTACCTTCAAAGTACTCCAACATAGCTCGTTCGAGAGGTAGAGTTCCTGCGAGTCGTCTAGAGCGGGATTTGCCAAGCACTCCGGAAATTCTAACTCCTGCAAGCGGTACGCATGGGCATGTGTCTCGCGGTTCATTACAAGCCACATGTAGCGAGTTCGAGCAATCTTCCTGCGACTAGTCCTCCATCACTTGAACCCGCCATGACTACAGGGGGTACTAGCCCAACTAGAGCTCGGTCACCCACTGTCCGGACACGCGTCGTATCCCCTACTCCCCGTAAGCCTTACATAGAACAACCTCGCAGAACATCCTTAGACGCACCCAGACGCACTTCTCTTGATGCACAACGTAGATTTACAGATTCCCCAACCAATTCTCGAGCAGATTCTCCATCTCCTGTTCGGAGACGAGCCACGTCACCCATTCAACCCTCTTACGCTGCAGAATCGGCATTACAGAATTGTTTCTGGCTCTCTGGAGCATCGGGAGCTGATCCGAACCGCAACTTCCATATTATGCAGAGAAATGGTTAGACCACCTCCCCACATGAGTAAAACCGAACCTGGCATGAGGGATTGGGAAGAGGTAAAGAGACGTCTAGCGGCCCTGGCAAGGCTAGAACGAGTGTGGGGAAAGAGCGGAGTTATCAACCAAGGAAGTCCCAGCGGAGGTATTTTAAGTAATTCAGGAGAAGAGCGAGAGCGTAAGCTTTTCGCTGAAGCTCTCAAAGACGGATTCATTTTGTGCCAGTACGTATATCATATACTCACTTTCCATGACAATGTTCTCACGCTTTGAATCCAGGCTCATCAACAAACTTCGTTCAAGTTCAGTCGTCCGGCCTGATCCCACGGGGAGACGGGATATTTCGATCTTCTAACGTGACGAAGTTTCTTGCAGCATGCGCATCATATGGCCTCCCCAGCGAGAATCTCTTTCAACCCGATGATTTGACCGCGGTGACGAGCGAACCACTAGCCCGCGTGGCAAAAACGATAATTGCACTCATCAACTTTGTCGATTCGCCACTGCCATCAAAAATCATTTCTGGGCGAGGGAAGAAAACAGGGAGCGTACCTGTTCCAATACCTTATCAGAATTCAGGTTCGCGAGGGTCAGCATCAACACCGAACCTACACTCTCCTCATTCTCCACCATCTTCCCCAACTCGAAGACACTGGTCCCCTCCTTCGGCGTTGCCTCCTGTCCTGTCAAACAGTTCAGAAGAGGATTCGTACTACACTTGGAAGAAAACCTTCGACAGCAGCCCCGATGAGCGCGACGAGGACTCATTAGCGATGTATGCAAGCACCAGTTCATCCTCTGGCTTTCGCCTTATGCCACCGCCAAGATCAGCGCTACGGCCTCGGCCCATCAAACGGGCCCAAAATAGTGATGCAAACTATACGGCGGCTGACCTTGGTCACCCAGACGAAACTCAAAATTTTCGACAATCTGTCGCGTCGTCTGCTATGACGGAGACGACGGTCACGACAATGGTCTCAAGCATCCTGGACAATGGCCGGAGCTGGAGTGGGCAGAATAAATTTGGGACTATCCGAACCGTGACCACCGATTTGACTTCTGAAGCTCCCTCCTTGTCACGGACGGAGGGGAGTATCATAGCGGATGATATGGTGCGGAGGAAATCGCAAGAGGCTGGCAGTAAATTCAGGGATCGGAAACTAAGCGAGACACCCCTTGCTGACCTTACGCGAGTTGCGGAGGAGCCGGACGAGAGCGTATCTTCAAAAGGTGATGCGAACAAGGGTAGGGGTGACAGACGGGAGAGGGCAGAGAAGATCGCAGTCCACTTGCACAAGGGACGTTGGCCAGAAGATTTTATGGACGTCTTCAACAACAAAAATGCAGCGCCAATTAAACCTAAAACGCCACCTCTAGAGCTCGATGAAGAGGAGGTCCTGTGCTCGTCACCCCTGTCCGTCTCCCCGCAGCGGGACTCTCGTTTGACTAGAAAGGCACAATTACCAGACCTGCCAGGGAGGAGTCACCGTCCAAGGCATAGTGTTGATAACCCAGTTTTGATGCCAAGAGATATTTCTCGCCGTCGAGAAACAAGCCCGGATGGCTTTCCGCCGCCGCCTAAGGTGATACTCCGACGGCACAGTACAAAACCTAATGCAGGAAACCGTAACGCGATATATGTCCCACGGAGTTTAGGTGATACCGGTGATGAGGAAGACGATCCGGCCGTCCCATTTCCACGAACGAGACCCAGGGGAACCGTCTCGGGAGGGGCAACGCCGCTCAGCGAGTCTCCATCTAATCGTCAAAGGTTCAATTTTCCGCGTGGAAGGTTCCAAAGCGACGTCGAAGAGTCACTTACAGCACGAAGGCGCATGCATCCAACTGCAGTTGAACTTTCGGGCCGTTCTAGATCACGATTCGAGAGTATGGTCAGTCTCGGCGTATCTAGTAATGCAAGCGCGAGTGACCTGTTGAGACGAGAGTCTGTGGACGGCACTCGGAAAACGATCATTGTTAAAGAGGATGGAAAGCCCGCCGTTCAATATGTAAGCCGTTTCTCGGCTGCCGTGAATACGACTAATATGCCTTTCTCTGATTAACAGCAACTTGGCAATTGTATTGGTCGGGGCCAGTTCGGATCCGTATATAAGGCCCTAAACCTTAGCACGGGACAAACTGTCGCTGTCAAGCAGATACGTTTGGAAGGCCTGAAGGAGGCTGAAGTCGCGGAACTCATGAGAGAAGTCAATATCTATAAACGTCTTTCCCACCCGGGTATTGTCAGATATGAAGGCATGGCAAGAGATAAAGAGACTCTGAGTATTGTCCTTGAGTGCGCAGCTTCCTTTGACATAACGAGCTTTTAGTGACTAATCATCGTTAGATACGCCGAGAATGGTTCTTTGGGTCAAACGATGAAGGCGTATGGTCGACTTAGCGAGCGTCTAGTTGCCGGCTATGTGGTCAAGATCCTTGAAGGCTTGCATTACCTGCATGATCAGGACGTGGTGCACTGCGATCTCAAGGCAGCGAATATCCTGACTACCAAGACTGGAAATGTCAAGCTCACTGACTTTGGAGTGTCACTTAACCTTCGTGCAATGGAACGTGAGATAAAGAACGTCGCGGGAACACCTAATTGGATGGCCCCTGAAATCATTGAATTGAAGGGCGCTTCTGCAAAATCTGACATTTGGTCGCTTGCGTGCACAGTTGTCGAGTTGTTGACTGGCCGACCTCCATACGCCGAAATATCTAATAGTATGACAGGTTCGTATCCTACTTGAGTAACTGATATTTACTCTGAGGATGATATTATAGTCATGTTCCGCATCGTCGAGGACCCAATGCCTCCGCTTCCAGACGAATGCTCAGGCCTCGCTCGCGAGTTTCTTACCCAATGTTTCAACAAAGACCCATCCAAGCGTCCCAGTGCTGAACTACTGTTTGAGCATCCATGGTTGAAACAAAATTGGGGTTTCCTCAAGGTAAACAAAATTAATAACATTCAGCCATGCTTTTAGTGATCGTCTTCTAGGAATTACGCCCCCAGGACAGCATACCGTTCCTCCGTCGCGTCAGTGCGGATCTTCAAAAGCCTGAAGCTGTACTTCAAGTTGAAATGCCCGATCCATCTGTAGCTGACAATGCCTTACGATCCAAGGAAACCTCTACTACTCAACTTCCGCTTGAACGACACCTCTCCACCTCCACCCCACATCCATTAAGTGAAAGCGATATCTCGCCACGTGAACATTCATTCGTTAAAACAACGTTTAGCAAACGTGCGTCATCCATTTTTTAGGTAAATTTCGCTTTTGAACTTAATCAAATCTAGCCATGATCTGCCGAGTATGCTTGTTGGATGTGAAAAAGTCGGCTGTCATTTGCTCTCAATGCAGTCTGATATCACATTCAAAATGCGCCCCCAATGCGCCCCCAACCTGTGACCTACGTGCCCAATTACTGCTTTACGCTCAGTATGCTGAGAAGGGCAACCCAGCAAGTCTTTATCAAAATCCTGCTGATGCTCTTGGATCAAATCGTCCATCTGGTGCACTATCTGACGTCCCTTATGTTACCCATTCGGAACCTTCCCCACCAAATGATTCGGTTCAACCCTCATCAGTTCAACCTTCAGCGGGCTTCAAATTCATTTCCGCTTTTAGACGACCCTCCCGCTCTAACCTTGCGGAACAAGCCACCCCGGGCACCGTTTCGCAACCTCCGGTGGCCCCGGGGGAGGGCAAGGTGGTACGAAGGAAAACAGCCTTTCTCACCCGTAAAAGAGACCGACCACTCTCTTTGATGAGCAATAGTACTGGCGTCAGTAGTCTTCGAAGCGCTGCTGAGAGCCTTTCAAGTGGGCCGGACGCACGCAAATCTCACATATCTGTAGACGGAGGCCGTTATAGTGATCCTGGAGGCAGATCACGGATGGCTTCTGTCATAGACTCCATTGACGGTGACGGTATTCCCGGCTCGTTACCGTCCGAAATCCGCAAGCGACGGGACTCCAAATCAAACAGTGGCTGCATTGTACAATAAACAATTCTCATTCATTCGATTTTTTTACCATTCTTTTCCTGACTCATTCATGTGCCTGTGCATTAACCCTGACCCATCGGACGCACTTCTCCGGACCAATTAGTATGCACCCCATTATTCGTCACATTAATCTCATCCGTGCACTCCTGTGGACCTTTTTTTTGGAGTTATAATACATCCCAATGCTTAGCTTCTTCCTTGGCAAAGTAGCCTACGCTTTTATTGTTATTGTGTATTTTACGCTGGATATCATTGTACTTGGCTAATAACAAAGACCGTTGATCTAAGTATAGAAAGAAGATCAGCGGACATGTTATCCTCATGTCGGTGAGCCGAGCACCGTTATCATAATTCGCCTCTCAAACCCCACCACGCATGGTTAAAGCCATTATTCTCATGTCAATACGTGATCTTGAGACACGCTAGACTTCACGAAGACAAATGCCATGCCTACTTCCCCTGATTTGGTCTACAATATATTATTGTACTAAGGAACAGCCCCACAGCATACTTATAGATGAGCAAAGAAAAGGCATTGCGTCACCAATGGTTATCAGATTTACCGCCGTTTTGCTTGTACTCCTTTTCAGCGGCTTAATCGTAGTATCTGCATACGAACCTGGAACAAACGCGGAGCGCCTGGCTCTTGGACTGCCTCCGAAACGGATACTGTGAGACACTCGCTATAGGGTACCAACTCCTACAACTCGTACGTGAGGATCTTTCACAGAAGTAACGTTATTTAATAATGCGTCCGCAAGCTGTGAAACGCTCCGAACCGTCTCCTACAACGTAACACTCGGGAGATAGTATCAACCGTAATCTTTCATTGACAGTTCTTTAGTTACACGGGTCGAATAGAGGTGCGCACCAGCGATGGGTCATCGCTAGGGTTCGTAAGAAACGAAGCAGACGCATCTTCTATGTGGGTATCACATTAATCATTTATCTGCTACTTCATTCTTCACTGAAACTCTATCAGAAGCGGTATAAGTGAAATCCTGGGCTCAAGTCGAGAAATCACAGTGGAAATCAAGGTTTCTAAGATCCCGAACACCCCGACAAATTTGCTAGTGAAAGTAAGTCACTTGACACGCATCAACCTCGAGTATTAGACGTGTGTGTGCGCAGAATGCGGCTTTTCCAGCACCATACTGCGTTGGGACGGCAGGGAATGTGTCTCATCGAAATATTGGCCCTGGACTTCCAAAGTACGTAATGACAGAGTGAAATAAGGCGGTCCTGATGGACCTGGTTGGCGATAGCACTTTGGTATTCACAAATGTCGACAGCAGTGAGTGAGCAGTACTCTTTCTTAACTACGCCCCTTTCGTTCCAAGCCAGTCCCTTCACCAACTCGTTCGGGTGATTATGTGGAGTCCGCAATCTGGTATATTAAATTGGACACGTTGGAACTGACAGGTTAGTGTCGCCACATCTTGTTTGTGCTGCGTCATGGATGACGCAATTATAAAGCCCGTTATGTTAATCTGGACCATCAACTATTATAGCCTATGATATACGCGAAGTACGTTACAATTCAAAATTGGTCAGACAGAACGAGCATTAATTCCAGAATTCTCTATTCTTCGTTGGAGATATCGTATAACAGAACAGCACTACGGTTGCCGACTGGGCTCAGGTCGATTTTTCCAAACTCCATTCACCGAATTGTGTCAGGGGTCTCTGGCGCTCCTGTCACACAATTACGCTACGGTCCCTAGTCCGCGACGAATTGTCGCCTTGAGTCAGTGGCCGCTTTTTCCCTTCAACATCTCACATTTTTTGCAGATTTCACCTTGAGAAGGTAAAAGAAAAGACTACCATAGTCAGGCCTTGTAAACAAACAGACAGATAGTTGAGACGGGCATTGAGCAACGAACCTTCAACGTGTCTTACATAAAAGAGTCTCTGGGAATGTCAGCTGGATTTACATGATTCGCATTCCAGTCCTAATGCTAGTGCCATTATACGGTGATCATCATTTGTAAATTGTGGTGTGAAGTAGTCTACAAAAAAATTGAACAGATCCTTAGATCTACTTCGTCTCAATATCTACATATATTATATATCCCCAACTTACCGCTCTTCGTGGTAATAGTGCCCACCAATATCTCCTGAATTGATGTTCGATTATTCGAATCCATAGCTTGGAATAATACACGGATATATCTTACCGCGCAGTGATTAGCGTTTTACACTAAGTAAACGGATCTCATTCTGGCATTCGACTCCTTGACAACTTGGGGGTGAGTGTATAATAAATAAACAATGACACCTACAGTTACCACTTTTTATTGGCATACATGCCGTTTTCGGGAGACTGGTACAGACCTAATACTTTTGCCAGAATTCTGACTAAAGTAAATAACCGCACGAGCGTCTTTGAACGAACTGGAGATCGCCTCGCCTCGGCCGCGATCTTGTTACGTTTGGCGACAACCTGCCTGAGACTATCATACATTGGCGACTGTCAGTCAAACCAATGCATATTTAATGATCGCGGAGGGACCCCGAAGGTATCGGGCCTGGTGGGGGCTCGAGATAGTGATGAGAGTTCATGTGAACTATAGTCTGTTAGATATCATATGAACCGACCCCTCAAGCTTCGAGCTCGATGGCCCCAAAGGACCGCACCATACGGCTCCTACGCGAGAGCGCTAGCCTTACCTACCATTCAGGAACTTTCGGCCCGGTCCGTCTGTAGTACGAACAAAGGTGTGGTGCACAGCACACGACCTTGCCTGGGGAGAAGGATGCATTCTAGGTATCTCAAAGTACAAAGTAAGGTATACGTGGAAGGAGTTTTTTTTTATACCTACGCCACGGGCCATGACTGCGATCGGACGGTGGTGATCCAGGAAGCGGTAGCATGGGGGTACTAGTACAAATTTAGGATCAAAATAAGAAACGAGACCGTTGTGCCCACCTGCCAGGTCATAACACCACCTGCTGGATTTAGTGAAGTACCATTAAGCGTCGAATACCACAAACTAGACAGACTCGCTTACTCCAATTTTGGTCTTTTGCTTGGGACAAGCATGACGCCATAATCACAGGATCCATGTAACCATTGCTGGCATCCGTCAAGATGGCGGGCTTGCCTATAACAATTTTGGACATAGGAACGCCACTAGCAGCAATCTGGAAGACCGCTGTATTTGGCCATGTCTCAGATGATGCTGACAAAAGGCTAGGGCAAGTGATATATTCGGTAAATCCTTCTGGCGCTAATATTAATAGGTTTGCCACAATAGAAGCCACAGACTCACGATTGTAGAACTGTACATTATACCAGTCGATCATGCTTCCAACAATGGAATGCACCTTGAGGTAGCCTCCCCCGCCCCATCCATTAGGCTCAAACCTTCGGATAATCAGCTACTAAGGCACAATTAATAGAACTATTTTTTTTTACCAAGGTGCTAGGGCTTCGTTTTGCGGGTAAATATTATTTCACCCTCAGAAATTAGGTACTACTCACGGGCGTGAGTGACGAGATATTGACCAACGGGAAGCTGGGTTCGTAACGTCAGTGTAAACGCTATCAACCAATTCTAGATGAGCGTTAGGGTGACTGCAGGTAAACTGTAAGTACGTGAATGTACCTCAGCGCTTCCGTCACCTTTTTGAAAGGCAGCGAGATCCTCGTAGTCGACATCGATTCCGTCCAGCTGGTACCGTCGAACCCAAGCCGCCATGGAGTTTGCAGTAGCAACAGGGTCGGCTCCCGATGATGTAGGTGTATCTGTGGAGCCGAAAGCAGATACTAATAAGTTGATACCTGCGGCTGCATACTGCGACTTGATTGCAGAGCGCTGTGTATCATTTAAAGAAGCCCATGTTTGTGCCTTCGAAATAGTAAAAGTGCATTCTACCGATAAAAGAAGAAACCAATTACATTATCCCATGGGCCTTCGAGCAAGAGAAATGCGAGGTTCCTACACATCATTAGTGACGGATAACAGGCGCATGGGATACCCACAGAGTATTAAATCCCTGTTGATAGAAAATGGTGTCACGTCAGCAAAAGAGTACAGGGATTCACGTACTCTGATCATCGAGGGAGGTGGAGGTGACGAGAAGCCAATTCCGAAGTCTGAATAGACCACGAAATGTGGGGCTGACCAAGATGCACCTTGTGTAGGTACGTTCATTGCCTGTTCATTGGGCATTCCGGCAGTGGTCCCGGGAATCAACAACGCATGGCACCGAAGTAGCAATGCACATCCAAGCAAAGTGAACGGGACAGAGACCATGATATTTGCAGGTAAGGTAGAACGAGGCCTTTCGTATGTTGGCTGACATACTTTAATCGGGTCACGAAAGCGTTACGGGAGCATCGTATGACCTTGGAGATGCGTGTAGCGCACGTCAGCACCTTAAGCTAACGCAGCGCAACTGGAGCAAGACATGCCAGTAAACGCCAAACTAGATAGGTGTCGGCCCGACGCAATGGTTGGCTAGCCAATGCGTAAATAGTTGACTTTTACGCATTCGATGACAGGAGACGTAGCTCCGCGAATTGGGGGTGGCTACCCAGAGGCCCTCAGGCAGTCACCGTACTGAACGCGTCGCCACTGGTGAGTTAGCCCGAGGACGTCAAGAGCAACGGAAAAAGGTCATTGAACCTTTAACCCCAGTCATAATAACTTTCCATTACTGTCTTGCGAGAATGGAACGGACAAAAATGACATTTGGACGGGTGGCAACAACAATTGTGAAGAATCGATAGTTTGAACAACTTGAAAGTGATGACGAAATGGAAGAAGCACTGCAATTGATGCGGACGGTGTTTGAATCCCAAGTCGTAGCTAACTTCCGGCGAATGCGTTCTTCGACACGCAACTGGTGGAGCCAACGTCATGAAATGTAACTGGTTGCTTGCATACCGTGACCAGCGTCTAGCAGGGGACTTGACACGGTGGCATAATGTAAACCATCCTCGAGGGCCCAAGGCACCCAGATCTCGATTCCTTCTTTACACAGCCCGCAGACCACTGGAACGAGCCTTGAGGCTCAAGCCCAAAGTGCAAGTGCAAGAGGCTCGCTAACGCCGCCAAGTTGCCTAACGCAGACACCGGGCGTCGATCGGTTGTGCCGCGGTTCCTGCCGCCGGCGATCTAGTACGTATACCATTTGGACGTGTGTCCAATGCCCTTGCTCTGCAATGTTCTAATATACATCCATTCATATAATAATTCTGATGTTATTTCATTGTACAGTTAGCCATGACTAGACGGGCCAAGATTGGGACACCGCCAAGCCGGTGTCTAGGCACTGAATAATATCAATCGAATAAATTAGAGGATGAAATGTTAAACTAACCTTAGCACCTCCAGGGTAACGATCGGAGCACCAGCGACTGCGTTCCAAGCGCTTTCCAGGATTCAAGGGCCGCAAGAGGAATTGCACGCGACCAGCGGCCCACGTATGAACAGGAGACAGACCTGTTCATAGTAGTCTTGATACAAACTTGGCAAACGATGTAGCAGTAGATTGGATGGAAAAGCGGGCAATTGATGTATGGCACATTTTCAATACGCTGAAAAAAGGGATGCCTATATTAGGTTATGCATGCGGCCAAAGACTATATTGAATACATTTTTTTTGGCTCACACACGTTTTTGAAGTTATTGAATGATCCAGGCCTCGTCCCTCTGCCCTTCACACCGTTCTGCCATGTCGCAGTTCAAGGCGAAGGGCTCTCCACTCAAGAGAAAAGTTAGTTTCGACGAGCGTGTTTCTACCAAGTGAGTATTTCCTCGCCCATGAAACTCATCATTTATATCAATTTTCTAGCCGCCTGGAAGCGGCCGTCAAGCAAGCGTCTGGAAGAACACAGGAATTTGAATACCAATTAAGGGCCGTAGAGGTTCGTTATCTAGTGCTTTGCGTATCCGCGAAATGTAGCTGATCTCTCTGTCATAGTCTCAAATCTCTACCACACTGAGCAATTTTCGAGCGATTGACAGCATGATGCAGGAAGCTTATTCAGGAATTGAGGTACATACATCCCAGAATGTCCTAACAGTGCTAACGATCGCAGCAACATAACATGCGAGCAAATAGAGCGTTAGAGCACCAGGTGCCATATATTGCTAAACAGCTAGAGGAATCAGAAGAGTCGCTGAAAGAACTCAACGATACGCTTCCCGCTATAGAGTCGCAAGTGTCTGAAATCCGTGCTATGTATGACTCGGGGCGTAAGGAGGTGAGTTACTGTCTTGCTCCGAGGTTTTCCTCAGTATGACACTATTCATAGGCTCAGGAGCTGGTTGATACTTTGACATGGCTCAACACTGATTTCTACGAGCGCTGGCGTCGCATTATATTTTCCGACAGTCCTGTTTCTTGGCAATGGAAGCTCATCATGCGAACAATATTTGCTGTATCATTCATCAGTTGCGCCCTCCTCTTTTGCATTGCAGTGGCTGGAGCATATCGTGCGCATCGACATAGACTGGTCTGGGGAGACAAGCTGCTCTCCTGAGTTTGCTTCGCCGTCTGTCTGTTTGTTAATCTTGAAGGGCTCCTTGGTGTTGGGTTCCATCTCTCCTGCATAGCACACTCCTTTTGCTGTCCTAGAGTGTATCATTATATTTTGTAAATTATATACTTAGCTGATCAATTCTCGGGCGTCACATTTGATTTCACACATGGATAGTTTCGACGACCTCTTGGTACCCTCACGCCACATCCTAGAGCAAAACCCCTTCGCAGATCCTTTTGCGAAGCGCTCAAATTCGCCAGATCCATGGGCATCCCCATTTCCCACAAGCCAATCCAGTTCAGAAACATTCGGCTCAACGACGACTGCTACCGACCAATCCGAGTCCCTGTATCAAGATACGGGATATGGCTCATCGTCACGCGAGACGTCAACAGAGGAGCACGCTACGTCCATCGTAAAAGACCCTCTAGATTCAGAGTCTCTGGCACACTCTGAAGAGGACGATAGCCCGAACGTTGGACCATATCGACTTCCCGGCTTCAAGCAAAGCATTGAGCAAGAGTCGCAATTCTCGGAAACTGCAACAATAAGGCCCAACGATTCTGAAAATTTCATTGAAAGCACCCTTGCAGGTGATGCAGAACCTGTGGTATCTCATATTACCGAACCATCCTCGCCCCAGACATCTCATTTCCCAGCCGATAGTATGCCATCATCCCCAGGCCCAGCAGAAGAGGGTTTTACATCTCTCTTGCAGTCGGATCATACGAGGATTGACCACTCTATTGCTAACCTTTCGCTCGGAGCGGAGCCGACAACGGGATGGATGAACGAACAGATGGCATGGGGCGGTGAGAGCAGTTTGTTAGTCGCTCCTCAGCCTCCTGTGGACGATGATAGTGACGATGACAAGCCAATCCGGCAGACCTTGAAGACGAATATTCAGCAGGACGCATCGGTAAGGTTCCGCGTCTTTGGGATATGTTCGGCTGATAAAACTATTGCAATCCGGAACCAGAGCCAAATACAAGCGTTATTTGTGATATCTGTCGAAGATCCGCAGAAGGTTGGGGATCATATTCGGCCTTACATCATGTATACTGTACACACTCAGGTACAGACGCTTCATATTACATACAAGACTTTTAATCAGCTGTTTTCTAGACAACTTCACCGTTGTTCCAAAGGTCCGCGTTTTCAGTCCTTCGGCGATATTCGGATTTTCTTTGGCTATACGAGACGCTCTGCATGAACAACCCTGGAGTCGTGGTTCCACCTGTACCTGAGAAGAGTGCTCTCAACCGGTTTGATGAGCAGTTCGTTCGCCAACGACGTTTAGCGCTCGAGAAATGCATACAGAAAGTAGCTAACCACCCGGTGCTTTGCAAGGACTCTGATCTCAAGCTTTTCCTGGAAAGCGACACCTTTGCTCTAGATGTGAGTTCGTTCTTATTCGCTGGAAGTCACATTTATCTCGTTCTTAGATTAAACAGAGGAAAGCAGAACTTGCACATGAACGAGGAGGATTTATGGCTTCTATCGGACAAAGTATTGCAGGACCCCGTTTCCATGAGACAGACGAAGTACGTCACCAAATTAATTTCCCTCCATAAAAGTAGTGACATTCTTTAAGTGGTTTGAGAGACAGAGATCATACCTTGACAATATGGAGTCCCAACTTCGTGCTCTAGTCAGAGCTGTCGAGCAGGTCACCAAACAACGCCAAGGTACGAGAGTCCGCTTATTGAAGGCGTCGGTGAACAAATTTATCGCAGAGCTTTCTGTTGCTGCGGGAGAGTTTGCACAGTCCGTCTCAGACCTGGCTGAAGCAGACATTGGCGAAGATTTATCTGCCTCGCTTGCTGGCCTAGCGGAGATGGAAAGGAAGTACCAAGAAATGCAGACTGGCCAGTCCGAGCAAGACATGATAACTTTCTTGAGCACCGGTTTGTTAATTTTGTTATTAAGAATCAATCTGGGTGATGACATTTCAATAGCCGACGAATATACGAGATTGATAAGTTCCGTTCGGGTGCGTTACAGTATCTGCCTGATATGAGATATTGATGAACCACTGGATGCTAGAATGCTTTCAGCTCACGAATACGCGTTTACCATGCGTGGAAGTCATCTGAAAATGAACTTTTGAGAATAAAACAGAGTCATGAGAGGGATAGGGCTCAAGGACGGATCTCCTCTGACCGTTTAGCGTATTCTCTCAGTCGGATCGCCGAGGCAAGTCTTGGTTCCGCTTCGTCGTCTATCCCTGCTGATGAATTAAATCAGTCCGAACGACGCGCGGGGGAAGCCAAGCAGGAATACGAATACGTATCAAAACTCGTCAAGACAGAGATGGGGCGTTTTGAACGGGAACGTATTGAGGACTTTAAGGAAACTCTCAGGACATTCTTGGAAGGCATGACCTCACGCCAGAGAGAAGTACATCTGCATCCCTTTAGGACCAACAAAGCACCGTCTAACATTCAATGTCCATAGCTGATTTCAGGTTGGGAGGATTATCAACAATCACTTTTGAAACGTGTCGGAGATGGAAATTCTGCACTTCGTTCCACCATCGTTTCATAGTTGGGCATATATTACTTTATACCATGATACATACTCATATCCACATGAGTGAAAACTATTAAGGGTGTAAGAACATGTCGTAAACGCCGATGCACATCGCTCATTCCCAATATCGAGGGGTTTTACTGTCACCTTCGCCACCTACTTCAAGGAAATCAGACGGTCGATCTCGCTTGAGATTCCGTCTGCGATTGTTCAAAGGCAAGCGCTGGTAGGCGGAATCCTGACTAGGTGGCTGCTGACCCGTGAACGGCGTCGTCCACGTCCCGCCACCTTGTCCAAAGCCGAATCCCATACCGGCCCCAGAGGAATCTTGCATCTGTTGCTGTTGCTGTTGTTGCTGCTGTTGTTGTTGCTGCTGGAATGTGGTGGCAGCGGCAAGTGCCCCGGCCACAGCTTGCGCTTGCTGTAGCTGGATCTGGAGCTGGTGATGCTGCATTTCGGTCTGTTGTCGGACTTGGTTAGGGAGTGAAGAGTTGTTGAGCATTAATGAAATTTGGGATATTTGGGCTTGTAGCTGGGGGATGCTGTCTGCAATCATTTGTTGCATGTCCATATTGAGTCCGGCCTGTTCAAGGAAGTCTTGTTCAATGCCCCCTTGTTCTGTCTGAGGCGCGTGCCGTAGTAAGTAACCTATTAACGGTTTTGTTGAGGAAATGAACACACCTGCCCTTCCTCGGTAATTGAAAGAGTGGTTGACGATTCTTCCTCTTTTCCTTCTCTTCTACTCTCCTCGATAGCCTTTTCTATGTAAATAGAAACACGCACTCGCGTAGGTTTATCTACAATAAGCTTATCCAAGGACGCAATTTTCTTTGAAGCAGTGAGGACAGATAAAGTCGCGTTCTAGCAAGTGCGTTTGTATGCATTCTTCACAGTAGATAGTTTCGCAGCAGGGCGTTTTAACAGCATCACGGAACAGCTTGTTGTCCATCGGACAAACCAGCGACGGGTCTGTAGGCATGCGTTCTCGAACTTCCGCAGCGGTTAGACCCTTTAGACGCGATACCTGTCGTTGCCATGAGGCACTGGATGGTGCATAGTGAATCATGAATCAGACATGGCAACTTTTCAACATACAGATCGGGCTGCGCAACGACGTAGCCTCCTTCAGGTGTCACCATGACACCTTGCCCTAGCTCCGCGCTATGGGGATTTTCGACGGCCTTGAGCATACTTCTAGGAATACCAGTTGTTCTCTTGATGCGAGGCCTATTATCAAACTCCCGATCATTATTGGTGGGACAGTCATGTATCCAGTGACCTTGAGAAGTATTGGAGACAAGTCCATAGGAAGTAAATACTTGCAAACCTTTTTGACCACAGCGGTAACAGACATAACTTGGAGGAAGAGGCCGATCGGAGGAGGGTTGATGTTGAAATGCGTGTGGTTTTCCACCTCGATTAAATCCGGTCCCTCGGGCATTACTGTATACCCGCGTTGCGCTGTTCAAAACCGAGGAACAAAGTTGTGCAAGAAGAAATTATGATCATTAGAACAAGGACTACTACGCAGACAAAATCCACGATGGGTGACACTAACTGAGACATCTTTTCCTGGGTTTCCTCCCAGTTCTCAGTTTGGGCCTTGAACATGGCAGCCATTGCGGCTGCCTCGTCGTCTTTCGTAATAGATGTTGGCATAATGGCAGAGGGTGGAGGCTAAGGAGATTGAGACCACATCTACCTGTCTGCAGTAAGGATGCATACCGTTGCGGTGTTTTCTTCCTTAATAACGTCGAATCGTTTTGACATGGCACCTTTATGCCATGTGACCGTGCCAGAGCCTAGCCTTGACACTGGCTCTGATGTTGGGACGGCGTTTAGGGCACCTGCAGCATAATACGAGGCCTTTCCTTTCCCTGGTTTGGCCGAAGGCATTCGCTTAACGATGACGGAGGAAGAACGAGGGATAATCTGCGAGTCATCCTTGTACTCTGGGATAGAATGAGAATCCGCCAACACCAACAGACAGAGGCCGCCGTGTGCGTACCTTGATTAGAAGTTGCATCGTAAACGTTGAGATCAAAGTCATTCGCCTTGGTCATATTATTCACTAGTATAATCTCGCGCTTTAAGTCAAACACTGAGATGCCAGTGCCATCGAAAGTCACTCGAGATTCATCTTTCTGCGACTTGAACCTGTAGAAAACAGATGATGCCATTTCGCTTGCAAGGCCAGCTCACAGAAATGCCGGAGAAAGCAGTTTACGCAAGTGTTTGCTGTTGTGTGGTTCTACACCCAATCAGCGCTTATTTATTTTTACATTACGGAATTTTATGGTTCGACAAGGTCATTTCAACTTACCTTCTTCGCTTTGACGTGGATCAACAAAATGGCCTCCTCCGATGGCCTGCGCAAACGAAAAGTCGCGTCTGAATCTACCAACTTTGTTGTCACCGACGAAGGAAAGGCTTCAGACCAACGCCTTGATGCCCATGAGACGTAAGCACAGTTCATCTCGCACGTTCAACACGTCTGAACGCGTTTTCCTTCTTTCTAGGTATGAATTCGGAGGACCATGGGGTGTCCTTGCAATTATGACCGGTTTCCCCGTCTTAATGTACTATCTCTGGATCTGTCTGTGGTTCTACGATGGCAAGTTGGTCTTCCCGACCTCAGTGGATGATGTTGTGCCGTTCCTGTGGAGAATGTGGGAGCACATCCGTGTCGTACGTTTCTCGTGTCTTGTCAAGGGATATCTAATTCATGAACCGTAGGATGCTAGCCCTAATTGGTACGCCTGGAAAGTGTACTCCGGAAACATTTTCTACCAGCTCTTCCTTGGTTGGGTTATGCCTGGTTATATGCAAGAGGGACTCCCTGTCCCTTCCCTCGGATACAAGACCCTCATGTATAAGTGCAACGCGTTAACGTCCCTGTACGCCACTCTGGTTACAGCTGGTGTCCTGCATTATACAGGGATCTTCCGACTCACTGAGATCATTGACAACTTTGGGCATCTGATGAGTGTGGCGATGATCTGGGGCTTTGCAGTTTCGTTCGGAATGTATTACATTGCTGTCTGGACCAACACCCAAATTCGCATGTCCGGGAATTTTATCTATGACGTCTTTATGGGCGCCTCTCTTAACCCTCGTATCGGGCCAATTGATCTCAAAATGTGGGCGGAGGTTCGCATCCCTTGGGTGCTAGTGTTCTTCATGTCAGTCTCTGGAGCATGCAAACAATACGAGAATTATGGCTATGTTACACCTGTAAGTGATTTTTGATTTGCCTTCTATGATTGTTATTAACTTGGCCGCAGAATATGCTATTCATGTGCCTCGCTACAGGCCTTTATATCAACGCTTGGTATGTGTGTTCTGGAATTCTATGAAAGTAGACTGACATACATTCAGCGCGAAGGGTGAAGAATGTATCCCTCAAACATGGGATATGTATCATGAGAAGTATGTCGTTTGTTTTGCCTCCTCGATTTCAGCTTAGACATTTTACAAGATGGGGCTTCATGGTGATCTTCTGGAATTTGGCAGGTGTACCTTTCGTGAGTACTTATTTTAACATTGTGTCCAGTGATTCTAACTCCTGCTAGTCCTATATATATTCCGTCGTGTACATGGCATCGCATGACCCGGAAAATTATCGATTTTCGACGGCGACATATTACATTCTCTTTGGTACAATCCTGACTGCCTACTACATGTAGGTGCCTCATTCCTACTTGCAAAGTTCAAGCTCACAAATATGACGTAGCTGGGACACTTGCATGGCACAAAAGAGTCATTTCAAAATGCAGACTCAAGGTATCTACAAACACCGCAAAACGTTCCCCCAGCTTCCCTGGAATACGGTACAGAACCCTACATTCATCCAAACAAAGCACGGGTATTGCATTTCGCTTTCATAAGATTTTATTTCTGACCTCCCGAAGGAACCGTCTATTGACAAGTGGATGGTGGGCGTACTCGCGCAAACCCAATTACGTTGCGGATTGGGTTATGAGCTTTACATGGGGCGCCTGCATCGGTACCACCTCCATTATTCCCTACTTCTACTCAGTGTTTTTCATCACCGTCCTAATTCATCGTTGCTCTCGGGACTTCGAAAGGTTAGTCTCTGTTTGCGATAAGGTTGAGATATGCCTAAAAATATTTTTCCAGATGTTCCAGGAAGTATGGTGAGGATTGGGACCGCTATTGCCAGGTTGTCAAGTATAAATTTATTCCATACATCTATTGAAAGTACCGATATATACCATATTATAGTACATCGAATAGACATAATAATGCTGCAGGCTCAAGTTGTGACTAACTTGCTGGCATTTTCAAACAAGACGTTTTCAACCCGTCTCCACTCCATTTTGCAACTTCAACGAGCAAGTCACGTTTCTTTTCAATGGCGCCAGCATAACGTAACTCGTACAGCGTAGCTATATGCTGGGTGAGATCTCAGAAATCGATCGTTAAGGTATTACTTACCAAGGTTGAATAAGAAAGGCTCGGCGACGACCACGCTGGATGGCGATGAGTTCAATGCCCCCTCCAGAATTGCAATTCCCTGGAAAACTTGTTCAGACTAAGATCACCTTGTAAACAGAAGCACACCAACCTCTCGTACCCTGCCTTGGCCCAGAAGAGCCACCGCCATGTTATTCACTGCCTGATGGCCAATATCAACATTGTACTCTCGTGCTGGCAATGACAAGAAAAAAAATGCCCACAATGTAATTTTCGCCGTCCTTGTCCAACAACTGCCGAAGCGTCACGCTCGCTCTCTCCCATTGACCATCAGCGCAAGCAAACAAGGGCTGCATTCATTTCTTTCATCGTCGGCTCAGCAGCTGGATCTTTTGCCACTTCAGAAAAATGTTTTGCTGCCATGTGTAAGTTTCCTGCCTGCAAATACATTCTTCCGATAGCTGAGCGCAAGGCCGAGATAGAAGTGTTGGGTGTATCTTGTTGCGAGCCATCAGCCGATACAATGGTATCTGGCTGCTGGCACAACGGCTCCACGAGTTTTGTTGCAGCTGGTAGATCCTAGAACGTTGGTAAAATTTGGGGATTAGTATTGAACATGTTAAATAAACTAACGTTCATCTCCATCAGTTGCGATGCCATGATGAGACAAATCCTCGCTCCACGCTCTTTCCACATGACCGTCGTCATCGCACTTCCGTCTGTACCTTCGGCAGGTTTGGAAAACACACCGGCGCTCGCTCTAGACGCTGCCAATGCGGTTGCTTGTCGTCCAGCTTGACGTGCCTTGATTTTGCACGTGTGCAAGAGCGCATATAGCGCGTCCAAATATCCCATATGATCGCCAGCCCAATACTTCAAACGGGCGTGAATCACTTCCAGTTCAAACGGAAGAACGTTATCGAATAGCCATGCACGAGATTCTGGAGGCTCTATCGCGTTTAGCACGGTAAAGAGGTTTGTGCATTCTGCCGACGTTTGGTTGAAGAGGCGAAGACGGGATAGGCTCGACAGCCTAACATACCACAGCTGAATTGAAGAAGACGGTGACAATCCTCAAGCCTTTGCTCATGACTGGGCTTACATTCAAAATCATGGTCACATCCTCTGGATCTGCAGCGACAAGTCGATCCTGTGCCATCTTGGCCAATGCTCGCCAGCTGTTGGTCATCTAAACGACGTCCAAGGTCGCACAATTCACTCAACTCATTCATCTGCATCGCCAAGGGTCAACAAGATCACTCACAACGAGCGTATGAAAGTCACTGCGCTGCCAATCTCCTGACAAATCTCGCGTAGGCCGCTTCTCAGGCGGATAAATATATTTCGAAAGTAGAGTAGTCAGAGGGTCCGTCTAGCATACATATAATACATTATCGATCTAGATAGGTACCACGTTAATTGGTTATAGATGAAGAAACGGCGTACGTTCGGTATTGGGAGGAACATGGTAGGCACGATCAATGCAGGAACATATAGTTCTGGAGCCTCTTCTTTCTCGCTCTCTGCAGAGGGTAAAGGAGGGACATCCTTGTCGATGGCCGGTGATAGCAGTGGTTCTATTACCGGGGCTTCCTGCGGTAACAAAGATATTTCGTGTGCCGGTGTACTGTGCTCTTGAGATTCAGAAAGATTCTCCTCCAAAGCCTTCTTCGCAGCATCGCGTTCTTCTTCTGACAGAGCATCTCCCTCCTCATCTATGAGGAAAGGATCAGGAACCTCTGGTTCCGTGATCACCTCTTGGGAGGGAGTCAGGTCAGAGGGAGAAGAGTTCCTAGCCTCCTCCTCAGCAACGGGGGTGGGAAGCTCCCGAAATCCACTCTGATCGCGATTCATCTGCTCTTCTTCCGATCCTTGGTCTTCTTCGGGCGACCTTTCCTCCACTATCACCAGCTGATACTGCGGCGGATCGAGTACGGGTTCAACTTGAGCCAATAACGAATGTTCCTTTTCCTGCGCGTCTTGAGCTAAACCTTCACTAGCCAAAGTCCCCGAGTCCGATACAGAGTGCTCGACTGTGGTAGACACGCTTTCGGGGCGCGAGCTGACACGAGTCCGCGGGAAGAAACCGGAGATGAAACTCAAACTACGACTGCGACGCGCAACGTGTTTACTAGCATCACGCTTTTCTTCCCACGGTGTCCCGCTATCACGTCGTGAGCGTTTGAGCTCATTCTGCGGCTGTTGTTGTGCCAATGGAGTGGTGGCATCAACATGCGACTCGATGGGAGCACGCGCTTCGAGCAGGGGATTCGTCGGGAGCGACAGTCCGCTCTCAGAAGGCGTCCGATGTTTATGACCGTGGTGTGTCACATGATCGCCAAGGCGTCGTAGCGTGTTTTTGACCTTCTTCACCAGCTTCCCAGGACTGTGCAACGATGCCGTACGTTTGCTCTTCAACGATGCAGACGATGGTGAATTTTTTATCGATGGGACGGGTGACTCGTCGTGAGCATCGTGTCGAACTTTATGGCGGTTCGGTGTGGTAGGGAACTCCAGCATGGCTGCCAACGGGCAGGCACGGTGGAAGAGGTGGTGGAGGAAATATAAGAAAGGAACGTAACGTCACTTCCGTACCTCTTCTGCGGCGGAGTTGCGCAACGTGGCCCTCCGCCTTGCAGGGTTCCAAATGAGGCCTGACGGCGCTGGTGTGTCCCTGTTATCTAAGATCACAGGTGTCTTATACCTGTCTCCCGTCGACCATTCTTCTTGTCATGCCGGCCTAGTCTTGGCATATTGACAGCCTTGACTAACGGCATACTTACGATTCATGCCATACGAACTCGCCGATCACACTGTGAAGTAATGAAACACCCAAGTACTCCCGGTCCGAACACGCGTATCCTACGTCTAATTCAATAGAGCATATGTATAATGTATCAACAGTATGTCTGTATCATATCAAAGAAAAAACGGATAACAATCGAGAACAATGCTTGCAATGCACAACAAATATAAAACACGGTTTTCCGTGCGTCACATTCCAGCCTGGCGATTCAGGATGTAATGGCTCAGATCTTGCCAACCTAGGTGATCGATCAATCATACTGCCACTTGTCAAGCATAAAGAGAAGTACACACCTCCCCCAACGCGACACATGACTTTTTTTGTTGTCGAGTCTCCAGCTTTGCCAGAGCGCGTCATTGTGGTCAATCGGCAGGTGACGATCTTCTTGCTCAACGCGGTCGAGATTGCATATTGCGCTTTGATCTCTTCTCCGTCTTTAGGTATCTTCCTTAGAGGGGGATCGATGCGTTCAATTAATAGCCCATGCGAAATGCTATTTACGATGGCCCCTACTTCAACGTCCAAAGGATCTTTGGCGTTGCCAACGGTATATTCGTGCAGAGGTGTCCCATCTAATGAGGGTGTAAACGCCCCGGAACGCGATGCAGGCCTAGAAGGTGCTTTGCTAGGCGTCCCATCTTTGTAACTCGACGGTGGGGCCCTGCTTATAGGCCGAACGGAGGATCGCTGTCCAGTGCTTCCATGGAACACTGGCACTTGTTGTAATTTATCACGTATAATAGCCTCTGGCGTTTGAGCACCCTTTGCCGGAGTTCTAAATGTAGACGTTGATGGGCTATCAGCGTCATAGTTCGATAGGGAAGTGGACGGGCGGGATGTAGTAGACAATTGAAGACTGGGTATAGGGATCATGGAGCGGCTCGGTGGCCGTGGAGGGCCATAACCAGAAGAAGCTGCACTACCTCCAGAGAGAGATGGTGAAAATGCGCGTGATTTAGGTGAAAGATTATCATCATCAATGCTATAGTACGGCGCCGACATGGATCGCTTGGCAGGTGTTGGTATATAGCTCGGCGTCTTTGGTCGAGACCGTGGTGTCATCGCAATAGTAGACGTCATGGCATGAGAAGGAGTTTGAGCACGAGAAGGAGGTCGAAATATGGGCATTAGAGGTGGATGTGTGGAAGACATAGACGTTGAACCGGATGATGTGATAGGGGACCACGGCCTCGAAGATCCTATTGACGCCCGTGAAAGACTTCGACGATATGGGGTACTGAGTGGCGGGACAGGCGGAATGTCACCTTGGGAATAGGACCCTAACACTGACAGAGCACGTTTTGTGGGGGTCCCTTTCACAGTCAAGGACCGTTCTCCTGATTGCACCTTAGTGGAGCTATTCCAGGGTTGCTTAAGAGTTTGGGGTCGACTTTTAACGGCACCAGCCTTGGTAGAATCGGTGGACGATTCTGGTTCAAGGCTGAGGCTATGACTGTGCTTGTGCCCTGGTCGCTGAGGCGTTTGCGGAGCATCGTCTTGACCGACCAATATGGAAGACCTTTGTCGTCGCAATGTACGTGATACGGGAGGGGGTTCAGAGGAAGGTGCGCGTGAAATATTCTTCGTTATTGTAAGAGGCGTAACTGGCGGTAGTTGTGGTGGGGTTGCACTAGATGGTGACTGACGTGCTGATGCAGCAATTTTCCGGGCAAATTTTCGAAAAGGTGAAATCGAGCGCGAGAGTGCTTTTGAAGATCTGCTAGTTCTTGTGTCGCTTTCGGGCGTAGCGAGGGAACTCCTACTAAGGGATACCGTACTCGAGCCAGCCTCGCTGTGAGCGGCGTCTGCATTTGCCAAAATTCTGCGAACCGCTTCCATTTCCGCATCCGTTCTTGATATCCGATCCCGCAAGTTCTTCCATCGTTGCGCTGATTCCGCGTGTCTTCGTAAAGTTTCGCCATTCTTGGTAACACGATCTCGTACACCTTTGTCAATTATAGAGAGAACTTTTGAGGTTGCTGGTATATAGTGTCTGTATCAAAGGTTATCAAAGAGTGCAGGATATAAGCGACGGATGCGCACTTCTTCTTGGCTTCGTAAGATTCGAGTAATGAACTAAATACTTCCAAACTAATCATGTACTGATCGGCCCTGGAGATTGACAGCGGCGAATTCAGATAGGTTTGAGAATCTGCAGTACCACGTTTGTGCACTTTCCAAATGAATTCCTTGCATACCATCAGCCCTTGAGCCGCATGCCCTATAAAAATGCTTACCTGGCACCTGTTGACGGCCTTTTCCAGACTCGACATCATTCCATCTGCCTGGTCAGTGACCGTCCTGAAGACCGTTAACCACTTGTCTTCCTTGAGCTCCTCTCTCAGTACATCGCTTTCCTCCCGGACAGCTTCCCAGTCGGCAATCAGCGCAGTGTGCTTTCTTAGAATAATGGTGGCTTCGTTCAAGTAGTCATCAGAAGTTATATGTGTGCGTGATTGCATCAGGGGTTCGAGAGCCTCATTAACGGCCTTGACGCCCTTTTCAACGCTTTCAAGACGTTCATTAAGATTCATGAGTGACTGGTCGATGGTACTGGTGGTGTTAGTGGTGTCACCTGGGGACTGGGACTTGTGACGGAGCTCCTGAATTTCTGGGGAACAAGGTATGAGCAGTTACTCGGGGACGGCGTTGAATAACGCGGGCACACCGAAAATGCGCGTCTGGATGTCCGATATGGCGTATGAGAGCTCCGTCATGTGGGTAGAGATGGCGAGGAGACGCAAGTCGGATTCGCTGAGAGGATATCGGGATGGAGAAAGGAGGGAATATTGCATGGGACGTACTCCTGGCTTATACACCTTTGGTTTCCCAGCTGGAACGCAGATAAAGCGCGTGGACCGGTGATAGTCTCGTCTTCTGGAGCAAAACGGAGATGAGCTCGGAGAAAATGGGAAGTGGATGAGAACACGCCTTCATCCTGTTGATAGAGCGAGATGGTGGTGGAGGTGGGCTCGATAGGAGAGGCGAGAGAAGACTGGGATGGGTTTGAAAAGCGGGAAGACAAGAGGGAGATCATGGGAGGGCCAAAAGGAGCGAGGGAAGGCGAACAACCGGGAGGACTTGAAAGCTTGAACGTCGCGTCACGATTGCCGTAATGTATAATAATAATAATGTACACTATATACTATCCACCTCCATAGCAAACTCTGACTCCCGTCCCTGCCCCGCCGTATAATCCTCCAACTGCTGTCGCGCCACTTTGTCCGCTTCCTCCATCATCACACTCCGAGTTGATTTATATTGCGTCGGATCAACAGAATTGTAGAACCCCGCCGAAAGTCCCTCTAATGCCCACAGATTATTTGAATCCACTAGTCCTCCATGCTCCGGCGGCTTTGCCAACGCCTTCCGCAACGTACGGTCTAGCAATGGGTGCGACAATATTCGCGGATAGTACCTCCCGCTAATCAGGCTCAGGGCAATAATGCTTTCGTGCCCTTCAGGGAGAATTGCCCTGAACCGATATCCTTCGGGCGCATCCGGTAGGGGATAACGAGGCTTGGGAAGAACGGATCGTGCTGATTCTGACCCGCCTGGACCCGATGGTACAGTTGATGGCGTCAGCGGCGTTGGAGCGGTCAGCGCACTTGTTTGCCCATTACTATGTGGTCCTTCCGTAGAGTTACCAGACGTTGGATCCGGGTCCTCCCAGTCCCGATCTGCCAATTCGTAAAGCATCCCGCAAGCTCTACATTCTTTCTTGGGTTTCCCATCAGGCTGCGCGACATCGACAACAATCAACCCGTCCAGCCGCATGAAGATTCCCCGCGCACTTGCACCAAGCTCCGATGGATCGCGACCTTGTTGTAACCACATTTCTTTCGCTGACTTGCCAGGCCCAGCGGGGGAGAATACATTCTCTGCACCCCGAGGTGCAAGCGAACTTCGAGGCACTTTAAGTCGAACGAAATCATCTGTCCATATTCTTTCCCCACCCCACCATAAACCTTGAAACCGGACTTGTGAGACCTGCGTCCCTGGTTCAGGCATACGTATGTCATTACGACGTGGCGCTGTCGGTGTTGAAGGCGACGCTTCTATAGCAGTGATTTGGTCGTTATATCGGTGAGCCATATCAATGGCATCCTGCAGAGAAGTTGCAATAGAAGGTTCCGGGGGTGGTACCTGGCGCTGAGGAACGGTAAACGTCGTTGACCATTCATCCGTCAAACACCAAAATGAAGAAAGCGCCGCTCCGATCTGAAGTCCCATGGCATATGGAGCAACGGCATAACTGAAGTCCATCGGGGGGTCCGCACATGGGTCGAATTTACGCATTGTTTCTCTTGTAAAATCAAGTTCATCCGGGGGGTATGCTTGCAAAATGCTGATTAATTCGGCCGGCGGTACATGTGCTTGATATGGGAGAATCTTCTCGTCGGGTACGACCATAGTTTTGTCAACCACAAGCAGATGTACCTTATAGGCGTAGTATTGTTGAACAATCCAAGGAACTTCTTGGGTGGTGTCTCCATCCGCCATCCCCTCGTTCCCGTCTAAAGCTTTCGCATTTGAAGTGCCGTCGCGGCTGATAGCATGCGATTTAAGCCGAGCCTCATCGACAATAGCAGGCCAACATCTAATTGCGGCATCTTCATTCTGACCTGGACCAAAAATCGGCCGATCCAGCCCACACCACACAAGTTCACCATCCCTAAACCATCTCTTAAGCTTCATATCCGTCTTGGAGCAGATTGCCCTCAAGTCGGCATTTCGCTCAACTAGCATCGCCTGTTTGGTAACTTCGGGTCTTCTCTGTACGGCAGCATAGGTTCTAGTGTCCCGCAGCCGGTCACGAGGCCTCGACGGCACTGACTGCCGGTGTCTTCTTTCACGTACATTCCTTACCTTGCTTGGGCTGGGCGATTGGCTGGTAGGAGACGAACGTAGAATGCCGGACATGGAGGCCGTGATTTCCTTTTGAGCCTTTTTGGAACAATACTTGCAAAGACAGCTGGCATGCTCCAGAGACTCGTCCCGCATGAGCCATATTGCGTGAGGAACGAATTCATTTATCGAACGGAATCGCCCTCTTTGTGACCCTGAGAAGCAACGAGATGACTCCCTCCAGTCTAGGCATTTGAGTTTGAAAACGGCGTACCGAATAGATAGACATCATGGCGAGGATTGTTTGCAGGCCCTTTATTATGATCAAACATCCTATACCCCTCTGGCCAGCCGGCTAGCACGTATTCCTGTCCCTCTGATGATCTCAGTGTCAAGTCAGTTATCCAAATGCATACCAGATCACATTACCTGACATCCCCTTGTCAAGCGCTATTGCCCGAGCGACCTGTAAACGCCATTTTACAGGTGTCGGTGCGTCCAAATCTAGATGGTGCATGTAATTGACTTGGCCATCACCATCAACTGCCCTAGTGGTATTTGTTGGCCATGTACGCGAATTCCCGTCGGTTCGTTTAAATTCAATAACAGTTGCATTGGCAGGTATATTTATAGGCGTATCGCCAAGCCTGCGGGAGGCCATTTTTCGTCACAACGCTTGCACTCGAAGCCTGCAAACTATTTTGTCGATGGTGGTGGCGATCCAAGTGCCGCTGCATCACGATTTATGCCCAAATAGCATCAAACACAGCCATATATAGAACCAATACTTTGCTCAATCCAGGAAAAGTCATTTCAATATTCAGTAAAACAACCCCCGCTGCGATCCTTCAGATTTAGCCGTTATTATCTACGTCTTGCATGCTTTACCAGACATGCATGGGCGTTAAACGCGCGGCGAGAAGAAACGCTGCGTTCGCAGATCGTCGACCTTTGCCAATCTTTATCGGGTCGACGTTTTGAGATACGCAAATAATTTTCTGTTCATAACATAGAATATTACTGTATGTCTATCACTCGGTAGAAACTTTTTGTTCGAGGTATAATGTCATCGCGACGGTCCTAGACAAAATTTACGATCAAGAATTCAATGCGGTCAACACGCTGCCTGGTAATTTTGAGAAATCGAAGGTCAACAAAGCATAATGCATCGAGCCAGAACGAGTTTTTCAATCGAAAGTAGAAGGATCATCGATTACGGATATCGAACGCAATGCACACACCGAAGCTGGCTTTACTAATATGGCCGACCACTTCAAAAACGCTTTCGAAATAAGACTTCGGCTGTAGGGTCAGGCGAGCAAGATCGCCCAAACCACACATTTTTGGGACGCTCGTTGCCATTGGCTAACTTGATGTCATAGTTCAACAGAATGTGAGCAAGCATGGTTTTCAATTCGCTGCCTGCCAGGAATCGCCCAGGGCTGAAACACAATATTAAGCGACACCAACAAGCGAAAGACACAATCATACCATGCATGGCGTCCATGGCCGAACAGAAGGAAATCGAGGTCGAGAGAAACGAGCAGGTGTTTGGAATTATCATCTCCCTGTTCGCGCATCTTCTCGAAGCGGAAGCCATCGAAGGCTTCAGCATTGTCAAAATTGTCCTATGTACGCATTTCAATAACCGGAGAGCTTCAAGCGACAGAACACAGTTTACCGGATCGGTGTGTATGCAGAGACTTGGCACACACATGAAGTTACCAGCGGGAATCGTCGTGCCATCCGAAAACGTAAAGTCTTTCATCACTTTGCGAAACATTATGACTGGAAGCTAATGTTAGATACGACAGATAATATACTGGATTTGAATATCGTACATGCACCACCAGTTGGCGCTAGCCGCAGCGATTCCTTCACAAAGCTATCCAGTTTGCTTAATTTCGAAATGGCGGCCTTGGACCATCCTTCTTCCCTGATTATTGCCTCAGCTTCTCTACGCAGAGGTTCCACGTAATCTGAATATGTCGCCAAGTCAAATAAAGCATGCGTGAGGGCCTGCAGAAAGTTAAATAACCTTCATATAGTTCCAAGAGGACGTACGCACCATCGATGTCATGTGGATAGCCGCAAAATTGATAAAGAGTATACGCGTCGTTATAGTACGAACAGACGGTCTTTCACCTTTGGAGACCTCGAATAGCCAAGTAATGATGTCACTCTGAAGCGGGTGAGAGTGAGTAATCTTTACGGATAATAACAACTGACAGGTTTGTCAAGCCAATCCTTTCCGTATCGTGCCTCTTGCCCCAGACGCTCGTTAATCAAAGGGCCTAGGTGTCTCATCCCACGTTCGATGCCGCTCGCTACATCTGTAAAGCGCACTACGATTCTAAGCAGTACTAAGCGCGTGTTCACAGTCCTGTCGAAAAAGTACATACCGTTTCAAGAATGATGGAAATGTATTGATGAGATTACCTGCCTTGACAATATCGATGGTAAATTGCTTGTTAAGTTCTATATAGTCTGGGTTACGACCTGCGCTTCTGACATGAGAATTTATCTATGTCACAGGAAAAGAATATTATATTCACAGAGTGGTAGCCCAACGAGCATTCTATTACTCGCCCTACAAGCGATATCCATCATGATTGGGTACGCTCGGATTTTGATCCATTCTAAGTACAATCAATCAGCAGTCATTCTGGGAGATGTACAGTCACTTTACCGTCAGCGCTGGCAGGGACGTGGTGGATGAAGGCAGCAGTAATCTCGTCGTAAATCTCAGGAAATTTGGTCCCAATACTTCGAGTAAGAGGTGTCCTGATGGCGTCAGCTAGTGAAGTATCCTCCAATGTCTTTGGGCCAAAGGTCAAATTTGTGTGTAAAACCTATGTCAAGCAACTGGTTAGGTGATAACCGTGATATAAAGACGAACAGGCGTATTACTTCCTCCAAAGCACGCCGTAACGAAAGGACATCATCCGAGGCTTGGCGAATGTCTTCTATTTTGTCGGGTCCGGAAACGACAATCATCCACTGCGCCATCATCGGCACTTTGAAAACAGATCCGCGGTGCTATATCATTCATTGCTTAGAATCCTGTGAGGCTTTCTGCGCACTATACTTTGTCATAACCTTCTTGCATCATTTCTTTCGGATATTTCAAAAACCGGTATGCTCCTATATATGAAGTCAATGCGCTTGAAGCACCGACGATTGGGATAGATTTTAGCTAAAAAATCACATTAGCTGAGCGGTGACTAGATTGCGCTATTACTTGATGTGTACTTTGAGATTATCCGTGATTTTCTTGTAGATAGTGGGGCCATAATATAATAATGCGAGGAATACAGCGGCGTTGAGCGCTTGCAACATGTTATTCTTTATACGGAGGCTGGATAGTCGTAGGAACCATTCCCTGCCAGGCTTTCGAGTACTATCCCCTAGTTAAACACGTTTCAGGACAATTATATTAGCGGCGTTCCGTTCCATTCGCGTCCGTATTGTTGCGTCACTGGGGTTCAACTTCCTGGGATCAGTTGAGTGCTGCCTCGTGAACTTACTTATACATAGCTAGTAGTTCGGTGTGCACTCTCAACCCTCTGACCACGACCATTTGATTTCGCTTGTACCTGGGCCACACACTGGCAGTGCCGCATCACTCGGAGTTATGCTCCTCCGAGACAAACTATGCTGACCCCTGAGTCTTCAGACACATCCGACGGCCACTTTCCTCGCAGACAATGCCCGAGAGTTTCCAAGAAGAACGATCGTCCTTTCAACAGGAAGCCAAGGCGATCGATCCCAAGGTCCTGACCACCGCGATGGGAGGAACTGACAAGCCCCCGGAGGAACCTCTACTTTCGACTTTCGAAGAAGGCTTCGGATACTTCACTGCTACAGCAGTTGGACGTTCGTTGGGACAGTATGAGTTCGTCCGCAAAGTGCGCTGAGCTTCCCTGCCTCCCTGTCTCGACCCTGTTTTGATCATTGAATTCAGCTGGGTTGGGCTGCTTCTTCCTCTGTGTGGCTCGCGCTGTGAGTTCCTCATAAATTACAAGTATCAAACAAATTTCACATCAATTCAGTGACCATTCGGCCAAGACTAGAACTTTCGTTGCCATGAAGATCTTGACATCGCAAGCCACTGCAAATATCGTCGCGGGCTATTCACCAGAATATGATGTATTCCGAAAGATCGAATCTGCCAACCCTAACAGCCCCGGATTCAATCACTGTTTAACTCTCCGACACTGTTTCATTGCCAATAGCGCAGCTGGCGGTCACATATGTTTTGTGACGGACGCCTTAACAAATCTTCGACTCCGAGAGCCTGGGCAGAACCGGTTCACCCTGCCCATTGCAAAGCGCATAACAAAACAGGTTCTTCTCGCTCTGGACTACCTTCATCGCGGATGCGGGTATATTCACACTGGTGGGTCTGGCCCAACGCCCATTTTTATCCATACCGACAATCATATGTTAAGATCTGAAGTCCGAGAACATCCTCGTTTCAATACCTCAACCAGCATCTTCTAGAATAGAAGAATACATCAAGGCCAATCCTCCGTCCATCTATGGCCCTCCCTTGAATCTGAAATCGTTACCTTTACCCCTCGTCTTTTCACGTTCAGAACCTCTACCGTATTTAAGCCTTAATGGATCTATAGAGGATATCTCGGTTCGACTGGTGGATTACGGCGAAGGTGACCACACCCTGCCTCTTACTCACTCTTACCGACGATGCACAAACAGCCACTTCCGTCGACGAGCCCGGAAGAGAGCATCTTCCTCAACCATCTATACTCCGTGCTCCGGAAGTCACCCTTAGATATCCCTGGACGTCCACCATCGACATCTGGACAGTCGGTTGCCTTGTATGTTGGCTACCTTCATCACTCCGCTGATACTGGATACATCCTAGTTGTTCGAGCTTCTTACCGAACGCCAACTCTTCTACCAGAAAGCCAATAATTATTCACACGAACTTCATTTGCAGTACATAGTAGAGTGCTTAGGGCCGTTCCCACCTGAATTCCTCAAAGATTGCGAGGAACGAGGAAAATATTTTGATGAGAATGGTGAGAACAACCTCGTCAACCATACTAAATCTCCTCAATCAATATCTTCACTTAGGCACGCTTCTTCACACGAACAAATTTATGCCAACCACTCTCGAAGTCATTTTGCGGAGCCTTGAAGCCGTGGATGAGGACAAGATTCCAGGTACTGCTGCATTCTTGCGCAGATGCTTGTCGTTGGATCCGAAGCTGCGACCGAGTGCACAAGAGCTGCTAAAGGATAGTTGGCTACTCTAATTTTCGAATATTGATTATGATGCGCTGACGTCACGAGGATGGCGATCAGTTATCTTTCTTATTCCCTTATCTAACCACGTAAATTCAGAGCTATTATAACAATTGATGAACCACCTTAGCGTCGACGAACGCACCAGGTTTAAATCTAAACTACGAAAGCACATACTTAGCGTGGACGAACACGCCGCATGTAACTACGAAAAGCACATAGCATGTCATTTTTTAACATAATATCTGGAGAAATCTTAGATTTTACGTAAAATTGGGTTTTTCCAGTATGGACGACTACGCTGTGTTGGCAGGTTGCGCGAAATTGGAAAAAAATTGTGTGCCCGCCGTGATCCGAGTGAGTGTGCAATATCCCAGACAGGATTTGATCAGAAGTACTGTTTCGGTAACGACTGAAATATCTTTTTGGTCATTTCCTTATGCAGGTCAATATGTCTGGCACCTAACACCCTTACACATCTTTGCAGCCATTCAACGTTCAACTTGCAAGTACCATGGGTATACGCGAATATTTAATTGAACGCGGAGCCAACACGACCATGGCAAAATTATTAACAGTTTGATCAATTTCCGCCATTCATCATATTTTGAGCAGCATCCCACAACTCCTTGAAAGCCTCCGACAACGTGACCCAAAAGTCCGTATCTTCCATTGAAAGCTTTGCAATCGGACACCATTCGTCCCGTTCTCCGTGGAATAAAAATGCTGGTGCGAGGGTCGCAAACACTTCATATTCTCCCGGGGCAAGATTTCCAGGACGAGCCACAATCTTGGGTCCAAAAAGACGAGTCCACTTTGCGGGAATCTTGGCTTGGTTGATGCGTTCCGCAAGGGCGGTTTTTTCCCTAACTGATAGTCCTGAAACGAGCTGCAAAAGGCCTGTTCGCGCTGCAAGCATGAGCGTCGATCGATATGGATACTTGACGTGTCCCATGGAGTGGCGCTTGTATTGCAGGTTGTCAGGAAAGGCAAACCCTATCACCATGATGGAAGATTAGCTCGAGGCCCTAGGTCGGAATCTCGGAATCTCTTACTTTTTAACGCTATGCTGGTCATGGAACTCGAAGAGGCAAATTTTAGCTGCCCGGCTGTAAGGGTGGTATTCTTGATCTCGTCGTCCTCCTTTCGCCCATGCGGTAAGGCGTGCCGTGTACTCTTGAATAGCTTTCTCGCGACCTTGATCGCTTTCGATCTCAAGATGTTCCAGTCCGTCTGGTGGCAAGAGAGAGCAGTTGTACTTGTGCTCCTTCCAATCTCGAGCTTGACAAGCTGCGCTCTATGCGGTGGCATGCATAACTAACCTTTGGAATTTCTTGGGCGAGATTCGAACTCACGCAGTAAAAGCGATCTTTGCATACTGAACAGCGAAGCAAGTGTCCGTCACTTCCGTCTTCCCGGTTTTCATTACTGCAGGTATCACATCGAGAGACGACTGGCGGGAGCGTCAATACATTCTCCATCGCGACAGAATATCGTTCGGTTTACGTGGGTGAAAGAGAAGATGGGTGTGGCATAGTTTCTTTGATTCGCAGCCTGTATCGATCAATTATTTATTATTTATCGATGGTTCTACATTCTTTGTTTCCTAAAAAGCAAATGGTCACCCAAAAAGAGTCGTCGAATGCTATGAAGAGGTCTACAAAGGAAGCAATGATGGATGTGTTGATTGAGCGTCTGATGAAAGTTGCGGTAACAAAGCGCGAGACGAAACATAACAAAGAGGGCGACAGTGAAGGGTATAGGTAGGTAGCAGGGGAGGAAGAACAAGAGGAGTATGTCTCGCAGATTATTGGAAGGGCATTAAAAAAGTTCAAGGTGTTGTAGCGCCTGTAAATGTCCCAAGCCGCAAACTGAAAAAAAATTCCGGTGTGCAAAGTGTGGGTTAAGCGGTTAGTAGCATCGAGGTTTTCGCACAGTAGGTTAGCGTCGTGCGTTGAATGGCATGTTCGTCCATCTCTCAGTGTCGCACATGCGAACAAGCATGAACTGTAAATGATACATGCTTTCATGTAGCAGCACTATACAAAAAGAGGTTGTTTGTTGCTGCGATCTACGTCGCAGTCAAAAGTCAATCATATATATCATAGTAGTGAACCATGACTTACGGCAATGGTATTCTCCTTTGGATGCCAACTCATATGCAGAATCTTCTTGTTAAAGTCCACCGTATCCAGTTGGATTGCATCACGCAATCTTGGCCCATTCTTCGCCCCCAACTTTCCACTCGCCAATGGTCCACCTATTTTTTTGGCTTTGAATGCGGACTTGTCCGCCTGTAACAGGACATCATTAAGCGTGTCGGTATCGTATATTCGGAAGTAGTTGTGGTAGGATCCCGTCAACACGTGTCTTGAGACCGTTAGACTACGCATTCAGAAGCATAGTTAACTTACTTGTCGTCACCACCCCATGCACATTCGAATTTATCAAAGATACAGTCATTTTCGTACAAGTCACACAGTTTCCCACGCAGATTATCATGGATGGAGATCGTCTTGACAGGTCTTGCTTCCATATTGATGTCCCATATTTTCAGCGACAGGTAGTCTCGGGAAAGGATATACCGGCCATCGTGACTAAATTTGACATCTGAGATAGATGAGATGATCTCCGAAAAGAATGAACGTGTGGATGGATCCTCTTCTTCTTCGAAGCCTGTCTGAGTTGTCAACAATAGCCGAGAAGCTGGTTCTCTCACGTACACTTTGCGTGTCTATCACAGAGAGCAGATTCGCGCATGTCGGCCAATTTGATATTGCTCTTGGAGCTTGAATACATAAAAAGATTGCAATGTATTGGGTGGAACTCTGTCGCAGTGATCACTTCCGTTAATTCTTCCATGTTCACTGGTTTGATGTCGACAATATCTGTTGTTCTTTATTGAGCAGGACGTACAACGAGGAACAAACAGGGCACTCACTGAAACTCTGATCGCTTATATTCAAGTTCCAAAGGTTGATCCGCAGATCGTCGGCAGAAATATAAGTTTCTTGATCAGAGTTGACGGAGATGGAATGAATGTGATAAGCGTGAGCATTTGCGTACACCTTGCGCGGCACGGCTGCGATTATGTTGTCTTGTTGGACCATGCGTGGTAAGCGTAGGTGGCCAGAAGATGTAGGTGGTGGTAATTGACGTTGGCCATCGTGATGATTGGATTCCGAAACTACTTTCAAAGACTTTTCAAATACTTTCCAAAGCTTTATTGTTTTATCTTGACCAGCATCAGATTGGAAGCGTTTTCAATCACTGAAGCACACGCACCATTTGTTGATAATAGAAAATGCGCCGAATTCTGTCGTTTGCACCATTTGATCTTGTTGATCTTCTCTTCGATTTCTAACGACTTGAGATAATCAAACTCGGGTTCGTGGGATTGGAACTCGGTGTAAAATCTATATTCACAACCCCTTTTCTGATCACGGTAAGATAACGAGGGGCGGAAGGAAGAGGGGTGGCAGTTAGACCGACGTTCAGATTGTGGCACGATTAGAGAAGTCGCCAGTAGATGATATGTGAAAGATATAGATTACGTGGAAATCAGCTGGGGTTCACGAGCAGCAGCAAGGCAAAAGAAAGGCCCGGAATCGAGCGACCATGAGGACAATACGGACCATTTCATTTCTCTCAAAAAGCACCACACGACCACCTTTGTCTCCTGTGGCAAGATAATTGCCTGATGAGTCAAACTCGACGGTTGAGATAATGTCGGCTGCGACGGCACAAGACGAAGAGACTAGTTAGCAAGGTGGATAGATATAGATTTTCGTCATTTAATAAGAAAATGCATGAATCTGCGACAGGAGACGCAAGCGAGGCACAGAGGCGCATGATCAGACGTCAGACGAGACGAAACGTACCTTCAGTGATGTCGTCTACTTCGCCCTTGTCTCCGAAACACTGAGCAAAACGCCAGCCGCCTGAGCTAGAAGGGTCTTCCATGACGAGGTTGGGAATAATAGGGTAGGATGAGCGCGATGAAGATTGAAGATGAGCACTTGAGTCTGACGTTCGTAATGGACGGCTTGGGTAACCTCTCTATTTGTCCCTTTGTTTGGTCTCATCTGCCATTTCAGTCCGACATTTCCCTTCCACCGCAACCATGCCCATCGCACCTATCACTGGTAAACTCAGAAAACAATTCTGGCTTGATGTCGGTTTGGCATTCAGCCTTGGTATCTCTTCTGGATACGCGTATTGGTGAGTCTCATATCAACGAGAATATCGCTGTATCTCACACGTTCCAGGTATGGCAGTCACTTAAAGAGTTGTAAGTCAATATATGCGCAAGATTTGTCGCTTTATCTCAAGAATTGCATTAGTGGAACGCCAGGAAAGCTACTATGTTAATCTGGAGAAGCAGAGAGTAGCTGCGTCTACATGACTCGGGTAGATGTTGAGTTAGAAACCGAGGCATTGCTGCTGCTATAAAATTTTCTTTTGCGATTAACAACCTGGTATATATTATCCTAAGCTAACGAATATTCTATGGCCAGTGGGTAAAGTCATGACAAAAATCATATTTAAATAATTTACCTCGCCCACTTCATGACCGGAGCACACCTAGGCGCTTCAGCTCCTCGCAGCTTTCCACCTTTTCCTGCTCAATCTCTCGCACCTTTTCCCAGTCTGTTCCAATACCGAAAATTCCAACTTCAGCCTCTTTTCTTCGTTCCTTTCTGATCAACACCTCGTTGACACTGCACGTATAGATTTTGCGTATATGCCTGTTCCACGTTTCTTTCAAACTTAGGCGAGACCTGAGCTTTTCTGTCCCTTGCGTGCTACCTGCCTTCTCTCGTGCTATCTCTGCACCAATCACAGGATGTTTGGCGAATTCCGCTGCGTTCACGAAATACGGCACGCCGAGTTGTTCTGTTTGTCGTTCAACATGATACCGGTGCGTCCCGCGGAATGAGTACCGTGGATCTGGAACTGGCGCTGTGGTGAAAATAGATGGCAATGCTGATAGTAGAGATAGTCCGAAGAGAATTATCAAGGGCAGCAGCTGCACGAATATTGATCTTGTGTCATTGACCTGCACATTCCTTGCGCGCGCCTGGCCGCCCATTCTCACCGTGCGGAACCCACCAGGACCAAATGTAGCGGTGAATACTGCTTTGGGTGAATGAGGTCACATTGAGCTACGCATCTGCTGCTGACTCACCAGGTCCTCCGCCGCCGAATGCGTTGCCAAATGGACCACCACCCCCTGCGCCAAAGAACATGTTGAACAAGTCTTCAGGACTAAGTTCACCTTCAAATGAGGCTCCCGTGAATGGATGGACCGTAGAACCGCCGGATGAAGACGGCACGCCTGAAAATCGCGACTCTGGATCAGATCCACTACGGTCATAAACGGCGCGTTTTTGCGGGTCTGCGCTTGCCTTGTGAGGAGAGATTCCAATGAGATCTAGCAAGGGGACAAACCAGACAACACCTGGAAAGCTTTCGAGACCACTACGACCAGGATTAATTATGGAACAACAACAGAGGGATAATGAGTACACACATTTAAACGCCTCATCCGCACCAGGTGCCCCATTCTTGTCAGGATGCAGAGCCAATGCCAACTATCATCGTGAGGATTTGTCAAGAAAACCAAATTGCCACGTACCTTTCTATACGCTTTTTTTATATCAGCCTCCTCGCAATCCTTTTTCAGTTCGAGGATCTCATAGTACTCTGTAACCTTGCATGTTCGCACCCGCTTGACCGTAGCATGTTGTTCAGGGGTATAGTCCCGCTTCTCGCCGCCCATACCACCTGCTGTCCCATTCGGCTTGTTAGTCCCCCCCGATTTTGTGCCCCTCTGTTTCGTGCCTGAGGCAGATGGGTGCTCTTCCGTTGCGGATGCTTTCGCAGCTCCTGCAGTGGATGACTCGGGTGCGGCATTGATGGAAGCAAGTAAAGCTAGAGCCTGAGGAGTTTCGAAAAGAGAGATTGATTTTGAGCAGAACTTGTGCGCTGAGGGAATGTTTGCAGCGTTAAAGTACTTTTGTGCGATCGAGAGACAACGCAGGGCTTCGTCTTTATTGCTTTCCATCAAGTTGCGAAGAGACGTGTAGATTCCATATTCGGCATATTTTTCGGGTTAGGGTCATCATAGCCTCTCACCATGGCCCAGCCCGACACAGTCGAGCTTGCGCAGTTTAGAGAGCGATGGAAGGCTGAGGTCCAGAGCCGGAAAAAACCCTCCGCTGTTCCAATTGTTCAACAGGGTCCTTCAGAACCCCCTCGCTTTCACTCTTCCACTTTGCTGGCAACCCAGAAGACCCCCTCGAGCTCGGACTCAAAACGGGTGCATGTGAATACTGTTGCCCCGTCCCAGAACCTCCTTTCGGCGCTGCAGATCTACCGTGATGCGGTCCAACGTGAACAAAATGGGGAGCTCAATGACGCGCTGCTATTGTATCGTCAAGCATTCAGAATGGTATTTCTAATTACATATATAGCACATTTTTGGTCAATCTTAAGATTCGTTGCTAGGATCCAAATGTAGACCGTGCTTACTCGCGGGAAGAGAAGCTGGCAGTCGTTCTCAAGTCTCAACAAGCAGTTCCCAAGAAAGATGGAGCGGTTGACAGCCTTGCGAAAGATTTCCCAACGTCCGTGACTATCAGCACGGGTAAACGACCATCAATCACTGGAGTGCTCGCTCACATTACGTCCAACATCCCTTCTGATTTAACTTTTACACAAGACGACGAGCAACAGCCGCTATGGTTGCGACTGTTGCCTGACGAGTTAGTTGTATCCATTCTCCGCCTATTGGATGTCACCTCTATAGAACGCTTTGCCCTTGTCTGCCGGAAAGCTCGCCTGCTAAGCTTGGATGCAACACTCTGGAGGTGATCCCACCTTCCTGTCCTCCTAGAACTCATTAGTAATGTCGTCTGTCAGGGAACTTGTAATAGCTACATACAAGCCTCCGCAAATATCGCAAACTGATGTTCTTACGACCATCATGGAACGATACGGATATAAGTTACAGACGCATGTTCATCGAACAACCGCGTATAAGGTTAGACGGCGTTTACATCGCCATCTGCCATTATGTGTTCGTCCCTATTCAGATCTTCTTCACCCTCCTAGTAATGATGCGTGTTATAGTCGTGCAGGCCTCAGTGAAAATCACTGGGTCAATGTAAGTCTTTACCTCGACGTTTTTCACTAGGTTAAACGGCGATATAGATATCTCATCTAATTACATACCACCGCTATCTGTGCGTTGTCGGTGAATATCTATTAATAGACTGTCTTCGTTGACATATTATCAGCCGGTTCTTTCCTAATGGCGTGGTCCTGTCCCTCCTAGCAAACGAGGAAATGAGCCCACAACAAATTATACCCATTCTCAAACCCACTTTGCACATGAAGGTGAGTTTTCATATTTCTGTCTCGTTTTTTATGCTCTTATTATTCTCTAGGGCCTTTCCATTGGTATATGGCAGCTGTTGGGTAACATGGTCCAATTGAACCTCGTTGACGCAAACGAAAGGTTGCCTCAGTCACTCCCACCGTCATTCGCGCCTCTGTTTGAAACCCTCGAGTTGTCCGACGCGCAGCATCCACGTAGACATGTGTCTTACAACCACGCACCCCCCACCGCCGAGGAACGGACACAATATATGTTCGTCATGACGCTAGAGCTGCGCTCTCGTCCTCTTGGCAGGTGGAATAGGTTGGACATTGAATCCTATGATTCAGTTAATCTGGAGACGGGTGATACGATACCCGTTGCTTTGAAGCATGAGAGACCCTTTTGGTTCTCTAAAGTTCGCTCATACTAGTAATTTTAATGTGTTGGCGCGCTTCAGGCACAAATTATAGCATTATTATTATATGACGAGGACAGGTAGTATCTATGTTGTGAAGGAGCATATAGGTTATACGGGGGGATAAGCAGGAAAAAACGATGGACCAATCAATATGCGACGTATGCGACACATAGTAATGGGAATCCGGCATATAGACCAAGCCAAAACACAATATTACCCATGAGTCGGTTACGCTTTATAGCAGGAATACGACTAAGCGCAATCATTGGTATTTGGACAATCTATCACAAGATTAGCATCAGAATCAAAGAAAGATTTTGACTAACTTGTAGCATGAAAAGGTAGAATCTGTATCCGCGGATGAGTCTTCCTATACACCATGCAAAAAATGGGCACACCTGAATTTATGCGTGACCACAACCATGACGAGTTCATGCAAACATGCACTTAGTAGGAACGTGAAAAACATCGCCGTTGTTTTGGACATCTCTCTATCCAGCGTGGGC
This sequence comes from Amanita rubescens, assembly GCA_015039365.1. NCBI lineage: Eukaryota > Fungi > Basidiomycota > Agaricomycetes > Agaricales > Amanitaceae > Amanita > Amanita rubescens. The sequence continues at coordinate 506,937 of WION01000009.1, read as the reverse complement.
GCATATACATGCCGGAGTAGGAAAGTGTGAACAGGTTTGTTCCACTTTCTGGCAAACTCATCCCATGACGTAGAATTCCACCTAAAATTGCGTAGGGGTAAGTAACTTCAGCCATAGCCTTGAGGTCCTACACTTCACTAGTACACGTCAACACCAGAAAAATAACAAACTGTAGACGAAGCTGCTTACCCAATCTTCATAGAACTGCCTATCGGCAAAGCTAAGGAAGTGATTAAGTCTCATATTCTATCAGAGGTAAGTCTTGGACGCACAGCGAAAGCTCCGCGAAACCGTTGCATATACATTCTGACTTTGTCATCAGTCATTGCCTCCAAAATGCTTGGTCACCTTACCGAAAATAATGTAGAAGAGTAACAAGTAACACATCATGAATGGAAGAGCGAGATCAATCAGAGAGCGAAGGAATGGCTGATCGGAAGTGGGAGTATAGGGAATAATGAACCTTTCTGTAACCGTGTACAGCAGGGCAAACGTTCCAAATGTTGCCACCTAAAGGATCCATGAGAAAAGCAAAAGGCAACAAGAAATTGGTGCATACTGTCTTCTCGAAAATATAAAGCGGTCGAATCCTGCGAATGTTAAATTCTTGGCAGTGAACAGAAGATCGCCGTATGACGTACCGATCAGTTCTAGGGTACTCCATCTCATAAACAAGTGTGGGAACCAGTAGGTACAGAGCATAATCTCGCAAGCTTATATTATTTGGCCATCTGATATATTGCGGCCCGGGGCTTGTAAGGTCGTTTTGAAGTTCAGATAATTCTTTGGCCAGTGAAGATATGTATTCATCTGGGTGATTCACTAGAGGGTGGGATTCTACTGCTCGAGGGGCATTCTGTCCGCTACTGGATGAGAAATTGTTGTTCTTGAAACTCGTGGTTATATTCCCGTTCGTTTGTTCCGTGATGACTGCCAAGCGCTTGCGCAGAGCGATTGCAGTAGGCATGTCGACGGAGGTCACAGTAACATCATCAGAAACGTCAGGAGTGCGGAGAGGCGTCAGCTCTGGTGTCGACAAGGAAGCAGTCCGCTCAACGGAAACATCCGAGTCGCTTTTGGTAGGGGTGGCATCTGCGATTGCCTGTTCCCAACCTCCGACGGACCACGTTGCCTTCTTCAACCTATCAAGGACCATGGCAGATCGTAATGAAGTGTATTGGTGTTGGCCGTTGACCGTGATGTACGAATGCATTTTCATGATCATGACCTATGATATCACAAGTCGGTCAGAAATGTGACAAACAATGTGATCGACCTACCAGGGAATGCAAGGTCAAAAATCCAGACTGAACCCAAGGCCATTTTCTTGCCACCAAGACGTTATCTCTAACCTTCACTGTAGATAAATCCAACTTACCTGTCAAATGTCCACTTTACTGCGCTGAAAAGAATAATGGTTTGGTAGATGTGCTGTATAATAACACCCGTCCAATAGTATCGTATCCACCCCTTCTTGAGAGCGATTGCGAAGGGAACGGCAAGGGTCGTGCTTAAGACTAGTACACCGTCCGAGATAGCGAGGGCAATAGCATGCCGAGAGAAGAGCGTCGCGAACTTTAAATCCAGCGGACGACCAATTGTTTCAATGCCACGAATGTAAGTTTGGACGGTGAATATAAAGATTGAGGTCCAGAAAAGGGTAAAGAAGCCCTGCCGTGGACGATCGAGATCAGGCACATTTCGCAACAAAAAACTTCGCAGAAACTTACACGGAATTCATTGGATACAGAGTGTTCGTTGCTGATGTCAAAAGCGGACTTTCTTGGTTCAAATGTGACGAGAGCCCGAAGCTTTTTTGTGGTCCGCGAGTGATAAGGTTTTGAGACACGGATCGTACCGTCTACAGTCTTAAAACTCCCGTTTTGGCTGAGCGTAGCGGGTCTTACGTCGCGCAGCGACATTCTTTCCGCCGAAACTGCTGATAGTGCTGACGAGTGCAAGGCTATGTTGCGAAGTTATTTCGGTTGACTTAAAACAGGAACAAATACATAGAAAAAGCGCTAAGCATTAGCGTCCTCCGAGTCGGCCATATGATGCAGAAATCCATGGTCAGCTAATCTAGTCCTGCCTGCCGGTCTCCGCCTAACGCGGCCCCGAGTTGAAAGCCTCGTGAATCCTCTGCGGAACGAGCTAAAAATAGTGATAACTCCATATTTGGAAGTCATTCCTTTCTTCATTGCGATGGACCAGGTACGTGTTATTTAATGCTCACATTTGTCTACCATCCTCACACCTATACAGGACTCGTTCAGGCTTCTTCTCCAGACGCAGAAATCAGGTTCCTCGGCATCACTGTCAGGTCGGACCTCAAAGCCGTACGTATGTGTTCGCCGCCGCCAGAAATGGCTCATTAATAATATAATTAGAAAAACTATCGATGCGTCGCAACCCGCATTTAAGCCTCGCAAAGTAAAGAAGGCCTCCGAGCCTCAATATCGTGATCGCTGCCGCGGAACGACGCCAGGGTGGAGGGAATGACTACGCTGAGGTAAGTATGAAAACAGGCTTTTATTTGTACCTCGTGCAAGCAAAAGTCAACGAGATCTCTTAGGTTGAAGCTGTTCTTGACGAGTTTGAGAAACGGAATGCGGACAACGCGGATAAGGATGACGTAGGATGTTGTCGTTCATCAATGAAGTCGGAAGCTCATCTATCATCACAGGTAGAGCGGAAACGAAAGTATCTTGGCGGTGATAGTGAACACTCGATTCTTGTGAAAGGGTTAGATGTGGCGCTGCTTGAAGCAAACAAAGCCAAGGCCGTTGCAGTCTCTAACGAGGACGATGACATACTCGAGGAGGCGTTTGCTGGGACGCCAATCTCCCCTCCTGAATCAAACTCAGTTCCCAGAAAGCGGACTCGCGAGGAAATTGTCCGTGAACTGAAAGAGAAAAGAGGACAAACGCAAACTACGGGCAATAACACTACTGTAAAATCAGCGGAGGGGGAAGCAAAAGTATTGGAAGAGGCCAAGAAAGTGGGAAAATTCAGGCCGATAGGTTTCAAGCCTATAGCCGAAGAAAAGCCGAAGAAAAAGAAGGTGAAAGGCGAGGTGAAGGATGGAGAGAGGAAGAAGAAGAAACGGAAAGTGGACGGGGAACAAAGCGGTGCAATCACGGGAAATGTCGACAGCCATGCACCTCTTCTTCCTGATGCCAGTAACCCACCAGAATTGCTGATACCTCAAGCCACTGTCACTGTGCCTATGCCCCCTTCTCTGGAGCCAGAACCTTTACCTGAAGAGTTCGATATCTTTGCGGACGTGGAAGAATATGAAGGACTTGACTTGAGAGAGGAGGAAGAGGAGGACAATGCCAAGCAGATCGCCGAATTGGGTGCGACAGTTGCTGGGTCGTCGTCTTCAGCAATACCCCGGTGGGTTGACATGGATGAAGATGAAATTGAGCCACCACAGAATGAATCTTCAACCTCACAACCACGTTTACCGCTTCGGAAATCTGGACCGCCTTCGCCTGGACGTAATACAACATCGCATCTCCTCGAAGAGGGTGAAATGGAGGAAGGAAGAGAAGTCGATCCGTTTGCGGCCGCTCGAGAGTTCAGCTCTACCTTCCATTAAAGACTTTCTGGCAATGCAGGAGGCGGCAGAAACCGAAGAAAAGCGCAAGAAACGCAAGGAAAAGAAAAAGGCCAAAGTCAATAAATGATTGTCCCAAATAGGCCGCCGTTGTATTCCTGGGTTCATAGTAGGACTATGTATTTAGTAGATCTCTGGTACGTGGCGACTTGCATCGTAACCTTTGGACTATTACAAGTACAGACTGCGGAACTTAATGTACACGAGGCATAAACCTACAGGTATATACCTTTATCAGCTTCGTTAGCTTGACACGGTCGCCCCTTTACCCCCATCAGAGAGGGATGGACGCCCAAGCGCCTTTCGATTCCAGCGCCATGGCTGATATCATTCTTCGTTCGTCCGATAACATCCACTTCTATGTATTGGGCACCTTCCTATATTTTGTCTCCCATGATCAAACTTTTAGGAAAACGTTATCAGCGCGCCAGGGTCCTCTCTTGGGCGAAAATGAAACGAGGGGTAATCTTCCCATTATCGATCTCGAGGCACATAGCGAGATGATCTACATCGTCCTCGAACTTATATACCCCCGCGCCGACGAACCGCGGTTCCGTAATCTAGATGTGTTTCGAAAAGTTTGCAAGACGGCTCAGCTCTATTCCATGACCGTGGTCGAGGATAAGCTGAAGAAGCAAATACTTGCTTCGCAGTTTATGAAAGTCGGAGCCACTTCGCTTGTACGCGATTGCCATTGATCTAGATTGGAAGGCGGTGGCGTTGGCTGCTGCTCGCGAGACCCTGCAGACACCATTGAAGAAATTGGCCTTCATCGACGAATTACAGGATATCAGCGGCGCAGCCTTCTGTAGTTTTTTGAACTACAGGTTTCGGTGTGATAACTCGATGGACATCTCAAAGGAGAACTTGATGTTGCAGGAATCTCTCGGCAAGGGGAGAATGTATTCGGAAGTGCCTCTGAAGCACAGGGACCCTTTGGTGCTTCTCCCACTGGTAATATAGTCCTTCGTTCTTCCGATTCAGTCGATTTCTTTGTCATAGAAGGCTTGATACGTTTCGTATCCCCATTCTTCGACAGGAAGTTTCCGTTGGAGAAACATGAAGAAGGTAGACGGTCGACCCGTTATAGATGTACCAGAAGACAGCATGGTGCTTGCGCTACCTTCTCGACATCATTTACCCTGGCTCAGAGGAGCTTGGATATCCGAGATTGTCATCTTTATCGCGAGTTGGTCCGAGCTTGCACGAAATTCGAAATGTCGAAAGTTGTAGAGCGACTCCAAAAACAAGGGATAGCGTTAGCAGTGCAAAGAACCACTTCGGATGTATGCCATTGCTACCCGCCTTGGTTTGGATGAAGTGACGAAGGTGGCAGCTCGCGAGACCCTTTCTCAGCCGCTGCAAGAGATGATTTTCGTTGAGGAACTCCTTCAAATAACTGGCGCGGACCTGTTCCGGTTGATGCGCTATCGGTTCAATTGCGCAGATGCCGTTCGTCAGGTGATGAAAAGCAACGATGTGCATACGGCGCAAGGATTTCCGCGCTTGCGGATCCAAAATAGCAGCGGTGGCGTCTTCGGTGCGCCAGAAGAGTCATTGGTCAAATTATATCAAAGATTGGAAGACTGTCCTCGAGGCATCACTTATCGTACTATCTGCGCGTCGGAAGTCGCGTGCCGATCAGGCTATCATCCTTCGTATTGTCATATAAACATTTCAGCGTTTGATGCCATGGAAAGGTATAGAGAAGGACTTGTAGCAGCAATAGAAGACGCAATATCAAAGGTGTGTTCCGATTAGTTTCTCTGATTTACCGAGGGTTTTGAATGCTGTGAACCTAGATTTCACTGATGGTACGTACCAAAATCGACCGTCATCCAGGATGGTCCTTCCATTGACAAACTGCAACAGGGCAACACGGCTTACTTAACCCCAAGCCCGCCTCATGGTCGTCTCCCGCTATTCAGGATGGTCCTTCGATTGAACAAACGGCAACAAGCAATGACCCTCTGGAGGACCTCCTAGTTGGTATCCAGGATGAATCGGCTCTGTCCACAAAGTGCAAGAAATGCAGGACAAGCAAGACATTGAAGAGATACAAGACCATGACATGCACGTGCACGAAACAGAATGTCGTAGAGAAGTGTTTGCCCACCTATACCTTCGGACGCACTAATCCTTGAGACCAAGTTATCATTACCTCAGTTTGGAAAACAATGAGCATGTAATTATATCAGCTCGCGAAAATACAGTGTAACGTGAACTAAACAAAAGAGGCCATAGTAGTGAGATGCTACTGTGGGTGACCAGCAAGTATTTTGTTAATAGTAGTGGTCCGTAGATTGGTATCCGCGAAAAGCGCCCGTACAAGTCGTACAAGCTCGTCAGTGCTAAAGTCAACCAACGCACCAACTTCAAAAAGGTAAGTGATATCCGCCATGGAAGCTTCCTGTCCAATAGAAGAATCAACGTGAGCATTGGACCCGAAAAAAAGGTGATCGCACTGACCAAAAGTTCGGACAAATACGAAAATTTGAGCCACGAGGGTACATACGCCAGGACAAAGGAAGGCTGAATAAAGATGAGATGGGCCATGATTACTGGGAACATTCTTACCTGGTTGTGATCTTCCACAAACAAGCCTTCTAATGCATTAAGGATCCGACAAAGTTCACTGAGCCTATGAGATTCGACTTCAGGTATATCTCCCAGTGCTAGCATATCATCGATAACCCTTGACAATGCAGCTTCCGTAATGGATCCAATGGCGGAATAGTACTTGCTTTTCGGTAGCAATCCCTATTATAGTACATCATCAGTCACGGGTCATTCCAACGGACGTTAAAGATTCACTTTCAACTTGTTTGCCAGATGTCTGATTTCCTTCAGTACTTGGATGAGCGCAGCCTCGCACTCGTCGTATCGAGCTTGGTCAGCTGAATCCTCAAAGCCCTGTGCCTCATCTACCAAAATCTTATCCACATTTTGTTTTTGCCTTTCCTAAGATTATCAACTAAACGGTGAAATATCAGACACAACGATGGTCTTACAATCGTGTCGTAGTACCAGCTCTCGGAGAGTACCTTGAAGTACGACCTGCATTCTTCGAATTTATCTTTCAATGCCTTCACATCATGTGCTGGTCCGGCCAACAGCCGCTCAACTTGGCTACTCATGTATAAGCAATCATTCGAGAAAGCCATGGCTTTGTCGGCTGACTCCAGATCTCTGGCATGTTTGACAGGATACAATCCCCGGAATAGATCTAACGCTGAAGGTGCGGTTTGTAGGATAATGGTCCCCAGAGATAAACTAGAAGATGAAGATGGCAGAACCTTCGACCGGGATAAATGTTTTCCTTCCGAAATGACGTCTTCAACGAGTCTTAGAAGTTGTTTCATTCTCCCAGAAACCCTGTACGACTCTTTCGCCAAGCTCGTCTTCTTCAATTGGAATGGCCGCGTTTTAGGACTTTCTGTTCCAGCATGCGGAAGTACGGTCTCCCTTGATTCGGTCACAGATTGGAAAGAGGACGTCACCGAGTGTTTCAAGGGGCTTGACGACAGGGGATCGGTGCTTGCGGGCTTTTTATGCTTGGCTGCCAACTTTTCTAATCGTGAAGCAACTTTGGGCTGAGATATTGATGGAGCGGGCGCCGGGACATCTTCTGCAACAGAAAATTCCTCAGACTGTTCAGAACTGGGTGCCTCTGCCCAAGGGTCATCCCAAGCACTGTCCTCGCCAGAATCCTCAACAGGTAGATTATTATCTTCATTCCAGCCCCAAGCATCGCCAGGATCTTGTTCCGCGCCTTCTGCTTGGGATTGGGGCTCATTCTCCGCAACCGTGTGCTGGTCAGACGTGACTTCGGGCTCCGCTTTATCGTCCTCGAAGCCCCAAGAGTCCTCATCAACAGTAGCGGAACCACCGTTTCCTGACTTTTCGTCATCCCCGAAACCCCAGGCATCTTCACTGTAGCCCGTGGATGAACCGCTGTTTTCCCCTTCGTCCTTCAAGTTAACTTCTTGCATATGTATGTCTGAAGGCTGGACGGTTTCTGACAACATATCAATATCCTCCAAGAAATCGACCTCTGCACTATCCAGCGCCAGGATGATCGTTCTAGACAAGTTCAAAATCTGAACGCGCCTTTGTCGCTCATAATGACTACTGAGCTTCTGGGTCCAAAGTTGAATAGCTTTATCGTTGACGTCGCCACCTAAGATGCCAACGATGTACTTTTCTTCAAATTCGACGGCTTGCTGAACGATCAACAGATACGAAGGGAGTCCTTCGTAAACTGACGGTAGCGATGGCCGAAGCAAGCTATCCAGGATGCTATTCGATAGAACGTTACGTAGTGAGCGCGAAAAGGACAACCAGTGTGATGATGGTAGATGTGGAAAGAGATGGTCATGGAGAAAATCTAGAATTGTAGTCAAGCTCGTGAGACGTGAAGAAAGTGGCTCGCTGCTTGATGAAGAAGGTACACATGACAGCTTAGCCTGCTTGGAAATGTCGGTATATACGGCAACCGAGCAAAATCCCTTGAGAACATGATCAAAAAAATGAGTCGTGAGGTCCCGTCTCAAAATTGACAGGTGGTTGTTCAACGATTCGTCCGAGAGAACAGACTAGGGCAGACGTTAGCGATATGACGGTTTCTGAGTTTCGGAACTTACAAGTATTGTTAGCACATAGGTACGTCAGAACATTTGTATTTACCTTGAACGAAGGGACATATAACGAGTTCGTGGTGTGAAAGGATCACACTCCTTGAATACTGCGTCACTCAACTGTTCTTCCACCAAAGCTTCCGCTGCACGCGCTTTGCGCTAAAAAATACATCGGTGCCGAATCTTCGATAAAGCTGGAAGAACGCACTTTGTAGTCAGGTCAGTATCTTAGACCGCTCAAGCGCGGTTGGTGCACTGCCTAATATTTTATCCAACTCCCTGGAAGCAAGGATTGCTTCTGGTAGTCTTCCCGCTTGCGCAAGAGCTTCCAACGCTACGTACTGGCGCCGGCACTGCGATAAATGCAGAAGGGCCTTGTAATACATGCTAGTATTCGTAGCTTCCTGCACTAACGCGCCATGTTTTGCGAGTCGTCGTGTAACTGTTGAGACCAAACCTGTCTTCTAAAGTGTGAATGGGTTGTGTATTGATGACTCTGAGAGCGAACCTCCTGAGTGTGACACGGTTTCGTGCAGAGCGTTTACGTCGGCCTCTAGCGTTTGAAGCCGTTCACGGATAGACTTCGAGGCTGCCAGCTGGCTTTCAAACCTGGGCAAATTAGAGTGAATCGTGTCGCGTATCCGATGCTGCAGAAAATAAGTGCTGGAGAAGAACACGATGCCAGGCACATACCTTTATGGAAGTAATATTGTCGTCCAGGTCAGCAAGCCATGACCTCGCAAGTTCAAGCATTCAGAGTCTGGAATGTAGCTTCGTCGATACGACCGAGAAGTGCGCGAAGAAATGTCCTGGGGAACAGCCCTGCGAGGGAGGATGGTCAGGGAGAGGAAATGCCATGCCGCGTCCGCCACTCGCAAACGGGAACCTCAACGTCACTGCCACGTGGCTGAACTACTCTCTGCGATGTCCACAGGCCGTCTTCTGCTTGTCATCTCTTCTCTGACACTATTTCATGGTAAATACGCAGTCTATTCTAATACTATAGCTCTAACAGCACGACAGCTGCCTTTTCCACGTACGAGTGTCAGTATGCGTTGCCGCCACGTCGGACAATTATCAAATGATATTGACTATCAGGACAGATTTTTCGCATCTGAAAGCCCTCGGCTCGTCAGAAGGCCAAGTGCCCGGTGACGTAAGTATGTTCATAATATTTCAGACCAGGGCTCAACATGCTTCACTCTCAGATCGTTTTGGAGGCTTTAGTTAGTCTCCTTCTCGGCATCATAGGCGCATCACTTGATGCACCCGAGCTCAAGGAAATTACATGGGCTAGTGAGATGAAAAAGCGGTTGGTAAAGCCTATACTTAACTAAAATTATACCTAACGTCTCCCTAGCAAAATTGACGATATGGATTCGAGGATGGGAGTTGCAAGTTACGTGACCAGAGGCAGAAATATCCTCACCCGCTTCAAGGCGTCTGAGCCACCGAATATCCTACAACACACCAAATGAGATGAGCCCATTGTACGCGCTTCGTATACAGTAGTCCTGGCTCCGATCTGCGAATAACGGATGCTGTGCTGTGTGGGGAACATTACCCCCGGCTGATCACCTAGGTAGCTGGGTTCAAACGTTTGAAGTGTCCCCTAAGTGTCACGCGTCAGTTGTGACGTATCACATTAGCTTGCCCCGCGGCCTAGTATGACCCACACCAGAGTGTAAAATCGCGACGGGGCGAACCTGGGCAAGCTCCTGATGCTCCTATCTGTCGATACGTGTTTGGGCACGAAGAAGCTGTGGTACAACAGTCTCAACGGAGCAAAAATATTTATTTATATATGGAGCCCAACGTTTAACGCCTCAGCGTCATTTCTATCCACTTGACATCGAGAAGACGTAGCCAGACACGTTTTAGCGTCACCACATACAAATACGTCCCAATTTGGGTCTTCTATTGTCTAGACTTCGACAAGGATCGCAAATCTAGAAGAATGGTTGAAGAGTGGGGATACGCCGATGTATCCAGGTCCACGACACGAATATGTAGCAGAATCCGGCCCTGGTTTTATGGCATGTATCCCCTAATATAAATCTCCGACCCTAGTCATGGACTTCACACATGAGCCGAAGCGAGTCATAACTCTCCTCACCACTTCTTCTGGATTCTGGACCCTTTGGCTAGCATGAAGAATACAACCCGCATTGGGATCGTCCTCATCATCAGCATTGGATTTTTCATAGCAGAAATCTCAGGTATGCTAGGATAGGATGACCTCCGGTTCTCGCTAACTGCTTGAAGTCGGCTTCCGCACCAAGAGTTTAGCACTAATCGCAGATGCGGTGGGTCCTATGTTAATGACTTGTTTTCTTAGAATTAAATCCTTGTACTTAGTTCCATTACCTCAACGTACGTCTTCACTCAAAGACTCTCTTCGCTCTCCTTATATGCTTGTGTACTTTAGGATATTGTGGCCTAGTATGCCACGTGTCCTATTTTCTTGCCATGTGCTCAGTATTTTATTCTCTAGCTCCATAGCTTTCGCCGCAGCCCATGTGAGCTCGTAATTCCCTCAGCTGTGCAACTGTCTGCTAATTTTGCCACACCAGCTTCAGGATAATGGCCAACATGTCGGTCTAATGAAAACTACCTAATATAACTCTTGAACTAATTTTCCGATTAAGACCATCAGTTTTACGTATGCCTTTCATCGAGCAGAGCTCGTCGGTACGTTACACAAGACTCACATTGTAAAGATGATCCTTTAACGATGTGCAGGAGCCTTCTTTAATGGCGTATTTCTGATGGCTCTGGCTCTTTCTATCCTGCTTCAATCTCTCGGCCGTTTCATAAACATTGAAGTGGTCAACTCACCCTTGGATGTTCTGATCGTCGCATGCGTTGGGCTTGCCCTTAACATTGCAAGTGCGACCGTTGTCCACGGTACGGATCGGACTTACATTTATTATCAACCGGGCTTGACCGTATTGCGGCAGATCACGGCGGCCATGGCCATGGCCACAGCCACTCGGGCGGGCCTCAACCATTGCCTGACTTTCTTGAACTCGATAAAATTAACCATGTCGTAGACGGTGTTGTAAGATAGTCTTTTTTCTGATGATCCTCACGTCATAGCGTCCCATTACAGCACGCATCTCATAACCACTCTACAAACCCCCCAGCTATTCCTGCCCATCGTAACATGGGATTAATTGCTGTAGTTATCCATCTAATCGGTGACGCAATTAACAGTAGGTCCTCACCTTAACATATTTGTACGACACTAATAACCGTTTCTTGAAGACATTGGCGTTATTATTGCTGCTCTTATCATGTGGAAACTTAAATCTCCTATCAGGTTTTATGCAGACCCTGCCGCGTCGCTCGCTATCAGCTTCATCATATTTGCCAGTGCGCTGCCCATCAGTTAGTTGAAATCGATCTTTTACCTTACATGATGACGAACTCAAAGTATTTTCTAGCCTACAAAACGGGACGTATCCTGCTTGAAGCTTCTCCAATATACCTTGACCTAGAGAAGATTAAACAGGACATAACTACTGTAAGATGAATGTACATGTCGCTGTGGACAGGTTCTGATTAACGGAATGGCAGATTCCGGGGGTTGAATCGATTCATGATTTGCATGTATGGAGCTTGTCACAATCGTATGGATTTGTAAATTCATCTTTTCATGTTTCGCCTAACTCATCGACGATAGCGTCATCCTTGCTTCACTCCACGTCTGTGTCCCTTTGGAAACATCCCTGCTCCAATGGGAGAAGATGGAGCAGTGCCTTCAACATTGTTTCTCCGCCTATGGCATTGGACACGTAACTATCTCGCCCGAAATACATAGGGGAGGTCAATCGTTATCGCAATCAAGTGGCGAAGGTGGTGGATGCCAGCTTCCAACCTGGGGCGACTTCGGCTGTTCCGTAAGCGATCTACGGAAAAGGAAGGGTGGGGCGTGAACGGGATACCGTGGATCGATGATGGTCATTGTTAGAGCTAATCAAGTTCTGGGATGCTCCACTGGTCTATCTCCGCCCTTATATCACCATTATACTGGAAATAAACTTCTATCTAATAGACTGCTATTTGGCCGAGATCTCCACGGCATTCTTAAAAGCACCCAAAAGCGCCGTTAGCTGAAGCTTTTCACTCGCACCAGTCGATAAACGGTACCTAAATAGCGTCTTAGGTTATTTAGTCGCATTTGGAGACGTGTGCTTACTCTGTAGTTGCCAAATGATCCAGCAGGTAAACCTTAGCGTGTGGCTTTAGTTCAATCGTTTCCAGATATTCATAGGCTCCTGTAATCAGATCCTGCAAAGCCAGACCACGTTCTGTCTTCAACGAATTAATCACTGAAACAGGTAAGGCACGAGAGGTGATACAGGACGTATACCAACTTACTCGTATAGGAGGTTGTAAACTCATCCGATAACATAGAATTCACTACGGTTTCAATATCGGAGGGATGCGGGTTTCCTGTACAGTTATAAATTTCATTTTCCCCAACGACGTCATACGCGGCATAACATGCTTGAAGAACATTGAGAGCACGCCTCATATCACCCCTGGATAGCTTAAGAAGCGCTTTTTTGCCATCATCTGTTATATGAACACTAAAATAATTAGATCGTGCATGATAATCACCACGACTGACTCACTTTTCCGCGGCAATCACACTGTTGATCCTTTTCTCTACCTCGAGAATCGGCAAAGGAGAGAACCGAAAACGCGTACAACGGCTTTGGATAGCAGGTATGATCTTGTTGACGTAATTGCATATTATGCAAAACCGAACATTTCTAGTATAATGCTCGATTACGCGGCGCAGCGCTGCTTGAGCAGCTTGGGTCATCATGTCGGCCTCATCCAAGATAATCAACTTGAAACCTTTCGCGAATAGTGTACGTGTTTCTGCAAACTGTTTGATTCGCTCTCGAACAACATCGATTCCACGTTCGTCGGATGCATTCAGCTGGGAATTAGGGGATTAGCCAAAAATACAGCCGGCCGCGGGGAAGACAGACTTCGAGAATTTGCTTACGATAGCTGGATCCGTATATTCGTCTTGCAACTGCCAATATTGTAGAGGTCTTCCCGGTTCCCGGTGGACCGTAAAATAGCAAGTGTGGTAATCTGTTTTTCTCAATGAACTTTTCGACTGCGTGAAATGTTAGGATACAACTTGAAGTAGGTTGGAAGCACAGCAACATACTTGTACTCGTTATGTCCTTGTGAGAAACAAGGTCATCCAATGTGACGGGTCTGTACTTTTCAACCCTGCAATAAGAGTCATTTCCCGAGAGCTCTAGCGATATATTATGCACTCTACCAAGGAAGATTATCATCCTCTGGAGGTACATCATCTGTAGCTTTGCCTTTTCCTTTTGCAAAGGATGGTATCATTTCGGCGTTGGCCATATGCACATCACCGTCGCTATCCATTTCTCGGTCAGAATTTGGAGCTGTCTTCGACGCGCCCTCGCGACGCGATGGTATGGCGTTGTTTGTCAACACCGTGTCCAAGTCACGAGAGCCTAAACCTTATTTTTTTAGATGACGCACGGACCATACACAATGACTAATCTGGCGAAATCTCTAATCTCTAACCGAAACTCACCCGGCTCTTGCTTTTGTTGAAGACTCCACCGTTAACTTCGTTGGACAGACGAAAGCGTCCGATTCACCATGCAGATTTTTGTAAAGACGTGCGTCGATTCTCTCCTCGTCTTTTATTCCACGTTTAATGTCATTTTCATAGCCTTACGGGCAAAACCATCACCCTCGAGGTTGAGTCCTCGGACACCATTGACAATGTCAAGGCCAAGATTCAAGACAAGGAGGGGTATGTCCAATGTTTGAGTTTTCCATAATATTAGCTCATTCCCTCGCAGCATCCCCCCTGACCAGCAGCGCCTGATCTTTGCTGGCAAACAGCTCGAAGATGGCCGTACTCTCAATGACTACAACATCCAAAAAGAATCCACTCTTCACTTGGTGCTTCGCCTCCGTGGTGGCGCAAAGAAGCGCAAGAAGAAGACGTACAACGTATGACATTCGCTTCGTTTACACTACTAGTTTTCTCAAGAACACTGTTGTAGACTCCGAAAAAGATCAAGCATAAGCGCAAGAAGGTGAAGATGTCGATCTTGAAATATTACAAGGTCGATTCGGATGGCAAAATTAAGCGACTCCGCCGAGAATGCCCGTCGTCCGAGTGTGGCGCTGGTGTCTTCGTACGTTGCCCACTAACTAACGAAGCATCTATTGAACCGACTCCTCTAGATGGCCTTTCACAAAGACCGCCAGTACTGCGGCAAATGTGGCCTGACTTACACTTTCCAACCGGGCACTAAGCCCCCAGTTGTGTAGATGCATTTATGTACACTATGTTGTAGGCAGCACATTAAGCGATATGCGCCCATGCAAATTCTTGAGTAGAACGGCTACTGCCTATCGTTCTTCCCTGTGAACCCGTTGAACGCTCTCGTATATCTCTTGCTTTCGACGCGATTCTTGGAGATCCTCTTCCCTACGGCGCAATTTTTTGTGCCTCCGTTCGTCGTCACGTAGTACACCTTGGTACATACTCTAATGAAAGGAGTTGATCTAATGATTAGAAAAAATAATTGTTGGATGCACCTCTCTTTCTTGTTCTTGTTGGCGATGGACGAACCATATTGTGAACGAGGACAAGGCGATAGAGGTGAAAAGGGTGATTTTGGCTACTCGCTCTTGCATGGGTGGTTATTGAACAACACCAACAAACATTCAGACTCTCCGTCCTTGATGAACCCTCCAGCACCCTTCGCCTTCTCCTGACTGTTCCAACTTTCGTCTTATTCTCATGGCTTCCCTTGATGTGCGTCTCCTCAATCGCGTCAATTTCCACTTCCCTCACTTTTTCTACAGATTTTCGAATCAACTCTAAAAGAGGTCGTCCAACCAAGGCGATTATCCGCCAGAAAGATGACCGAACTAACGGAAATTGCGCTCAAGCTGATGGAGGTATGATCTACTCGCTTTGATGCCCACGGTTATGCTTAGATTCACTGCCTAGCATGATACACAACTTGTCTCTGTACTTTATCGAACTCATAAAAGCCTTCCTCCAGCAGCCAAAGTGTCTAGTCTATATATCTTTGATGCTCTTTCCAGAGCAGCGCGGAACCAGGTCACCAAACTGGGCTTGACCGGCAGTATTTATTCCGAGAAAGGCAACTGTGCCACTTTCCTGCTGAAAGTCGAAGGTGTCTTGGAAGGGCTTTTTCAAGACATGTTAACTATTGGAACTGAAGAGTCCAAGGTTAGTAATATTCATCCACCCCCTCGTGGCAGGAAGGATCCGTCATCGCCGCGCCTTCCGAAGACTTGAGCTCCAGGCGACATAATCGGGATAATGGAAGTGCCTGGACACTAACACTCATTGTTGGCACGCACGAAAATCCTCCGCACACTGCCTTCTGCCGCATATATACATATGAAACAAACCTAACGCACCGCTTTCTTGTTCTACAGGAAAAATCGCGAAAAATACTTGATATTTGGGTAAAAGGAAGCACGTTCCCATCCACAATATTATCTCGTTTGACGAAGTTAGTGAAAGAACCGGAGAAAGGTGCATATCCATTCTACATGTGTTCGCTAAGTATCTCTTCTACCTGTGTAATTCAATTAAATTCGTGCCCTATTCTCCGTCATATGAGAACTTGAACTAAAGAGGTCTGATTTGTTTTGTATCAGTGCTCGAAGTAGAAACTCCCTCTGGCCCAATGGTCAGTTCTTGGGCGACTCCCGCCGCTCCTAGCGTCCCGATGATAGATACACAAGCTGCGCTACTGGCTCTTCTTACCCAAGCTGCAAGCGCTACTGCTGGGTCATCAGAGTGAGTTCTTCGCCGATCCAGAATTCAGAACAGATGTAATACATAACCTTCTGTAGGCAAATATCAACAAATACTAGCACTACAGTCGTGTCAGCGCCACCTGTCGATCCAGCTCAATTAGTGCTACTGCAACAGTTGGCTCAGAAAGCCATAAGTCCACCTTTGGGAAATGCCTCCGCACCTGCTGTAGTACCTCCTAGACCATCCACAGAGTCACCTGTCCCTCCTTTCTCACCAACTGGTGATCGTATGCAATCACCCGTTCTGTCAAGGGACCCCCAGTATGACGATCATAGGCAGGGTATACACATTGAAAGATATCGCAGCCGAAGTCCCGATCTCCAAAAGCCTCCCGAACCTCATAGTGACCATCGTAGAGGTGGCTTTAGAGGCGGCCCCAGGGGTCGAGGTCGCGGAGACACACGTGGCAGATGGGACGACCATGGCCGTTTCGGAGACAGACGCCGAAACGGGAGAAGTCGTTCAAAGAGTCCCTCTAGTAGACACCCTAATAGGAGGGACATGAGAACGTTCAGTCCACCGAGAAGGCCATCGCTGCCGTCGTCCACCCCCCAATGGCAGATGGTAAATTCCGACGCATCCCGCTCCGATGATAAAGACGAGTTCGGACGCGATATTCGACCACAATCCCCCGACAACATGGACATTACACCTGCAAACTCAACAAGATCGATAACTGCCAATGATCGTGCTGTAGTATCTTCGCCTCCTTCAAATAATGAACAAATAACTTTGTTTCCATTGGTAGCTGCAAATACATCTTCGAACAACTCTAGTGCACCGTTTGTCTCGAATACTGTGCAATCCAAGCCAGGACTAGAGAGTTTTGATCCTACGAGTTTTGATCCCACTTCTCCATCTTCGTGGGAACAACTTGGAAAGTTGTGGCAGGTTACGTACGGTGAATTGCCCACGACAGAGCAGTTAATGCAGTTTACCGTGCAATCCATGACCAGCGGGCAAGTGCCATCTGCATCCCATGCTAGTCCAGACATGCAGGAATCTTCATGGGATAACTCGTACGGTCATGGGCAGCACTTGAAAGGACGTGGTCGCGGTGGACCGCCTAGAGGCGGGTTCAACGAGTACGGCAATGACCGAAATGGTTGGAATCACGACGATAACAGTCAAACGGACGCTATTGTTCTTGGGGGTACTGATACTTCCACCGAGCGGAGATTGGACAGTATTTCGATATCACAGGAAAATAGCAGGGGTGGTGCAGGGACCGGCGGCAAGATGCAAAAGGTCGGAGATAAGTGGGTTTTTGTGCGAGGTAATGAAGGATAACTTGTCGTATTGTATTCTCCTATATATCATGTCTCATACGTCTATATTTTCTCCGTCCATTCTGGCCAGTTCAAAAGGCGCTTGTCGATCATCATCCCATCCTTCTGGGCTGTATAACAACCGAGGCAAGCCCAAAACGTGCTGTTTGAAGCTACTCGCTGAGAAAGGACTAGGCCAGAAAATGTGGTAGCATATCAAAGATGATATAAAGCCAATCATGCTTCCCACAACAACGTCTTCTACGTGATGTTTCTATTTCCTATAATCAGAATCACCTTGTTAGTATAAGCTCACGCTCACGTTGTCCTCTACTCTCGATATGGCTACAAACGCAGCCCAGGAAAGTGGTAATAGAGTAAGAAAAAACGATGCAAGTCTACTCCGTACGGGCAGGCTTGAACACGGGGCGTTGAAACACCAAGCCGCAGTTTGACCAGCTAGCCATAACGAAAGTACCGTCATACCAGAAAATGCTGTTGAGGAGTGCCCAGAAGGAAATGACGTGCGGCCGTTAACGATATCACTCGGATTTCTATGTTGCATTGCAAAATAAGACGAGCGTCAACGCAAAACAGGAGGTCAAGATACCCTGTGCAAGCTTTGAGTACACTGTCCCATTTGCAGCGAGACAGAAAATCAGGTCGCAAACGACCTGCCATTGTAAAATCCTCGATGTTAGCTGATGTTATTGATGCCTACCAACTGTGTGTTTCATGAATACAGTAATTAGCCTTGCAAGTCCCCTGGAGAAAATTCAGAGATTTTCTGCTAATTTAGAAATTGTAATACCTCGCCGCACAGACTGATATCACACCGTGATGGATCATTAGCAGCGATTTACGAAACATGCCGCTAATGGCGATTACACCCGCTGGAACGAGCAATGCTACCCAGTGGTTCAGCATCGAGCCGACACTGATCGTACGCTCAGTGATCGACAACCTCGCAGAATTGGGTATACAGACGTGTTCCCTCTATGCGGGTGGCCTATTAGAGGATCCTGAGGAGAAAAACCTCGTTCAAACACTGGAGTCTCTGATATAATCCAAGAAAGAATCCAAGTCAGTATAACAACGCCCCTGTACATAAGCAATACATTGATATCATTGCCACGTAGAAATAACAGGTTAAAAAATACCAGTCCACGAAGTATGGTGCATTGAACCAGTCGACGGCATCATGTCCGAAGGCTCGCCGTAAAGATGCCCCGAATGACATAACAGTTCGAGATCTATTATAGACATAAACTCGATGCGATGGTTCCGAATATCCGTATTTTCACGTACTGGCACAGTTGGAACCCGGGACGGGACGTCGTATACGGTATGGGGAGGGTAAAAGTTCAAACACGTGGTTTGACAGGGTAGCGAAATTCGAATTAGCGATCGCAGCCACGTGGATCATAAACAGAATTCCAACATATGTTATTCATATTCATTAGCGACACGCTCGAATGCAATCGCTTCCTATTCACACCAATGAGTGTACCAATAAAACCCGCCTTGACTTCATGTATCAGGGACCGATAGTTATCTGAGCATCGTAAGCCTGTAATCGAATAGATAATCGAATCAGCAGGCAGCAGTACTAGGCGTTGGGTTGGTACATACTGTCAATGTCAGTTGTTCTGGAGTGGCAGTAGTAATCTGCACAGGATGGAATGTAACGGGTATTGTAGTCATTACCGTTGTCGCACTTTGTGTTATAGTGCATATCGCAATTTTACCGCTCGACCAAGTGCAGCCCGACTTGACAGTAACCGAACGCATGTCAGGATTGTCATAGACAATTGACACGTAATGAGTTCCCTCCACTAATGTGACTAGAGCGAAAGTCAACTATTGTATTTTATAACGTCTTTAAGATCTATGGCTTACGAGTGCCAGCAAGTCTATTCTCCAATTTACCGCCACCAGTGGGAGTCAGGGCATATACAGCCCACATGGTATGACCATCTTCGTCAAGGCCCAAATTGACCCCTTCAAGTGGCTGAGGATCTAGTCCTGGGATAAATAAAGACGTCCGAGCCGCGTTCGCCACGGATACTGCCTGCCGGCGTCAATAAAAAGTCAAACCATATAGCGAACCCAAATACACAGGGCGGCCGTGAGCAGAAAAGCCAAATGGTTCATTTGCATGAAGTAACCCGGTTAGAGCTAAAAGTTAAACCTGCTCGGTAAATATTTCAAATGGAGTTTACCTGGAAGCCAGAGACAGGGTACGATTGTCCGTCGCGGAAAGCGGCCAGTTTAAGCCTTCGCACCTACTTTTATGAATGATTTCACTGAAATAGTATGCGGGCATGAATCGATGCGAGTCGGGGAAGTTGATCCGATCGTAGGCTTGACATCTTCAGCTGTTGGAAATTCGAATCCATCACCGTCTTCGGCACCAATTATTCCCTCGTGTTGCTGCAAACCAAAGCGGCGAGCGACAGACAAGGAGACAGGGATGTGAACAAAATTGTCGCACCTTGTTTGACAGATTGGGATCCGGGCGACACGGGAGTAAACGATAGTGGCCCAGGTCTCAGAACTCCGAGTCCGTGCGATCCAGTGTGCATTGCAACAAAATCGATACCCCATGATTGGCCAATCCACATTCCACATTCCTCATTCAATGTGATTGTTAGCTTAGGAAACGTGTAACCGATAGATGCATAGATAGTTCGTTCGATGTCACTGCGCATTATGAAAGAACACCATCGGGGTTTTCGACAGAATGTGGGAGTCGGTACTGACGAAATCGGTCGCGATGCTTGGTAACACTAGCTGAGGATCGAAGCATACATAATGATCACCTGTTCACCTAACGTGAAGGAACGGAATATGAGAAATGCTCTGCACCTATGGGATAGGCTAGCAAACAGAGCAAGCGCAAGGAGCGTGATTCGGTGAGCCATCGAACTAACCAAAATTTATCTGTGCATGTGCGATCTCTTCCGTGCTCATGCGGCAAGGCACCTCAACTTTCAAGGCACAAACGTTCCGCATGATCCGTCAAGCTTCCGAACATATGATAGACTATGATAGATCAGTCATTCGACCACGACTGCATGACGACGAGGCTGGATATTTCCCAGGAAGGAGATATGATCCCGCGCCTAAGTGCCGAAAAGCCGATAGTATTGTTGTAAACAGCTTGTTGGACTTGCTACTGCGACAAGCATTGCATCAACGTAATGGATACCATCCGATGTGTTGGAAATGAACTTCCATAATCACATTCATTGGACATAGTAGACGACGAAGGTGAATCGAACTCACTCCGAGGTAATTATAAAAAAAAGGAGTGCATTACAATCTACCCTGGCCCTGTTGCTCTTCGTCAAAGACCTCTGCAAACGATTTACCGATTTCAGGAATTATATCCTGCGTAACAACGCTTCTGCCTTCTCTCAAAAAGGCGCGACGACTGGCAGTGCGCGTTACCATGCTGCCGCCAATAGCACCTAGGAAGGGGATGCGAGACGCTGGTATTGACCCGTCACTGTATACGTGAGGAAATGTTAGACAACACCACATTGAAGTACACACCCGAATGCTCCAGTTTCGTAGCATTTCCCCCAGGCTAGAAATGTCCCAACGCAGCCAGTGAGCACATCACCCTGACCACCGCATCTCTTTAAGCCCCCTGGGGTATCGACTTCAACGGACTCTTGAATGCTTTCTTTTGCCCCCTCGGCCCCCTCTAGTTGACTTGCCCTAAGGTCGGCCGCAGTTCCTGAGGTATTGATAGCGATGATGTCTCGAGCACCCTTCTGCAGCACGGTAACACCACCCAAAGCTTGGGAAACAAAGTCTGCTCTCTTCTCAGCAGGGGTTTTGCTATCCAGACCGACCTGTTCGCTTAATCTCTTGAACTCGACGACATTTGGAGTCAATACGGCTCGTCTGTATCCCTTGATGAGAGATAAATCCTGGCCGATCATCCACAAGGCATCTGCATCGAGCACCAGAAACATTCCCTGAGCCCGCGCAAGTGATAATGCAAGCCTGGCAAATGATTGCATGTACGGTTCGCGGCCGAGACCCGGACCGATGATGAGTACATGTAATCGGCTGAGTAACGAATTCAACTCCGGTTCCACTTTTTCTGGAGAACTGTGCGATGTCATATGAAAAGGCGAGAAAGAAGGATTAAATCCCCTCACACGTCTTCTCTTAAAATCGGGTGAACAATTAGATCTGGGGAGTAGGATTTGATCGCGCCAGCCGCTGTGGGCGCACATACGACATGTGATAGATCTGCACCCTGCAAGTCGCTCAGGTCTGTCGAATAAGCATGAGATATGTACAATAAAACGCACAAATCTGAGCGCAGATATCGCGGCGAAGAACGGCGCTCCCGTGTAGCTACAATCATAATCAGATGGAATGTAGAACAACGAGATATCTCGGCGCCGACTCTAATGCACCGCCGAGCACTCCGACACGTCCTATCAATTCGAGTATCAGTCTGATGGTAAACGCGTTCTAGACGTCTGAATAACCAGCTTGTCCCTTATGTAAAGTTCCGTTCAAAGGAGGTATGAGTAGTTTCAACTGCTCAATGAGCGATCTTGGCGCTGGCATGATGTCCGTCACGCATGTCACAAACAAGCTGCCAGGGACAGACCACCACGCGCATGTTGTTCGGTTACAATGACAAAAGCCATCAACTAAATTTGATGCTAACTCAAATCCTGCACAAATCCTTCAAATAACTGACGTTCCATGTAAGCATTCATCTCGTTCTAACCACGCATTGTTTCGCAAAATATGCGGTTGAAGCCACATGCAACAGTTACTACTTGTGATGTACAATTCACCCGGCATACCCTTGACTTAACAACAGGAGACTGCGGCGTAGCGATGGATCAATCATTGATTATGATTATGATTCCTTTCACCCAAGAGCTCCACTATATATAAATTTTATACCCGGTTTGGACTCCCCAATTATCACTCACCTTTTCCTTAAACTTCCCCTCCTTAATGCAACTGCTTTCACTCCTTACCGTCGCCGTCCTGCCTATCCACGGCCTTGCCAGCAATGGGGCAGCTCACCACTCCAGGCTAGCGCAGACCTTCCGTGCGCGTAGCAGTGCCGCGAACTATACCCTCCAAGACTATTATGCTGGAGAATCTTTTTTAAAGTAACTAGATATGTCTACGTCCCTTCTCGGTCTGATATATCTTGGCAGTGACTGGACATTTTTCTCGCAACCTGATCCGACTGGTGGAAACGTTAACTACTTGGACAAGGCTAATGCTATCGCCAAAAACCTCAGCTATGTCCAATCGAACGGTGTGACGGTCCTCGCTGTCGATGATTATTCCGACGTTCCTGCGGGAGGCAGTCGTAACTCGTGAGTCCTGTGGTCATCTGTTCGGAACAATACTATACCCGGCTTTGAAAAGGGTGCGCATCCAGTCCACCAAGACCTACAATAGTGGTCTTTTCATTGCCGATTTCGAGGCAATGCCATGGGGTTGTGGCGTGTGGCCTGCATATTGGTCCTGTGGACCCAACTGGCCCAACGCTGGTAAGCATTTGAGCCGCCTGTCGTACAGCAAGCATCTCAGTATTTATTCAGGCGAGATCGACATCATTGAGGGCGTTAATCTCAACTCCTTCAACCAGTATACATTGCATTCTGCCCCCGATTCCACCTGCACACTTACGAACGCAGGCCTAGAAGTTCTGGGCTCGATAATGGGTGGGAAGACGGGCGTGACATGCGCTAGCTCAGAGTCGGCCGATGCTGGGTGCGCTTACCAAGATACTAACGCGACCTCCTTTGGAAGTGGATTCAACGCCGCTAACGGTGGTGTCTTTGCCCATCTATGGGACAGCACCGGAGTAACAATGTGGCACTTCACGCGTAGTCAGATTCCTGCCGATATCAAAGCAAAGAAACCCAATCCCGCTGGATGGTCTACACCTGTTGGCTATTGGTCGTCCGATTCGTGCGACATCACAACCTACTTTTACGAACATACTCTCACTTTAGACACGACCATCTGCGGTGGCTGGGCTACTTCTTCATACCCGTCCTCCTGCCCGGGTACGACGTGCACCAGTATTGTCGCGAAATGCGACGAACTTTATTAACGCGAAGTGGATGATTAACTACATCGCCGTATACCAAAAGTGATTAGTATGCGTGGGTTTCGTGCGGTTTATAGTTTATATGCTCTTTATTGTTGCCGCTCATGTAGCAGACCATTCATTAAACTCTTTAGGTAGACTTGGTAGTGTTAAACCGACGGTTATAGTTGGAATATAGTGTTATTACAACGAGATGATCACAAACTGAGTGAACCATAGACTTGGAGCGGAGCTTGCTGAATTTGTCTTGGACGACATTCATCATGGATTCCCAGCCATCATCAATCCCAGGTTTCTGACATCAGCATCCAGGCCTGGCCTCGACGCGCAACCAAAGTACCTATTCTCGAACACATGCTGCGTTCGGAGCTAATCGCCCTTTCATAGGCTTGTGCTAATTGCAGGTGAATTGCTCAGAGCGCAACTATATCCGCACATCTTGTTCATCTAAACGTCAGACGCGACAAGATACGCTGTGATGGCTCCAGGTACGTCGATGTGGTCTCTGCTTTCCAAATAAGTTATTCATTCAGCCGAATTCAGACCTTGCACGAGTTGCCTGAAGAAGGGTTATAGTTCTGACCTATGTATCGATGGATGTGAGCAATGCCGTCGGGCACGCGTAAGATGCGTGGCTGGCAAGCCTTGTCAGCGATGCAGAGAAATGCAATTGGATTGCATAGAAGACACGAGTCCAGCGATCTCTCGACAACATCCTGTCCTGAACATTTCTCAACCGGAGCACACCAAAAGTCAAGGATCCGAGAGGGCGAAGTTGGCTTGCAAAAACTGTCGTAAAGATAATAAAAAGGTACGCTCTCGTCAGCTCAAGCTACCGCTGCCTCATGCCGTGTAATTTATTAGTGTGATGATCAAAGGCCATGTTCACGTTGCGTATCTCGCTCCGAAGAATGCGTTCATGTGGGGCGAAGTCCAAAACTAGTCAAACTGCGCTGCGAAGGCTGCCGTGAAAACGGGAAACGTTGTGAAGAAACCCGGCCTTGTCATTTCTGCCTGGAACTCGGCAAAGAATGTGTCACGGCACCAAGAAAAGGCCGTGGACATGGTACTAGAGTCAAGGCGGTAAGAGTATTCCACTGAAATGAAGAGTGTGATTCATGTCGTGTGCCTTATCCAAATAGGCTTGCGTGGCGTGCAGGCAAGTCAATCTGTTGTCTCATAAGCTAAACACGCTGAATGGTGCTTTAGACGTGATAAAATCCGCTGCGATGGTGCAAGGTGAGCGGGCACAAGTGATCCACGAGTAAAACCTTATCGCAGCTTGAAGACCGTGTGCAGCATGTGCAAGAAAGGGATATCAATGTATTGAGCGTTCCTCCGCTCCGTGTCCCGAGTGTGGCCAAGTAAAGGAATGCGTGCACCAGGATAATGCCTATAATATGCCAGCATCCAAGCCTGAAGCAGTCCAGCCCGTCGCAATTCAGCAAATCCCACAAGGGGTGCAACCACCAGGATTCAATCAACCACTGTACCCCATGGCGACATTTGTTCAACAATTATATGTTCCAGGTCCACATCAGCCAGCCCTCATGCAGCACCCAGCATTCAATGCAGATCACAAGCAGGGTTACATGCCCATCATTGATCCCAGCATAGGGACATCCTCCATCCATCAATGAGGATACTTCATTAGGAAACAATGGACAAGTAGCCGACTCCATCACTTATTTGTAACTGTATGTATGTTATTCTTTAATATCCTTCCGCCGTTTCAAGACAGGAAAACAAGTTACGGTATGTTTATAGGAATATAAGTTGGGGTACTTCACTATGATCGTGTGTGTACACATAAACAAGATGCTTAATCAAATGTGCAGAAGACCATGCGACGTGCGACGAAAGGTTAGGTTCTTGGTTGTGTATCGCCCCTGAGACTCTCTCTAAAACCCCGGACAAATGACTTGAGAGGCAGTAACATCCATTCAAGTGTGCTTGGTAGACCAAAGCTGGACGCGACAAGTGATTCTTTCCTAGGTCGATTTGTAGGCCTGTCATCTTCACCATCTACGAGTGCGCCGGACGAGGAGCGGGCTCGTTTCAAGTTCTTGTATGCATAAGGTGCTAAGCTTGAGTCATTCTCATCAGAGTGCACATGAACGTCTTCCTTGGGGAAAGGAACAGAATTGACCACGTCTGGCATAATTTTTGGAGAATCTAAGACTTCGGTGGTTATCATGGTGGATCTATAACGGTGTCATTTTGAACGCAGCTGACGTATATGTATCATATCGCAACTTACTCTAGCTGTCCTGGACAACCAGCTTTATGCTCGTCCCATTTTGAAAGATTATAATCGCCATCGTCTTCCAAGACTATTTTACGACCACATTGCGAGCAGTCCACGTATCGAGTATCAAAACTCAGTGCTTGCGCATCATTCACCAGTCGCAACTTTCTTTCAGCGGCTGCTACACGACTGCTAACCCTGTAGTATCATTGAGTCAATTCAGATGCACAGGCTTTACAAGAAGCACATACGTGGTAGCTTTACAGTAATCTTGATGCCTATACCAGCGCTGTAGATCATACTGGCGCTTGGTTGAGAGTCGGACCCAGTTCTGACATCCCCGACACTTTACTTGCTCAGGCTGAACCTCTTCTGTCCGTGCGTCCGCCTCGAGGAAAGCCTGCCGCTCGGCAACTGTTCGACGGGGTCGACGTTCAACCACGGATGGGGTAGCAGTGGATTCGGTATCTATCATTTCGGGTTCATCCTTCCTTGAAGCACTGCTATCGAACATTAAGAGGACTCTGATTGATATGTAATGACCGCGGATACTTACTGTGACGAATTTCTAACTTGCGCATCACACTTGGCACGGTGCAACTCCCAGGGACGAACATTATATTTCTGTTTCTGACCCAGATTCACAAATGAATCGCAACGTGTGCAGAGAACGCGATGTGGTTCCAATTCCCCGCATTCCGGCTGGTTTTTGAAATAGAGAAAACGTTCGGGCTCTGTACGACGAATGCGACCGCTGCCATGAACAGATCCTGCAATTGACTTTTCGTCATCCATTTCGGTGTTGACTTCGGGATCTCTACACGTTTATCAGCGGCGACGAAAGTTAGGTAATGGTGCCCGAATACCTCGGCAGCGATGCCTTGTCCCCTTTGGACAAGATTGACACCCGTGAAAGTGACTTTGCCTTGAACGACCTGCGGCTGTTGGTGGTTGAAGGGGTTTTCCTGCTCGTCATGGCTTGTTCGACACTGGCAGTATCTGAGAGGTTATCATCTCTCTTTTCGGGCAATTCAGGTGAGCTAAGCATATCGGTTGTAGTTAGGGAACCGAGAAGACGGTGTATATATACATAAATATGAATTTACCATAACTCCGTCTTGTTTGGGGTTAAACTCATGGTAGACTGCACGACTTGAGCATGTTTCACACGTAGTAGTGTTATGCTGAACTAACACACCTCATTACCGTCCGTGGGTAAAGCACCATCTTTTGAAGGCTTATCCACTTTGGACCTATCATTATGTTTTGAAGCAATTGTGTGGAAAATCAAAGGTTACTGACGTAGGCTTCGTTTTTGTCATTCTTCCCTTCTTTTGGCCGCTGAACTTGGTTTCCATGAAAACTACCGATTAGCTCTTGAACCTTATTTCTGTTTTCATTCACAGACGGTCTTTGAATGTCAGGTAAGCTGATTACAGTTCCGAGATGGACATGAATGAGTTGAATACACCTATTCCTTACAGGAAACTTTTATCCCAACGCGGAAGTCAAACAGCAGTTGCAGATGCAGATCTACAATTGAAACTCCGCGGAAGGTAACTCCGAACATTGGCGGCGGCACTTTGGACGCCGATCCCGGCAAATGCCGATGATAATCGTGAAATAGGCTCAAGGTGACATACCAAACGCCTTTGAAAGCCACTCGCCCACAACACGCTCAAGAGATGCCAAGGGCTCGTGCGCGGAGCACCAGTATTTCTTCCTTACAAACGTGAGTGGGAAACGCCTTTACTATTCTTCCCATGTCCTACTTGCTTACTTTGGCATTATAGCCCCTGTCCCTCTGTCGGACAAAGCGCTGCTGAAAGGGCGAGAGAGAAAAAGCTGAGGGACGACCCAATGGCTATTGTAATCGGACCCATGCATGTCGACTGCAAGCGCTGTGGCAATCGCATCAAACTCTCATCGAAAAGTCCATACGATACTTTCCACTGGCGAACTCACCGGTCGCGGTGTCTGAAAAAACACGGCGCGAAGAAAGCCCGCGAAGCAGAATCCGTAAGTGGCATTCCACGGGGCTAGCTTTCTTATCTTAATTAGCCCAAGTCGACTTCATCTACGCGTGGCGAGTCGCGGCAGCAGCGAGAATTAACTGCAAAGCCGGAGTCCCCAAAACCGCTTAATAAAGGACGTCATACTCAACCGCATATTAGCAGCAATTCACATTCCGCGAATCTAGACTTGCTGACGTCGGTGGCCAGCGCTGCTCTTAGAAGGACTGATGTCAACAATTACTTGTCGCATTCTCCCAAGGAGCCCTCTAAAATGCATCCAGGACAATGGCGGCGGCCCCAGCGTATGAATCCCGAATATCACAGCTCTGACCCAGATTGCCATGGCCTTCGAAGCGAAATGGATGAGCTACGAAAACGACAAGAAGCCATAGAATCCCTCGCCCTTTTGTCTCGTTCAGGTTAGGCCACCCAAGTACAGTTATATGCTCTATACTTCGTTTTACAATACCTTCGCTTTGTCATACCCAACGCACGCAGGTAATCACTCACTGTATTTAAATGTATTGCAGTAAAAATCCCGATACCGTCATGCACTACTCTCCCCTATTCACATTGTTGGTTACATTCACTTAACTCTTATTACACATTTAGATACATTACATACCTAATATTCCACTAGGTGCCGTTCAGAGTGCGGCAGTTATTAGTTAACGTATTTGATTCACTAGGAGGCTTGACAATGCCGCTATGAAGCATATCATGTATTAACGGGTCTTCTGTGAGGTCATTTCCACTAAAACTTTGTTAGACGGAAGGTAACATGTTGATTATGACATACATGACGGCTTTTGCAACATCTCTCATAACCAAGCCAGTCGGGTGCTCAATTTTGGTGACCCCCGGTAGATCATCAGCCCGAGTGGGCCCTACGTTCAGCATCGCTACAGGCTTCTTCAGTTCAAGCGCATATTTAGCAAGCCTTATAAACGCCAACAATCAATAAAATCGTAAACAGGGCAGGAACTGTCTTACCGGAACGATGAGTGGGTAGCGAGAGTTGTGCCCATCAAGAGTACTCTGTCGGAGTCTTCGATATGTTTGAATCTATCATGGAAAATCAGTCAGTCGTCAATGTAACATATTCCAACCTTACGATCTAGATTTCGTTGATTCTGGTATAGACTCGCCGAAGAAGACGAATTCGGGTTTCAGCTAATATACAGTCAATAAATATGGCAACCAGATTCATCGGGGCAGACAACTTACGAACACACTCATATTCTTCTCGGAGGAACAACGTGGGCAATCGGGCACGACGAAACTATCGTAGGATATTCCAAGGTGATCTATAGCGACGTCGCCGTCTGGATTAGTGCGCAGTTTTGCACCCGTACGCTCCATCTCATCGGCGAAAGCTTTCCACTTAGGATTTGCCAGAGAAAGCCAGTCTTGGAATGTTTCGCGGTCGATTATGTGGCCTAATCGACAGACTACGCGCTGCGCCATTCAAATTAGCACAAATGATCAAATTTCGGTGTTGAACTTACGTGTATACTTCCATGTAATTCTAAAATGCTATTACCAAGTCTATCTGTTGTCCATATGTCGCCGGCTTTAGATGTCAGGGCTTTGTGGTGTAAACCATCGACATTCTGGAAAGAATGAGCAAAAGAAGGTTGGAATTGGTAATTCTACGCGCCTGGGTGACGAGACGGGGTATATGGGCAGTATGTTGTAGCGCTGCCAAGGCATAATGCGTTGTGTTTGGCTGGGAATCCCTGACTGGCGGGTATCCTAGATATGATCGCAGCCTGGAATGGTACACAAATGGTTAATGTATGGGAAGCTGACGGGGATTCTCACCAGTAGCGCTGTCTAGAGAACATTGGCACGGATTTCGTTTCTGGTGATTGTGACGTACCTAAACATACGCCCTTTTTCACCTTCATCTACGAATTCATGGTACAAAATGGGTCTTGGATGTGTTACAGAACATCGATAACTCGGCAGGTGCAAACGTACTTGTAGTTGGGGTTCATGTACCTTCCATCTTGACCGCGATATGCCCTGATGCCCGAATCGACGCTGACGCCTGCGCCTGTTATCAAGAGGACGTTACCACGTTTGATGAATTCCGAAAGATGATATATTGCCTCTTGAGGGGATACGGGAGGAATGGTAGACTTGGCGGAGAGAATTGCGTGTGGTAAACCGGGTACAGAGATCCGCATGTGACAATTGACATCTTCTTCATGACTGGCCCTCCACGCCCACAACCTGCCCTCCTTCACACTCCAGGCTTTGCTCACTACTCTCTTGCTTGGTCTCCATTCCACACAACCCGTCTAGCTCTCGCCTCTGCTGCAAACTTTGGTCTCGTAGGGAATGGCAGACTCCACCTCGTCACCGTCGCCCAGACACCGGACGCCAGTCATGCATTGAAGCTTGATGGGCAGTAGTGCGTGTATAACCATTTCCTCACAACAACCGCCTGAACCACGAAGGCGTCAGTTACGAATCTCAGGATGGTCTATATGATGTAGCTTGGTCCGAAGTGCACGAAAATCAACTCGCAACAGCCTCGGGAGATGGTTCTATTAGATTATGGGATATCATGCTAAAGGTTCCGTAATTGTTATTGATGTAAACTCCATGCTCAGAGCACCCTCAGGATTTGCCGATTAGGATATGGCAAGAGCACACTCGAGAGGTTTTCTCTATCGACTGGTCAAACATCAAGAAAGACGTCTTTGCATCTTCGTCCTGGGACGGTACAGTGAAACTGGCAAGTTCAACTCAGTTGCTGGATATATTTTTTTATTGATGTTCTGTCAGTGGACCCCTGAACGCCCACGATCAATATTAACATTACAAGGCCCATCACGCATGTGTATATGGAGCCATGTTTTCTCCGCATCATCCAGATCTTCTCGCCACCTGTTCCACTGATGGCACAGTCAAATTGTTCGATACACGAGAACCTTCTTACGCGACAGGCCCTAACGCGAATAGCTTTACACATCCTATGACAGCGGCCGCTTTGACCATACCGGGGTCACCCACTGAAATCTTGACAGTGGATTGGAATAAGTATAGACCATTTGTCATCGCTAGCGGAGGTGTAGACAAGATCGCAAAGGTCTGGGATTGTCGCATTGTTCGACCGGGAGAGATGAATAAAGTTGGCGGTGTATGCGAAACCCAGCTGCTGGGACACGAATACGCGATCAGAAAGTTGCAATGGAGTCCCCACAAGCCGGACATGCTTGCGACAGCGAGCTATGATATGACATGCCGCGTGTGAGTACACCAAGCAGACACAATCGCATACAATTGACTTTGTTTGCCTACAGTTGGTGTACTACGCCTATTCCAGGACGACCTCAGTTAATATACATCCATGACCCTCATACCGAGTTTGTAGTTGGTTGTGGCTGGTCTCTGTACGAGGAGGGAGTTTTGGCTAGTTGTGGCTGGGATAGTAGGTTGAATGTTTTCAGAGTACCATAGCTTTTACACAATAGATAAACTTGAGCCACCACCTAGTGTACGTGTCCCGCTTTATACGAAATATGACTGACCTTCGAGTAAAGGATGGACAGCAGAGATCCTGAGATCGATCATGAGAACCCTGAAGACATCTTATCCACTTCCCTCGAGACCTTTTACGGATATCAACCAATCACTTTCGGATCTGCAGGAACGACTTTCACTTATGGGCCAAAGGGAGACGCACCCGTAATAACCCTGCAGGTGCCCGACACAGCGGCGGCCAATTGGTCGCTGCATGCCTCTGATATTTGGATATCGTCGATCTATCTGGCCGACCACCTCGATGATCTACGTATCCCGAACCACATCGATGCGTTACCCCCAGGTGAACGTCTACGCCTCTTGGAGCTAGGTGCAGCTGCAGGTCTCCCTGGAATCCTTATCGCAAAAAAGTTCCCTGACATCGCCGTCACCGTCAGCGATTACCCAGACGAGCTACTCATTCGAAATTTAGCGAACAACGTCGCGCGAAACGGTGTCGCTGATACTTGTCGCACAGGACCGTACGCCTGGGGATCGGACCCCTCTGCACTGATCGGTGGTTCAGACGGATTCGACGTTGTGATCGCTGCGGATACGCTCTGGAATCCCGAACTTCATGGGTTATTTGTGGAGGCACTTCGTGTGACACTTAGGAAATCACCTTCATCTAGAATATATATTGTCGCCGGCTTGCACACAGGTCGTTATACAATCCAAGCTTTTCTCAGGATCCTAGCTACCAATGGTTTCGAACTTGAGACCATCGCAGAGATACAGTCTTCAAACTTAGATCGGAGGGAGTGGAGCGTGTCAAGAGAAGGCGAAGATGATAGAGAGAGAAGGCGTTGGGTAGTCTGGCTCACAATAAAATGGTTATCTCAACAGTACTGACGTATATTGTTCCTAGTTCGTAACGTACAGAATAGGTACTCAGTAGAATTACATATATATCTGACTATGACGCTCGATAAGATCACATATTTAACAGTATCATAGTGTACAAATCCACATTACAGGCTTCAATGGTATTCCGATTTCAGTTAGGAGAGGGACCAGCAACGAAGGATAAAATCTTGGCCTGCTTGAGGCCCTGTCCATTGTCCTGAATAAGAGAATGCGAGTTAGATGAATGCAAACGTGATCGTGATGACGTACCAAGAATAGGACAATATTGTCCTCAGTAACCCTAGCATCTTCGATGGCTAGTCCCCCTGCAGTCTTCTCAGGGATATCTCGGCTGCCTTCGACGGGTCCCATAATAACTTTCTGTCCGCGCCAAGACCAGGTCGCGCTACCTTTCCATTCGGCATATGGAACGAAACCAATGGTGTGGAGACGAGGCCTTCCATTGTTGGGAGTAGGTTCCAAATAGACAAATCGAGTACCGACGGCATATGGTCCCTTAATAGGAGAAGTCTGGGAAACCTCGCGTATAAGGCAATGATTCCCCCATTGAGTCCAAGGAATGGAAGAGAGACCGTTCCTTCGCGAGGGCTTAAAGTACGATGCGTTAATAAATAACCACTTGTAATGAACTGGTCCCGGGTCAGAAGCGATGGCCCGCTTAGCCACGACACAAAGCATGCGAGCAGACGGGTCAGGATAGAAAAGTGCCCGAGTAGCAGGAGTCAAATCCTTCGACGGTGCGGCATTGCTGCAGATTTCGATCTGGCAGTTGTTCCACGACTCTGGAAGTTCGTACTCGCTATCAACGGTAATGTTCGCGATGCTGGAAATATTGTACAAGTTCAAGACCGGTCGTCCGTTTGTGTGCTTAACAACGAGCAACAGGTTCTCGTTCAAGAATATAATGTCATGGTCCTTAAGCAGCTGAGTAAAGGGCATCAGCACGGTGAAGATGGAAAAATAGGATTATCATTTACCCAAGTCTGGAAGTTGGTCCAGTCAATCAGAAGGTGCAGGAACCGCCCGCCCAAAAATTTGACGGTGATAGCCAACTTGGAACCGCATACTGCTAGAGAGCTATCGACGATCCGGCTATACTCCGCAGAGATGGGGACTTGGAAGTCGAACGCATGGTGCAATGCCTTCGGATGCTTATCAAATGTCCACATGTCACGTAGCTTCAATTGTATGACTGGACCATTTTGGGCACTGCAAATCATGGAATGAAGACGGAGTTTATAGACCGATAAAGATGAAGCATACCTGAGCACGTGGCTGGTGGCTATAAAAGTTTGAGAGGGGTCGATGACGACACCTTCAATTCGACTTGTGATAAACTTAACATGCCGGGTATATTCAGGCGTCCGGCCGGTTCGATAGGATGGAAGTTCCGCAATCCTGACCTCTGAGTGATTTCCCTCGCTTCGGGTATTATACAGGAATCCGCCAGAGACCCCGACGCTCGTTGCCGCCGGGCCTGGCAGCTCGAGAGTCCAGTAAAGCTTCGGCCAATCCTTTTGGAAGGCCATGAGGGACTGGAGGCGATGGTGAGGGGCCAGTTCCCGATAAGAAACGGGACCATCTTTCATGCCTGCGAGCGCAAGCTCAAACCTATAGCGCAGAGGCTGAAACTCCACGACGATGACGTGCGCTCGTTTGAAAGCCTGGCATGGAGACGTGAGATAAGCCGTGAGAGATGGAAGGCATACTGACTCGGCACATTGCCAATAAAGATTGGAGATCAAGTTTCTCCAGTATCAGTATCAAGATATCGTTGGATATCCTGTAGTGGCGTACGGAGGGAAGACGATGAGGAGACATTCTGCGGTGCGTCCAAGAAGGGCCATTGCACGACAATTTATACTCAAGCCTCCCCACCTATGAAGAAAAAAAAACGAAGAAAAAACAATTTTTTGCGTTACTGAAAGATTCATGCATGTGAGCGATCAGCAAATAAATTTGCATTTTAGTTGTTTAGCTACATCGTTGTAACCAATCGGTTGGGATATCATTGTGTTCTTTTCGCGTTTTTTTGTGGAAGAATAGGCAGCGGCTTGAGGCACTTTGTAGGCTGTCATGTCAACAAATCCTGTAATTTGACGGTACAGTAGATGGGTTCAACCATGACGAGAATGGGCAATAGTCGAGAATTTGTTGGACAATAAGAGCCTGATGTCGGGTACGCACCTACTTAAACGGGACACTTACCAAAAAAGCAGGTACGAACCGGGGTGAGGGACGCGTTGCGCATGGCTAGGCGACACAAATGGCAGCCGCGACGCTCATTGTCATTTCACGTTGCAACAGCAACTTGTTATTCCGCCCGCATCGCTGACTAAGCACACAGCCACTAATATCAGCCGCCACGATCCATGGTCTGCAAGAAGTGTGAAAAGGCAGGTCTTTGTCTCTGTCCGCCACCCATCATTGACAATAACTTTCCATAGAAACTATCAAAGCTTGCTGCGCCAGATCCTTTCACGTCTAGTTCCTCTTCAATCAAGGAAGGTTCGCGTAAAGTTGGAGAGAATAAGCTTCTGTCTCGCCCAGGAACTTCTAAGAACCGATATCAGGTTAGTTCCAGACATGTAATACGTTATAGTGATTAACAATTGAACATTATAGCCGTATCAAGGAAAATGCAAGGATTGTAAGCAGTCAGTAACTCAGAACGGCGCCAAGTACTGCCACGGTAGGTTCCTTGTATTACCCTTCAGCACAGATTATCCTTACCTCAGTTGTAGGCTGTGCATTCAAAAAGGGTTTGTGTTCAATCTGTGGCAAACAAATTCTAGATACTTCGGGCTACGTAATGTCCAGCAAGTGATGTATATTCCTATCGATGTAATGGTTCGGACTTGAAGCTTGAAGCTTCGAGTTCTCAACGTTGTAATCCTTGACAGATAGCTCATATTGATCCAATGTACAACATACATATAGCAACACCGTATTATAATCTATACCATGACTTACACAGGATGCAGAATAACGTCCTTCCGTTGTTCGTAGATTTCCTCGTCTATCGTGTTTGTGGTCAGGAAGCGCCAGACGTATACGTGCTTTGTCTGTCCATAACGGACCAAGCGACCGATAGCCTGAGTTTCACTGGCTTTGTAAATTTCCTTTGATGGCGTTAACAAAGGTGACAAAAAGATGGCGTGGTTTGCATTTGTCAAATTCGCTCCGCTCGCGCTCTCATCCATTACGTTCAAGAGCAATACTCGTGCGCTAGCTCCTTCTTGGAACTCTGTCAGAGCTTTGCTCTTCTTATTGGCGCTGCCGATAATTTGCAGATGCTGAATCTTGTGGTACGTCAGGGCTTCCGACACCTTGGCCATTAAGTCTTGGAATTGCACAAAGATCAAGACACGTTCGTTCCGGGGAAGCCTCCTAATTATAATTCAGTGATGTACAAGTTAAAACGGCCACTTGCAACTTACTTGAGCAACCGAACCACTTCCTCCAGCTTCTTGCCAAAGTGCTTGCCTCGTCCATCGCGTTCCTCGTCATCCACTCCGAGAGTGTCGCCTTTAACAACGTTGATCACTCTTGCAGCAGATTTGCATGCGCCTTCAGCGGCATAGACACATTCTTCTTTCTCCGCGCACGCTCTAACGCACGTAAGACAGCCGGTGTGACCACAAGAGGATAAGACAGCAATTTCCTCTGGCGGAATGCTATCTCGTTTGCAGCCAGGGCATGATATCTGCGGCGGTTCCTGGTGTTGCTTCTGAAGGTCACGGACCACGGTGAAGTAACGAAGCGAACGGATACGGCCCACCAACTCCTTCGTCAGGCGCCGTATTTCGTGAGTCTTCTCGCGATGCTCCCAAGCCTGTTCTTTGACTTTCTCCGTGACGCTGACGTCCTGGTTCTTGCCTTTCATCTTTGCGTGGACTGCACCCGCCTCGTCCAGTAGGCCAACCACTACCGCAGTGGCTTCTTTGTCGTCGACACCTTCAGTCCGGGTGACGCGGATATATTCATTGAACATGGACTCTGAACCTACGTTGCCCAGGTTCTTCTCGCGCGTCACGCCGGCCTGGATTGCCTTCAGAAGTTCAGCCCTGCATTGTTCCATCTGCTTTCGCCGTTCACGGACAATGACGTCGCATGCTTTGAAAGCGTTCTCATTCGTCGCGTTAACCTCAAAGTGTGAGCAACGCTTAAGGAGAGCTTCCTCGGCCGATCTTATTAAGAATGCGTCAGACTCAATCATCCTAAGCCGGAAAATACACCTACTTGCTCTCTCCAAGACTTTCCGCTAACCGGCGCTCTCGATCACTTTCAGACTTCTTGCCACGTTTGATGGCCATGTCGAGCGCTCGCAGATGGTGCTCAAGTTCAAGATAGATAGCACGCTCTGCGGCTGGTAACTCCACCTTTTCTATCTTTTCCGTCCAGGGAATCTCGTCGATCTCTGCAAGATTCTATACCGATTGCGTATAAATATCTTGGGTTTTTTATTCATGATTGGGATATACTTACCTGACGGACATAGCGATCGAGGAATATTTGTCCCACATCGTGACGATGTGCATGCCATTCCAGGCTATGCACTTCTCTGAACGAATGGAACTTCTCGACAGCTGCAAAGACATTAATAACATTGAACTGACTTGAACAACATGCACTTTTACCTGTTTGTTCCCGACGTCGCTTTTTGACTTCTACCGATTGACCCTCGCCATCGTCATCAAGACCCAGATGAAGGTTCAGGAATGCAGCAATAGTTTTCAAAGCCGCAAAGTCATGGACAGGTGGTGTGCCGGAGAGCACCCAATGCCTCGAAGCAGAGATACGAGTGACCAACGCATGTATCTTGCCATCAAGGTAAGTGTACTCGTCAATCACCTTGCGCGCGAAGTGGAACATTTCTAGGGGAGGCGCTCGCATCTTCATCCAGTTCTTCTCGACCTCTTTGCTGTCTAGCTTCCAAGGATCATCTTTAGCTCGTTTGGACCTTTTGGCATTCCGCTCGTCCTTCTCGATCTTCTGTTTCTTCGCTGGCTTCGGTTTGTCCTCTTCTTCATCGCCCTCTGTCGTCTCATCTTCAGGGGTTTTGCGCTTCTTGGATTTAGATGCCTTTTTGTTCGTCGGGATGTCCACATCCATATCAGTTGTCTCAGTATCTTCCTTCTCGGAACTCGTGACAGACTTCTTAGGCTTCGCCTTCGCCTTCCCTTTTGACTTCGTCTCCGTCGTTTTTATTCTGGTTTTCGACGGCACGTCGTCATCATTGTCATCACCGGAAGACATGGAAACATCCGATTCGGATTTGTCAGACCTGGACGATTGTTCCTCGTAGTCAGAAGACTCGTCCTGCTTCTTTTTCTTCTGCTTCTTGGATGCACTTGCCCCCTTCTTGGAGGCTTTAGACTTTGCAGGCTTTGGCTCGTCGTCGTCATCCGAGATCTCAATAATTCGTTTAACCAAACGAGTTCGTCGCTTGGTAGGTAGATCTTCGTCTGAATCATTATGCGTATCTGGTGGCGGAAAGAGTTTCTGGGCCTCCAAGGATACGTTACCAGGCGGCACCGGTATCTCCACTCCATCGAAAATGAAGCGTTTCTGAGACGGTGAACCTTCTTTCTCTTTCTCCTTCTCGGCTGTCTTCAGCGGCTTCTCTGCTTTAACGACCTTTTTCTTGGTCTCTTTTGCCGGTTGCTCTGCTTCCATGTCCTCCTTCTCGGCAGCTTCCCGATAAGATTTGCCTTTGAGTCTCTTCGACTGCACAAGTCGAGCTTCCGCCTTCTCTTGGGCTGATGAAATGGTTAAAAGACTGTCAATATTAAAAGATTA
The DNA here is from genome assembly GCA_015039365.1 of Amanita rubescens. Classification (NCBI taxonomy): domain Eukaryota; kingdom Fungi; phylum Basidiomycota; class Agaricomycetes; order Agaricales; family Amanitaceae; genus Amanita; species Amanita rubescens. The sequence continues at coordinate 468,947 of WION01000009.1, read as the reverse complement.
CGAAACACACCGATTCTCAGGCCAGCATCTACTTCTTTCTTCAGCGCAGCTCCTCCACTCTCTCTGAGCAAGTCAACGTGGGCCGTCAACATTTCCAGAGTCTTGTCCAATGCAGCATTGAAATGCCGCCCCTCACGGGCAGGGAGGTCCTCTGCGCCAGCTATCAGCCCCAAGTTTGTCAGGTATGTCTCACTCCTCAACAAAGTGGATACAGCAATAATGATGTCGGCATTAGCAATATCTTTGACGGAAGCGCGGTTCAAGTCAGTTTGCGAGGCTAGGACTAAGACTTCGAAACGGTCCCCGGTGAATTTCTTAACCTCGGACTGCCATTGACGGTATAGATGAGGCGGGACAACGATCAGGGTCGCTTCCACAGGTATTTTACCTGGTAATTCATCCAAGTTGGAGAATTCCTCTTCTACCTTCTCCGTCGCGCAATCAATGAGGCCTAGAGTGATTGCTGTCTTGCCATAACCAACTTGATCGGCAAGAACGCCCCCTCTGATATACACGGGCCTCTGTGCGCGACCTTCTGCTCTCCATCCCAATGGACTGAGGATAGCCTCGGAAATTTCTTCTTCTACAAAGGGTTCGACATCAGGGGCCTCTTGACGGAGCATCCACTCCAAAGAACGGAGCTGTTCTTTCCTCAGGGGAATCTCAAAATGAGGCGGCTGAGCATGTTCTTTATCCTGCTTATTGCTCTTGAGAATGAGGGTAGGGAGGTCGATGGTTGCAGCCGGGGAGAAATTTGTGTTCAGACGCCAAGAAAGCTTGATCGGTTCGGTACGGCCTTTCGTAGGAAGCCTGGACGCGGCACGGTGGAGAAGAGACGAGACGTTGACACCAACGCGGACAATGCCCGTATCATTATCGTCAAGCTTGAGTTGAGTCGTGAATGGATTCGGCCGTCGCTTGAGCCGTCTCTCGTATTCTCCAGCCTGGACTGGATCCTCGACGGGTACGACCTTCCTTCCGCTCTGCACCCACTGAAGTTTCGGTGCAGTTGGTGCACATCGTTCGCAATTGGAGGAATCATGTTCAACCGCATCCACGCTCTGCCATGAGATAAGACGATCATCAACGTGACGGACTCGCTCGAGCAGCCATGCCAGTGCTTTGAACGTGCTACGCTCATGAACCTTGTCAACTTCCCTCCACGCGCCGCGAGGCCATTCAGGACCTGCTTGTCCGTGCAACGGTACCTTGCAGACCAGCAGCGCGATTGCATTGCGACAAGCTTCCTGGGAGACAGGAATGCTGAGATCCTTCGTCGGAACACTAAACATTGCATCGAGAATCGCTGAGGCCTAAAAGAATATGAGTTCGTTCTTCGGAATAATAATTCCGCACAGACCTTGAGTTTCGCATTCTTCGCGGACACCCATTTAGAAGGAATATGAGCGGCGACGGTTTGCTCTTCAGTCTTATCGCTCTGCTTCCAATTCGTGTCCAGCTTACATACGATAGGACGAGACTCCATATATTCCAACCGACGGATGTTTATCGAAAAGACGAAACAATCTTGTGAATCGTCAGTCCGATGGGGGTCAAAGAGCAGAAACAAAGGCGGCAGGTTGCTGTCTTGGTCAGAAGATGCTCTTTTGTGGAGGGCACCGTTTGCCGTCCCACACTTATCGAGAAGTGTATACACACCGGAAACATCGCGATCCAATGCTTTGACGGCGTCTGCTGGCGCTGTTATTTTCAACTCTGAGTGGACTGTCTGATTTCTGAATTTCTCGCTGGTCAGGCCCAGACGAGCTTCCCACGAGGGCACGAGGACACCGGTGCCTTGGATTTTCAACTTGAACGAAATCTGAAGCGGCAATGCAAATTCCCAACGGCCAGCGAGCAGCCCACCATCACAAATGAGTCGAGCCACCGGAGACTCCAAAACGCGGCGGATGTCCGCATTCGCAGGCTCACTCGGTTCAGGCGAGGTAAAGAGGCGCCATTCTGTCTGCCTCGGATGCAGGGAGAGCTCTAGAGAGGCAACGGAAGATCGATATACAACACTCCAGATTTCTTGTCGTTTCAGCTCGGCAAAACGGAACTCTGAATCCGTTGCACGTAACACTGCGTCGCGCCATTTGATCCATTTGTTTTCCGATATCGTCGAGCCATGCTCTTTTCTCAGCGATTCAAGTATCTCCTCATCGACATCACGAAGGGCGAGACACATGGGGAGGATTGACTTTAGATGCTTTGCGAATTCCAATGGTGGTAAGCGAGGGTTTGCATTGACGTCAATTGGGTGTGGATGGTGTTCTGGACGTCCACCACACTTCTTGCAAAATGTCGACCCACAATCTTCGCACCTGAACAGCTCACGCGTCGTCATGTCAGCCCGACCTTCACAGGTACAGAGCCGAACACTATGCTCCGCCTCGTCGAGAACGGCTGAAAAAGAATGGGTAGACGCGGCTGCCAAGTCAAGCGGGGCCGAGACGAGCTGCCCTTCACCCACGACATCGTTGATTTCATCGTCACCCTCACGGCGATTGCTAACTTCCATCGACTCATCTGCCACCTGCTCTCCGCCCGCCTGCTTACTTTCATACGTCTCGGTATCATCTCCTTTTTTCAACAGACCTTTACCTGTGACCAACGCAGCGAGAATGCACGCTCCGACGACCGTTGTCGACATCGCGTTCCCAGCCAAGTCGGCCAGTTGATCTTCACTCTCACGCGTTAACAATAGCTTGTCAACAGGTAGGCCTTGCATAGACAATGCCTCGAGCCCCACCATCGGGCCACCACGATTGGTGATGTAGGGTATCATAGATGGGGTGAGGCATGGGCATATGCCAACTTTATTTGAGCCAATAGTACGATCAACATTCTGAGAAAGATTCCACACGACGCTATATGAACTTAGTAAGAAGTCTCTATTAAATATACTTTACACGCACGTCTTGTAGGATGGGTCGGCAGCTTTGGTTGCAGCGCGCAGCAAACTGATATCCATCAGATCCCAGACTCGCTCCACTTGACCAACGCCCCAGTCTCCCCATGCGAAATCTGGGAGTTTGCAAGTACCACCTAAATAAAATAGATGAGAATAAATCTGAAGAGTAAAACACTAATTACCTTCTTCCCAACTTGTTAGTGGACGTTTGGATCCCAGTGCCTCCTCTAGACGCGCCCTTTGGTGACGGGATTCACAACGACCCCAATCTGTTCTGCCCGTACGCCTGTCCAGCGCGTTGTAACTTTCTTGTACGAGCTTCTGTCGCGCTTGGTGAATCCTGTGATCGTCAGATGGTAATAGGAATGCATCCAACGTAGATGAAGCTGGCCGCTTTAACTTGCTAGTGACCGTCTGCTTCCACTCATCGGGTATACTCGAGTGTTTCTTATTGACAGCAACAAGGTAAACGCGCGTTCTAGTATGGGGTATATAGTAATTTTTAGTGTCCACGCGCGTGAACGTTGCGCTGTAACCACATTTTTCGAAGTATTCTTGCACTCGCGGCCACGGCGCCGAGCAGACGTTCTCGAGGACAACAATCGGGGGTCGGTGCTGCTTGACCCAAGACATCATTCCTCGAAACGTTCTCCCTGATTCACCGTTCGCGTCAATGTCCTGTTTTTGTGTATTGAGATTGGAGTAGTCTACGCAAGACGTTCCTGCGACTTAGCATGTCGACGTCTCCTGGAACGGGTGCCAGGGCGCCGTAGGCCGTATGACTGCGGCATGTAGTTAGAACGCGTCCATTCTGTGCTCTAGATTGTAAAGCTTACGCTTCGGGATCCCCAAGCTCACAGACATCGCGGAATAATAGAGGGGGCTGGAAATTCCGCTCAATATAAGCCTGCTTAAAAGGCTCGATTTCGCAGGAGAATACGTGTTCTATGTCTAAGTCAACATCGTACTGTTCATACACGGCTTTTCGAATTAAATCCAGTGCGAGCAGCGGAGATTCCGTTCCAGAACACATCGTTGCCACGCGTAGTTTGCGGCCAAGGACCTGGCGCGCGACAATTTGTACATCGGGGATACGGCTGACGAGATCATCAAATATTGCAGTGATATCAGAAATTGGGGGAAGGTCAGACGCATCTGGAGCGGAGGGTTTACCGTGCTTATCCTTCCTCCGCACTACAGGCGCGTCTGAGTCATGTACATCAGGTTCAGAGTCGTGTTCCGAGGCTTCCCTATCTGTTTCTTCCTTATCATGTTTCTTGGTGGAGCTAAAGAATGAATCAAGTGACCGCTGAGCACCTTTCTGAGGCTTCTGCTTGGAACCCCGGGCCATGGAACCGCGATAGAGGAACTGAAATGGGAACGCGTGCGCGTCTGTCACATTTTTAATGCGTGACCTCGTGACCTGTGCACCGAACAAGGCCGTGCCGTCACTGCCGTGGCGCTGCGCACATATGGTCGCTCCCTTAACTCACACATAAAGGCTGTTGTGGTCGTGTGCCTCTTTAACATCGGTCCGAATTCGGTTTTATTTTGCTGTTCTTTTCTTTCTTTCCCTCTCATGTCCTCTGTCCACCTTCTCGCCCTCGTCCATGGCATGTGGGGAAACCCTGGCCACTTAGCCGAACTCAGTCGAGTCATCCTGGATACATACCCTGCCCCAGTAGATGACATGGAACTCCAGGTCCTAGTCGCCGAAACCAATCGCGATGATTCCACTTATGATGGAATAGACTGGGGCGCTGAGCGCGTCGCCCAGGAGGTATGCCGTCCTTACTTCCCTGAGCCTATTTCCTGACCCGTCCATCGGAAGATCTTCAAAAAGGTTGAGGAGCTTGAAGGTATTGGAAAGCAAGTCAAGCGTCTATCTATTACAGGTTATAGTCTTGGTGGGCTGATTGGGCGCTACCTCGTTGGGTAAGTCAACCTACCAACCCTTCCTCATCACGCATGACCTTGGCTGTAGGATACTATTCCAGCGAGGGTTCTTTGAGAAAGTGGAACCTGTCAATTTCAACACGTTCGCCACTCCCCATCTCGGCTTGCCGCGTTACCCATCATTGTTGTCTCGAGTGTTTTCCCAGTTAGGGCCTAAGCTATTGTCCCGAACCGGCGAGCAATTTTATTGTGTCGACCGTTGGTCACCGAAAGGCCGTCCGCTACTTGATATCATGGCCGACCCTGGTATGCAAATATGCGCACCACTCATAAGAATTTGCTTTTAATCTAGTATGAAGATCATATCTTCTATCAAGGACTTTTATCGTTCAAGCACATTAGAATATATGCGAATGCGTTCGTATCTCCTCGTCAATCCTTTCATTGGCACCCTCACAATACATTGTTTCAGTGTCAATGACCTTACCGTACCCTACATTACGGCAGCTATAGAGCTCGAAGATCCATTCCTGGACTACGAGAAGAACAAGATGACCATGTATGTACCACCCAATTTCTGTCGTCTTTCAGACTGTTGACTCTGGAGGCAGTCAATTTGACCCCAAATACGAGCCGCTTATGACAAGCTATGCACCTCCATCGTCTCCGCCAGTTGAACCTGCTGTCCTCTCTCGAGAGTGGATGATGCAATGGAGGCCCCGGAAGATTATGCTTCCTCCCATCTTACAGCGCGAATTTCCTTTAAACATGGTACATGTCGAGTTTACAATAAGCACTTGATAAATTGCTAACTTGACATATCAGCTAATCTACCTGTGCATCCCGTTACTCGTACCAGTGGCCCTAGCAGCGGTAGCAATCAACCTATCCCTCGCCTCGCGTTCTTCTCGCGCTAGACTCAGACTCCTGGAGCAAGACGAGAGTCACGGAGAGCGACTGGTACACGTCCTAGCCAAGCTTGAAGGCAAATCAGAAAATGACGCTGTTTTGATGTTGAAGGAGGACTCGACGGATGTCGTTGCTCCGACAGATATATCACTTTCAGTTCTCACACCCTTACAACGTAAAATTGCGTTGTCTTTGAATAGATTACCTCTCAAGAAGGAATCGGTTTTCATTACAGGGGTGATCAATTCCCACGCAGTAATCGTCTGCAGAGACGTCAGACGCTATGAGATACATCGCCGTGGCGAGGGTGTCATCAAACATTGGGCTGCTTCGTTTGTTTTGTAATATGCCATCACCATTATGTGTATCAGGAGATTCTGGGTTGGATATGCGCTGAAAGCAGGGATATCTATCAGACATATGTATTGTATGTATGAAAAGATTACTGTATCGTTTTTTTATACCAATTTCCCAATGCTTAACGTTAACACTTGTGTATGGGCTCAAAAGCAAAATCAGCACCTTATCGAAGCTCGTTAACAGTCAATTTATTTCATAACACCAGCACTATCGCTACAACACAGTTGTCTATCTAAAATACCAAGTCAATGTAATTAATAATCGTATAATTTAATCCGGTTGCTGTGAAAACAGAAAGGTCTCGCCATCAGATTTATGCACGGCATGGGTGATAGGTATATCGTTCCGAGGATATTCGTAATATGCAATGGTAGGTCACCATTCAAGCCCTATTGGTGGCGTTGTGGTGACGGGTGTGATATTGCGCAGGCGGCATTATGCTACGCCTTCGGGATGTCACCAGGACAAAGTCTTTTGGGACGTATGAAGATCGCCGAGATCGACGCGTTGCCTGAGTGAACGTTTTCCATGCGCGGACGATCTGACGCTCCAAATGCCTCATGTGCGTGGTGGATGTACGACTCGGAGTAGCTCTGTAAACAATTGTAAGTTATTATTCAGGAGCAACAAAGATATTAGATAATAAACGCACCGAAGGGGTTCGACAGGCTCGACCATAGAGATGGAAAAGCGCGATGTAGGACGAGTAACCATGGCCATTTGTACTTTTGGAGTGTGGATAAAACGGTTAAGTAACTGATGCGAGGACAATCAGGTGTTAAAGGATCGTCGATGAAGTTGGGAAGAGGATGACAATAGAGCTTTAGAAGTTTAGTGCTGGGGGCAATCCAGATCGCGAGGGAATCGCAACACAGACAAGCGCCCTTTATACCTGACCATTACGTTCACGTGAATAACAATGGGAACCAACGGAGGAGATAGTGCGCCTGCAAGACCGACGTATCATTCAATGTTGTTCAATACAAAGAACAATTAAATGCATTGTTTCCTTTTTCGGCACAAAACCCGTGGACGGAAATAGTAATCGCGGTATTAATTGTACCACAGCGCCCAACGTTTCATAGTCATGCTGACCACACTAATTTTATTGCCTTATTACGACTTTTGTGCAGTCAACGTTTCCAACTTCTTGTTCCATTCCGTGACTTTCGGATGCGCGAGCACCTTACGTCGGTCAAAATTCAAAACCTGTAGCCCATCCAAACTTGTCGCTCGCGAGAGAGCAACGTAGGCTTGCCCTGAAATAACAAAGAGTCATCGATCGATCCAGGAATATGGTTAATTTAATCACCCTTTTCGAAGACCCTTGCCAAGTCAACCCTGACTCGTTCAAGGGTTTGACCCTGGGACTTGTGTATGCTCATAGCCCAAGACAATATTAGAGGTAGCTAGGGAGAACGTGAGCAGCCTGAGGCATCCAAGTTGTAAACATGATTATTACCTGTGTTCTGCTAACCTGAACGTCTCCGTTCGGTAGCTCAACCTTCCATACCTCAGGCAATACCAGGCATGGTCCTCTTTGCCCCGTTCGGCATCACAAACTCGACGAGAGGATATAACTTCCCTCCAGCCGACGATACTGGTTTCTTCGGTCCGCTCCCCCCTCCGGCGATCTCGCCACCTTGTTCACGCGCATATGCTACTGGATCGATAAACCTTACCACCCGACCCATGCTTCCGTTTACAAGCGTTTCGTCGACATTTTTTATAAGCATTACTTGACAGTCAACACGCAACGAAAGCGTCTCGGCGGCCATGAAGTTGGACAGCATTTTTTGTCTTTGCCTCGGATCCAGCACAGTACCGCCATCCTTTGCTTGATACACTTCGCTTTGAGTTTGCAAGCGAGACATGCGACCAGAATTGGAGCGGTCCACATCTTCACGGCGCGGGAATCTATAGAATACGATGAACATAAGCAACGATGAGAATAATTGAAGGACTAGCAGTTCGGTGGCTTCCAAGCCATCTTGATACACGATTGGACGCGATAGGCTTTTGAATCGTGCTGCTGATTTGTCCGACAGCTGCCCTCGCCTCATCTCGTTTAGCATATTAACAAATTCTATGACATGTCAATGTCTGGCAATGATAAAATAGAATGGTATACCTTCGTCTCTTTGCCTAAATACCTTGTTTAAATTGAAACTGTGCTGCTTTAATATCTTATCCCAATTTTCGGCCTCAAAAGCAAATTTCACTTGACCATTCTTCGTCACTGGAGGAAGTTGGAAGAAATCACCCGTCACAATAATCTAGGCCATTGTCAATCGGAGTCATTATCGACTGTCAAATGGTTGACCTGTATGCCTCCAAATGGTAAAGAGTTTTTCCTCAATATACCACCAATCTTTGCTAGTTTGTCGAAAAGGTCTGCTTCCACCATGGAAACTACGTTGAATTGAGTAAATGTTCGCAAGCGATAAAGAAACATTGGACTCACTTTCATCTATGATTAACACTTTGGTTCTCGCCCATCTAGTAGAAGCCTTCTTATTTATTTTGATCTTCTTGGCAAGCTCCTCCGCGCTCTCGATCCCTAAGCCTATACCCGCAAAAGAGTGGATCGTCACACCGCCGATATTGCAAGCTGCTATTCCTGTTTATATGCGTAACGGGCATGTCGTAGTCCAGAATATAGATAATTTACCAGTTGACGCCGTAACTGCAACAGCATCAGAAGATTTGACATGTTTCTGTCTGAGACCTGCTATGATCTCGCGTAAAAGAACGGATTTGCCAGTGCCTAGGAGCATAGAGTGAGTAACCTGCCACCTCCTCGTTCAACGACTGACCAGCACTGCCTGTATAGAATAAACTTGTCTCGCCTTTAACTGCAAGTGATAATATATGCTGTTGTTCCTGGCTCAAGAAAGGCCGGGCGAGCTTTCCCTTTGCGCCTGTTACAACTGCTGCCGTAGTAGGTTGTGGATTACGCGTGTTCATTTTGGCAGTGTTGTTGCCAGAAGAAGAAACGTAACGGAAAGCAGACAGCGTCCTTTCAGCGTTTATTTCCTCGTCTTTATAGCCCGGCGGAAGTTGCCTCGATTTCTTCGCCGCAGGTAACTTGTCAGACGCATCGCTTGGGCGCTTGTTGAGGGACTTGGAGTCTCCAAGAGGGGTACCCATTAGGGTTTGCAAAGACTCCATTCTCTTTTCAAAAGAAGGGTTTCCCTGCGCGCGACTTTTCACAGAATTGTGGGTTGCTGGTGGGGTTGGAGGCCAGTAGATCTCTTGAGAGGACTTGGGTTCGGATGCGCCGGAGGTCATCGATATTTCTCTCGAGACCTTTCCCAGACCAGATTGAGGCATCTTTGAGGACGAGTTGTTTGACATCCTCCTAGACGTGCGCCAAACTACACGACTGTCACGCGACGGTAACGCGACCGCGAATTTCGAAATCAATTGGTCACGTGTGCGCGTCTATACGCGTAACCTTACGGCAAATCTCTCTGCTTGACATTAAACGAATGTAATGAGTGGTGATAGCGCCGATGGCACAAAAGTGGGTAGGTAGCATGAATGAAAGAATAAAGCCCCGGTATTAATTATAGATATGCTCTAGCACTTCTCCGACCCATCTATGGAAGATCAGCGGCAGAACCACAGCCATATTTAGATTCTTACCTCCATGACCTTCCATCCACCCGTTAGTTCGTGACCAAGTTCCTCCTCTACGCGTGTAATCACAGCAACGTAGTTACATTGTTCGACCTTTGTCTCGGACCCAATAACAATCTCCTTTGTCTTGGCATTTCGGAATAGTAGAACCTCCTGTGTCGCGAATTGCAAAATAAATACGGGAACATTGTTTTCAAGGATTTTGGCATCATGTATCTAGAGATGGCGTGAGTTGCCGAAGTGACATTTACGGCCGACTACGTACATCCACTTGACGGATATCGAGTACTTTGCTATCACTTATGAGACCCTGTTGCAAATAAGGTTCCATCGTCGCCCAGAGAACGTTATATGTCTAATAGGCTTCTTGAGGGAGGAGAAATAAATGATTATCAAGTAACGCACCGCTTCACCACACCAAGCCTTAAGCGCTTCCCGGTCCGCGGATAGATACGCATCTACAACTTCTGGGACGATGTATTCTCTCAACTCCCGCTCAAACGACTCGCGGGTGAAAGCAGGATCCATCGTCCTCATTAACCGCGTCACCTGCGCATTCTCATTTTCATCGAACCAAGATCCGATAGTCTCTGTCACCGACCGAACGGACATGACCACGGGGTTCTCGGATTCATCGTAAGATTGGCGTAGGCCAACAAGCCGTTTCAATATTGGGTTTGTCTCCTTGAGTCGATTCCACGCCTCTTGACGTGGCGAGTCTTTATGCAGAACCAACGATGATCCAGCCCTCGAGGCATGTTAGAGGCCAGATACAATGAATAAAGGCTGTACAAACTCGGGATTCTCTTGAATGCGCTTCGAAGCAGGACCAAGACCATTGTCTTTCCCGGCTTTTGCCAAACGCCTCTGTCTTCGCAGCCTACGTGCCTCTTTCTCTTCGAACCCAGCATGTTTTGCACTTCCGCTATCGTCCAAAGCATCTACTAATGTCTCTGCGAGAGTTTTATATGCAGCAGTATTTCTTATGGGCTCTGTCGACTTTTCAATGGTGGAAGAGACAGCAGCAGATGCACGTGAAATCTGTAACCATGAGCATACAGCAAAAGTGGTGACAGAGAAACGCATACTGCACGCATGACGTCGCTCTCCTCCATAGTTTTGAGAGCCTCAGAAACAGCATCCCCTACTTTAATACCAGTTTTTTTCAACTCTTCTGCCGCTGCACGCAATTTTGGGTTTTCTTTGATACTTGACGATAGCTGTGATATGATTAATGTATATCATTTAGCATGACGGAGAAGGCGTACTCTAGCCCTTTCGTACGCAGCTCGAGCTTTTTTCATTGCCTCTGAATCCTGAAACTTCTCCACATCACCCTGAAGTTGCTTCACATTGTCCTGCAGCTCTCTACTTTTTTTTAACTCTTCGCGCAAGACCTCTACGAAAGTCTGAAATGGTGACTTTGGAAGTTCGTTGCGCCATCGTGAGGAGGAGTGAAAACCAGCTGTCGTCGTTATCCGGAACGGGGGCGGATACGAGTGCAAATCCAGGAAGCGGTGAGACCTGGCGGTGCACCGTGCAGCTGAGCGCAGAGCTAAGCTTTGTAAGTTCCGGGGGAGCATTCCGTGTCGTGGGGCGCTCGGCGCAAAACCAAAAACTCGTCCCGATCGAATTTTAGTCACGTGCAGAAAAAAACCTAGCCATGGCGTATTATTTTGTCCATAAAGTATACTATATTCTAACGAGCATAAATGAAAAGCGTGTCATGAGCCTCGCTTTGAATCCTCGGCGCTGGCTTTACTCCGACTCTCACGGAAACTCGCCCATCCTTCTTCCGTGGCAACTGCTATCCGCTCCGTAACGCTCGAGAATGAATCAAGTGCCGGCCGCACGTCAAGAGAAAATACGGGAGAATCATTGGATTCTGGAGGAGCGGAGTAATAGTCTATCACATAACGGACTTCTTCCCCAGTTTGGGGACGGCGAATAATCCAGTCATGTCGATCAAATGGGGGTTCCGTGCTGTCAAAAGTTATCTTTTTTTCAGTGACCCATGCAACTCGTCCAAACGTACGCACTTGAACCGAGAAGGGAACAACCGCCCCGCAAATAGCCAGAATCTAGCTTTCGGTGACAACTCACCGGGACGTCCTTGAAGTCGGGTGAGCTGAACATCATCAAACCTACAGGAACCAGTAAGCCTAAAAACTGAAACGTTTGAGTAGTGACATACTTGTACTGCCTCTTTTCCCACTTCAAGACTTCTAGCCAGGCCTGCTCATTCAAAAAATTATGGACTTGTACCATAGTTTCAATATGTTCCTCCGGGGTCTCCCAGCCCTTTCTCACCAGTGCATTGTAAAATTGCTGAGGGGATGGATATTCCCATTTTGAGTCGGAGTTGCGAGGAATGGACGACTCCTCTCGCTGCATAGGCAGCACAATGTTTTGGTGGGGTGCGGGAGATTGGGACAGTGATGGCATCTGGTTTTGAGGGTTAATGACTTCGTGGTTTATTGGGCATTGAGCTGGCTTTGCTGGCGCGTCATGAGAAATAGGACACTCCCCCGAGGCGGAAGCGGATGGAATATCATGCTTGATGGGACATGTCGATGTGCTCGCGCTGGAGTTCGGAGGAAGATGAGACGATGACTGGCCCATGTCGTAGCAGAGTTAGGATTAGGAACAAAACTGCACAGGTTGCCAACGGACCGGCTGTCCGGGCAAACGTATGTAAACATTCTTCTTGAATTCAACTAACGTTGCCAGGTGGACGGAGCCCTGCCAAGGCAAAGCCATTAATCCCTACTCCACCAAAAGCGCGGAACACGATCGTCGAACGCGCCGCTCAGTGCTATACAACCAGGAATTATATCAAGGCTTCGTGCGCGCAACGTCACGCTTCCACATGCTCAATGCGCACGTACAGTGCGCAGCGATAAGCACAATGTTATTCGAGGCGGCCGCCAACATGTCCGATGATGCATGAGGAAATGCTCCATTTGCTGGTCAGACTGGTCAGCACCCAGGAACCACTGCTATTTTTTCAATTCATTCGCTGCATTTGTGCACGACTGATGACCATCTCAATCACATGAGCAGGTCAGCGAGGTTAAAAAACCAGGATAGTCATCGTTAGCGTGCTGTCAGCTATTTGTATCGTGAGAATATGATAAGATATGAATAGTACGTATGTTCCATGCGGACATCAACTCTTCTACGTCGAGGGTCGACGTTCTCGACTAGACCTACCTGAATGGACTTACGAAGCCTTCATTCTGTCATATTCTGACCAAGCACCAGACGCACCAGCGCCGGTCGCCCAGCTCCCCGGCTCTCCGTGGTTTCATCCGTCCCTCGTAAACCTCGGCTGATATTACTACATACGTATCGTGCGGACATCAACTCTTCCAAGGATCGATGTCTCGACTGGACCTACCAAAACGGACTTACGATGCTTTCATTTTGTCCTATGTGTTCTAACCAAGCAAGCGTTTCAAGGCAAAGATATGCTGATGTTCCCACCTAGCTGCGATACTCCCACATGAGTGGAACCAGGTGAAACCCCCTTCAAAATAGCAGACAGCTACGTAAGTCGTTGCGATGAAACGGGAGAATGATATGCATCCAACGTAAAGTTTAGTGCATGTGACGGCAATTATGGAGCTGCAAGAAAGCTAGGCTTGATCCGGGAAACCCGTTTATTATTCACATGGTGAAGGCTGGTGAAGGTCAGGGAAATCTGGCGATCACATCTCCAGGTGCTGATGCCCCAGAATAGCATGATACAGCCTGATACGGCCGAGGTCTTTGAGTATGAATCGTAAACGTTAACGCGCACGCAGGAATGGCACGGGAATTGAAACAATGCCTTCAGGTCATCCGTCAATTGATGTCCACACGGCCTTCCGTCCCTTTGGTATGTATATAAATATCGCGTTAGTCTTGCTTTCTCGACTGCCTGTGCTGCCTTTCCCTTCTCCGCACTAGCATAGTCGACTACCTTCCATCATGCCCGGAGGTCCTACCGCGATAGGTGGAGGCATTGGTGCCGATGCGCCCAAGGTCAATAACCCAGATGCTCACCTCTAGAAAATAGTGATTCACATCTCTTGCAGAACAAGCTTGCTGGCATCGCCATGACGGCCTTCAGTGCTTTTGGTGGTATTTTGTTTGGCTACGACACTGGCATCATCAACGGTATCATCGCCATGAACGACTGGACTCATACATTCGGCCGCCCTATGCCCACAGCTACGAACCCCGCTGCATACGGCATTACATCGTCGACTCAATCCCTCGTCGTGTCTATTCTTTCTGCAGGCACATTCGTTGGTGCCCTCTGTGGTGCGCCGCTCGGTGGTATGTTTGCCTTTCCAGTTAAGTAGTACATTGCGACTTACTGCCTTAGATATACTCGGCAGAAAATGGGTGAGCATCATCAAAAATTACAGCATGGTTTAGCAATTTACCAACGTTCAAGAGTATTGTCCTTGCGTGCCTTGTTTTCACTGTAGGTGTCGCTATGCAAGCTGCTGCTGTTCACATACCATTGTTTGTGAGTATCTTCTACACTGTATAAATGTTCACTGTAGATGTCTGGTGCAGGTGGCTGGTCGTGTTATCGCCGGCCTTGGAGTTGGCATCGTCTCTTGTTTGGTTCCCCTGTATCAATCCGAATGGTGAGTAAACCAGAAGTTGTACGATATACGGAATGTAATGCGGTGGTAACAGCTCTCCGAAGTGGATCCGTGGTGCAGTGGTGGCTTTATATCAATGGGCCATTACCATTGGCATTTTACTAGCCGCCATCATCAACAATGCCACAGAAGGCCTCAACTCTCATTCATCCTATCGTATTCCTATTTCAATCCAATTCGTCTGGGCGCTCGTTCTTGCCGGTGGCATGGCGTTATCGCCCGAGGTAAGTTACTCGGTCTGAGGCAATCATTTTATTTGACGTCGCTGTGCAAAGTCTCCGCGTTGGCTCATTCGGCAAGGACGCCGGGATGACGCTGCCAAGTCTCTTAGTCGCTTAATTAGACTACCGCCTGATGACCCAGTAATCCGAGCCGAAATTAAACTAATTCAAGATAATCTTGAGGCGGAACTGGCCCTTGGACAAACCTCGTATCTCGACTGCTTCAAACCCTCCCACAATAAGATTGCATTACGCACGACAACCGGTATTCTTATCCAAGCGTATGTGTCAAACTTTAGCTTGACTTGCATCACTTTACCTTCTCCTTTTCAGATGGCAGCAACTTACCGGAAGTGGGTATCAGCAACTTTATCCGCTGCACGACTAACTCTGGTTTCCATAGTCAACTTCATTTTCTACTATGGCACTCAGTTCTTCAAGAATGCTGGAATCCAAAATGCCTTCCTCATTATCGTAGCTACGAGTATCGTAAACGTCTTCATGACATTACCCGGTTTGTACGGCGTTGAACGCTATGGCCGACGTTCGCTACTCTTGATTGGTGCCGCGGGCATGACGATTTGCGAGTTCATTGTCGCTATCGTTGGCGTGACCGTAAGTACCACGGACCTTGCGGGTCAGAGGGTACTCATTGCATTCGTCTGCATCTACATTGTGAGTAGGGTCCGTTATGTCATCGTCCCCAGGTTTAACGAAGTATCTATCCGGCAGGGGTTCTTTGCCTCGACCTGGGGTCCCATCGCTTGGGTCATCATTGGTGAAATCTTCCCCTTGCAAGTACGCGCGAAAGCCATTTCCCTTTCAACAGCCAGTAACTGGCTATGGAACTTCGCCATTGCCTATGCTAGTGAGTGGTTACCTTTTGTCTCAGTGGAGCGAGATTAAGCGTTTTGCAGCACCATACCTCGTGAACCAGCAAAAGGGTTCTGCCGGTCTACAATCCAAGGTGTTTTTCATCTGGGGCTCCACATGCGCAGGATGCTTCGTTTTCACGTATTTCTGCGTACCCGAGGTTTGTGTGCAGCACTTCTCATGTTCGACTAGTTTTGAAAATTTGTTTAGACGAAAGGCATGTCGCTTGAACAAATCGACGAGATGTACCAAGAAGTTATGCCACTGAATTGTTACCAATTCCGCCGTCGCCTCATAGAAGAGGGTCGAATGGGGTCGGAGAAGACCGACAGCAGTGACCGAGAGGATGTAGAAAAGTCGTAAATAAATTGACCAAAGCGAACCTGCTGACATCCCTGCTTCACTAATTATATCTTTTCCATATGCTTTCTGAAAGTTCACGAGTAATGAGATTGACATGTAAAGCGTTGTCACCCGCTGAATGTACATACAGGCAATGTACCGAACCTTACTCTACAGTATGACAGGGAGACCGGTCCTCCATTGTCTGCTT
This sequence comes from Amanita rubescens, assembly GCA_015039365.1. Lineage (NCBI taxonomy): Eukaryota > Fungi > Basidiomycota > Agaricomycetes > Agaricales > Amanitaceae > Amanita > Amanita rubescens. The sequence goes on along the minus strand of WION01000009.1, from coordinate 452,918 downwards.
CAAAATCCAATTTTGTATATTATTTAAACATAGAAGTGTCATTTTATGAACCATACTGTTGATTCAAACCTCCAAACTTTCCAGAATGACTTTCACGCCCCATGCACCTGGATCGGGGATCTGTTGTTCCTTTAGACGCCCACCCTCGACATAGGCACTTCGGCCAGCTTTGGCTTCAATATCCTTGGTAGCAAGGGCAGCCTCCCCAGCCGCCTTAACGGCCTTGCTGAAGTCCTCACCTGCGGTGATGCGGGCTATGAACGCTGCTAATGGGTCTACCAGTGTGCGCGAGGGAGGCCGAGCTAGCGTGTAGTTGTAAAACCTATTTATAGCGAACTGCGCCGCGTAGGCCCAATCAGACGATGCAATCGTAGAACCATCGTTGGTGAGGCGCTCTTGAAGACCTTGAGCAAGGCCAGAGAAGAAAATCCTAGAAGGGGAAATTGATACCATGACAGCTGGCTGATTATTCAACCTACGAATAGAGGGCGCCGCTGGTGCCACCCATGATATCCTCTGCCACCCTGGAAATGGCAATGATAGAATGAACAACGTCATACCCATCGATAGTTTGATCAGCAATCTTGGCCAAGACCGCTGAATGGAGAAAAGTCATTCAAAGGTTAACACGCAGGGTCAAGACAGCTCGTACCTTCCGCTCCGGCCTATAGCCGGGTAAAAAAAAACATTGGAATGAAACATAAAAATTAATTTCAATTCAATTCACCGACCTTGAGAGTTAATCCGCAATCGCCGTCTCCAGCGACCGTATCCATCCTCGTGATTTCCGGCTCGGCTGCGCTAACAGCGTCGCACGCTCTCCGTATGTTGCTGACGAATCCCCGGGGATTAGATGCTCGCAACCGCACAAAATGTTCTGTATCAACGGCTTTGACGCTTGACGTCAGTTGGGCCTGTAGATCCAGGGGGGTTGTGCCTGAAGACCATTTCCACCCTGGGACATCTGGCGTGTCATCCAAAAGAGAAAGAAGTTGCGATCGGCTTGGAGAGTTTGGCTCTTGCGCTTGAGGTAAACGAAGGAAAGAAAGCGAGAATCCGGGCATATTGAGACTGGTCTATGGGTACTGTGTGAGCTCGACCTGCGATACGATCAGATGACAATCCTACCATGAATGCTCCAGAAAGCACACGAAGAACTTTGAAGCCTCGAGCTTCTATGGCTTTGCGTGCTTCGGTGACAATTCCACTTAATTCAAGCTCGCTCACGCTGCCAAGATTGTTTACGAGTAGAACGACACTGTCATTATTCTTGAAGGGGACAAACGAGCGCTCAGGATCTGACGTCGAGGTGAGTAAGTCGATCAGCTGTGGCAGAAGCTCCGAAAGGGGAGGAATAGGCGACAAGCGCCTGTGGCCACTTTCGTTGTGAATGCCCATTCCGATCTCGATTTCAGAGGCAGAGAGGTAGGAGGCAGACGGAGCTGTGCCAGGTACCTGTAATTTCATGCTTAGGACTGATGACTTGAAATACGCGGGATGATCGTACGTGAGTATGTTCGAGTCCAACGCCAATGGTGGCGACGTTTCCGGTCACCCAGCTTGCTACAGAATAGACTTCATCAAGGTCTGCACCACGACGAGCCAGAGCACCAGCGATCTTGTACACAAGCACTGTTCCAGCAAGTCCTCTGGAACACAATGAGTCCAGAATGGTGATAAGACAAGGGAGACAACCTTCTCCCAACAATATTTCCTTGAGTTCTGCCTACTGCGACGTCGTCCCCGACGACAAGGAATTTGACCCGGTTCGCTTTTTCAGGGCGCAAAGCAGAATAGTGTTCCTTGGCGAGGCCAAAATTCAATACGTCTCCCGTGTAATTTCTTTAAAGATGTCAGGACCAATCAGCACTTGTATTGGCTCAAATAAGCCTACTTGACAATGATGAGTGTGCTGCAATGATGCGCTGAGCAACGGCAATCGCAAGGCAGAAGTTACGTCATACCCTTTATCATTATCTACGAGATCTATGGCATGCTTAACCTGGCTAGCGCTGGGAGAGGCAAAGATATTGCCGCATACGGCTCCTGCGCAAGTCTCTAACATTTATCTGTTTTGCAAGTCAATCCAACGTACCTGTTAGCATCCCGGCGCCTTGATGGCAAGATGGGTCATTCGGAACACAAGGTCAGTATTATGGCAGATTTCTTACCTACGAAACCCGCATGAGCAGGCTCATGTCCCGAGCCGCCACCACAAATAAGGGCGACCTTGCTCTTGTCATGGCCGGTGACGTACACAACTAAGCGATGCTTTTAATGAGTCGAGTGATGGTTGATCGGACTACTTACTCTTGTTCTGTGAATCAAGCGTGACCTGGGGGTTAATCGCGCAAAGACCCTGGAGAGAGTCTAGGACAAGGGAGGCAGGGCTGTTAAGGAAGTGTTTGGCTGCAGGAGCGGACATGGGGAAAGTGTGAGAGCCCGATAGCACTGAGAGAAGCGACTTAAATAGTAGCAGGCCATGTACTACATGATGTCTAGGTACGAACTAAAAGTTGAGGCTATCAGCGAAGCGCTCACGCGCTTCACGGCCCGCTGAAAATCTGATGATGCGACGGCAGCTAAATTTCTCCGCCAAGCATATGACCAGGCATTGTATCATGGGCGTTTCGTGCGCAGGGCATTGTATCTAAGCCATCATGGGCGTTTCGTGCGTTGGGCGATTGACATTGACGCCAAACCAAGCGCTGCCAAGAGTCACTGTGACATTCTTGGGCGTCACAACACAAACGCGTCTACAATGGAGAACGCAAATGTCCTGCCATCGCCCGCAAGCTCTCCATCTCCTAATACTTTAGACATGTCCGTACAACCAAGTCGTAAGCGGCAAAGAAGCCAATCTATGCTGTCCGATGCCTCCACTTCATCCGTCAAACGTCCAGTGTCAGACGATGTTCCATCCGATCTTCGCAGCCCACGTACTGACACAATGTCCAATCTCTCCCTCTCCGATTTCGGCCAGGACATCGACACTTACATGTCCGAGCAGGGCGAGGCTGAGATCCCTTCCACAATGGTCGTTCCTTCCAATGCCACCAATTATCAGTCCGTGCTACCTGGGGAGAAACTGTCCATCATCACTAGGCAGAAGGAGCGTCCGATGGAGATCGGGGAAACTTGGTATCTGATTGCTCGCGATTGGTGGAAGCGCTGGCACAAGGCATGCACAGGGGAGACGGATAAAGAGGGGTCAGTCAACGAGCGAGAATTGGGTTCTGTCAATAACGCTAGCCTTCTTGACGAATATGGCAACTTGCGTAAAGGATTAGTCGAGGGCATAGACGTAGAATACGTGCCAGAAGAAATTTGGCGTTCTTTCAATGCTTGGTGCGTCGCGTGCGCTAATTGCGATTTGATCATCTTATTGTCGAATGTTAGGTATGGGCCTGGTACCCATCCGCTCCCTCGCCAGGTTATAGGCAGGGGAGAATTGAGACAAGCCTCATTGGAACTCCTTCCGCCGCATTTCCTGATAGCCAAACTTGTTCCAGAAGGTCAAGAAGCACATGGCGGTACTCCCTACCCACCCCTTGTCCTTTCCTCTGGAGAAACTATCGCAACACTCCACGGAAAACTTGCGGACGCTATCCTTCCAAATGCTCAGACTAGACCTATATTCCGTGTCTGGAGCTTAGAGGGTTCCTCGAACACCCATTTCGAGTCTGACCGCGTAACGCCACAGTTTCTGGAGGCCAGAATGCGTCTGCTAGAGCCAAAGGACGTTACTATAGAGGAAAGTGGTGTTGAATCTGGTGATGCTTTCGTGGTTGAGTTTATGGAACAAAGTCAACGCTGGATCCTGGACAATGATGCTGGTAAAGCGAATGCGCTGCCGAAAGGCTTTCCGCTACCGTTATTCAACTCTTCTGATGGATTCTTTAATCGCATGTCTTCCGCTTCACCTGCGGTTACAAGGAACATAACTGCGCAAACCGCATTGAAGAAAGCTATCGGTCTTCCTAGGTCAACATCGCTTTCAAGTGCGTTAAAGCCAATCGTACCAGGAACCCTTGGACTAGGGAATATGTACGTCCGCATGGTCACTCTGGATCTGCTCATAGTTTTATGCCCAATAGGGGAAACACTTGCTTCATGAACTCCGCCTTGCAGTGTCTTGCGCATAATAAAGAGTTGACGGAATACTTCCTCAGTACGGCTAAATAACTCTTTCATTACTGTTGATATGAACACTTCTCAGGTGGCGTCTACGAAGGGGAGCTTAACCCGGATAATCCACTTGGTATGCATGGTGCCATTGCTGAGACTTTTGGTTCTCTTCTCCAGAAAATCTGGGCGCCGACGTCTACGTCTGCCTCATACTCGCCTCGCGAGTTTAAGCAGCAGCTTCAGCGATTTGCTCCTCAGTTCAGTGGATATCAGCAACATGACTCTCAAGAACTCGTTGCCTTCCTCCTAGATGGTTTGCACGAAGATCTTAATCGAATTCTAAAAAAGCCGTACGTGGAGAAGCCGGACTGGGAGGGTGGAGGTGATCTGGAACTCGTGCAACTTGCTAATAAATCATGGGAAGGGTATAAGCAGCGAAATGACAGTGTTATCGTAGATCTGTTCCAGGGTCAATATCAAAGCACCCTCGTTTGTCCCCAATGCGCGAAGGTATGGTATCTTTCAACCCCCACCTTACCACAATAAAACCTTTATTTACAGGTTTCGATCACCTTCGATCCTTTCATGTATCTGACGTTGCCCCTTCCAGTCAAGAAAAAGTGGAGGCACCCGATCAGATATGTTCCCTGGGACAACGAAAAGCCTCATATGAAGGCGCGTCTTCCCTCATCTTTCCAATAAAATTCCAACAATCCCATAGATTCCCATTGAAATAGACAGCGATGCGACTTTCAAGGAAGTCCGTTCACTTCTTGGTCGTTGGATGGATGTTCCACCCGAAAACGTACGTTGCATAAGTCTAACATACATTACTGTGCCCCTGAGTTCACCTGCCGCCAGCTCCTTACCTTGGAGGTATTTAACCATAGATTTTACAAGAACCTGGACGACCACATATCAGTGGGCGAAATGCTGGACAATGACATTATTCTTTGCTACGAACTACCTTGCCGTTCGCAGCAGAGTAGAACGTACAAACCGCAGCCGAACGACCCATTGATCCTTCCGGTTAATATCACTGAATCCACCCCAAATCGTAGTACATTCGCATCGACAAGAAGTGTCAACCTTTTGGGAGTGCCAACCGTCGCAGTATTCAATCAGGAAGAGGTGTGCGATCAGAACGCCATATACGACCGAGTTGTTGAACGCCTGCATCGCTGGACAAGGAATTCCAATCATTTGTATACATGGGAAGCAACCGCAGCTTCTGATATTCATCAGGTAGGATAAGAGTTCGTCTTGTCACAACGTTGATCCCAATTGAAATCAAGCAGAGTGGTAGCTTAACACCGGCCGATCAACCAATTTCTGATGAAGGTGATATTGTAGATCAGAAGGTGATGACAGTAGATGAAGATGTCATTTTGCCCACAAGCCCTGGGGATTCATTGCCTATCAGGGTTGGCACCAAGAAAGATATTTTCGCTTTCAAGGTTCAATATAGCCAAAAGCAATGGGGAACCACGCCTGATTTTTACTCAGCCTCTAAATGGGAGTCTTGGGAAAAGCGTATTAAAGATGTGGGGGAGGGTCAGCCATTTCTGATGAGGGATGACGGACTCATCTGTGAATTTGACGAAAACATGAAGACCTTCTACTTCGGCGACACCCGCTCTCAGTGGGACAATTCTTTATTCGAGTCCTGGGAAGAATTCATCCATCCCGAATATGAAGCCGCTATAAGAGCATCGTCAGAGAAGGGACAAAAGGGTATATCTTTGCAGGACTGTCTGGATGAATTCACAAAAGAAGAGAGACTTGGGGAAGACGATCTATGGTATTGTCCTCGTTGCAAGAAACATCAACAAGCTACCAAGAAATTCGATCTTTGGAACGCTCCAGATATTCTAGTCGTTCATCTCAAACGATTCAGCAATAGCCGAACTCTTCGTGACAAGATCGATGCTTTCATTGATTTCCCTGTGGAAGGTCTGGATCTCAAAGATATGGTTCGTGAAAGGGCAATTGCGAAAACACTGGTGGAGCAGGGCACCGATATCTCATCGCTGAACCTGACCAACTTAGACGAGCCGTTGATTTATGACTTATTTGGTGTCGATGAACATATGGGGGGACTAGGCGGGGGCCACTACCGTGCATATGCTCTAAACCATGTGAACGGTCAATGGTACCACTTCGATGACTCCTTCGTCAGCCCCGCCAATGCTACTGATGCGGTGGTAGGATGCAACGATTTCATCATGCAATCAACCAAGCTAAACTCTTTTTAGAACGCCAATGCCTACTTGCTCTTTTATCGCCGGCGTACAGGAACGCCGTTGGGCGGAAAGACGCACGAAATCATCGAGGCGGCCCGTAACAAGACGGAGCGAGGTTCTGAGACCATACCTGACGAAATACCCATGACTGTCGACACGCAGCTGCCTACGCCACCTGAAGAAAGTAGGCCTGAACTTGATTTCTCTCCCATTGAATTAGACGACACTTATTCAACCAACCCCTTTTCGAGGAAGCGAGATCATTCGTATGAGCAACCCATTGATGGCCCACAAAGTTTCTCGCCTCCATTAGATCTTTTGCCTCGACTAGAAGAGATAACACCCGATGATTTGCTTCATGACTCAGAGCCGCGGTACGATTTTGCGGACATGAGCAACAAGGCTTCACCGAGTTCCTCAAATGAAGCATTGCCAGATCAGGATGATGTTGAAACAGCACCCCAAGGAACCCAATCCCATTGGCGGAGCATGTCAACTGATTCGATGGGGTATGGATCGCCGGTGGTGAAATCAACGTCGTCATCCAGCCTCTCCAGTATGCACCCTACCGCTGACGATGACAAGCTAGAGCCTGTTTCGAAGCTCTCGCTACTGCCTAAGTTGGATAAGGGGGAGGCAGCTTTGGAGGGTGGTAATTAGACTCGGTATTCTACATCATATTTCTAATTTTGCAATTGTAAATGCTGCTACGTCACGCGTCTATACGATATGACCAGAATCCCACCAACATTATCGTATCTGACCATCTACAATCCCACTCTTCAGCCTAATCGTATCACAGATGAGGACGACGAGGACGCTGAAGCTCAAGCCCATATTCTTTTCTACACTTCCAACGAGAAGGCAGTATCCCGAGATCGCATGCTTCGACAAGTTGGCCTCGCGAAGGCTCTCGTAAACTTTGCCGAGTGAGCAGCCATGGAGCCTTCGTCCGTTTCTCCGCATTCACTAACAACACATCAGATTTTTCAATAATGAAGACCTATGCGATAACGTGCATTCCCAAGCACGTCGGATGGTCATGGTCTCTCCTGAGCCTGACTACTGGATTCATGTTGTGAGCCCAAAATTAGTCATTCTTTCCAACCCTCGTCCCGCCAACGGTTGCTTGAGGGAATTGAAGTCGCCAAAAGTCATCGTGTCGTCCCGGATAAAGGTAAAGGCAAGGCAAAAGACAAGATGAAACCGACATCGATACCTGCCGATGAGTCCTCCCCTGTATTCGAATATCATGAAGGGTCTGTGCAAGACGAGGCGATTCGTTCCCTGCTGCTTCGAGGTTATGAACAATTTAAGGTATTCGAATTGCACGATGATGATGTGTGTGCGGAGTTTTCACGCTTTGAGGTATCAGCTTACACATGGATCATTCACACAAATAATGTCAGACTTGGGGCAAGAGGCGCTGGAGTTACAGTTGGAGAGGTTTTTCACGGTATGGGCGTGGTCATTGAATTTAGAAGAGATACCCGACTTTGGGGAGCATCTCGGTGTGCATGTTTTATGAAGACTCCCTCTTTTACGCTGATTCCATGTGCAGGTGTTCCTTGTCATCCCCTCCATCGAAGAATCGCGAAATTGCTTGATTCATTAGAAGAAGACATCTTCGTGTATTGTCAATCGCCGCACGTCGTCGTGCCTACCCGCTTTTTCACGCACGGATACCCTCTGTCTCTACTGCGTCATCTTCTCAATATCATACCTAAACCCCAATCTGTTTTACCACCTACGAGTAGCTCTGAGAACAATCCTCCGTCGGAACAGGCGGTATCGCAGCGGGGCCAACTGCCAAATAGCAGGGATGCGTGGAAATGGTATTGGCCCCTAACGTTTGGTGGAAGAACGTCCCCAAAACTCAATCATGTCGCGACAGAGACGGAGAAGCAAGAGGCTGAACCGGAGATCGATACGCCCCGAGTATCTGAAATCGATGAGTGTGCGCTAAAGGATGCTATCAGTTCTAGTAGCATCCCTACACCGATAGAAAAGGCGACGACAGTGCCGTTGCCTTCTGATTCGATGCCAATCATGGAACCGCGAAGAGCTTTCGTTCATTTATCTGATCCAGCGAACTCACTGCTGACAAGACGAAAGGAACTATACTACTTTATTGCAAGTTTAGAAGTGCTTTTGACTGTCATTTTCTCACATAAATTGATTACTTTGTAGGATGACGGTCGCATATTAGCTGTTATACCCTCAGAAGAACGCGAGCCTGTAATAGGAACAGACTTGGCTATGCAAGTGGAAGCGTTCTTTATGGATCTTGAGCAAATCTTGGTAGAATCCATGCCCTCGAGGTTAGTGCATAGCACCAGGTTCTTGAGGTGTGTAATAACCTAATGAACAGCTCCGCCGATCAATTGCCATCTGCAGCGAAGATACTACAGCCCCTGGACCAACATGTAGCAGCAAAGGATGGTTTAACCATCTCTAACCCTCTTTTTTCCTCTCGGTCTTTACAGTTGTATGAGACGAAGGCCGTTCTCGACCAGTCTGTTCTCTTTCTGTATTTGTTGTCCTAGCTAATCCCTGTTGCCGAACAGTAATCGCGAAACTAGCGAAGTGTTTTCCCGAGGGCAGAACCCCCAGCATTGGCACATTGCAAAGCGCGGTATCGGCACAACATCAGACAATCCTGTATCTGATTCTAGGGAGGTATATCTAGAGGTATTTAGAAAAGAGAGTAGCCTAGCGGATGTAGATAACGTCCTAGCAGGGATTGTCAGGAAGAGTGACTTGTAATAACAAACTTGGTGATGGATGATGACTCAGCTGCATCGCAACCCTTACCTCTACTCCCACCATGGCTTCCTCTCCCGCGACCGAAGCTCAACTTAAGAGCGAAATAGAAAGGCTTACAGGTTTGTCCCGTTAGCGTTTCCTGATTACAATACCTGTGCCCATGAGCGGTTAGCCTCCATTAATCAACGCAAGTCAAGTCTCGCCGCACAGCATCCAAACTATGGACAACCGAGAAGTAACGCATACGTGAATCCAAACTATAGGCCAACAAACAAGTATATTCGCCCTGGATTGGATTCAAGCACCCAAGTGTTACCAAGCCGATCATATTCTACTCCGTCTGCCTCGGCTGACGTGAAAGAGGTAGTTCTCAATGGCATCGCCTTCGAATCATCTGGACGATCGCTTGTGCGTAAAGACCGTAAGTCGCAAAGCCATGTATCATGTGATAGTTCTTTGGGTCCAGCCTCCCATCGGTATAACCATGGCCGTGTATTCCTAGTTCCCAAATCGGTCTCCTCATGTGGACCCACGTTTCCTGCTCAGCGATTTGCGGCACCCCAACACCCGCCTTTTCCTTCTAAGCGGCCACACCAGTCGCATGGAACCCGCATGTATAAGCCCAAGACGTCAAGGAGTCGTAACATGACGCTTACAAATAACCGAAGACCTTATCAGTTTGTGGCCCTACGAATATTGGATCTACGCTCCCACCTGACGAAATCCATCCTCAGATCACGGCGCGGGGCGAATAAATCAAGGAAGTACTCGAACAAGCCCTGCCCTCGTTTTACCACGACAGGTACGCAGGATTGTCATATCTACTTATCCGGTTTCTGAAAAGTTACCGTAATTCTGCCGTGTTATCTGACTGCCGTACTATCACCATTTATCATCCAGGATCATGCAACCGTGGTTTGACCTGCATGTATCAACATGACCCTTCAAAGGTAGCCATCTGTTGGAACTTTCTGCAGGACAACTGCCCCAATACCGCCGAATCTTGCAACCTTTCTCATGATCCAACGCCGCAACGTACACCGCTCTGCCTCCACTTCTTGAACAAAGGCCGCTGCACGCGTGAAAAGTGCCCATTCCCACATGTCAACGTGGGTGCGAGACACGGTATCTGTCGTGACTTCGCCGTTCTCGGTTATTGCGAAGCAGGCTTGGATTGTGACAAGAAGCATGTCAGGGAATGTCCCGACTTCGCTGAAAATGGAGTTTGCACTACCAAAGGGTGCAAATTACCTCATGTGATACGAGCTAACCGCAATCGGAAAGCTGTGGCATCTTCGACTGCGGCTGGCAATGCGGCAAGTTCTACTGAGACTGACACATCTAGCGTGCAAACTATGATCAGTGCTGAAGATGCTCAGCTCGGTGATGAGTATATTTCATTGACGTTTAACGAAAGTAGCGATGAAGAAAGTGATGAAGAAGATGAAGACGACGCAGATACCGACGACGATGAGTCGGATAGTGAAGAGGGCCAGAGCCCCACCGAGACTATTTCCGTGGATATAAAAACGTAGTTTACAACTTTATTCAATAAAAATGTACGCTTGATTGGAGAATATGATTCTTATGCTGAATTGCGTTTGTTCGCGAGTGTGAGCATTGTGGTGATTGGTTGGCTGACCCTTTGGTCAGTTCGAGGGTTTTCTAATTTTGTGCGACATAAAACAAAGACGGCCTGATGGTCTAGTAGTATGATTCCTTGTTAGGGCTCGTCCTATATCGAGGAGGTCCCGGGTTCAATTCCCGGTCAGGCCCACGGATTTTTTGCCAGTTTGATAGACATCGCAGTCAAATGACCTTGTCAAATAACACTGCCTTCAACAAGCAATTAGCGCAGCAGGCTGTACTCCGGATAGCATTCGCTGCCAACATATATACGCGTGTATTGAAGACCAGTTGTCCTCTCCCTAAGACCAATTTCAAGACGCTATGACTAAATCCAAGCCCAAACAAGACGAGAAGCCACCTGCATACGCAGAAGCCAACCCTACCAGTCCTCAATCCTCCACGCAGCACCCTACTCGCGCAGTCGTGTTGTATGATGGCCATAACACGATGCTGCCTGCGCCAACAGTTCCTCAAATGCACATCTGCACAAAGCACGATGACATCAACGGCAAGTTATTGATGCATTCAGTATTGACCTTGGCATAATCTTCTGACAAAAAGGCACATTCTATATTGACCCTTCGGCTTCAAGACTATGTGAACCGCCCTCGAAGGCGCAAAGGAAACTAATAGATGGCACTCATGCGTCGTTTCAGTCGCGGCATGGAGATATCACGCTTTACCTGGGCACAAGTGGTTACGGCGCGAAAGCGTCAGCAGTCGTCGCCACTCGACATGGTGACATCAACGTCAACATTGTGAGATAGGTGGTCGCTTCCTGGCCCAACACTGCTTCTGATCCCGATCCTAGTTGCCATTATCGCCGGACAGGCCTCACATTAGCCTTGACGTATCGTCTCGTAACGGTAGGCTTCATCATACCCAGCTTGGAGATCGGTGACGGAACGATGCTTTATAGGCAAAGTTGTCCTTTTTATACCTGAGACGTATCATGGCATTCTTCATTTGAACACTAAGAAAGGGGACCTGCATGTTCTGCCGGCATTGTCGCAAGTCGTGCAGACGTTCAAGGCGACATCGAAAGAAGCGCTTGTTTATGTTGGCACTAGGAGTGAGGAACATGTGGGTAATTACTGTCGAATCTTCACGAAACATGGATCAATAGTGGTGGGGATTGCTGGGCGTGACCAATATGGACGCGAGTCTGGGTTGTTGGAGACGCTGGGCAAAGCGATCAGTCAGCTGATCAGATAAGATACGTCGTGTAAAAATAATTATTTCTCGTTTCAGCAAAGCCGAAGTCGGCGGATTTTTCTCCGTCTTGTCCCATAAGTAAGTTGGCGTAGATCCAATGGTGTCGCGCTCGGATCTCTATAAAAGATGCTACTGCGAACACATTCCCCGCTCCTCGCCTCCTTCCTTCTCTCAAGAGATTTTCCAATTGCAACATGTCTGGATGCGATGTTGAATCAGGGTGCTTCGGTGGTTTCTTTCGGAAGAAGCGTAGAGCCGGTCTGCCTACTCAAAATGACACGGCAACATACAAGAGCGACCTGGCTCCAGACTCCAATGTCCATCATGATGAAAAGGTAAAGGTTGCATCCAGTCCCGCATACAGGCACCCGTGTCATGGTGAACATAGTGCTGCTACTTCAACTTGGCATGCGATTACTCGTACTGCCAATTGTCGGACCTTGATGTTCCCCCCGTGTATGCGAAGGCCGTCTCTACGACTCTAGACCCCATAATCATCAATATAGTTGAAGAAGTCCTAGATCAGCTGAGCCCGGACCTCCGTGGCATTAGCCTCAACATCCATTGTTTGTGGTGCACTGAAATGATCCTGGCGTCTCGCTCAAAATCCGTTTATTTACAGCGAACCCTGAAATTATGTTTGAGGAAACGCATGTTCCTTTTTTGTCTTCTGTGTTCGCGTGAATTTCTCACCCGATGTCAGGTATGCGCATGATCTTTTGACGGATTATATGAGCCGGCACGGCTTCAAGGTGACTAAGCATTATCTTGGCCTCGCCACTGCGTGGCGGGCGGAATTCCAACATGGTAAAGGAGGTAGGGTAATCGGAATAAACTCTGAGATGGATGCGCTGGCGGGTATGGGCCACGCTTGTGGTCATAATTTGATTGCCATTAGTGGAGTTGGCGTCGCGATTGCTGTAAAGGCCGCAATGGAGGCGAGCAATATTGCAGGAAAGGTTGTCTTGCTGGGCACACCAGGTAAATTTAGCGCAATGATCAGTGGCACTGAACCTAGTTTTAACGTTCTCTTCAGCCGAAGAGGGTGGTGGTGGGAAAGTCATCCTACTGGAACGTGGAGGCTACAAAGACATGGATGCTTGCTTAATGTTCGTCGAATGCTAATTGGTAAATTTGGCATTCTCATGGATCTAGGTGCCACCCCGGGCCTGGTCAGCCCCACTCCACTGGCGTGGTCGAAACGGCTGCCTTGCAAGAAATAGAGGTTGAATACTTTGGTCACACGTGAGTCGCATACCGGATCGCAAAACCTCTGAAGCACATAAATACGTTCGATACGATCTGATAGGGCCCACGCTGGCGCCGCGCCATGGTAAGTATACGTACTTTCGGCGCGGTGTACGATAGGGAGACTAACTCAATCACTCAGGGAAGGGACAAATGCGCTTGACGCGGCGTTCCTTGCTTACTCGAGCATTTCAGTGTTGCGGCAGCAGATGAAGCCAGACCGCCGCATTCATGGTGTGGTGCAAGGCAAAAATTGGTCCCCAAATGGTATTTTAATTAATGGACATACATCAACTTCGCCCATATGTGGCTAACGATCCGACCACAGTCATTCCCGATTATTCAAAAATGATCTGGATCGTTCGCGCGCCGACACACGCGGAGCTTACGCCCCTGGTAGAAAGGGCCAAACACTGTTTCGAGTGCGGATGACCGCTAACCCGGATATATCATAAACTCATCCGAAAATAACACAGAGCCGCGGCACATGCAACTGCTTGCAGAATGAATCTACAGTTTCGCCCAATCTATTACGATTTAAATCAGAATGATGTCCTAGGTCAGTGCCAAGCCATCGTTTAATAGCGGCTGAGATCGAGCCTTGCATTACCAACTGAAGCACAGGCATTTGCTGATGTAGTGCGAGACCGCTACGGCTCGTCATCGGCCAGAGTTACATCGTCTGCGTCTACCGATTTTGTGAGTGATGTTCATGTGATGTCCATTCTTGCGTTGAGCCGCGGAACGAACCGGTCCACAGGGAAATGTATCATATGGTGAGTTTTTCTGGTTCCTTCGATGACGTTTTAACTCTCCTGCAGAATTACCTTCATTCCATCCGGTGTATGGTCAGTGTTTTCGTTGGGGAATAATTAATGCATTAAAAAACTCGCATACAATGTTTTTAGCTATACCTACGGAGCCTCAGGGTGGTAACCATACACCTGCTTTCGCAAAAGCGGCTGCTACGATGGAAGCACACAATGCGACAATAAGTGTCTCCAAAGGCCTGGCTCTTACCGCTGTGCGCGTACTGAATGACGTCCAGTTTTTCGGTCAAGTAAGTATCTATCATATATGTCATGTTTTACCAGGGCCTTCGTGTGACATGATGAATCATCACTGTATAGGTGAAGGCTGCGTTCAATACCAAGAATTATCCGGCGAGGATGTGATGCTTCCGACGGACAACCAATTTACCGTAGCTGTGGCGCGTTGCGGTTGTGTCTCATAGTCTATGTAGCTGATTATTATGCCCTGTACTTGTACGAAACCTAAACGAGGATTTTTACAAGAAAATATTAAGAACCAAACCGCAAAAGAATTGTGAGAACGTGAGGAGTAAGAATGAACATTAGACGGAAGCATGTATCTGTAGTGACCACATTGTCCTAAGGAAGCATACCTGAAATACAGAGGCTCATTATCAGATGGCTGCTTGAATACATAATATATCAACGGTTTGCGCCCTCTACCGTGGCGGGAGTAGAGGTTGGCGAATTGGTCTTCTTTTCCGCCACGTCTTTCCTTACTCTGGACCGGGGGGTCTTGTGCTTTGGGGTTGCTGCTTCCGCGACCATGCTAACGGATTCAAGTTTATTGCGTAAAATGGAGGAAGAGGGTTCGGATCAGATCGATGAAGGGGACGGAAAACCGAAGAACGCACCGTTCGAGTTCCCGGCGTTCTTCGTCAGATTCATCCGGTTCGGTCGACTTGAAAATAGTGCCGATGACTAGTAGACCCTATATAAAATTTACTACGCGACTCAGTATTTAGGAAACGTGCGTTATACCTTGGCTCTGTTGAACAGAACTGCATCAGGTTGACTATGTTCCTTAAGTACATTATCGACAACCTGCGAGCTTATTTGGGCTGATAAAAAGACTAAAACAGAGAAGACATACTTCACGGAGGACTTGAATAACTTCCAGTCGAGCTCCTCTCCAGGAAGCAAGCATTATCTGATTAATCAGTGATGGTGATTTTTCAAATATCTAAAATCATCTTACCTTTCCAGTGACGTCCATTTCCAAGGCTCTTAGCTCTTCTTCCGGCACGTCACCTCTAGCTTGCGCCTTCTCCATTTCCTGGAGACACGGTAATTACTTATGCACGAGAACCGTGCCAAGAAACATACCAACATCAGGTCCCGCACACTCAAGCTATTATTATCATCAGAACGGATTTAAGCTCCTAGAATAGGCTAGGCACTTACGCGCTTCCAATAACTCCCCATACATCCTTCGCAAAAGAACCTTTTTCCTTCAATCGGGAGAAGAAACCTGGTCTAATATCGGTCGGATGAGAGGTCATTTATGAGATAGAGATTACGTACATGCCCAGAAGTCTGCGAGACTTCATGAACGAGGTGGCTTTCATGATATACACATTGCCAATTGTATGCAACAACTGCGGAGATGCATTAGATAGCACTGTGACGAAATGGGGTTATGCTTACCTCTACGCCGAAACTCTCTAGCTTCAAATCCTCGGCTTCCCGTCGCATCTTTTCCTGGAATGCCACCGTCTCAGGGTCGTCCTTCTCACCAGGATGTTTGGCTTCAACAAAAGGTCGCAGGCGTTCAGCAAGTTTTTCCGTAAGGGTCTTAATGCGCTCTTCCATTCGTTTTTTTCTCTCGAGCTCCTGCGACTTGAGTTTCTCTTTCTGTTCAGTGTTAATTTGCTTCTTCTTTCGCGCTGCTTCTTTCAGTTTCTCCCTCTCCACGTTGCTTGGAGTGGGAGATTTTGTTCTGGACATATCGTCCACAGGAGGTGTTGCGAGGGACGAATCTGCATGTTCCGCCGTCGTGAACGGTTTGTGAGTGGCGTCAGGGGAAACGGGGTTTTCAGAATCGCTTTTGGTGGGTGGCGTAGCTGCTGCTTCGTGTGTTACTGGATGAGGGGTTTTATTCGATGATGATTGTGCCCCATTCTCGCCGTTCAATTGCCTTTCCAAGTCTGCCTTCTCTTCTTCCGTCATCATGGTCGTTGCCACACTCGTCATATCTTTCATAATGGATATTTCACCGATCTTGTTGACGTTAGACCGGACGCTGCGCCATTAAAGGGCATGACTCACATAGTCAGCGAAACGCTCCCCTCCGAACACATTAGCAAAGAAACCAGCAGCGTCCTCGATATTAATTCCCCCTTCCTTGTCAGCCTACGGAGTGCCAATAAGAGGAACGAAATTGATAGCGAAGGATACGTCATACCATGCTTTTGCCATTCTTATCGTATACAGCGCGTAGGTTCTATTCCGGAGTAAGAATTAGGTAGGAAACAGAAAATGGGGATCATTTCGCACAGAATCCGATAGAATTTGGTAGGCTTTGCTATTATTCTGTTAACAGGCAGAGCGTAGTCAAGATCTCAACAATACCTGATCTCCTTGAACTTCTCTTCTGCATCTGCAGAGGGATTCTTGTCCGGATGGTACTACCAAGGGAAATATAAGCGTGCCAATAGCAACACTGGCGAACCCGCTGACTTTCATGGCTTGCCTCCTATAGCCCTTCTTTAGCTCAGTATCGTCGGCATCGACGGCGACGCCAAGCTGTGCGCGACGAACGTAAACGATACAATCCATATCTATTGACGCTATACTGCGCACCAGTTCATAATATTCAGTCTCTACGGGAGCCATGATGAGAGAAAAGAAAGGAGGAAAACAAGGCTAGCGAAGTGATAGGAAAATGGATGTGACGTGATTGAATGTGCATCGCCACCGCGAACACTACGTATATGACTAATTTATCCAACATAAGTTATCTAGTTTAGAATATATGTAGAACAGAATGTCCAGAAATAAGAATATGTAGTGCCAACTCAATCTACGGGTTCCTGACATGGCGGGTGTCCTGTGAAGCGGACTGCTTTTTTCCGGGGTAAATGTTTCAAATTTTCATGCAATGAGTTCGTGCTGCGCGCCGGTGCTGACGCCGCAGCCGGTGATGGCCGGAAGCCCGTTGAAAGCCATGGGACACGTAGTTTGAGAGAAGAGAGTGAACGTCCACTGCGGGGCGTCGACAGCGTATTGGAGGTAGCGGTTGAGAAAGAAGCGGACGTTGCGGATAGATCGGACGTCATGGAATGGCTGACAGATGATGACGGGCCGTGGCTTGACTTCTTCAAAGAAGAGCGAGTCGGAAATGTCTGTTGGTTCGACGATGCGGATGTGGGTCGAGACTGTGGAAGGGAAGGAGATTGGGTGGAACGAAGTTGAGGGGAGTTCATGGGTCGTAAATGTGGTGTGCGTGAAATGTGGAGACCCATTGCTATTTGTTCAATGGACGGAGGTGCTTGAGCATTAGAATCTTGACGATAACGTGCTGGCATAACATGCGAATTGGCATCAATGGTGGGGATGGAGGATGATGGCTGGTCGTCACGGTCAAATTAGGGATTTTCGGTAACTAAAACAGAAATATGGACTGACATTATCGCGTTTCTTATGTGACGACGGAGAAAAGGAGCGTCGCACAGACGACATTATTTTAGACGCTGCTGTGAGCGGATACATGGGTTTGTTTTGGGAGGAGGAAGGGGGAGGAGAAGGCGAGGCAGGTGAGGACATTGTGCGCAGGTGCCGCATTTCTCGCTTACATTCAACATAGGGAGCCCCTGTGGCTGTGCCACCGCCGCGCGTGCTTGTCATCGTGTTCTTTGACAAACACTCGCAAATACCTTAGTAGTACATACGTCAGATCGCCGCTAAACCCTTCTTCGTCGTGCGTCTGGACAACAATGTCCACCACGGCGCAATCCACCTCCAATGACCCTCTAAACCAGATATTCCAAGGCCTCAGAAGCAAAAATGCAGATGTGCGAAAGCAAGCGGCTTTGGAGCTGCGGCAATATGTATCTGCTATCTCCCCAACATATTAATCGTTTTTGACCCATATTTCTTAGGTCTTCGAAACTACTGCAGAGATGTCATCAGATGCCTCCGCAAAGCTATGGGACGATAACATTAACCGTCGATTATTTGAGTTGACACACAGCCAAAACACCGTTGAGGCGCTTGGGGGACTATTGGCGATAGGTCAGTCATCTCAAGTACAGCTATGCGTAGACGTAGTCATTTCCTGTTAGACAACCTTCTCGAAATTGACAAGGAGGAAACCATCGAGTCCAAAAGGAACCTCTTTCGATTCTACAATTATGTCAAACAACTACTACCAAACCACGACGTGAATCTCATGCTAGCAGCATCTAAGACTCTTGGTCAAATTGCTGAGATTGGCGGCGCTGCATTTGGCGAACGATTCATGGACTATGAAGTCCCGGCCGCCATCGAGTTTCTTCAACCAGACAAACAAGAATCATACAAGTATGCTGGCGTCCTTATCTTGAAGGAGCTGGCTAGAAATAGTCCAACCTACTTTCACTCACACATCGGAATCGTCCTCGATAATGTCCTTGTTCCCCTCCGCGATCCTCGAGTACATGTTCGAGAAGGCGCCGCTGAGTTACTAGCTGCTTGTCTCGAAATAGTCGCCCAGAGAGAGCGTCAGACGCGTAGTCCGTACTTGCATAAAATACTTTTGGAAGCGCAAGTTGGATTAAAACAGCCACAACCTGAAATCATCCATGGCTCACTCTTGACATATCGTGAATTACTACTCCATGCAGGCATGGTAAGCACATTAAGTTTGACTTTAGATCGGGTAACTTAAAGTCCATCAGTTTATGCGGGAAAGTTATATGGATGCTGCGGAGAAGATACTACTTTTCAAGTCACATCGAGATCTCTTGGTTCGCAAAATGGTCATCACCATGATACCATCACTAGCCGCCTATGATACGCAAACATTCACGGAACATTTCCTCCACAAAGCGATGGGACATTTGTTGACTCAACTAGAAAGGCCACATGAACGATCATATGGTTAGTCGTTATCTATGGGCATGGCATCGACTGACCTTTGGTAAAGCATTCATTGCCATTGGACATACGGCCAATGCCGTCCGCAGCGATATGAAGCAGTTCCTTGAGCCTATTATGGCTCAAATCAAGCAAGGTCTTCAGACCCGCGGGTAAGTTAGCTCTCTACTGATAGAATTCTGCCTCAAGGGTCCTTAGTCGTCGAAACTCTCCTTCGGAGGAACCTATATTTCAATGCATAGGCATGCTCGCGGATGCTGTGGGACCTAATCTGACCAAATTGCTGCATGATCAGCTCGATCTTATGCTTGCCTGCGGTTTAAGCGAACCTCTGCGGCAGGCACTTGTTGCCATCGCGAAACATATTCCTCCACTGCTGAAAACGATTCAAGGTAAGTGAGACCTGTACCACTCTGCGGTATACTAGATTGCTATCGCAGATCGACTTTTGGACCTTCTTTCATCGACACTGAGTGGTCAATCTTACAAGGCACTCGGTGCACCACCCAGTCTGGCCCGCACGAAGGATCTAGGAGCCATTCAAGTGAGCCGAAAGAACACAAATACATGCTTGGCTGACTTGTGTTCTCAGGCTACTACTGGCGAAAAGAATCCAGAATTAATAACTCTTGCGCTCAATACTTTAGGGACATTCGATTTCAGTGGTAGGTGACAATGCAGACTGAGTTGTACCATAGACTGATTGACACTGAAGGTCATGTACTCAACGAGTTTGTCCGCACCTGTGCATTGCCTTATCTTGAAGACGACTCTCCCAACGTGCGCCGTGCCGCCGCCCAGACGTGTTGCCGATTATTTGTTCGCGATCCCATATGTTATCAGGCCAGCAGTCATGCCATTGAAGTGATCAGCGATGTGCTGGACAAGCTATTGACTGTTGGCATTGCCGATCCAGGTCAGTCAGGTGCCACTCGTGACATCACACAACTAACCATGAGGGACAGTTGCTGAGATTCGTCATACTGTATTAACGTCGCTTCATGAACGATTCGACAAGCACCTAGCTCAAGCTGAAAACGTGCGATCGTTATTCATTGCTTTGAATGACGAGTCCTTTGATAATCGAACCGTTGCCGTGGGCCTTATTGGGCGACTGGCAAAGCATAATCCGGCATACGTTATGCCCTCGTTGCGCAAGGCTTTGATTCAGCTGTTAACGGAACTGGAGTATTCGACGGTCATGTAAGTCGGTTGTCTTTGGTCATAAATCAATTAACGTGCCGGATAGGCGGAGCCGGGAAGAATGCACAAAACTTCTAGCTATTTTAGTCGGTGCAACTCAACGTCTAATTAAACCTTATGCTCTACCCATGTTGCGCGCATTGCTACCAAAGGCGAACGATACAAACCCTGTGGTTGCAGCGCACGTTCTTATTTGTCTGGGCGAGCTCGCCTGTGTAGGAGGCGAAGACGCTTTGCCACACGTTCCTGAGCTGATGCAAGTTATCATCGGCAAACTGTCGGACCCGTCGTTGATTAAGCGGGATGCAGCTCTTTTCACGTTAAGTCAAGTGTGCTCGAACACAGGATATGTGATCGCTCCGTTGATCGATTATCCTCAACTACTACCCTTGCTCGGGCACATTCTTCAGACAGAGACCAGCCAAAATGTGAAACGTGAGGTGGTGAAGGCGCTGGGAATCCTGGGAGCGCTGGATCCCTACCGACGAAAGGTGACTCGCAGATGGTCTGTGTCTCAGGCACTAACTGTTCATATAGAGCCGACCTGAGGACGATGTTGCCATTGAAACCTCTTTGACGGCCATAAATCAAGTCCCCCTGTCTCAACATGGTTCCTCTATCGCCTCCGATGACTACTTCCAGACAGTCGTCATCAATTCATTGCTAAAGATATTGAAGGACCAAGCGCTGAGCAGTCACCACCATACAGTGATAGAGGCAGTCATGTCGATTTTCAAGACTCAGGGATTGAAATGTGTGGCCTTCCTCCCTCAAGTATGCCTTGTATTTTCTAGTTGCCCTATTTACCACGTATATCTTCACAGATTATACCTGCATTTGCTGGAGTGACGAGGGGAACGACAGCCAGACTACAAGAATTCCATCTTCAACAGTTGGCAATTCTTGTCGGCATCATAAAGCAGCATGTTCGAAATTACATGCCCGATGTTTTCAGTCTGATCACCGAGTTATGGGAAAACGTCTCTCTCCAACTTCCCATCGTGTCGCTGATTGAAGCACTCGGTAAGGCACTGGATGCTGAATTCAAGCCATTCTTGCCAACCATCCTACCGTTACTACTCAAGGTCTTCGATGGCGACATGAACGACAAGCGAATGAGCACGCAGACCAAAATCTTTGACGCCTTTCTCACATTCGGTTCTAACATCGAAGAGTATTTGCATCTCATCATTCCAGTGATCGTCAGGACTTACGAGCGTGCCGACGCCACTACTGGTCTACGCAA
The DNA here is from genome assembly GCA_015039365.1 of Amanita rubescens. Lineage (NCBI taxonomy): Eukaryota > Fungi > Basidiomycota > Agaricomycetes > Agaricales > Amanitaceae > Amanita > Amanita rubescens. The sequence continues at coordinate 431,352 of WION01000009.1, read as the reverse complement.
GCGAGCAATACAGACGATCGATGGTTTCACCAAAAAGGTGAACCTCTCTGATCACGCCTCTCGTATTATACACCCTCTCGTCCGTGTTCTGGAGGGTTCAAACAACGAACTGCGCATGGCAGTAATGGATACTCTGTGTTCCTTGGTTACCCAACTCGGTTCAGATTTTGCCATCTTCGTGCCGACTATCAATAAGGTAAGTAGAACTGTGCTTCTAAGCGACCACAATGCAGACCCTGGTATAGTGTCTTGTGCGCAAGGGAGTTTCGCATCCAAGATACGAAAATCTGATCAATAAATTGTTGAATGGAGAGCGACTACCTCAGGATACTGGCGTTTTGGAGATGTTGTAAGTATGCTGTCTGGACGATGGAAGGTCCCGGTACTGAGTTTGCCGATAGACAAAATGAAACAACAAAAGCGCCCGAGTTCTCTGCACCTGCCGAAGCTACAAAGATGACGGTCAACCAACAACACTTGAAACAAGCATGGGATATATCTCAAGTGGCCACACGGGATGATTGGGTTGAATGGATGCACCGACTCGGTGTCGAATTCATGAAGGAATCACCTTCACACGCTCTCCGTGCATGTATGAGCCTTGTAGATATTCACCCGCCACTTGCAAAGGAGTTGTTCAATGCCGCCTTTTTATCCTGCTGGGGCGAGTTGTATGAGCAGTATCAGGTATGGAAAGATTTGGACATTTCAATAAAAACTAATGTTTTGCGCAGGAAGATCTCGTGCGGTCTATCGAAAGCGCAATCACCTCAAACACGGCGCCTCCAGAGTTGATTCATCGATTGCTCAATCTCGCGGAGTTTATGGAACACGAAGAAAAGCCATTGCCCATTGAGCACCACACGCTCGGAGAGTATGCTAATAAGTATATGGCATACGCCAAGGCTCTGCATTACAAAGAACTCGAGTATTTCTCTGAATCATCTCCTGCGGTCATCGAAGCACTCATCTCTATCAATACACGCCTACAACAGCATGATGCTGCCTGGGGTACTTTATTGATTGCTCGAGAGCAATACGATGTCACCAAGCATGAGGAATGGTATGAAAGACTCGGGTTGTGGCAGGAGGCCCTTGTAGCCTATGAGAAAAAGGCAGAGCTCAGCCCCGCTGCATTAGATGTTCAAATTGGTCGGATGAAATGTCTCCACGCCTTGGGCGAATGGGATCAGCTAGCTGCACAAGTTGAACAAAACTGGGGTAATGCCAACCACGAAGAACAGAGGGAAATTGCTCCGATGGCCGCGGCCGCGGCCTGGTCGTTGCACGAATGGGAGTCCATGGACAATTACATTCAAACGATGAAGGGTGATTCCCCCGACAGAGCTTTCTATAGGGCTATCCTGTCTGTTCATCAGAATCAATTCCCAAAGGCCCTTATGCATATTGCTCGAGCCCGTGATCTACTTGAACCCGAACTAAGCTCATTTGTCGGAGAAGGCTACGGACGTTCATATAAGTGGGTTTCGTACTTACATCAAAATTGCAGGAGTACTGATGGACTATGTCCAGCGTGATGGTTCGGGCCCAAATGCTCTCTGAGCTGGAGGAGATCATTACATTCAAGCAACACGCCGACCAGCCTGAACGGCAGCAAGCAATGCGCAGGACATGGATGAAGAGGTAAATTGTCGTTTGCGGACGTCGTAACTGGCTTTAATACTAGCTAGGTTGCAAGGCTGTCAACCCGATGTTGAGGTTTGGCAACGAATACTCCAAGTTCGGACACTGGTGCTTACTCCAGAAGACGATCCCATGATGTGGATCAAATTTGCTAACTTATGTCGGAAATCCGAGCGCATGGCATTAGCAGACAAAACCATCAATTCATTGTTGTCACCTGATAGAGTGAGTGCCGGAGGAACCATTATGGCAACCACCTCGCTCATAAAATGTAGCATACAAAAGCACCACCGAATGTCGTGTACGCCCAACTGAAATATATGTGGGCTGCTGGAGCCAAGGACAATAGTCTCGATTTCCTCCGCCAATTCTCCGAGAATTTGTCCAGAGACCTTCAGGAACAAGATCCTAATGCAGCATTACAACGCTCCAACGTGTCAAAGCAGAAGCTTGCCGAGTTATCGAAGCTGCTGGCACGTTGCTATTTCAAACAGGGAGAGTGGCAAGTGGCGCTGAGGGACGATTGGAGTTCGGTACGGTTTTCTTCCAAGTATTTACACGTTGGACTGAGCCATTCCCCGCAGCGGAATGTTGAAGATATCCTGCACTGCTACTTCCTTGCGACGCACTACGATCAGACATGGTATAAAGCATGGCACACTTGGGCATTGGCAAATTTCGAAGTCATTGGACATTTGGAAAGCGTACCGTCGGTTAACAAGAACGGCCTGGTTGCTCACGTTGTGCAGGCGGTTGAAGGTAAGTCTCTCAATGCACATGCGGCTGAACCATCCAAACTGTCCCATCAGGGTTCTTCCGGTCAATCGCTCTCCGCAACAGGGAAGCTTTGCAGGATACTCTTCGCCTCCTTACTCTATGGTTTAAATTCGGCGAGCTTCAAGAAGTCAGTCACGCAATTGGCACTGGTTTCAATGCCGTTGAAGTTGACACTTGGCTCGACGTGTTGCCCCAAGTATGTATCTTTACACAAGTGTTGAATGACGGATTGACAAGTCTCAGATTATCGCGCGCATTCAAACACCACATCCCAACATTCGACGCAATATCAACAGTCTTCTGACAGACGTCGGAAAGTTCCATCCACAAGCACTAATATATCCCTTGACTGTGGCCTCCAAGTCTTCAAGTGCGGCAAGGCAGAATGCCGCAACAAGTATTATGGAGCGCATGAAGGAGCACAGCCCGACAATCGTCAGCCAGGTTAGTTGACTTCGTTTTTGTATCAGTATTTTTCTGACAAGTGAGCAGGCTCTGATTGTCAGTCGTGAATTGATTAGAGTAGCCATTTTGTGGCATGAACTATGGCATGAAGGGTTAGAGGAAGCTTCACGGTTATACTTTACAGAGAAGAATCCAGATGGCATGATAGCGGCATTGGAGCCTTTGCACGATTTGCTCGAAGCTGTCAGTGTGGCCTTTGATTCCTCGCTAAATACGATCAACTCACCTATTACTCCCTTAGGGCCCGCAAACTGCGCGCGAGACCTCATTTGCCCAGGTATTTGGTCGTGAGCTGCATGAAGCGAGAGAGGCCTGTAGACGCTTCCGGATTTATGGCGAGCCGAGTGAACTAGACAAGGCTTGGGATATCTACTACGGTGTCAGCATTTGCCCTTTTTCAGCTGTTCGTATTTGATGAAATATTTGTTTTAGGTTTTCAAAAAGGTCGAAAAACAGTTGCCTCAATTGACCACTCTCGATCTACAATATGTGTCCCCACAACTTCTGAAAGCCCGTAGCCTTGAGCTAGCTGTCCCTGGTTCGTGGACTTGATTGGCATTCTAATTATGTGTTCAACTATCTTTTGTTTTTCAGGTACGTACCAGGCTGGACGACCTATTATTCGGATTGCGAGCTTTGCGACTAAATTGTCCGTCATCGCATCCAAACAAAGGCCCCGACGATTATCTATCAAGGGAAGCGACGGCAGAGATTACCAATATGTTCTCAAAGGTACGGTAACTTCTTGTTCTATACTCTATGGCCATTAATTGTCACTCAGGCCACGAGGACCTTCGCCAGGACGAAAGAGTCATGCAACTGTTCAGCCTTGTGAATACGTTATTGTCCGTGGACACTAACAGCTTCAAGCGTCGTTTGCATATTCAAAGATACCCTGTTATTCCACTTGCTCCTAACGCTGGTTTGATTGGATGGGTCCAGGATAGTGATACACTTCATGTCCTTATTAGAGATTATCGCGAATCGAGGAAGGTTCTACTCAATATAGAATACCGGCTAATGCTCCAGGTGAGGCTTTTGCGAATCCAGTTCATGTTGCGTCTAAATTTGCATCAGATGGCTCCCGATTATGAAAACCTCACGCTCCTGCAAAAAGTGGAAGTCTTCGAGTATGCTCTCGAAAATACCACTGGGCAAGATCTGTACAGAGTCCTTTGGCTAAAGAGTGACAACTCTGAGCATTGGCTCGAACGACGCGCAACATATACGCGTTCGCTCGCAGTCAACAGTATGGTTGGGCATATCCTTGGCCTCGGAGACCGACATCCATCCAACGTGCTTTTGGAACGTCGCACGGGCAAAGTGGTTCACATAGATTTCGGCGACTGTTTCGAAGTGGCCATGCACCGAGAAAAATTCCCAGAACAGGTACCTTTCCGTTTGACAAGGATGCTGACCCACGCAATGGAGGTGAGTAGTGTTTAAAGGGCAATGATGCTGGATTGACTGGCAATACCAGGTCAGTGGAATCGAGGGTAGCTTCCGGAAGACGTGCGAAATATCAATGCAAGTGCTGCGGGACAACAAGGAATCTTTAATGGCTGTACTGGAAGCCTTCGTTTATGATCCCTTAATCAACTGGAGGTTGATGCAGACAGACGTGGAGGGAAGGCGAGCCGAAGGTGATAATTCTTATTGCTTTGCATGTTCAGGTGATTCTGACGTACAGAAGCTGATCCCGACCGAGCTGCGGAGCTCGCGCGTGTTGCAGCTCATCCCCAAGGACCAACACGAAAACTCAAAGCTGATGAAAACGACATCTTCAATGGTACGTTTCCTACCTTTCAAATTACTGTGCATTGATTTTGGGCTTTAGCCGAGGCGGGTGAGATCCGAAACGAGCGTGCTTTGTTCGTGTACAATCGTGTCCAGAACAAATTGACTGGTTGGTCGTGGTGCTATTCATGGAAATCGGTACTAACCTTACCTTCCTAGGGCGCGATTTCGACCCTGATGTGCCACTGCCTGTGCCAGCGCAAGTGGACAAGTTGATCGAACAAGCGACAGCGTTGGAAAATCTATGTCAATGTTTCTCTGGATGGTGTGCTTTCTGGTGATATCTGTGTACTAGAATATCTGCTGTATTATACCCGTTACCATACAAGGAATTACTATTACCACACCATTAATTCCGCGTCTCATGCAATTCACGCGTCTGCAACGTCCATCCAGCATAAGCTCGCACACCAGGCTCCCTCTTCACGATGCCCCGCGGTGTGCCGAAGAAAGATGAAACTGGAATGCGGTACACGCTCTTTCATATACCACCTACGTACGTCATGTTGGAGGTTGTTAATCAGGAGTTGACGCAATACATTTCATAGTATCACCCAGAAACACATAAGCACAACTTATCTGAAATCCGAGTCCCAGAACCTGTGGTATAGGAATGCCTCTCGTAAAAGCAAAACTTCCGCCGAAGAAACACCACCAGCACCACAGGAGCAGAAGTCAGAATTCCTATCACTAGTTTTTGACAGGATTTGATTGATGACCTTCACAGGGGAAGAAGGGGATGTCAGGTCATTGTTATCCATCTGGGCTCGCGATTCCTTCGAGTTGGAAAAGCCTCAGATGTCAACCCCATAACTGTGCCGTGTGTCGTTGCTTGGAGATGTAAGGGACCCATCGTCTCGCCAACTTTTGTCGAAGGCGTTTCTCGACCCAAGAAAGGGAAGACTTCGTCGAAGTCGAACGACACGTCCTCGGCGCTTGACGACCCCGTACGCCAAGCCTCCCCGTCTGATCAAACGAATATCTGACAGGACATATTAGTTTGAAGAGAAGCACGCTAGTTTGACTTCTTCTCTTCGCGACAGAATGCGTTTCTACAAACATAGGGTCACTCCAAATGCCACCTCCATTGCACGAACTTTCAATGAACAGTTTAAACCAGAAATAATACCAGAGCACAACGACCCATACCGCGTCGACTGGTTGGATTCATGCCAGGAAAATGTGCTCATAGGTGAAAAGGTGGGTATATTACTCGTCAACTTTTCAAATTTGGCTCTCAAATTAGTGAATCTTCCAGGCACTTCGTGTCGCTGAACCAGAAAAGGCCGGCTTTCTCTTGAGATGGCCAATCTACGGGCACAATTTCAACACTAGAGATTATGGGTCCATACAGGAAAATCTTAGTGACATCGAAATCCTACTGCACCAGACTCTGCAGGAAAGCATGAGCATCCAACCTTCAGACTACAAGGTGAGAAAATATCGATGTCCAATGATACTTTCTCATGTTTGCTAGGACTATTCGGTTGTCCTTGTCATTCCTGACTTTTACGAGCGTGCATATGTTCGGGAGTTAGTGAATCTACTGCTAGTAACTATGGGTTTTAAACAGCTATGCGCTCAACAGGTCAGGGTCTTTCCTATGACTTAAGCTTCATTCCTCACGCTCGGTAGGAATCACTGGCTGCAACATATGGGGCAGGTATATCAAATGCTTGTGTTGTAGATATAGGAGCAAAAGCGACGAGCATAGCATGCGTTGACGAGGGGATGGTAATACATGATTCAAGGTAAGTCACATATATAGCTGAAAGCTTATTATAGCTCTGACGTCAACAGACTAACGTTAAATATGGGCGGAGACGATATAACTGAGTTTCTTTATGTGTTGTTACAACGCATCGGTTTCCCTTATAGGGACATCAATTTGGCGCGCTCATATGATTGGAAGGTCTTGGAAGACCTTAAAGTTAGACTGACTACCCTGAACGAGGTATGGAATTCGTTCCTTGTATAAATTCAGTCCGCTTACATAGTTCAGACCGATGTTGCGCTCAACTTGTATGACTTTGTAGTTAGGCGACCTGACAGAGCAACAGAAAAATATGGACTTCGCGCTTACGACGAAATCATACTTGCACCTATGGTAACAATGTCCAGCGGAATTTTGATGTGGAAAATTGAATCCGAACTTTCAGTGTCTATTTGAGCCGCGTTTCATAGAATACGACAGGAAGCGTATTGGCCTACGACCTACCGCCTGTCCTGATGTTACCGATGAAATCATTGACCAGACAGGGGATCATCTTGTGCGTTATTTGCTTCAGAGTTTCGGGCCACCTAACCTGTCTGTCATTGTGACAGACGCAAGCGATGATTATATCTACGCAACACTTGTTGGCACCCTCAAACGATGATGCGCCTGCTAAGAAAACTGAGTCTGGAGCTCAAAAAAGTTTGTAAGTTTTCTTCTGTCAGATAAGCTATCATGACGTCATTTGGCAGCGGACGACACAATCGCCAGCGGAACACGCGATCAACAAAAATCGTCCAAGGATGAGCCGCAAGTGGAAACGTCCGGCAATGGTCATACGGAACTGATGGACGTTGATGATGACAGCAAGGCGCTTAATGCAGCACAACAAATCACACCACGTCCTAGCCAGGCACAAACCCCTGTGCCTACCCAACCAACTGGATTTTCCTTTGACGTCTGCTTCGAGGCAAGCAAGCTCCCTCTCGACATCGCTATTTACAATAGTACACGAGCAACGGGTGGGGAAGAGAAAATCCGCAAGTATCTGCAAGCCGTTTTGGTGGTTGGTGGAACAGCCCTTACCCAGGGTATAGTTCATGCATTAGAAAGCAGGTACCGTGCTTTTTTTCTCTCGTCTGTTTCCCCATTGCATCATTCATCACGTATTTAGACTTCAAGCCATCGCTGCGCCCCTTGTTCCTAGCATGGAGAAGGTACAGATTATACCTCCGCCGAAGGAGGTTGATCGTCGAGTTCTTGTGTGGAAGGGAGCAGCGGTCTTGGGAAAGATGGATAGTGTATCGGAGCTTTGGGTTACGCGATCCGATTGGGTGAGCAATATTTTCTGTCCAAATCAGCCGGGGCTCATAGAATTGCAGGATTTTTTGGGCATACGCGGCCTCAAGGAACGATGCTTCTACCTGTAATTAATTTCAAGATTTATATGGACACTGTGTATGTGTACTGTCCGTATGGCGTCCAATGTGGTAACCAGGAAAACAGGGCTAAGTTACGATACAAAAAAGATACGTCAATGGGGATACAGGGCTGCGTGACAACAGTCATGCGATGTGGTGGAAGGGTTTGATGTTGTACAGCTTGAATCGCAAAATAGCAAGAGCGGCACAGTTTACGAATGGCGTTCTCCTCTGTGCCTTTATGTGTCAACCGACGAGTCGTCAAACGCCCAGTCTATGTTTCAGCTCGATGAATTCATCAGCTTCAAGGTGTTCCCATCTCTGCAACAAATTACCCATTTCTCTCCTGCCGTCTCTATCGGAGATCGGTAAGCGAGTGTAAGTGAGCGATGTCTCCATACAAACCTGTCCTTTTTCAACCATTCTGCTCTCATACAACCTCCCTCCCTCCACAACATAATATCCGTTGATTCCTCTTTCGGTTTCGGTGATTCACTTAAACAATCAGCAGTACATGTTTGTCCCGGACTGGAGACCCATGAACTATCGGTATCTTCTTTCTTAATGACGGGAGCAATGGGCGGACGTGCTAGCTTTTGTACTAAAGACTCTAGAATAGACGACGCAATCCTATTTGGGACAAATGGAAAGGTAAAGTTGGGGCGGGGTGGCCGGTCCGGTGTAAGGATGAGGTGAGTTCGACAGATGGGACAATCTACTGGTTCGTGCCAACCACCACACGCACGATGTAACCGAGAGAAGAACCATTTCAGAATACACATAGCACAAAATGAATGACCGCATTGTGCGGGGCCGAGCGAAAACGGATGGGCCATGATTTCATAACATCTGCATCAAATATATCAGCAGCGATGGACGGGGGGATCAGTACTACCACTTACAGAGGACAAGTGAAATGATCCTCTAGCTGATTCAACACAGCCTGCGCCTCACGCTCTGCTATTTGCGACAACATCATTGTCGCCTCATCCTCTCTCTTCGATAGCATTAGGATCCGTTCGTTAAGCTCGTCAGATTTTCGTTTGCAATCCTGCTCTTTCGACACAAGGGCCTTTTCACGTCTTATTAGTTCAGCCGGTGTGATTCGTTGGGATCGCCTAAGGTCTTTAGTGGAGGTGGCGCACAACTTTGCCAGTGCTGTGTCCGAGCTACACGACATGCCCCCCTCAGCATGTTTGATCTCGACCTTCAACAATTTCCGTCTTTTCGTTCGGGGGACATCGTCAATGCTGAAACTGGCCTCTCTCTTGACTGCCATGGGCAGTGAAGTGAGCGAGACAAGATGAGTGTAGGGGGATCATACCTTGTCGACCGCTTAATCTAGTTGAACGACGTGGCCCTGAAACTGAGGCTGACAGTTTAGAGGTTCGAGGCATCGTTCAGCGTTGCGACAGCTTGTCGATGAGAGCCACACAGCGGGTGTCCAGTAGAGTGTCACGTCACGCACCCGACTCTTCCCTCGCGTCCAACTGTGCAGTTACAACTTACGAAGAGTTTAATGTATCACAAGACTCCTATTGCACAGGGCGTGGGTGAACTTGTAGGTGCATCCGAAACGCGTCAAATGAGCAGTGCAATGCACTGTTTAGTGTACGGCATGTTCGCGAGTGATTTTTTGATAAATTAGCAGTGAGCGTAAATATCGCCGGATTGCTCTAATGACTTTTTCTATAGTTGGCTGGCCCCGTTTTGGACGGTCCAAATGCGTGCAGTGTATAGCAGCTGTCCATGGTCCCTGGTCCTGAATGTCAAAAATTTAAATGTGGACAGGTAGGTGCGCGGATTATGCGGTCCCGCGCTGCACTGTGGTGCTGAGAATATTCAATGGTACTACGCATGAGGGGATCTATTGTACTTAATCTTGACGATGGACAAGAAGAGGAAGTCAAATATACTTATGATGAACATCTGCCAAAGACCAAGATGCGGACATTTCCTAATACTAATAGCTTCATCATACCGCAAAACTCTCTATCACTGGTGCCGGTCCCGACACAGAGGTAAGTTTATTGGGATACATGAATATCTGTCCGCGTAGATAATGTCCTTTTACGATTCCGAGAATATTTGACGCTCAGGCTTCGATGGGCTCCTTGACTTGGATCAATGCTATCAGAGATGAGACGTGGGCCCGATTGATTCGCGGAAATGCAAAACGACTGGCATGGGTCGGTGCACCTTTCTTTGAAATGGATGGACGTGTTAAGACGGACACACAGCGTAGACAGACTGCCACTGGTATGCTAGAAGATTTGTAGCGTCATAAAGTTGACAAATTAATTCCCAGACGCATCAAGACATCCGTAAAACTGGGGCCAGCTATAGGACATGCACTGCAGTGTTCAATGTTGTTCAACGCTCCATGCCAGCCGCCAACTATGATTGTGACAAATCATTCCCAAATCCAATAGAATTCCTTCGGTTCCCTGGCGTGACAGTGCGGGCGCCGGCGACGATCCATCTTTAATTGTTCGCCCGACGAGAGTACATGTATTCCGCCGCGTTTCGTCCATGCCATGCAGGAGTTTAAGTGGAGATGTGGAGAATTTGTTGGAGGCGTCGGATCAATGATATACACTATGCCGTCTTTGGCAGATACTTCGTGTTCCGGCAAGCGAATGGAACGCGATGTATAGGAGCGATCCTGAATGTCCAAGGTTCTCAGTGATGCTTGGCTCATCAGTGAGCATGTTGGAACTAGTATCCACTTGCGTGCCGAGCTTTTCATTGAAGCGAATAGCTGCCAGTTCCTTGTCAAACGCGTCTATGATCTATCGATTGTCTTCGTGGTTATCGATATCATTAGAATTTTTTTTTTCTTTTCTCTTTTTTTACCGCGGACACCCTTCACGCAGTTTTTTAATTGTCCCGGCAGCAATAGGTGATTTAAACGGGCTCCAACCTAAGAATAGAATTTTTACTGGAGTCGTACGGAGAGCGAACAGCCCGCAACGTTGGAAGAGGCAATGCATCATCGAAGCCGGTGAAACCGGATATATGACCATCGGGGGGCCCCGCGCTGTGCACATGCTCAACATGCAGAGCGCCTCGATCGATGCTATTGGACGTTGGGAAAACGTCGCGCTCAGGGTGTTCGGCAACGGCATCACAGATACATCTACCCCGCGAAGGCCGGAACGCCGAGCTTTCCCATTATTGACGTATGTATGTCAATTTGACGGTTCAAAAGCATATCCCACGAGAGAGACAAAAAAGGGAAAGTTAAAGGGTGATCGAGCGGAACAACCAGTGATGTGATGATAGCGACTAAAAAAAAGATCCATTCAGTCGGCGTGATCTGAATCACGAAACAACGATGACGACGGGACATCGCGTCGAAATATTACAAGCTACCCGAAGCGGTAGAGCTTCTTGATTAAATCCGTCGCGGCATTGCCGCTGGATTTAGACAAGGAAATAAGCTAGTAGCATGGAAGGGTTGACAGCACGGGCCCGTGAGGCGGAGAGCGTAATGAATACGTATGAACGCGGTCGAAGAGTGAACCACTGTGTGGGGTATGAGCTGAATGGAGCTGAGAACGTTTTCGTAAAGGCGATGAGATCTAGCGTTGTATGTATGTGTTTGGCAAGCCCTTGTTTATCCGGTTTGATAACCATTTAATGACGTTCCCACATGCACGGCCGCAAATGGAATTATTAGATGACCGGGGGGTGGGTGCGTCTTTGGGATATAAGAGAGAGGGAATCGAGCGGAAAGAAGGGGAAGAGATGAATAGGAAGCGTTGGTGAATCGGGAAGTAGTGAGTAGCCGCAACGGTGAGCGGCAGGTTGTGGAAGGTTGAAAGAGTAGCGTGACGGCAGGGTCACAAGGTTCTAGAAGACGTATATACGAGGACCAATGAGACCGCGTGGTCGTCACACGGATCTGAGATTGTCAACATAACCGGAGATGTAAGATTGAGGATTTGCAAAAACCGAGAGGGAAAATGGGCTTCAAACGATCCAACCCTCCATTCATTCTGCCCGTTCATTTATATCTCACCGCCTTTTTATTGCTAGTCCGTTAGCGGGACCCTTCTCTTGATTGAGATGATGCCCCAAATCCTCCCGCAACCTTCTCACCTCGACCTTCCGAAATATATACCTGACTATCCATCTAACCATTTTCTGCCCCGTCCTAGACTTGCCTCCCTTTCGACGCTCTTTTCCGCCCGTCCCGACAGGCCCTCTCCCGACCTCCCCGATTCCCCCTCCGACATAGTGGACGACGACCGTGGTTCGTCCCCCAATTCCCGTCCAACGAGTTCGGGCAATTATCACTATGTCAATCGAGTCACAGACTCCCTCGTTCCCCAGGTGCCCGCCCAAGAAATGTACGAGAATAGTCCACAGAACCCGTCTTTTCCTCCGTCCTCACAATCCTATCAACCGCCGTCACAAGATAGCTTAAATTCTAATACCGCACCCTCTGTCAGAGGTTCCGAAGCCACTGCCGCCTATCTGTCAAGCACGCCGTCCCCCGTAGAGGCCCATTCGCCTTCCTCGTTTCCCCAGCCGCATAGCGCGCCACATTCACAGGACCGATTCCCCCATTCAGGACCACCATTTATGGGGGGGGATCGGTTTAATACGCCACAAGATCCCATGATAGACCAGTATTCTCGCGGAGATAAATATTCCACGGGTAACTCTCCATTGCATGGCCAGAAGCGCATGTCTGAACCCGCTATACTAGGCAGCGCTAATCTGTACCCCATGCCATCCTCTGATCCCAGCTTGCGATATTCGCAATATGACTTTGCATATATGCCTGCAAGTCTGCGGTCATCGTCCAATTATGTGCCGTCTTTGCAGCGAGTCTCCAGCTTTGACTCTCGCGAAGCCCGCCACGAGCCGTACAATTATTCTTCTGGGTGGAAACATACCCTCACTTCCCATCGTTCACTTGAATCGGTAGGCAATAATTCCTCCGGCGGGGGCCACCACCCCATATCTCCTCTGCGGCCGAATTTCTCGGCCGGCTTAGCCAGTCCCGTTCACGACTCGCACTATGGTCCTTCCCCACCCAACACAGGCAATTCTGTGACCTCTAATTCGGGCTTTGGTATCGGCGTCAACCCTCCATCATCATCCCAATCGCATACAGGCGGTGGCGATCAGGGCGGTGGCGACGGGAACAACAGAACCTATTCATTCGTTGCTCTGCCAGGTAATGCGGTAAAGAAAAGGCCTCGTCGTCGTTACGATGAGATCGAGCGTTTATACCAGTGCTCATGGCCAAATTGCACCAAAGCCTATGGGACTCTCAATCATCTCAATGCCCACGTCACCATGCAGAAGCATGGTTCTAAGCGGAGTCCTAGCGGTACGTCTTTAACAATTCCCCCGCCTCGACGAAATTGATGCCTTTTCTATGGCAGAATTTAAAGAGCTGCGGAAGCAATGGCGTAAAGCAAAAAAAGAGGCTGAAGCAACGCAGCTAGTTGGTGGATCCATCCGCCGGGGCAGTGCGTCGGGGCGTTACGAGGACTCGACGACGTACGATTCTGCTCGATACGGCCACAACGTTCAAGACATGCAACGCCACTCCCACATGAGCCTGGGTATGTCATCAGGTCATGTTCCCCCCTCGTCGACGAACGGGCGCTATGCTTTATCGGCGGACGAACTGCGTTACCCAGTCGACCAACGTGAAGAACACTTGGGCGGATATTTCGGCGATGTCAACTCTAGACCGAGGTATGGGGAGGGCACCACCTCTTCTTGGCATCCTGCTCCGACACGGTCGGACGCCCACTACCCATATGTGCCCTCCGTCTCTAGTCAGCATCACGGGCAGATGACTCAAATAAGCGTGCACCATGATCAACCTCAGTCACACCCGCCACCGCCATCAACTTCGCCTCGTGTGGCGCCGAGTCGTCTGCCGCCAAACAGCACTCTATTGACACCATTACCAGGTTATCAGACACATCCCATGCTACCTCCATTGCAGACAGCGGTGGATGGCTATGATGTGTACGACAACGACAGCACTGGAAGACCAGGGACAGGCCATGCCAGCATTGGACCGGGCAGCGGCGACGAATTTGACCGTCGAATCTAATTCGACACCGCCCCAAATTATCAAAACAATTGCTCTATTACCATTGAACGATCCGCAGGCAACACTAAAGCTTGGTCTGTGATCTTTTCTTGAATCTTTCGTCTTCGCCACCCCACTTTTCATTTTGTTTCTCCCGCGGTTGAATTCTATTATCCATCTATTGAGTCTCTGATATCTGACCTCATCCATGTACATATCTTCGCCGACATTCATTAACCTTCGCCGCTCGTCAGCCTTTTGTTGTATGGTACCCGTATATACATATATTACCCATTACAAATCGGTTTATTGGAAGAGGAATCTTATATATACCTTCATTCATCTTGTGTATAGTTAACCAGTATATATTAATAATGTAATGCGATTATACAGAGCTGTAATACGTACGCGAGTTCCACAATCAGGAAAGAAACAATAACAGGAAGGACGCGACCCTAATTAGAACCCTGTAAGAGTCCAGAATATGTGCATATGTACGTAAATTCCCCACGTCCAACGACATGATCACAAATACAGACAGGGAAGCACCCCGAACAGCTTCCTTTGGCTCATGCGCTCATGGTAGATATCGAGATAAGGACGGTGTAAGCGATTTTAACCTTTAAATCCTGAAACGTGTCTCTGACTGGCACGACTTGCTTGCCACTGATTAGTATTACACGCGTGTGTAAGCCAATCGGGTCACACGATGATATATGGTCATGAGCTTCCCAAACGTCGCATCGATTTGGTAACCTTTCGTAAACTTCCTTGTCATATTCATTGATGGGAACAGCAGATTTCGGCGCTCTTATTACGGACTAATTTTGTCAACATGTTGGTCAATATTCACTTCATCGTTTATGGTCGCGCGGCATGTGGGCGTACGGAGGTACGTTGAATTTAAGCCCGGTCATCCGGGTGGCACATTCATACCTTTCATTGAATTGATGACATGCGAGTGGCAGCTTCGGAACAACGAGATGTCCGTTTTTGTCATGGCTTGATTTATTTGATCCCGACATGGCCATTTACAAAATTTTCCAGGCATCACAAGCGAGACGCCATATTTGGGGCGTGCGGGATTCAACGAAATCCGGACAAGAAGAGGGAAACCTTGATTAACATTTGATCTCCCTGCCGATATCTCACTCACCGGAGAACATGGGATTTATTGAATTAGGTAACAAAAAAGCCGATTGAACATAAACGTTCGTCACCATTGGAAGCAGATCTTTGTCGTAAATTACAAAAGAAAAACACTCGGGCCTGACCGGGAATTGAACCCGGGACCTCCTCGATTTGGTTAACCCTAACAAGGAATCATACTACTAGACCATCAGGCCGGTGAATTTTTAGTTCTCGGATTCTTCCATATGACCCAAACATACGTTCCTGATAGGAATAGCGATCCGCACGTGGTGAGAAAGAAACCTTGCTCCCCACCGTGGGAAGACCCATACGAAATCAATACACAAAACGCAAGCAATATATCACTGTATATATTTCCTATCTACTGCGGGTATTGAAACATTGTCTACTTGTTGAAGCGAGTTAGGATAGTGCGTAGAGGTGTCTGAAGCCTTTTCCTCGCCGGGGCATCCTTTGGTTGGCATATAGAACTATCTCGTTGACCAGCGTGTTCGTCCAACTTTGGCTTGATGGACAACCGTTTCCCGTTTTCCTTGTTCGCTAATCTCCCCGCGTCGGTCACTCGGCGTAGACGGCCAGTGGGTACTGCTTGCATTTTTGAAGCAGCGGATGGCAGCTGTGCAATAGTATGGCGTTGTGAGCTAGCCCCAATGATTTCCGCCGGCGCTGCACCGCTTTTACGCTTACCACCAGAGGACGAAACCGATCGGTTGCCTGAACGGGTCGCCTGCGTTATCATACGAGATTGATCAAGCACTGGTTTGAATGGGTTTGGCGGTCTCGAGCGTACTCTTGAAGGTCCACTACTGGAGAGAGTCGACGCGCGTCCCACACCTCTCCCCTCCATGTGCTGCGCTTCTGCAATGCGTGTAGACACTGACCGTGGTGCGGAACTATCCGGCCAGCTTTCCTGTTCGGTTTCATCGTCTGGCCGCTGCCTAATGGGTAAGGAAGCGAACCGAACGTTCTTACAGCCTTTCAATATTCCGCGAACTTCTTGGGGTGAGGTTCTGAGTGCAGGACCTTGCGGCAAAGGAGTGATCGGCTGTCCACCCCGCTGGGTAGAGGGGCACGTCTCAGGAAGCAAAGAAAGGGCAGATTCATTTCCGTCAGCGTCAGATGTCTCAGAATCACTGATACCAGTTGATGATACAATAAAACTCGCAGTCGGATTCCCAACAGAGCTTCCAAGCGAGAGATCACCATATTCAGATACGAACGCATCGGCAAAAGCCCATTCATCAGAGTCACTATCTTGATTCCCAGTTGCCTTATTTTGCAGCCAAGGTGTACCTCCTTTGGTACCGCTCCCTGAGAGAAAAGGCTCAGCTACACGATGAGACTGTAAAGCCGAAATCATGGACTTGAGGTCCGTGTGGGCATCTCCGGGGAGCATGATATGGCCATGCTGCGGCCATTGTTCGGTTGAGGTCCCGAGAAATGCAGTTGGAATGCTTGGATAGGATTCATCTTGATGGCCTTGCTTCAGTGAGAGATGCGGCGGTGTCTTTTTGCCTCTCCTCGCGGCAAGAGTTACTGGAGAATCTGCCGAAATATCGCTCGAAGACTCTAGGGAGATTTGGAAAACAGCGTCCGAGGTGGATACCATGAGACTGGGAGTGGGGAGAGTCCCACTGGGGTTGGCGCAATTCAATCGGAAAGTAGGTTTGGGGCTCGCCTCGGCAAGAGGGTTCACGTCATCCTCTAAAGTCTCCGTGCTTATGGACGCTAATGATGTGTCGAACGAGACGTTATCCCTGCGTACAACTCGCTCGATGACTAGAGCATTACGATTTAATTTTCCTCGGTTGATTTGTTTGCTGTTCGCAGGAGTGCGCAAAAAACGTTTTTTCCGCAATCCCTCGGCGAACTCTTCCGGAGTATGTAGAGAACCCTCTGCCTTCCAAGTTGAGTCACCATGTCTAGATATATTCCTAATGGGGAATGTCGAAGTCGGCGCTAACCCGCTCTGGCATGAACAATGATCAGCCTCACGGCATAGACATATCAGTGTCGTAACGTACTAGCCACTTTTTTATATGTAGAGTTTCTGTCATCATATTGCGAAGCCGAGGAGCGGTGGGGCCCGCCAGGAGGACCCTAATGCCGTCATGTGTTTTGTCACCTGTTCTGGGCGAGGAAGCACTAAGGTGATTCGGCTGATGCAGGGAAAGATATGTGTCAAAGTGGACTTTGTGCGCGAGACTATGACCTGGGAACGGTGGAATGCTATCTAATGAAGAAACAGTGGGAAGCGAGTGAAGAGAAAAAGAGAGCTGAAGAAGAGGTGAATGAGTGTCATTTTCAGCGAGATAGGCGCTGAGGTCGAAAGAGTCTGAAGAATACATGAGAATTCTAGTCTGTTCGTGGTTTGTTCCGCTTGAGAGGCGGACTCGGACGCGGCTGACAGATGTCACAGCCACCCGGCAGCGCTTTCGGATCCGCGCCGTGAATTAATACCATCAGTGCATCATTCCGCGAATTTCACCTGTCTCTGCGCTGACGGACAATTCCACGACTCTGGTCTGGTCATACCCGCGGCGACCATTACCGCCATGTATGGTAGCCTGTCAAGTAGAGACTTTCTTTTAAACATAGGTCCAAACTCGAAAGCATGTTCTAATGCCCCCCCCCCCCCCAAAAAAAAGAAAAGCATGCGCCAGAGAACTGTGAGGCTTGCCTTGCATGCTGAGCAGTATATCGCGGTATTGCGGAGTGGAACGGTGACCCATTGGCACAGCGTGTTATCCATTATAGTCCACCTTTCCCACGGTTTTTCACCTTGCAGCTTTTCTGTTTCCCGACTGCACGGTACGTCTCTTCCCCGATGGTTTCTATCGCCTATGATGCGTCGAATTTTTGCATGTCAGTCTGAACATCCCGATCTATCGGTACTTGCGATGTAACTTACGCTCTCTGATCCTCTCTTGCCGACCATGTTACAAACCATTTTATTGACATTGATTTCGAACAGGGAGCTCCATGTCAACCCTTAATACATCCCCTAGAACACCACGTACACCATCCACTCCCAACGGGCCGCAATCCAGAAGCCAACTAGTTCCTACTAATACCGTCTCGACAAGCGATGGCATCACAGTAAGGGCGCGTATCGACCCTACTCTTACCGTCGACGACGTCATACGACAACTCTGTGTCAACTTGAAGATCAAGGAGCCTTCTTCACACTTTGCTCTCAGAGATGATTTGGACGACCTCGTTACCAACGAGAATCTTAGGAAGAAGATCAGAGCAAAGGTTCATCTAAGGTGAGGCGAATGTTGGTTGCCAGAGCTTTGCTTATCATGCATCATCAGGCTTGTGGATTCACCCGTTCGCGAAGCCCGAGAAACGGCCGAGAGGCTTAGGAACATCACTGACAAGAACTTGCGGAAGACATTGTTCTCGTTGCAGAGGCACATACGTGTTGGTATGGATCCTATTTTCCGAAGAAAGTACTGAAATCTAGCTCAGGAAGAACAATTCGCGAAAGAGTTTCTAAGCAATGGTGGATTGGCAAGCCTGGTTGATGTCATCCATGCAAGCACAGGAAATACTCTCGCGGTGAGAGGTCACGGCAATGCGAACGCGACTATTCTAACGCACCTGCCAGTATGCTTTGACATCAATGCAGAATTTAATGGATCTTGATTACGGTTGGTCAGACCTGGACGAGGCGTTCATATTAGCAGTCGTCAAGATCTTGGCATCGTCAAACTCCTTAATCAACGTCTGTCGTCCTGCCACTGCAATTCTCAAAAAACTGGTCGAGGCAGACCCCATAAATTTTCTGACCACCAATCTACCCAGCTCTAGCCGAAGTCCGCCAGCAGTGCCTGCAGGTTGTGTTTACAGATATGGATTCAAAGTCGTATTCCAACAAATGCAAATGGAACCAGGCCTCCTTGAAACAGTTGTAAATAGATTTGGAAGTGCAGACACGGCAATGGTTCAACACAGGTACGTTCTCAACCTTTTTTCAACTGGCTGGCTTAATTATTTTATTTATTGTCTAGCATGATGTTCATTAACTCGCTGTTATCTCACGCCGGCGATGACTATTGGGACGAGTTCATAAGGGAGTTGGAGTCGTTGGATATCCGAAAGGCTGTAGTCGTGCGTCAAACCTTCAGCTCTTGTTTCAGAATACTAATTATATCATGAAGCAACTCATGTCTTTGCATACAATTGATGACTTGACATCATGCATCCTTGATTTCCAAGCCAACTTTGTTCGAATCGCTTATCGTAAAAAGGCAACTGTCGTGGATCCTGACGAAGCTCCCGAGCATGAGAGTGCACTCGAGTCCATATGGATCGATAGCAAATTAGAAGAGGAAGTAGATAGCGATGGTCAAGTTCTCAAATGGCGCAAACTTGGCTTCGAGTCTGAGGATATAATTCACGAATTTGAGGATGTGGGGCTACTAGGCTTGGAATGTTTGGTGCGTGAGGACCTTTGTAAAGAAAAGTTCCAAATTAAGATAGTCTCCCGACAGCAAAGACTTGTTCACACTGAACCGGACTTCTCCAGGGTCAGGAGCTCTGCTGAAGATCGGAATATATCACTGATATTGATTTAGCTTGTTCTCGAGCAACTGAGTCGGCCTCAAGAGCGACGATGTCCCCTTGCCAAAGCATCTAATGAAGTGGTTGACCTACTGGCGGATCATTGGGAGATTTTTGGTCCCGGCTGTGAGTCTGAAACGTGGCAAGCTGTTTCCGTCTTGACCAAAGTATCCAGACACGACCTCAACCGCATTCCAGCCATTATTACTGGAATTCTACAACGTTCACTGCCTTGCCACTCACTTTTTCTTGCGTATGTGGGCAGAAAGCGGAGCTGCTGTCGGTGACTTTAACCGTGTCGTTGCACTCGTTCGCAGCCAGTACGTGTCCCTAATATGCAGTTGGGAATAGAGGTGCTAACCAACATTAGAATCAAGGTAGCGCTGCGAGGTGAGCATGTTCGGACGTGGGAAGAGGTCGAGCGTGACTTCAACGAATGTGAATACAAGGCTCTGAGGGACCGTCAAATGAAAGAACTGGAGCTTGAGGACGACTTTTTGAACAAAGTCCCTGTGCGGTATGTTCGGCCACACCATTCTGAAGTCTTTCGAGCTGATGCTTACCACTGCAGCAATCTGCGGTTGAAACTGCACAAGGAATCCTATGAATTCGTGAGACAGCAGCGGATACACTGCCTAACGCAAGGTGCCTGGTTCGTAAACGCAGCTTCCCAGTCAATGGCGGCCAAGGAAGCTGTCCGTCGGCCTAACAAGCCATGGCGGTTTATGCGGCTGGTTTGTAATCACCTTGTCCTCATAGATGTCGAGATTAACTTCAAATTTAGGATCCCAGCCACAAGTATTTGTACTACGTTGATAGCGCGGTCAAGTTTCCGATCCGACGCGGAACTGAGGATCTTCCCGAAAGAATAGAAGTGGCATTGATCAGCGAGATCGCTACGATGACTGGTGCGCCATCACCGAACGTGTTACGAGATCAGAATGATCTTCCGCCCGGCAATACACTCGAACCATCTCCGCTTTCGTTTTCTTTACTAAGTATCCACGAAGGATCTCTGGCGGATCTGGTTGCGCCGGACTTGTCGCGTTGGGCTGACTGGACGGACGGATTGAACATGCTCCGTAAGGACGGCGGACACGTAGCTTCGAACGAGACAGCAGGATTTGTCAATGCACTTACAGAAATCGGATTGAAGATTAAACTATTAGGTGAGTGTCACCTCAAATTTCAATTGAACTCATTCTGACCCAAATTCAGATTTATCTGGCGAGATGGTCGATATACCCAACGGTCAAGTGGCTGGACCACCACCGATGAATACGGATTTCTTCTTCGCGGACTTGAACTAAATTGGTGTTCCCGTTGACTCTACGTATTTTTATACCTATTAAAATGTGCTCCCCAGAGTCTTTAACAAAACAAACAATACTAATGGGTGTTCAAATAAGATGTAAAAGTGCAGTTGATGCAATGCTGGTGGTATACTGTGTGATGTATGTGGATGCAGTATCGATGCGAGGGATAAGGCAACGGGGGTTGAACCCGGAGCACATAATACAATCAAAGCAATAAAATGACAAGAAAATAATACAAATTTGGTTGGGGTGCAAGATAACGGACTTAATGTCCATTGATACCATTTGCGGCGTTGGTGCTGGATTTTATCGTTTGATATTGGGCGGCGGCTTTCCAGAAGGGCGCAAAGATGGCTTCGGAGTCATGGAAGTCGTTATGCACGACGTTCACTAGGTAAGAAGTTTCTATGAGATCCGTGATTAGTTTGCGCGTGGGCGAATCTGGTTCGTAGAGTAGTGCCCATTGTTGGCCGAGTTCATAGGCCTCATCCTGTAATCAAGTTGAACAACACGAGGCAGATAAGGTTTACTGCAATTCATACCTTCCAGGCCATGAAGCTGACGGCTTCAACAATTGTTGGCTGGATGATTTCCTTGCCGGGGAAGACACCCCACGTCACAGCGTTGGGGCCATCAGAACGTGTGTTGGTCCTCAAGTCACCACGTTTGTTGATGACGTAGTACGTGATATTATTGTCCTTATCTAACTGTTCGAGAAGAAGGGATAGGAGCGTGGGTTCTACGAAGAACTCGAGGTACGCCTGCGCGCAAGGTCACCAGATGTCGCTTCCTGCAGGGAAAAGAGGACGTGCCTTTTGGTAAACATAGCCGTTGCTGGGACCCCAGCCAAAGACTTTGTGATCACTTCTGACACCGTTAACTGCAGGTTGGGAATTTATCGTCAGGAAGCCGAGACGGTTCATCTGAGCAAGCTGCTTAGTGATAACCGAGGTCTCAACCGCAGGTGGTTGATCTGACCACGGGAGCGCCTTCAATTCATTTGTACAGAAGCGAGCAAAAAGCGAGCGAATGTCGTCAGAGGTGGTCGGATGTCCCCACAATTTCAAAGCATCCTCTTTCTGTTAGCAATGGAACTTTAGCCACTTCACAGATAAGGAAAATCGGACTGTACCGTTTGCTTTATCCATACGCCGTATCCGTCAAGTTCTCCATAAGCAGGACTACGAGAGTCACCGAAACGACCATTCGGATATTCATCCCAGTTCTCCGTGCGTGACAAGTACGACTTGGTTCTGTTTGCCCAAAAGATAGGGCGAATTGTTTCTGTACGTCTGCTTGGGGTAAGGGACTGCACAGAACATTAATGTATCGTGGACTCGCAAACAACTGCGGCATACCTGTCTCCAAGGCAAGGGTTTGAGGATCTCCACTCGAGGTACGAAATTCAATTCTTCGAGCAGCATTTTAGTTCCTTTTTCTAGATTCATGGTATAGAAATGCAGCCCCTTGATCCCAAGGTTTGAATCTAGGATTTTCCTGCACATGTCCACCACCAATTTTGTACCTAACTCTCTGACTTTTTCATCGTCATTTTTGTACGGCTCCAATACATCCATCCATGGCTGGGGTATCACAGTCTTTGCCAAACTCGTCGCACGCATGAACCCGTTCCATGTCTGGATAGGGGCGATACCAGGAATAATTGGAATCGTGATCCCCGCCTCACGCACGGCTTTCACCCAGGAAAAGAATACGTCCACGTCATAGAACATCTGGGTAAAGATGAAGTCACAGCCCACTTCGATCTTTTCTTTGAGCCATTGTATCTCTTGATCACGCTCTTCCGGCGGGAGAAGCATATGCTGGGGGAAACCAGCGATAGCGATGTCGAAGTAGTCGCCATATTCGCGTCGTATGTGCTTCACAAGATCGATACCATGTACGAAGCCACCTTCGACGGCTTCCCATTCGTCCTTGCCCATTGGTGGGTCACCGCGAAGTGCCAAAATGTTACGGCAACCATGCTGCTTCGCTTCCTGTGGCGATGGAACGACGGAAATAAGCGCGGGAACGATTTGATGTGAGTGAGAAAAGATCAACTGGCGATGATAAAATACATACTCGCAAGGCGATATCGACTTTTTCCTTCGGCATGTTAGTGCACGTCAAGTGCATGCATGTCTCTAGCCCGATGAGGCTTTGGCAAGTCTTGACCATTTCGGATGTCAACTCGGATGTCCTTCCACCGGCATTCCTGTCATATCGGCATGAGAGACATATGACACGGGTGGAGATAGGAGACTTGCCAAGTAATGTCTATAAATTCGGGCCCAAGGCCTCTCATGCGTTCTATACGATCTAGTAGGTTTTGTAAACCCTGTTAGCGAAGGAGATGAGAATAGCGTCAGCACGACTTCTGTGATCTGAATACCTGAGCGGTCCTCGGAGGAAAGTATTCGAACGACCACCAAATTCTGTCCTTGCTTTCGGATTGCTGTATTTTCTGAGTGATCTTCATGATGGAAAGGGATGTGTAGGTGAGTTGAAGGTTGAAGAGATGAGTGGAGACTGTAAAGTGGAAAGACGGATAATTTTCACGTCATATTTATTATTTTCATTTGACCACGGTCCAAAAGGGTTATTAGGATCGGCTAGCTAACTATTTTACATCTTTGTTACTTCGCAATCAGACACATGGCTCAACCCTGCTTCGCATCCGTGGCAAGAAGCATAACACAGGTCCCAAACACGGTTAACGAAACGATGGTAAGCATAATGATGTGCCCTCTTAGACAAACTTGAGCATGCAATCCGCGCAAGCCGTTCATTTATCACCTACTTTGGTGCACTAAGAAAGGCCCTTCCGGTCCGCAAGTCTCTGTGTCCTCCAAAAAACTCCCAAACTCCACCGATTATCGTAATGATGCCAGCAACATACAAAACGATCGACGATGGTAATCCCAATTCCTCGTAATCGAATCCTCCATTGCCAGACGGATTGGGAAAAAGACGGGTTTTAAGAAGGAAAGAAGATGAGAGAAGGGATAAGAGTAAGGCTAACTTGAGATGAGACAGCAAATTGCGCTCGAGCATGCAAAAATCCCTGGCCGTACTCCCCTCATTCCGTACGAGCGTCAAGGGCATCGGGACTCGGAAGAGTTCGCAGGGGAGGTATTTTACCATCACATGATCTGGCGCGTCCGCCTTTATTTGTTATTTGTTTGGACAAAGTTGACTTTACAACTGGGACCCACAAGACACTCATTTCACGATACGACAACGACAGCTACGACCTTGAGCACACTTTAACGATGGGCTTCCTCAAACGCTTTTTCTCTCTTAAGTCTATCGGAAGCAAAAAGAAGCAGAATAAAAAACAACCGAAGCAAGATGAACGACAAGAACAACAGGGACGCCGTCAACTCGTCCTGAACACTAACGAGGAACTGCGGGTTTTGGATGACCAGGAGCACGAGGCTGATGTTGGCCGACTTCTACGCTCCTCATCGGCCCGCTACGCCGTTGTTTCAGAGCTTGATTATACGTCGTTCCCTCCATTGCGTAGGTTCTATCTCATATGTATGAAGTCTGGCGGTACTAAAAATGGGATGCTTCAGCTCACCCCATTAACAACGTAATACAAACACCCGCTACTTCGACAGCCAGCTTAACAAGCTCAAACGCAAGTCATCGCGGGACTTATAATGTGCAAGTGCACCAGCGTAAACGACATACCTCCACCGAATTTCCATATGCGAATCGCCATCTGGATGACTTTAAAGTAGCTCAACGTACTCGAGGTGCTACTGCTCCACCTAAAGAACATTCCCATTACCTTGGACTTCGGTCAGACCCATCGGTTGCCAGCCTTCTGGACCTCTATGATGACCATGGCCGTCTCCCTGAGAACTTGTTCTCAAATAGTCCGAAGAAGCCTTCACCCGAGGTGAAACAAGGACGTGCGCAGACCCGTCGCAGTGGATCAACATTACGCCAGTTACTTGGCGCCAAAGAAAAATCAGATAGTAACGCCGACCTCACCGAAAGTGACATATCATGGGCTGAACGATTTCTCAGGTGCGCCCATTCTTTATCTTCGCTGCAATCAATTAACTCTCAGTAATAGTGAATTCGATAGTCTTTCTTCTCAGTCTTCTCATCCTCACACGCCAGCTACCCCTCGTGCTACTTTTGTTGATAATCGTTTGCGACGAGCTACGGATCCCGATCTCTCAATGAGCACCGTGGATAATCCTGCCATCAGCTCGATGGAGGTAGAGCTTAGCATAGGTAGCAATTCGTCCGTAAATTTGGATTCCGTCGTCGAAGGCAATGGGCCGTACATCAACTCTACATCAAGATCACCAAAACGAGCCTCACAGGTATTCACATTTTTGACGCAGAAGAGGCAATCAAGCGTACGCGATGATGCTGGTCGATGTCTTCCCAAAGCATCTACCATGTCTCGCTCTTTATCTGCCGGTAGCTCGATACTTTCTCAACAGATATGTATGGACAATGCATCAGAAATTTCTGGGGATTCTTCCAATATCCCTGCGACACCTATACCAAAACGCAACGACACCCGAATCCCTCAGTATGCAGCGCACTCGCGTCGCCATTCATCCTCTCTCAACGTCTTTACTTCTACTCGTATCCCTTCACCTACCCCTGATCGGCCCCGCTCGGCTGCATCCCATGCAGGATCTGATCGATTCAGCTGCTGTGATGATATTCCCGAGAACGAGACGATCCATCGGGACAAAGAACATACAAATGAGGTCAAAGTGCTTATGACCGGTCCCACCAAGGTCATCGTGACAGCTCCAACACCTTCAGGTTCTCATGGTACACCAAGTCGTATACCACGGGGTTCTCGTATGCCACCGAAAAAACGCTCGTCAAGCAGCATTAAGCAACGACCGCTTCTGACGGAGTGCTCTAACTCGGGTTCCTCCCCGCCCGCTTCAACAAAGGATGGTTACACTCATATTTCCCGACCATATAAACAACGCCGTCGCCGGACATCATCCAGCTCTTCTCGTGTTCGTGGAGCCTTAGTTTCCCGTGGCATAGAAAGAAATAAGGGCAAACCCGATGCCGTATCAAAGAAGGCGTCACTTTACACTCGGGAGAAAGAAAATAGATCAGCATTGTCGGTCAAAACAGATCTTCCTTCTACCCCAATACGCTCTCATTCATCTGCATCTGACACGCGGTCGCTATTTCGGGCCATTGTAAGCCCCGGCGGATGCCGTCTACCAAGCGCACCAAATTCTTCGCCAGCTTCATCATCAGAGCTATCGCCCGTCGGCCGTCAGCTGATGATGGATGTTCGGCAACAACGAATAAAGGCAAGAGAAGCCGAGCGCGAACGAGGCAAACGGCGAGGTGAAAGGCATGGTAGTGCATATGTGGCCTAGGACATCGTCTCTTTTTTTCTGTCCCTTTTTTATTACTCTCTATTTTTCCCGCTCTCATTCTCGTCAGGTTTTGACTTCATTCCGTGTTTCTGTACCCTCAATCGCATGTTAGTCTCAATAGCTGTTGTATACTCGTCTTCTCCAGCTCTCCTCGCATTTGTCTCGTCGCTATTCTTTATGGACATTCACGAATTTGCGATTCACGTTTGCAGGACAAATGTTCAGTTCGTAGACACTGTGCTTTGACCGGAATGAAATACATTCACGAGTTCACATGTACAACCACCACTTTTGATCCACAATAACATTTCCCAGCGCGTATATCGACCCGCACGCTCCCCGGAAGCGACGGGGGGTTTGCGCTGTACGAAGCAACATGGGAAAATCAAGTGACTGTACATGGTGCAACTACTCCTGGACAATGACGCAGATGTCAACTTGGTAGGAGGGTACTACGGATCTGCATTGCAAGCGTCCTCGAGCCGGGGATACGTGTCGACGGTGGAGCTGTCACTCAGACACGGTGCAGATGTCAACTTGGCAGGAGGGGAATATGGATCTGCATTGCAGGTGGCATCGGCGTACAAGAGTCACATACCAATAATGCAGCTGTTACTTAGACATGGTGCAGATGTCAACTTGGCAGGAGAGAAGTATGGGTCTACCTTAGTTGCAGCATCTGTCAACAGTGCAACTGCTGCTAAAACACGGAGCAGATGTCAACTTTAAGCTTGGAGGAGAGGAATATGGATCGGCATTGCACGAAGCTTCACGATATGTATGCTACGAGAAGGATGACGTTGACTTCACCCTGCGGAGGAATTTAGCTACAGATACCGACTTAATGGAGCAGATGTCAACATGCGAGGAGGTGAATATGGAACTGCCTTGCAAGCAGCATCGCAATGCGGCCACAGGCCAACAGTGTAACGGCTACTGGACCATGGCGCAGAGGTCAATATCGAAGGAGGGAAGTATGGGTCTGCACTGATTGCGGCAGCCTCCAAAGGTTTTGTGTCAATTGTAAAACTGCTAAAGGACCACGAAGCGGATGCGCACATTAGGAAAAAGCGGAGGTTTTGATAATAATGTTGGATGAATAGCGACGTGTCATAGCTTTTAGGCTCGAACTCTGAGATCTCCAAGGTGCTTCTCGCGAGCGTGACAGTTGAGTCCCGTTTTGCGCGTCACGCGGGTGTACGACGCGTCCAAGTCATGTCCGACAAAGCCATCATTGACTATTTGACAAAGCAGTTGTACATCGAGAGGAATATCGTAAGACCAAGCATTCTATATATTAAGTACTCTAAACGTCGAGCCGGCTTTCCAGGTAACATATCGTTCACTAAGTCGCGAGTTCGGTATTCACGTCAATATTGCCAAGAAGTAAAACACAACGCGTCTTATATGTCCGATTCGTTAACGCTAACCTGGAGTTTCATCAACGCAGTGAATTGGCCAAGTTCCACGAGCAGGCTCCTTCTCTGTCGCACCCAGTCGAGAGTTTTGCCACTTATTTCGTCACTGGAGAGTTGCACACTTCGGCAAAGACCCTTTCTCAAGATGATGATGACGATAATCCGTATATAGACGATGAAGAAGATGCTCAGAAAAAAGCTGATAGCGATTTTGAGTACGGTGGTTGTGAAAAGGTGAAGCAGGTACAAATGTCGTTAGTAAGTGAAGAGAAGCTTGAGGGTATGTGCTACTAGCCATCTGGGTTACGAGGTCCCAAGCTAACTAAGACTAATAGCAACGAAGGCGCATTATAGAAAGGTTTACTCTGTCCATGTATACAGTCTTACACCTTCACCTCTGCGTGTACGTGAAACAGCATATATGCGTTTATTCCCTTGGCCAACGTGTTTGTTCAGGAACCCAGATTAATATGTACGGTCGCAGAACAGGTGCGAGAGGCGGATAGCAAGCGGAGTGTCGAAATGGCTGCAGCCATCGGCAGAATCATTAATTCAACGATACAGGTAAATGGCCCGACTCTCCGGCGTTACGGTATCTTATAATGTTCTCCCAAGTATCCTGTTGCCGGTCCATCAAAACCAAAGCAGGTTGTGGTTCCCAAGCCACCGGAAGTTAAGCCGAAGGTACCGCCGGTTACCAAAGCGGAGAAGCAGCAGGACAAACCCAAAGAAGAACCAAAGCCTACTGAAAAGGGAAAGGAGAAATTGAAGCCCGCTGGCTCGGGTAAACTTGACTTTTTCAAACCCAAAGTAAAGGAAACGAAGAAGGAAGAGACGTCAAAGGCATCGGCAGTCAAGACGTTCTTTAGTGTTCCTAAGAAAGAACAGAAAGATGCAGTTGCGACTACAGTGTGTCTTGCTTCTGACAATAATGCCGCTGATAGTAATGGCCTAGTAGCGCGGGACGAAGCGAAAATCGATAGCTACAAAGTCCGAGTCGGAGGACGATACGGGTTCGACGTCTACCGTGCCGTCGAAGCCTATATCCAAGTCGAAAGCGCCAATAAAAGCAGAACTGGGACGGGCGCCCTCTATATCCAACGTTTCATCAAAGCCTGCCGCTAAATCGATTGGACGGACATCATCGACGTCCGGCGTCAAAGTTAAGGGCGCTGTCATTTTGTCTGACGAAGAGGCGGATGCACCCCTTGTATCGCGTCGCAAAAGCAAAGCCAGAGTTCTAACTAAGGTGGTTAGTGATATCGACAGTGAGGCTGAGAATGAAGCACGCGCGCTCATGGATATCGATGACGGTACGTCTGCTAACATTGTAATGTCATATGTGTTATCATAATATTCGTCACAGAACAAGTCACAAAAGCATCTCATGGCCATTCCAAGCCCCAAGACGGTATAGTGGCGCAAGATGCCCACGATGATGGAGATGTAGATATGGAAGAAGAAGAAGTACCTAAAGCGAAGCCCAAACAACGTAAACCAAGGAAAATTGTTCCGGTAGGTCGGAACGGTTTGAAGAAGAAAAAGGTGATAAGAAGTCGCACGACCGCTGATGAAAAAGGCTATATGGGTAAAGTGGTTATGATTGTGGGCAAGAGAATATACATATTGACTGTTTGCAGTTACAGAGGACTACTCGTCGTACGAATCGGTGGAAGAGGGAGAGGCTGAGGCACCAGCGGCGAAAGGAAAAGGGAAAGGCAAGGCAAAAATGAGTGAGGAAGAAAAGAGTGGAGCGAAAGGAGGAAGGAAACCAAAAGGGCAAGCAAGTCTGGCCAGCTTTTTTGGGCCACCCAAATCAAAACGATAGCAAATTAATTAATTATTAGCTTTGTTTATTTACGGACACAACCACCATCGGTCCGGTTCCTGGCACGCTACTTGTACTGCCTGCGTTTGTCGGACCTTGGCCGTGTCTTTTCTTCTCACTCTCTTCAACCGAAACCTTTACTTCCTCCTTATCGCGAGCATATCACAGTGAAGATTACTCAACCAACATGGTTCAGACATATGGCGTCGGGCGACGTCTTTCCTTAAACGTAGTGCCAGGCAGGGGTATCAGCGAGTCGAGTGCTCTTCTTTCTGGCCTCGAGCACGAGTCCGACGGACATGCGGACATTACAAGCTGCATAGGCAACCTAAGTAATACCATCATAGGCACAGGTATGTAGCCCACATAGCCCTGCGTAGTCGATGACTCACCGTATCCCAGGAATGCTCGCATTTCCTTTGGTGCGTCTTGGGGATTTTAGTAGTAGGAAACTCTGCTAAATGCAGTGCAGGCGATGGCATCGGCGGGGATAATACCTGGGATAATAACTTGCTTGTTCTGCGGCTGCATTTCGGCGTTTGCTTTGTATCTTTTATCATTGTGCGCTACCAAGACGCAACATCGGCGGTCTTCTTTCTACGCTGTAGCTCAGCTTACGTATCCCAAGGCTGCTGTATTTTTTGATGCAGCAATTGCTATCAAGTGCCTTGGAGTATCCATCAGGTCAATCCCCACCCCCACTTGCGTACTAACATGGTCTGATTTCATGACACAAGTTATTTAATTATCATCAAGGGACTAATGCCAAATGTCGCCGCTTCTATATACCATGATCTCATTTCACCGAAAATGGATCCTCCCGCCTGGGCGCTCAATGGAAGTAATTGGCTGTTGATTTTCCTGCTTGTTCTCGCTCCTTTATGTTTTCTCCGCCAATTGAATAGTTTGCGCCATACGAGTTATATTGGATTATTTGCAGTTAGTGAGTTGATGGAATTATTCCTGTGGCATGAACTAACATACTGTACAGTTTACTTGGTTACGATTGTTATTACTTGCTACTTCCGACCCATAGATGATATGCCAACCCGTGGGGAAATAAGCCTCGTTCATTTTACCCCTAATTTTGTGTCGACATTCCCTGTACAAGTATTTGCATTCACGTGTGCACAGAACGTAGGTGATTTTTTGATCTCCAATTTCGCGCGCTCAGGACGAATTATGACAGTTGTTCCCTCTTTATAATGAGGTCAGAAGCAATACACAACCTAGAATGAATATTATTATTGGCGGTTCTATTGGAAGCGCAATTATTACCTACGAAATTGTTGCCATTTTTGGTTACCTAACCTTTGGCGATAAGGTGGGTATTGAGTCATACAACGCGCTGCCCGGGATGACGGTATGTCTTCTAATAGGTTACCGCGAATATCATTGCAATGTATCCATCGTCTTCCCTGTTTATTGCCATCGGGCAACTTGCGATCGTTATTCTTGTGTTATTCTCATATCCCCTTCAAGTGCATCCTTGCCGCAATTGCTTAGACAAGGTATTCCATCTTGACCCTGTCCAAGAGAAGAGGATGGTGGTCGATGAAGACGAGTCGATTGCGGACAATGCGCACGCAGAGAACGAGATGTCCACGTTGAAACATTCCCTCTTGACAACAACTATCGTTACGCTCGGCTTTGCCACGGCGTTCGTGGTAGATGACTTGAGACTAGGTAAGCAGATGGCAGTGTGAATTGAATATGTGCTAACGGCTGCCGCAGTGCTTTCCTTTGTGGGTTCGACAGGTTCCACGACCATTTCATTTATTTTGCCCGGTTTATTGTATTGGAAGGTAGGAACCAAGGTTTTCTGTGTGCGGGCATATTTGACAGGAACACAGCTTTCGCGGGGAGATTCAAGCGTGAGGTGGCTGAATCGGGCTGCGCTGGTACTGGCTATATATGGGATATGTGTATGTGTATTCTGGTGAGTATGTGTGTGCGATATTAGTTGGGGGAGATGCTGACAAGAGACGACAGTCTTGGGTTTAATGTGTATGGATTGATGATACAGCGGGGAAAGGTTACAGTAGATTAATTGTAGATTTACCCACGACTAAAGAGATCTCAGAACACGCTCCTTCTTTTCACCCCTGACCTGATGTCCTGACGCTCCCTCCGTCGCTGCCAACCTTCTCCCTATGCAGAACTACTCGCCTCCCAGTCCTCCCTCCAGAGGTGCCACCCCAAACTCAGCCTCAGCCGGTCCACCTCTCTCTGCCCCCACCCCCTCCCACTTACCATCCCCGCAATCGCCGGATTATCCTTCTTCTCTCTCAATTTCTGCTGCTCTAAATGGCTTTGTACAACATCAAGACACATCCCCAACACCATCCACCCCAGAACCAAATCCTGATGTAGACCCACAAATAGTCGAGGCCCTCAAAAGTAAAGACAGAATATTCGTTTTAAAAATGGGTGAGACGATGGAGAGTCTTATTAGAGAACCCTCGTGAGTCTTTGTCTGTTCAATACTGTCGTGCAGCCTCCAGAGTTTCTGCCTACGAATAATTCATCGATACCAACATGATCTAACATGACGACAGAAAAATCCGCATGGACGTCACCGCAGCCACGTCGTACCAACGCATGCTGGTCCACCGTTGCGCGAGCTTCTATAAAACGTCGCTCGAGGTGGATCAAGTCACCAAAGCCTTTTGTATTACGCTCTTGCCCGATAGTCGGATGTACGTTGACCTTGTTCGCGACTCGTCTTGTTCTAACATCAGCTGCTAGCCCTGAGCGCAAGATATCAGATCTTGTTCCTGCGGAGCCGGCGCCTCAGCCAGCAATCAAGATCATGCAACGGACATCCCAAGACAGAAAACCGAAATCTCAAGCAGACTCGGTGGCAGGAGATGATTTAGAGCTGTCCGATGTTGAGCCTTCAGAGACAGGGAGCTTAGGAGGCAGAAGCACTTCTACAAGCGGCCACACGAAGAAGCGCCCTACTATTGAAGAGCGGGAGGCCGCATACAAGGAGGCACGGTCTCGAATATTCATGGGCTTTGAGGAGAAAGAGAAGGGGAGCATGAATGCTAGCTCCTCAAGTCTTAGTCTTACCTCCAGCTCTGCTGGCGCAGGCAGCAGTGTTGGTGATTTGGAAGAATCTAGCTCACCGACAACAGAGAGTGAGTGGTCAGCATCTAATGTACGGGAGAACAGGAAAGACTTTAGGCGGGGTTCTGGTGCCTCATCTTCGCGCAACGGATTACCTAACTTCAGTGGTCCAACCAGTGTGCGCAACTCTCGTGCCTCCTCCCCTTCATCGTCTTTCAAATTTGCCTCGATATACGACCCAACTCCGTCCACTTCTTTTTATGATCCTCACGGAGCCTATCCTGAACCATTAAATCCTGGCTATCACCCTTCACAGTATCCTGCACCTTATCCGCCCCCAGGACATCCATCCAATATTCCTTTTACACCTTATCCATTTTATCCACAGTATAACCCGTATCCACCGCCTCCGCAACCTCAGCAACACCCTATCGAAGGCATGCTTCCAACAAATGGCGACATGTATGGTAACCCAATGGGCCACGGGAATAATTTCGTATGGCAGAACCCAAATCCACCTCCCCCGCATATGCAGCACTCCCAACCTCCTATGCAACCTCACCCAGGTCCAAATCAAATGATTAACGCTCCGCCACACCCAGGGCAAGGTCCTCGCCCTCCATTTATGCAGTATCCCGGCCCACCTTACCCTTATCCAATTCCCGGTTACTATCCTCCGCCGAATCAAATGGCACCACCGTTGCCTAATCCACCCCCACTTCCTGTTTATGACATGTCTAGGCCTCCAAATGGGTCTGTAGGACCTCTCAACCCTGGCCGTCCAGTAATGAACAATGCAACGGGTGGACTTCCGAACAACGGCAGAAACCATCCCAGGGTCCCTCTTGGACCAAGTATGAATGGGATTTCCAAAGGCCGCTCCAGTACAACACGATCTTCTTGGAGTTATGGCCCAGGCGTTGGGACGGGCGGTTTTGCGCCTTCACAGCCTCCAGGAGATGTGGTTGGCCCAAGATTGAGTTCATCGCGTAGACAGGGTAGCGGTAGTGGCAGCGGCAGCGGCAGCTCGGGGTATAGCCGTACATCGTCCCTCAACGACGATGTTTCTTCGACGACCGTGAGTTGCATTGTTTAACGTCTCATTTATGCATACTGACTCATGCTCAAGTCATCCTCAACTACTTCTTCATCATCGAGACGAACATACACATCAACATCATCGCAACATCCTCTACCTGCTCGGCCTGATTGGGCAGTAGGGATTACACCTGCATCCAATCCCCTTCATATTCGACATCATCACGATCATTCCACGCGCCCAATGCCACCAGTCAATTCAATGCGGAATGGTAGTAACACTGGACCCCCAATTAACATGTCACTCCCTCCGTCGGGACCTGCCTCGTTGCCCCCTTTGCACCCTACAGATTTTCCACCTCTGACGTCTGCAGCGATACCTGAAAGACGCTCTCCTAATACAATGGGAGCATGGAGCAACTCGAACATTCGTTCTGTCCTTTCGCCTAATCAAGTGCTGCAGCAGCAACACCATCCGTCCGCAAAGCCCTACCCAAACTTTACGAACAACATGCCTATGCACCATTTTGACGAACCAGACAGGAGCTTTGAGCGGCCACCTCCCAAGGTTAGTTCTAAATCCTTCTTGTGATTAATGAATGTGATTCACATCTCGCAGTCTGCTGAACTCTACTAACCACAAGTCGGGCAAAAAGTTCCCAACCAACAATTCAGGCGGAATAATTCGGACCCAAGATTATGAGATGGACCAGGGACCCCAGAACGATGCTCTTGCTGAGCAGATGACTGCCATGTCGATTGGGGAGCAAGGATTACCGGTTGTTACTGCTGGAGCGCCACAAGAGTCGATTCCTATAGCAGCATTGACTATCCCGGCGTAGTTGTCTCATTCTTTTGGGTACATTACATCTGTCTATTACAATGTCATGGCTGTCGTATATCAATTTTTTCTTCTTGACGGTGTTAGAGCTATGAAATATAAGACTAATGTTGTATAAAATGTCCGTGATTAATTGGTACGAGTATAGAATCCAATAACATCCGATCACGAATTCGTACACGAGGCTCGATGTCAAGTGAATACCCTACTTCACACCGTCGTTGTTCGCAATGAGACGCTTTCCAGTCATTGACGTGGATAATAATCGGCCCCAAGTAGATCGCACAGCGCCTCTGACCATAGATCTGACTCTGGACAGTGACGAGGATGATCATAACATGATTGTCTCACCAGGGTCGTCACTAGCGCACATGAACTCATTGGCAAGCATCTGCCATCATCCGAGACGTGGTTGAGCGCTGACGAAGTGGTCTGATTAGAGATACAATCCATACGCAGGTCCTGGTATCTTCGCGCCTACTTCTCTCCCAGGTGTGCAGTCGAAGCGGAAGAGGCCGGGTACTAGTTCGTTCGCGGCATGGCCGCCTACAAATTCAAATTCATCGTCCAGCAGGCAAAGTGTCATTGTACTGGATGATAGTGAAAACGAGCTGGAGAGGTCATCCTCGTACAAGGTATGCAAGGCCGTATCTTGTGTTTGGACGTCATGTTTTTAAATTGTATTCTTTCGTGATAGAAATCCAGACAAGACAAAGATGACGACTTTGATATCGATGATGACTCGGAGGACTATGAAGGATGTCACGATGGATTTACGGCGAGCAGTGGTAGGGTGAGTTATTCTCTCATTCTGGAGTGATTATGATGGTTGTGCAACGTGTGATTTGATCTGTTTTTCTTCTTCAAACAAGTGGAAACCGCTTCCTGACGTGAAAAGGGAGCACTGGGAGGAGGACGGGGACTGATAGGATCGAAAAATCTATGGAAGTGGAGATGAGCGAAGTCTTGGATATGCTCAGCGTTGAAGCTGTTCTTCGGCCTACAGAGTCTCGTAAAAAGCGTGGTATAAGATCGAGCGCCCCCAACATAGCGATTGAAAAGTCTTTTGCTCCCGAGCAAGCGTCTTTCAAGATTGCCGCTCGTATGGCGTGGAATACTGGAGTGAGTACAGTGCCGCCGACTTGCAAATCCATTTCTCAACTCGACATAGCGCGAAGTTGCCGACCGGCGGCCTTCGTATCGCATGAATAATATCCACAATTTGCCTTTGCCGACAAGAACTCGGCGATGTTTTATGTTACCGGCAAGTGTCCATGGTCAAGCACTATCACCGACTTCAACCTTCAAACAATCTCCCGGATGTAAGTAACTTGATATTTTATTCACAGATCTAGTTCTACTGGGGAAAAATTTCCAGCCATCGCGAGAATCATCCAACGAGAAGGTTGTGCTGTAATTTGTAGCGCTTGTTTGGGTGGAACTCCGGATGATGAAGGTAACGTATTCCGTATTTATCATCCGGTGGATAGCTTACGTGCTTGATCAGAGGAAGAGATAAATGCGTATACACGCGATGGCGCTCTGATTGTCTGGCATGACGGCATGGAAGATATAATGACTGGCCATCGCCGGCGAATACCAGGTCGTCGTAAGTGATTCTTCATTCCCGCCCAATCAGATTGTAATAAAAATTAAAAATGATGCATGATGGCCAGCCGCGAATGGCTTGACGGAATTGTATAAACATTATACCGTCAATGACGTCAAGTTCGATCCAACCAGGCAAGTTTATGCCGCCTCATCAAAAATTTGTTCATTCATTACAAGTGAATGTCAGCACGTCCTTTGTTTCGTCTGGTAACGATAAGAAAGTTCGAGTGTGGGTGAAGGAAGATGATGATGAGAATGATTATGTGCAAAGTCGAGTCTGTACGTGAAGTGCTACTTGGTTGGGGGCCCTGGTCCGACCTCTGTGGAGTGTCACACAGTCAGGTTCCTTACGAAATCGCCTTTAAGCCCGGTACAAAGAAGCTGGCTGTCGCAGAAAAGTAAGCCCTCAGCACACGCATCCTGACCGTAGGCCGATTTTCCCTTAGGAGAATAGTTATCCACAGCGACTACGAGTCAAGCGCCGCGCGTTCAAATTTGGACTTATCCCCACAGGCAGCTGAGCATTGCGTTGGTGATATGATTTGGGGATTTGGTCCGACTGAGCAATATATCTATGCATCAAGCGAGCCAAAAGATGACAAATGCTTCGAGGGCTACCACAAAATTTTTGATGTCGAGAAAGGTGCTTCTTACGATCTGGATTCGAAGGAGGCAGGAGACTGCTTAGCCCTGACGCCTGACGGTTTGTACCACTACATTTTCGCGATGATTAGCAATGATATGGTTGATCGCAGGGTCCACTCTTGTCCACGCTTCTCGGGGGCCCAACAGAAAACATATTCTCAGGCTGTACGACGCCAAGCGCAAAAATGGATCCGCGGTTGAAACCGTCCACATGGATCATTTCCCGCAGATGCCAGTGTTGATGGGGAAGTAAATTCGATATCGATAAGTCCTGACGGAATCTACATAGCGATCGCAAGGATCGATAATCGCACCCATGTTTATGATTCTCGGAATATCAAGAAGGGGAAATTATTCGAATACGAACACACGGGCCCAAGCCTACTTCGTCCTGGTTCTGCCCCTTGCGGGGTTCCACGCGCGGTTTGGGCAGAAACAGAGTACAGTCGGCTCACACTAATCAGTGGTGGCATAGACGGTAAGTTAACGGGTACCGGATCAACCGTAAGTTAAGTTTGGACCGTCGACAACCTTTCTAGGCAGCGTTCGGTCATGGAATCCTTTGGAAGCGATAACATCTCCGAAGAATGGCATCATTCTGGCTCAGGTACAATCGGACATTGGCTATTTTAGCCTCGGTGATCGCACGAAAAACGAGCAGCAGCTTATCGTGTAAGTTTATGATTTGCGACTTCAAGTGTTGATTACTGATTATAATCAGTGGAGATACATCTGGGGAGGTCTCCATACTTAACAGTACAAAGACGTATTTTCAGCCCCTGTGACCCCCGATAGGAATGGTTTTTCTTCACAATACATGGAATATTATTATTAAGACGAAAGAAGAAAAAAAT
The DNA here is from genome assembly GCA_015039365.1 of Amanita rubescens. Taxonomy (NCBI): domain Eukaryota; kingdom Fungi; phylum Basidiomycota; class Agaricomycetes; order Agaricales; family Amanitaceae; genus Amanita; species Amanita rubescens. Next base: position 393,739 of record WION01000009.1, on the reverse strand, counting down.
AGGTGAACTCCCGTCACCCTACTGCACATTAAGCAGGTGAGAAAAGGGCTCCCGCGAAGGGCGCCGGTATCGTGACATCATCGCATCAAGCGATGGTAGCTAGTCAACAACAGGACAAGAGGAAATGAAGATGGATTAATACATTGGTCGGTCTACGAATAAGTAGTACACAGGCTCGGACGCTCCGTTGATATTAGTGTTAGCATGGCGATAGATGTTGTACAACTTGCTCCAATTTCATGACTAGGCTAGGCCCCATGTTTGAATAGTTATGTGAGGGTGGTGTTGGAAGGTCTTACCGAGGAATATGGTTGCAACACAAACGAGTAGACGTTACGCGTTACCGCTGGTCGTAGGTGCGGTTCCAAGGAAACCCCCGTGGATAGTGCTTCCAAAATTCATTCCCGCCTGCAGCAGGCTTTAGAGAATGTTGAGCTTGAGAAGGATCGACGGCGAACGTAGTTTACCTGGTTAGAGTAGGAACTAGTATCTAGTTGGTAAGATTTAGACAAGATCGGATATAGCTGATTTTTGGGTGATACGTACGAGACCGTAGGCACTCGAAGGCTGCAACGCCTGGGGCGTTACCAAGCTTGAAGGCGACTCTGTCCCCGACGGCGTAGTAGACGTTTTTCTGCCACTCGCTTGACAAGGCGTCGGACATTTGTGCGGAGAAAGATGTGATGCGATTAGGAGAGGTATGAAGATTATCGGAGTGCGAAGCAGTCAAGGGGATGGGATCGCGGAAGTATCGGGGTCGGGGCTTCATGATTGATTTGACTTTGACAGAGGGTGTTGGCCACCTGAGGGGCTCCGAATGTGTTACATATGAACATACAGAACAGAGCGGATCGTGTTCCGGGTACACGAGGCCGCCTGATAAACTTGTTTTCCTATGAGCTGTCGCTCACTACCGTAACAACGACAAATCCAATACAGTCGCAGACGACGGAGCATAAATTACGACACCGGTGGGCGCTAAGCGAAACAAAGGAGAATTGTCGTTCGCATGCAATTTATGTAACTTTTCCTCTATGCTCGGGAATGAAGCTCCATCATTGGCGGGTACCTCGCCGGCGTCTTCCGTCCCTTGTTTGTCGCTAAGGGTTTCGTCAAACACGTACCTGGCCAGTGTTCGTATGTCACCTTTGTTCCTGGGTTTAGACTTGTCCACCCAGCAGCTCAAGGCTCTTGTCTTGTCTGAACGCCTTACAGTCGTTCATGAATCCGCAGTGCGCTTCGACCACGATTTACCCCAGTACGGGACCGTCAATGGCGCTATCCTCGGCCCAGGCGATGGAGAGGTTACGTCGCCCGTTGCTATGTGGCTCGATGCTCTAGACCTCTTGATGGACAGGGTGAGAGCTGCTGGCGTCAATCTAGGCGCCATTTCAGCCATTTCGGGCGCGGGACAGGTTTTTTTCCCTTTGCGTAGCCGTTCATTTCCGATCTAACGCGGCTGGTGCAGCAACATGGCTCAGTCTACTGGTCAAAGGATGCACAAATTTCCCTTGCATTGTTGAAGAAGGAGAAATCATTAAGAGAGCAGCTGATTCCCATTGCCTTTTCCATTGTTAAATGCCCCATCTGGCAAGACTCCTCAACTACCGAAGAGTGTGAATTATTGGAGGCAGCCGTGGGCGGTGCGCAAGCCTTGGCGGACTTGACTGGTAGCAGAGCATATGAGCGCTTCACTGGAAATCAGATTGCCAAGGTGGTTGCAGTTGTACAATAGGACGCGTTTGCAATTGGCTTAATGCCATCAACAGATACGCCGCACGCAGCCCAAGGGATATGCTGCTAGCGCTAGAATCTCTCTGGTATCGTCATTCATTCATTCACTATTTTTGGGAGAGATTGCGCCCATAGAAGCCTCCGATGCAAGTGGTATGAATTTGATGAACATTCTCTCCTGTAAATGGGACGAGTCGCTGTTAGAGGCGTGCGGCGGGCCTGAACTTCGTGAAAAGCTTGGACCAGAACCCGTTACAGGGGGAACACCGTTAGGTGTTATCCATCGATACTGGGTAGAGCACTGGGGCTTCAATCCTGGCAAGTGCACTTTCACGCTTTGCGCGTCCAAGAGGGTGTCTTATCGATGTTCTATGTAGAATGTATAATTGCACCATTCACGGGTGACAATCCGGCAACAGTAGTAGCGTTGTCCGCGCCAGGAGACGCGATTATGTCCCTCGGGACTTCCACAACGTTCCTACTATCCATCCCACCGAGCAATATACCTCCTAAAAGGTTTACAACATCTCATTTGCTTTCACACCCAACGGATGTCCGTGGACAAATAGCCATGTTATGTTACAAGAATGGCGCTCTCGCCCGGGAAAATGTCCGAGATCGGTTCGCAAATGGAGATTGGAATGTATTCAATGAATTAATCGAGGCAACACCTCCGGGAAATGGGGGATACCTGGGAGTATATTTCCCATATCCCGAGATTATACCTCCAAACATAAAGGGAGAGTACTTTTTCAAGTTTTCTGCTACTGGTGAAAATTCCGGGCCAAGTTCAATACCCATTCAAGATTTTCCGGCAAATGCTTATCCTCGCGCGATTCTCGAGTCACAATTTCTTTCCATATTGTCCAGGTTAAAAGCAATATTGCCTGACAACGTACCACCGCTACGACGCCTAATTTTGACTGGTGGTTCCTCAGCAAACCAGACCATCAGGCAACTTGCAGCGGTGCGCGTGTAACGCTCATGCAGCTCCACATACTAAGACAAAGTTTACATAGGATATTTTCAATATGGACGTGTACACTACTGGCACAAAAGAAGCCGCCGCTATGGGGGGTGGACTCTTGGCGAAATATGCCTGGTGGAACAGAACAAATGCAAAGTTCGCTACGCTCGAGGAGATGATGGAAGGAGAAGTCGTTGGATTACAGTGCATGGCAATGCCGCGATCCGAGATCAGCAGGGCATATGAGCAGTTAGTGGGCGTTTATACCAACTGTGAAGAATACGTTGTCAAGCAGGCGGTTAGTAGCGTAGCGTAATGTCAGGGGCGTCCAAGTAGCGCGCATACGCTTGTTCCCGGTTGGACCATTCTTTCTTGTCTTCCGTCCTGTGGCTCTCGCTCGGCACCACATCAACTCCATGTACTTCGGGCCTGTCATCCCTCTCAAAGGCGTAATTTCACTTTGGAAATGAAGCGCAAGGCGGAAGAATTGGATAGGGGTGGCAAAGCCGCTAAATTCAACGCGACTCAAACAACCAGAGGCAGGATCAAGCAGTTCTCCTGCGGGAAAAAGCACCCAGCAATCTGGCCAAAAACAAGGGTCGACGCGGTCGTCGTCGAGAAGAGCCAGCAGAGGGGGGAGAATCCACAGAAGTTAGAACCAGAAGGTTGCGAAAATAAATAATGGTCGACGCGTAGTGTAGGGAACAATGCAAACAGGGTAGGAGTCTGGAGCTAGGTACAGCACAATTATGTATACAATAAATCTAAGCGTGAATGAGGTATTGGGTGATGGAACAATGTATCCATTGGTATGACTGGTGGAAAGAATGAACCAATAGTCAACCGTCAAAGCTGTCTGCTGCGACATATGTCGTCCGCACTGGCAAAGCGCCAGCGTCCTACCTCCTCGCCTGCAAACAACGGTGGCCTATTCTTCAGGTCTTCCCAAGTAACCGACCGCTCCTTCGCATATTCTGCCAACTGTATATCTGCTCCTGCATATTCAGCATCGTCTGTCTGAGATGAAATCATTAATAGAAGCTAATGAACAAGGAGTAAGGTCAGGCATGGGGGCGGGCGATATGGAATGAGCTGGTGCAGTGTTCGTGGGTGGCGGTGAGCCTGGAACTGTAGTTGATATGCGTGCGGATATAGATAGCTGTAAATTCGAAAGGAGACCTGGCTGGCGTTGATAGAGCCTTAGGAGAGTAGTTATTTGTGATTCTGCTACGTCTCCCTTCGGGAATCGCATGCGAGCTAAACTTAACAGGTGGGAAGTCCGCCTCCACCATGAGAGCAATATGAGATGCTCGAAAATGAAGTAGAGGGCAGGGCCGATGATCAATGTTGTCGAAAACAAAAATGAAGGGATCATATTGTGTATGTGAATACGAAATGGACCACCTTGAAGCGGAATGTATTCAAATTCGTCGATAAGCTTCAAACGGCCACGTGTCAGCAAGTCCGTAAAGTGCAGTGTCTCTAGTAGTGCTCACCGGCGGGAGCGTTCGACCGGGATCTGCACCGCCCTGTGCAAGGATTTCTTCTCGCGCAGCAAAGTCACGATGCTCATGCTCCAGCAACAACTCTCTCTGTTGTTTACTAGGAACAAGTACGAAGTGCCCCAAATCATATTGACGGTGATGAGTTGGACAAACTACATGGAACACACATTGTAAACTGAGATGCAAAACATGTTGCTACTCACGACAAATGAGGTTCACAGCGTCGTCTTCTCTAAAATTTGACAACGCTGGTGATCCAATTAACCTGCCAATTTGTCAACCATTTGTACAAGTCTACTGCCGGTTTCACTTACTAGACGCTTCTTCGGGGGGACGATGTAGCCAACATCAACGGGGTCCATGCCACATAGAACACATAGGCCTCCATCACGAGAATTAACGCTGATTCTCAGGCTCTGGGATTCGGATATGACACTTGAGTCATCTGTAGTGGCTGACGACATCGTGCAGAAAGGTGCTATAGATGATTACACAAAAGAATGGAACTTGCGGAGCTCAGCGAGTTGAGTGTCTGACAAGGAGAGGGGGCGTTGCGTACTATGACGTCATACCCGGTCTTTTGGTCGGTAGCCATACTAGGCTTTGAAGAGTGTGTTTGCACGGTGTCATTCAAGGACCATAGGAAATTCGCTACATCCGTAAAGAGATTGACCTGTACGCTCCCTCCTCCTGCTGATTCTACTGATTCCAATTGAACTACAAGTATCAATCTTGGGATACAGGTCTTGAAAGACGCGGACAGCAGTATCAGTTACTCAATGTATGATTATGGTGGACGCAGGTGGGCACTGATAGCAGTCCCCAATGAGTTCTATAAAGCCGCGGGCCTAGACGCCTAAAGCTGAGCTGTATGTCATTTGTTACCGGTCTTCATCCTACCAACAAACGTTATTGTCTCCCAAAATGATCAAAGATGATAGACATACCCCAAGGACTATCCAACTCAAGGTAGCTTGCTGCGCACGAAGATCCACCAGTGCCCGTTCATGCTCAGACAGTTTCTGTTCATGCTCGCGCCTGGCAACCTCTGAGTCTTTTTTTAATTGCTCGATGTCATTATTGAGTTTGGTGAGAAGGGCGCCAAATCCAATATTTGCTGGTGGTGGGACAAACGCCAGGTAATCGCTGTTTTCGCTTGGACAGAGTTTTCGTATCGGAGCGTTTGGTTGGCTCGATTCTGATTGCTCTGTCAAGGTTGTTTAGGTAGAAGAAAAAGATCTGATTACCTCTGAAGATTTTCACGTCTTTGGCAAGGGGCATCCGAGTCGTGGCGTCAGGGAACAAGTCGCCTAGGTGTGACCTTATCTCGGTGATTGCCTTGTCACGGGCAGCTCCGATAGTCCATCTACGAATGGGTACTTTCTTGTGAGTTAGAGGATCGCCAAATAGGATGCGGAAGTTCGGATGATTTCCAGACATTGTACTAGTGGTAGTATTTGAAAATGCGGCGAGAAATAGAACGAGAAGGAAGTTGAGTACTTAGGGGTTGATAAACGTGACAATGTTTGATGTTGTTTTCATTGCTCAAACTCGGTAACGAAACTAATGACCGCGTACTTTGAATCTCTGTACTTACGAGCGTTTTATCTTTCCGTTTCTCCCTTCCGCGTCTGACCCCTCTGCCTCTTCATTTTCCCCATATTCCACTTGCGGTTAAACCAGAATCAAAGGCGAATACAGCTTGCTCTAAAGTGAGGCACGGGCTCGCCACCACCTGAAGAGTTGCGACGACTTGTTACCGCCGCTGCCCGTTTTCGCAAGGGTATACAACCACTGCACGCGTAAGTTGTTTACACACTGCTTGATTCCATGAAATGAGCGCCGTGATTAATGCTGCTACTAACTTTTACTCACCGGGCACCCAGCTGCCCTCATAATCATTTCCTACTCCTGCTCATATGCCACATTACTAATAGCACTGTCCTATGCTTTTGATAGCGTAGTCTTCGTATTTAATGTGTGTTGTTCGCTTTTTTGGTAGCCGTTTGGTGTGACAAAAGTCGGCAAAACATTTGGGATCGCATTACCGAAGCGAAGAGCTTGCGCCAACTAAGGTTTGCCTAGCGTCACAACAAGGAGGCGCGAGGGAAAACCGCCTCGATCTCAACTGGAGTCACTTATAGAGAACATTTGGGATCGCATTACCGAAGCGAAGATCTTGTGCCAAAAGTTCGAGGTTGTCCAACAACATAACAAGGAGGCTTAAGGGAACCGCTTCCGAAATCGACTAGGTACTAATTCTGAAAATCAAATTTGAGTGTGCGTTGGCAATGCGAGCACCGTCCTTCAACTCACTCACATTGATTGCGAGGTTATCACGCTCTCGCCATCAATTAATGGCGTTGAAGATATGGTAGATAAAAGAGAGGGGAGTTGCCACATTGGTCTCAAACCCCTCAATATGGACGTGTACTGGCAGGGGGTGGACATTTGGCATATGCCTGATGGAACAGAACAAATGTAAAATTCGCTACGCTCGAGGAGATGATAGAAGGAAAAGTCGTTGGATTGCGGTGCGGCGTATGAGCAGTTAGTGGGCACCTGTGAGGAATACGTTATCAAGTTAGTAGTGCATAGCGTAGCGTATAAGCGCGCTTATTCAGGTTCCCAGTTGGATGTTCTGGACGGCTTCTCTCAGCCGGACCATTCTTTCTCGTCTTTCGTCCTGTGGCTCTCACTCGATACAGCATCAACTGCATGTCGATCGAGTCTGTCATCCCTCTCCAAGGTGCAATTTCACTTTGGAAATGAAACGCAATGCGGAAGAATCGACAGATGTCGATAGAAGTTTTAAAGCCGCTAAATTCAACGCGACTCAAGCAGAGGCGGGATCAAGCAGTTCTCCTGCGGGAAAAAGCACCCAGGAAGCTGACCAAAAACAAGGGAAGAGAAAGGGTAGAGCATGGAAAGACAAAGGCAGCGTAAAAATGGGTCGACGCGGTCGTCGTCGAGAAGAGCCAGCAGAAGGGGAAGAATCCACAGAACCGAAGGCGCTGCGCCTACCAAAACGTCAATGCGCACTCTTGATTGGGTTTTGTGGTACGGGTTATAGCGGAATGCAGTTGTACAGTACCCGTCTCCTTTACCGACGAAATAACTGTACTAACTGTGTACTACTACCAGTCAGCCCGATGTTTCTCGAACCATCGAAGGTACCCTATTCAATGCCATGGTCGAAGCCGGTGCTGTATCTGCAGACAACGCCGATGATCCAATCAAGGTGATTTAGAATCGTTCCGCGTAAATACTTGGGAGTTTAGAAACGAATTACAGGTCAGCCTCGCACGCGCTGCTCGCACTGACGCCGGAGTACATGCCGCGGGCAACATCGTGTCAATGAAAACGATAACTTCCATACCTGATGTTCCAGATTTTGTTGCTCGCATCAACGAACTGCTGCCTCCTGAAATTAGGCTATGGGGTTACGTACGTCCCAGTCATCTTTCCTGACGCGCTTATGCTCAAGAGGCTCAGGTCCGAGCACAAAACTCGTTCAATGCACGAACGTTCGTTAGCCCAAGCCTATTCACCTAATACGCGTGTTTGACGCCATTACAGGGTTTGCGACAGTAGAAAGTATACTTATTACTTTCCCAGTTACATGCTATTACCTCCAAAGCCTGGCTGCGGTTTTGATCGTGCACTTCAACAGCATGGTATTGGTTCGACCGACTCTGTTCTTGATTACGAGTTCTGGAAAGGTCACGAATCATCCGCGGGTGAAGATATTGCGAGAAAGCGCGCTTGGCGAGTAAGTCAGAGGCAAATGGAGAAATTGCAAGAGATGGCAACAAGATTTGAGGGGACTCATAATTTCCACAACTTCACTGTTGGTCGCGAATTCAAGGATCGGAGTAATCAACGTCACATGAAGAAAATTGAAGTGAGTGCCGTCCGACGCTAGCGTCGGGCCAAACGCAATGCTAACACTGTCAAGGTGGTGGATCCTGCCGTGTACGGAGAGACTGAATGGATTAGTGTGCTATTCCATGGTCAGAGTTTCATGTTGCATCAGGTGCGCAAAACATGGTTTCACCTCGATCCTTAGCTTAAAATTTATCCGCAGATCGTATGCAGTTATCTTTCATGCACAAGAAGGCCTTTTCTGACTGACACTTAGCGGAAAATGATGACCGCACTAGTCATATCATGTAGGACTGGTACACCTAGTCGTATCATTGATGAGGTATGAACCACATCAAAAATCGAGTCTTCCACGCTGAATTTTCCGTAGCTGTACGACCAGCGGGTTGTGGCCATACCTAAAATGCCATCGCTAGGCCTTCTGCTCGAAGAACCAGTTTTTGAATCCTATAACAGAAGGATGGCTGTCATTAACGAAAAACTCGATCCATCTGATCCTGCATATCGACCACCGATAGACTTTGACCTTTATAGAGACCAGATTGTCAAATTCAAAGATGATTTTATTTATAAGAACATGCGAGAGGTCGAGGATCAGATAGGGTTGTGAGTACATCTTTTTCTTCTTTTTCCACTTGAGCTGGATGATCCATAGGTTCGATGCCTGGATAAAAACAATCGATGCCTACTCAGGAAGTGACCTACTCTACTTTAACCCAAAAGGGACAATACCAGATGTAGCGGTGATCCAAAAGGGTGTCAAGAGGGAAAATCCATTCAGAGAGAAAAAGAAATTCAATACAACTGGGTTCCTTAGAGGGGATACTGAAGCAAGAGCAAGGTTGCAAGAAGAGGACGAGGAAGAGGCCCTGGATGATAAACACGAATTGACTGAGGAAGAAGATTTATAGACTGACCTGCATAGTATAGCTATTATTATTGATAAAAAGACTGCACAACGTATATTCCTATGACTGGAATTTGCGCATCGTCTGTATTTCGTCAAGTAAGGCTTGTAGCCTATCGTCGTCTATTTTTACAAGACTTGCAGGGGGGGGATTCAGACGAGATTCACGCCAGAATTTACCATCTCGCACCTTGGGACGATACTTTTGGCTTCCTCAGAGTCAGCAGGACATAGATTTGCTATTTGGGCAGTCTCAAACTGCGTTAGAGCCGGTTCCCTTCTTAGAGTCCTACTCAAAGATGAGTGAGAGTGATGCTTGAACATGTGCTTCCATTTCGTACTCTCGGACGGCTCCAGCAGAATCGGTGGTATTGAACTTGGCAAAAGTCTTCACATAGTCAAGGGTCTTATTATAGACACTGTCCATACTTTATGCAAATGTGTGGGGTGACAGTAGGGGGGATACGCACGCGGAATCCGGTGCGTCTTTGTCTCTGTTCTCGAGAAGGTACTTGACTTCAGAAATAAGAAGACAACCAGCATTATTGAACTCTGGATGGTTGCTAAGCGAGACTTTGGTCCACGGATATGCATCGCGTACCTGGGCCTAGCTTTAGAGCCGCGGCGTCCTCTTCCTCTGCCTGAGGTCTGTGGCGTAGTCTGACGGTGGTCATTGACTGAGCGATTACGAGCTCAAATAATTACAAATAGTAGTGTACTATCTACCAGTCGTTGCCCTTAAAACCATATCCTCTAGCGGAATCGCTCTCCAATCCCCTTTATCTTCTTTGCTCTGCATCCAGACTGCAGTCGTCCTGGATGTAAATAAGAACACCACCTTTTCCATCTGCTGTGGAACTAATTCGATATAGCGGCATGCGCGATCGCTCATGCACACGCCCAGCAGGGATGAACAAGAGGTTGTGAGACGCAACAAACTCTTCCACGATCTCTTTAAATGTGATTTCATGTGCGCGTGCTGCCGTCGGTCGCTGCTTGGCCGTCTTGGGTGCTGGTGTTCCTTGACGCGATGCCAAGACCTCGGCCTTAAAGTCGGGGCGTTGTAATCTGGCATGGGCATCTGGGCCAAGCTCATAGGCGGTGTTCATCAACTGAAGACCTCTTGTAAACCCTCGAGTTACGCCAGGCATCGTCTGTACATCTTCAGGGAATGAGCGCTTCCAGAAAGAGTACCACTGAGCAACACTTTCGAAATTGGCGTTGGGTTGGACCAGCTGGGTAGTGTAGGCTATCGAGCCACTTGGGGAAAAATTCCGTCTCCAGCAGTTGAGAGAATACGGAGGGGCGAATCGCGTCGGTCCATTTGAGGACTTGTTGGATAGGCTCCATGTTCTGCTCTTGAGGATTGGGGTTAACATGAAAATCGTCGCGTAGAGTAGCCCCTAGCTTGGGAATGACGTATTTGAGTAGCATTGCATCCCAGTCGTTTGTTTCAAACACCTAGATGCAACTAATTATCATCTGCCCGAGTTTACTTTTGGCATTACTTACCTCCTTCCATGCCTTCAGAGGAATTGGCAAGTCTTGACCGAGTGACCATGCCCGCAAAAGGCTCTTAACCTTTCTTTTCGCATCCCCAATCACATCCTCTAATCTAAGGCCAAGATGTGGAAGCCACGGAAAGAGGAGGTTTTGCAGAGGGGCAGTTGATTTCTTTGGGCTCCAGTCAGCTATTGCCCGTTGAACTTTTGGAAGAATCAGTTGGTCGAGCATGTTGTCTCTTATAAACGCTGGCAAAAACGTAGACCAGACTTCATACAATTTGACGGCTGGTTGGGGTTGATCTGCTGACCACTCATTGTTTATGGCGGTTCGCACCTTTGGTAACCAGACAGTCCACAATAAGCTTTCAAAAGGCGTCATGAATGCGTGGCTTGAAGGTGTATAAGCATGCGTGAATTGTAAACGCTCATATAGATATACGTACTCTTCGGGGTCAGACGTGGCTGGAACTTCTCTGCCAAATACATCTAATTGAGTTGATGGCGGTTTGTCTTCGGCTGTCTTGATTCGTAGTGCGCGACGCCAACTTCTAAATGTAGAGGCGAAGGCGGATGGATCTTGGAGAGGGTTCCAGTTAGCAACCATCCGACGCACGAAAGGCGCGATGGCGGCAACTATGATTTCATCGAGTTGACACTTGTCAAATTCATCGGAGAATTGACTGACAAGTTTGTACACGTAGGGGGTAAAGGGTTCCAGGGAAATCTCGTAGACAGAAGAAAGTTCTTGGGATAAGGATTGAATGTCGTTCACAACCAGGGACACTTGTTGCAACCGGGAAATCACTGGAATGTAGGTTAGCATTGTAGTCATGATAAGAGTTACAACATACACTCTGCCTCGTCTTCGATCTTTTTCTGCAAACGAGCAACCTGATTGGTCATTATTCTTTTATTTTCTTCCAGGGCTCGTGCTTCGCTCGCCATTTTTTCAAGGTCGGTTTTACAAGAATCTGCAATGGCGCGGATATTGTAGCGCACTTCCGGTATTCGAGTCGAATCGGCGGTCGGAGTCCATGAATTGATAGATAGGTCGGCGATAGAAGAAACTTCTCGAGGCTACAGACAATTAGCCTAGTGATATGAGGAAGAGACCATTACTCACAATTGCGCCAGTGGCATCGATAATCTGACCTAGCCCAGTTGTAGGGGGTTCTTCACCAGCTTCCGCAAGTATCTCCTCATAAGTCTTATGTTCGACCTTGGTCTTGACCTTTTTAGGACGTTTCCATACGTCCGCCTTTTTCTGCTCCTGCTCCCTGGCCTTTTTCATCAACTTTCTTGTCCGTGGATCTTCGTCATCGCTGATGACCTCTCCTTTCCTCCTAGCTTCTTGTCTAGACTGTTCTGTTTTTTCCTTGAATCCCTTGAACGCAATACCCATTTTCTGCGGTCTCAACTTGCTCTCAACCGGGTTGACGATACCTTCACCGGTAGCACCAAGGCCAGTTCCAAGTTCCCAACCCATCTTTGCCAACATTTTTGCACCAAACGATCCTTGCAATTTGGAGAAGTGTGTGCGCTCCTTTTCAGTGAGAACCGTAGGCGCCTTTACAGGACGAGACTCGCGAACGAAGGATCTTTGGGTTCGGTTGCCGAAGGCAGTTGGAAGGACATGTTCTCGAGGTGGTGTAGCAGCAGCAGACGATGATACGGATTCACTTGTCGGTGCCGTCGCTTCCGTTGAGAGGGTTTCAGAGATGGTGGATGAGGAAGCAAAGGCCGTAAAAACGTTGGCAGACTTTGAACCTATCCCACCCATGCGTGGTCGATCGATCGCTTCTTCCTCGTCCTCCTCTTCCACGCGAACTCTAGGAGATGGAGGCCTGGAGGGTTGAGAATCGTCAGAAAATTCATTTTCCTCTCCGGCCTCCTCGCCTGCAGACCCATCAGCCTCACCGTCTGCGCTCTCTTTGTCGTCCATGTCCGCGTCCGCATCGACATCGACATCGACATCCATTTCCTTGTCCAGATCCACAGGCTTATCTCCGCTTACAAATGCGGGTGCTTTCGTCCAATGTCTCTTGGCGCGGCTAGTATGTGTGTCTTCGTCACTCTCATCTCCGAAAATACCGTATATGGCGTCTTCCTTCTCGTTCTTCCTTCTACGCTTGCGTCGATAAGGATCCCTGTTTAGTTCATATTCTTCACGTGCGTCTAGGTCATTTGAAAAGTCAGGAGCGTCGTCGTTATCTGACACGTCCGAGTCTGAATCGCCGTCGTCGAGGACTCTCTTCCGACGGGCCATAAGCGTGACGTCACTGATGTCACAGGCAATCACTTTTCTCCGAATTAAAGTCCAAGGCGGGAATATTTTTGGCTCTTTGACGTGAGGGACGACTTCGAGAATAGACGGAATAGGTTGACATGCGCTGCCGTTGACGACGGCTCTATTGTTGGTAACGCAAGAGCAACAATTGGGATAACGCTTATTGTTGATCGACTTGCAGTCAATTGTCACCAGACCTCAGTATAAAATCTTAACCGTCTAGCCCTGGCCTTCAATTCTTTCTACATGGCTCGCTCAGCTGGTTTCTGGTCAACCGTGGCATTTTATTTTCTTCTATCCGCTACCCTTGCAGTATGTCAAGCGCCCAGCACCTTTCCCCAGTCCTATCCAGGTATGCCCAAAGGCGATTTTAGCCCCGTTTGGCAGAATTGTATGTCATCCTTGATGCAGCTGGCATAGTTTCCACTTTAACATTGTCCAGACTTCCAAGTTACGCGGCCCCTTCCTAATGTTACTTTCGCGGTCGGAGGCCGCATGTTTGCTGGCAACATTCCCGTGCAACGCCAAGGTCACCCAAATGACACGCTGTTTTTCGTTGGTATCGAGAAAGAAAATGGGTCGCTGACCACAGAGGGCGATAGCTCTCAACCATGGGCAATCTGGTTGAACGGAGGGTCAGTACGTTTCATATGCTCATCATACTGAACACTCATCGCAAGCAACAGGCCTGGCTCCTCGAGCATGTACGGCCTGTTCTTTGAGGTTAGGAAATATGTTATCAAGTCTCGTATTCTCATCTCAAAGCATCGCAGAACGGGCCAATTCGTATCAATAGCGACTACAGTATCTCGCACAATCCATATAGTTGGAATCAATTGGCGGACCATTTCTGGATTGATCAACCTGTGTAGGTTTGGTTCTTAACCTGTTGATTTATCTTATGCCGGTCTTTCACAGTGGTGTTGGCTATTCAACCGCGGACTCAAACGGTTATGGTTCGTCACTCAACCATTCATTTATTCAGTTGTTGACGGCCATACAGCGCTAGACGAAGATCAAGTAGGACGTGATTTTGTAGGTCTAACTTTCTCCTGCAATTATGTTTTCTTGAAGATTTTTAGATGGGCTTCTTGGGAAATTTAGTTAAAGTGTTCCCTGGTTTGGCTAAACGGCCTCTTTATATCACCGGCGAGAGTTACGCGGGCACCTATATCGTACGTGAACATGTTCGCCGTTGTCACCCTGTCTTTACGTGTTTACAGCCCTATATTCTCAAGACATACTTTGAGATGACGAATCCCCCCGTAACAATCTCCAAAATCGCGATCGGAGATGGTACTATACCTGACTCTGTCGTTTTTGAACTCGTTCCTGCAGTATGTCTTCAATCAATTTATATGCATCTTTCATTCACCGTTGCACCAAGTTAACCGTGATCGAAACGTACCCTCAGCTCATAGGTTACGATCAAGATGTGTTCAACTACTTCAAAGAACAGTACGTTCAAGATTTTTTTCCCTCGGCACACGAAAGATGATTCTTACTTATACAGGAGTCATTTATGCGGCTTCGACATCAATCTCACTTATCCTGAGACCAAGCCCATACCACCTGTAAATCTCGCTTCTTCGGGGACTAATATGCCATTTCGTTTGAGCCTTTCGCGGTTCCGTAAGTATTATGCCAAGTTGGAACGCCGCGCCGAAGCCATTTCGACGACACCTTACAAACGACATCTTGGAGAAACGAAACAGTTCGGGAAGCGAAACCTCGCTGGCAGAGCAAATGGAACTATAGATCCATGGGTAGGTGTGGTCCGCTTTTCCAAGTTTGACGATAGTAAACATTTATATTGTATGCAGTACGGTTGTGTCCTCATTGACGAATTTATCGATTATGCGATAAACTTTACGTTTCCCTGGTGTAGGTATGCTTATTCCGCGTATCGTACTTTAACTTACACTTGATAAGCTGCGAGCGGGTTCACAAATAACGGTGAATTTAACGTATATATGCCCGTTTCAGTCATCTCAGCCCATGACTAACCGGGATATGACAGGTGTACGATATTCCTGATTCTCCCATGAACCCTGGTATCAATTCGGATGCCTCTGTATTCCTTAATGGTAACGCCAGTTATCTAAGACAATTATTATGTAGTAACAATATCTGTGACAGATCCACGTACAATAGCAGCCCTTCATGCTCCAACGAGCTTGAACTGGACGTTAAATTCCAATTTCCCATTTGGTGCAGGTCCCAACGGTTCACCTAGTAAGCAATCAGCCGTCAGTATTAGTCAAGAAGCTGACCATATTTTTTGGCTACTTCAGACAACGACCCTAGTAAGGCTACCTTGACGACTGCAATGCTAAGTGTAACTTATTGCAATTTCTCTGTGTTTTCCTAGGTCCTCCGTAAGTAATATCATCGCTCATAGGACCGCGAATTAACCATCCTCCAGACCAATGAATTTCTTCTCTGAGCTTGCAACGAATGCCACGAAGCACTCGATAGGCTTCGTCCTTTACTCGGGAAATGACGATTCGCTTGTTTCCCATCGTAGCACAGAGAGTAAGTTGCCACCTGTCTCTCGTTTTTCGTGACTGACAATACTTGTAGTTGCCATCCAGGTAGAGAAATTCCGCTGGGAAGTCACTTCATGCTCACCCTTCGTGGTAGAACACGACCTTTGGAGGCATTCAAGGATTCACAAGCAAACCTTCGACTCCTTGGTACAATGATGACGGCCAACTTGCAGGCATCGTCCATCAGGAGAGGGGTTGGACGTATGTCCTAATTGACAATGCCGGCCATCTCGTCGCTCAATCATCGCCTGTATCTGTATGTACAAGCCTCTCTAGTTTGTGAAAGGATATTGACGCTTATACAGGCTTTAACGCTTGCCCGCGAGTTCATATTTGGAAGTAATTCCACTGGCCAGGTTACCTCCAGTGGAGTCGTTATGGGTGGAGAAGACTCGAATCTCAAAGGCAATGTCCTACCAGGAAACAGCGCCCTATATCTCGGCTCAACAGCTACGCAGTCGACATATGCATTCCCATCTGCCACGATCGCAGCCTGGGATGCATTTATCCGGACAGCAGATCCGCAGGCCGTAGGCAGTTCCAATATATTTAGTTCTGCTGCTGCTGCAAACAATGCCGCGCTGGGCAGCTCTTGGACGGTTTTCCCGCTATTCATTTCGATTTTCATTTTGGGCTGGACCCTCATCTAACGACCCTTCACGTTACCGACAAAACATATCACGACTAGCATGGACTTGCATACACATTACTGTACCTTTACACTCTTGAACATAAAATAAACAAAAGTATAATACACAAAATAACGAAAAAGAGCATTGGGCCTGACCGGGAATTGAACCCGGGACCTCCTCGATAATAGGACAGAAAACCCTAACAAGGAATCATACTACTAGACCATCAGGCCATGAAAATATATTTACCCCTGTTTCTTCTCGATCCGAAAAAGGCAACAGTGACGCGTTCCGCACTTACGCGTCTTTATCGAAGTTACTGAAATACCGCCATGAGTGGGCAGCCGTCGTCCTCGTCCTCGTCACAAACCATGGAGCCTAGAAGAAGAGATGCACTGAGGGCGTATAGAGAGGTATTAAATATATTTGTCGATGAATTGGGGAAATTCACGGTCCAATTACAGAAAATGCGTCAACATGAAGTTAGCAGTGAGAGCCTGAAGAATCGTAAGCAACGTCTGTTCCGAAAGATAACTGTAGTATTAATCTTTCATTTATGCTCCAAGTTCGCTTTTCCCTAAAGGATCTGGAGAAAGCGTTTGAGAAGACGGAAGATGACATTAAAGCTGTCCAATCCGTCGGACAGATTATTGGAGAGGTCATGAAACAGCTCGATGATGAGCGGTGTGCGTATTTCTGCTGTGCGCGATGTCATGATTAACGGACTTGTGGTGGCGCAGTTATTGTCAAAGCATCTTCAGGACCACGCTACGTTGTATCGTATCGGCCTACTCTACCAGTGGCCAAGCTGAAAGCTGGCACCCGTGTATCGCTTGACATGACGACACTCACGATTATGCGTATTCTGCCAAGGGAGGTGGACCCGTTGGTCTATAAAATGAGCTTGGAAGACCCAGGTGACGCCTCGTTTGCTGGTATCGGAGGTTTGGGTGAACAAGTCCGGGAATTGAGAGAAGTACGTTTTCTTTCCTATCCATACCCTTTATCGACTAATTGTATGGATTGAAAGATTATTGAACTGCCCCTTATGAATCCCGACTTGTTCCTGCGGGTAGGAATCAAACCACCAAAGGGTGTCCTGCTGTACGGCCCTCCAGGGACCGGCAAGACATTGTTGGCGCGAGCAGTAGCCGCAACGCTGCAAACCAACTTCTTGAAGGTTGTGTCGTCCGCAATCGTCGATAAATATATCGGTGAAAGTGCTCGCGTTGTCCGAGAGATGTTTGGCTTTGCTCGCGATCATGAACCGTGTGTCATCTTCATGGACGAAATTGATGCCATCGGTGGTCGTCGTTTCTCAGAGGGGACTAGCGCCGACCGCGAAATTCAGAGAACGCTAATGGAGGTGTGTTAATATTTGTCGTCGCAACATACAACATCGAATTAATTTATTGGATTAGTTGCTCAATCAAATGGACGGTTTCGACTCATTAGGCCGGACAAAGCTAATAATGGCTACAAACCGACCGGACACGCTCGATCCAGCCTTACTTCGCCCCGGCCGTCTAGACCGCAAGATTGAAGTGCCACTTCCCAACGAGCAGGCAAGGCTGGAGATTCTCAAGATCCACTCTGGTCCCGTCAATAAAGACGGTGAAATTGATTATGAGGCCATTGTGAAGGTATAGATTTTGCTATAGACGTGCTTCTTGTCCAAGTTCATACATCGAACGAACAGCTCTCAGATGGGTTTAACGGCGCCGATCTGCGTAACGTTGTCACAGAAGCTGGCATGTTCGCCATGAGGGAAGACAGGTCTGTCTCGGAGAGCATTTGAATAACAGTTCCACTCATGCCTTTTAGGGAATATATTAACCAAGAAGACTTTACAAAAGCTGCACGGAAGGTGGGTGAGGCGAAGAAGCACGAGAGTAAGTTGCAATAAAACGCGCCCATGTTTGAATATTGACTACAATCGCAATAGCCAAAATGGAATATTCAGCGTAGAGCATACCCGTGTACATTAGAGACATATCGAATCTCTTTCATACTTCCGCAAAAGAACCTATGAACGCTAACTGTCCGATTATGGTATATCATCGATGCACTAATCTACGTATAACACAGGAGGCAATTGTTAAAAGCGGAAAAAGCCCTTCTTCTTTTTCTTCTTCTCGTCAACTGATGCAGCGGAATGCAAAGAACTGACATCAGGAGGAGGAGTAGAGCTATTTGCGGAGCCCCTCGAAGCAGAGACTTTGATCGGTGGTGCAACTGGGGCTGCAGGCGCCTCTTTACAGAAGTATTTTTCATCGTAATACTCTTGCAATGGCCGTTCCTCTTCTTTCGGATCACGTAGGCCATTGGGAGTATCGCGAGAACCGACTCCAGCCAACTCCAATACTTTGAGATCGTCTACGAATTGTCGGGGCGTCAATGTGTGAGTAGAACCTAGTACAAGTACAACGGATCAGAAAACCCTGCATCCGCTCTGCAAGATCCTTCATACCTATATAGATATCCTTGTTCAGTGCTGTGGAAAGGAGATAAGCTTCTCGTATCTCGGAATAGGTCATGCCTCCAAAAACGAAGACCATGACGCGTTGCCGAATTTCTACAGAGGTCGCACCAGGCTTTGCAGCCCTGTGCCATGCGGGCTTCTGACTGCGTAGAGAGGTGGTCGGAGACGGTGCTGGTCGCGCAGTGGCAGGAAGCGGTATCATAGAAGGGGCCTCGCGGACATAGGGAAACTCGACCTTGTCGAGTTTGCCTGCGACATGATCCTTGACGGGTGACACGGTAAGGCTAAAGGATCTCACAAGCAACCGGTAATTCTCACCTCAAGCATGCCTCTTAAGGTAGGTTTGAAGCGCGAGAGCTCGTATTCATCTTCACTGATGGGCTTTTGCTTCCTCTTCTTCGTCTCGCGATCAGTTGCAGTCTGGTCAAGACTTAAACTTCAGTCGACGACTCTAAACTTCTATCCCGCTACTCACGCGAGTGATGCGAACGCCCATATGCACAAGCGAGTTGACGGCATCCTGCTCGGAAATGTTTAGTCGAGCATGTTGATATAATCTTCTCTTGTCTTCGTCTGGTACACCATCACGGTATTGGATGTACAGCGCCACGACGCGAACTTTATTCGCATTACTGAAAGAGGGAAGTGAATATGACTTCTTCACATCGAAGTGGCGCTCTTACATGACCTCTCGACTGTCAATCAAAGGCACCATCTCTTCGACCAGCGATTTAGGAGATTTGCCTTCGGCCGTAAGACCTGTTGCGCAGCACTAGATTGCAAGATTGGCCAGTCCCGCGGACGACTGTTTGTGTAGCATACCTGTTCAACATTACCAATAACGGGCAGTTTATCCCGCTCGAAGATATCCATACATTCTTGCGCCATATTCAAGTGTAACGAGAACTAGAATCAAATCATCATTCCGGGAAACTACTTAAAATCAAAAGGTGAATATACCTTTTCGCGTTGTTCTTGATACTGAGGAAGGTTTGCAAGCATTTCTTTCATGTCGTTCAGGTTTGCTGCGCCTTCACTGCAAGCCGCCTTAGTCTCAAATTTTGGGATACAACAAAAACCCGGATTACCCTTTGAATACAGCATTCTCAGTCAGGAATTTGTTAAAATCTGCCATGAGCTTGTCGATAGCTTCTCGCATGTGCAAATGCCGAACTTCCGTCCACACATTGTCCGCATCAGACAACGTTGCTGTCTTATCTTCAAAAGCACCAGCAGATGACTGGAACTTGTACCTTGGAGATGGTTAATACATGGCACCTATTATCTTGGACGCGAAACCTACGTATACTTCCCGTTGTCTATTGGAAGTAAGTCATGCGCCATGGCTTGATAAGTGAACTCGTGGATAAAGGGCGCAAACATATCCATGGAACGATCGGTGATTATCAGCGTTCCTCGGGGTCTTATCGTTTCTGGTGTTTTCTTGCTCAAATCGTGTTAGAAGAAATGATAACTCGTGAAATCCAACGACCTACAGCAAAGTCAGGATCTAGTTTCTTGTGCTCATCGAGGTTCTGCTGAACCATATGTGCCAACAATTTGGTGACATAGTCCGTTTCTGCTGCTTCCCATGCCCGGGCCTCAGAGCCTCGCGCCAGGTTCGTTCTCCAACGAGCACTATTGGGCGCCGGCGGAGGAGCTCGAATAGATGCATGAGGCGTCAGCGGGCCGAGAGGTTTGTGGTTCTGAGGAACATAATACCGGATAAATGGAAACTCATTCAGGGTTATGCATAGGTTTGATATCTGAGAGGCGCGACATGAGCAGAGATGAGAAGGCTGGAAAGCGACACACCGACCATCTTGCTCGCAAATTGGAGATCTTCGAGAAGCCGGACGCGTGTAGCCCTGATCTGTTGCTCATTCCTGGGTGGGCTGTAAGCACTGAAGAATAGCTCGGGCATCTGTATCGACCATGTTTGTGCTTCGAGGACTGCAATAACGTAAATCATAGCAATCGTGATAATTCTCCCGCGTTGCTCACCTGAGAAATTGATATACAACTCCTTCAGCCCTTTCAAATGCGGTTCAGCAGAGGATGAGGTTAAACGCTCAAAGAGAGTTGCGGATAATCCTAAAAGCCGTTAGCCTGCCCTGTTTCTCGGAACCGGCGGAGCGCGAGCCACCTTCGATAAAGAACAGATGTGCCGCGGCGTACTGCTTTCGCTGTCCAAAGTCTCGGATAACGCGGTCCACGTTCTGAGTTGTGGGCATAAGCAGGTAGACAGCTTCGAAATCGGGTTGCGGGTCCCGCCGTTTGGAAATGGATTCTATCACTGTTGGTTAAACGGTGAGGACAGATGCGATGGTAGTTCGACAGAATCGGGGCGTACGGGTGACATTCTCCTCCAGGATGTCGAACTGCTTCAGAACGGATTGTAACAATCTTTGAGAATGTTCGTCTATAACGAGGATTTTCCATTTGCCGGGCGGATTAACGGATCTTATCGCATCGAGAAATTCTACGAGGCGAGCGATTGTGAAACCATTAGCGTCGCGACAGAGGGGGGAACGAGTAGCGTACTGTTACGAACTGTGGTCAGGAGGGAAGACATGAAAATATGGAGATAAGTTACTCTCCGAGATGAAATCAATAACACCTAATCACGCGAGAATCAACATTCCGATCCGAATATTAGACAATTTTGTACGCTAATAGTCCCAGTGATATATACTACTAGTATCATAGCAGATTGAGCAAGATACCGAGGCCTGCAAGGCACAGAGCGGTAGGACGTAGGAATGGTAGGGGTGAAGCCTGCGCTACCAGTGCTTTGGATCACAGAGGGGGAGCCCGTGCCGTCGATGTCATAAGTGTGATTGGTGTAGGGGAAAGATTTGTTAGTCGTGGTCTCCATATAGAGATCAGCAGTGGGTATCTTCATGCACTGGCCAATGGGCATAATCTACGTTGCGAAGCGTGAACGCGAGTTTTCGGGCAAAAAGATAAAGGCTTACGTTGAAAGGAGGATTATGGTTCAAAGCAGAAGGAAGCGTATATCCTACGGCAAGGTCCACTGATATTTGGAATAAGTCATGTTCCAAGACGATGAAACTTGTTTCAAATCGTAAGGATGATGTCTACAACGCTCGAAACGGGCTCACCCAGTATTAAGTGTGGTAGCGTTCGCAAGGATAGTCTCAAAAGTGGCGTAGGATTGGAGACCAGTGACTTGACCAGCACCGACTCGCCAATCTTTGAAAAACAG
Source organism: Amanita rubescens (assembly GCA_015039365.1). Taxonomy (NCBI): domain Eukaryota; kingdom Fungi; phylum Basidiomycota; class Agaricomycetes; order Agaricales; family Amanitaceae; genus Amanita; species Amanita rubescens. Next base: position 372,057 of record WION01000009.1, on the reverse strand, counting down.
TCAGCGAGCCCCACAGTTGTGGCGATGAGCATCATCATACCGTTGGTATCAAAATCACTACCAGATGGAGTGCTCGTCCAGATGATAGGTACCATTCCCATGGCCAAGGAAATCGCTCGAACGCGGTCATCTGCGCACAAGTCAGAAACAGTAAAAGAAACTCAGTCACAGTCGGACTGACCAATGTCGCCGTAAGGAGGGCGCATGGTAGTGGGAGTTACGCCAAGGACATGCTTGATAGCTTTACGGGTCCAGCCCAACTCGGCCACAACTTGAGCAGTGGTGAGAGACTGTCAACGGCTGATATGTCATTGTTAAATAAACAACACCACTAGGCTGTATCACAGACAACCTACCGTATGTGACCAAGTATGGACACTGATCTCGTGGCCAGACATATATTCCTCCAACAGAACCTGCGGCCGTTCAATGACACGAGATCCAACAACGAAGAATGTCGCAAGCAAATCCTTGGTGCTCAAGTAATCAAGAAGCGTCCTAAACCGCATCAACGTAGTAGCCTGGAAAAGTTCGCACTCCACACATACTGGGCTGTAAAGAGAATCAAATTAGCGAAACTCGCATGAGACTACCAAGCCAGTACTCACTATAAGCAGGCTGGTCCATCATCATAACTTGACAAAAAAAAGGTCATTAGCATCGGCTTCCCGGCCACATCACAAGGGGACTCGCTTACCTAACACCCCATGTTAGCTTGTCAGGACAAGCAGTAATATCTAGCCAAAAATAACATTCACATCATGCACTTGCACAAAAACAACAACTTACCAGTCGGTCGAGTATGACCACCGCAAGTCCACCAACCGCGTTCAGCGGCTTGAGCAGCAGCAGTTAAATCACCAGAACAAGAACCATCAGCGGTAGGGCTAAAGTCTGGAATATAGAATCCATCAAGCTCAGTAAGCCACTCCTGCACCTCCGGAGAGCCTGCCAACACATTCAGTATTCCAAACCCAAAAGAAAAAGAACGACTGACTGATATCTGGAACCCGGTCCTGCGTCGGCCAGTCGGCAACCTTGAAGACGACTATAAAGTACAACCCCATGAGGAAAAAAAAATGTGAAAAGCTAGCTTCAACGCTTACAAGCACTAGGCAAAGGCGGAGCACCGGATACGGGAGCATTCGCGCCAGGAGTGTACGTCGCGGTGACAGTGCTAGTCGGCTGAGAAGACATGCCGGAAGCTATTTGGCTCAGCTGAGGAATGCCGCTAACTGCAGGGGTGGGTGTATAGGAAAGGTAGACAGAGGAAGAGGTGATTCCCGACATGGCCGGAATAGAAGCGGCGGGTGCAGAGGATCCCGGAGTGGATGCGGGAGGAGCAGCAGACCCAGTCGAAGTCGGCTTCGTCATTGCGGTCGTCCCGGCAGCGGGGACAAGAGGAGATGAGGTACTAGAGGTCAACAAGGTGTTCTGTCGTTTGTGAGCCTGTCGTGCATGCCAGGACCTCTTGTCTGCCATAGCAACACTGAGCTGTAGTGCCAGAAGCAAAAAACTAATTTGAAACTTCATGACAGAGAGGCAAAAGTAAGGACCGTGGGTCAGTAGGGAACGTCGGGAGGGTAACGATGAAGGGAGGAAAAACGAACGACAAAATTGGCGAATAAATGTGGGTTGCGATCTTCGTTTACCTCATTCGGATCAGACCCTTGGCTTGGCAGCACCATAGAGTACACAATGCACCTAAAGATAACAAGATATTCATATACATTACTACCCACTACTTTACCCGTAATGCCAGCACCCGGTCGTCAGAAACTACAAGTATCTCATCCCTCCCAAATCCTTGCCCCTGACGCACGTAGCCTTGAGGGTGCTGCATTGGAGCACCGTACCCACCGTACCCATTGGGGCTGGGGCCGTTGAAGCCTATAGGCGACTGATAGCCGCCGAACTCGAATCCACCAGGGTATCCATTACTGCCAGGCCCTGGATGGGAAACCGCGGGTGGTGCGTCCGCAAACAGTAATCGCAGATTTGATCCCTGTATTACTTGCACTAGTGATCCCGTGTTGATGTCCCGAATCTCAACGAAAGTCGGCTCAAAAGCCAAAACAAAGGGTTCATGGAGCGCTGCAACCAAATTGATGATCAACTCCACACCCATATAATATGTACTAATCAAGACGTACCGAACCCTGTGGGTGTGCCCTCCCAGTACACCATAAATTCTCGTCGTGAACGTCGTCCGCTCTTATTAACATAAAACGCAAATTCTAAAACAAAATCAATCAATGCGTTTTAAAACAATCGAATCCACTTACCATCATAGCACAAAAGGAAATCGTTTTGAATCCTATAAATCGCCATCGGCCGCAAATTTTCTCGCCTCCGTACAAATTCAAGCGTTTCATCATTTGGATCCAGCAACCCTTGAGTATCCAACGTCTCCAAATCAACAATCTCGAACCCTCTCGAGCAACCAACACAAAGCTTCGTCTTTAAAAAGTGTATCGATGTCGACTCTACTGGAATATAAAACTCCTGCCAACAGTGCGTCAAGGTCCGCCCACATAAATGATGAGATACATACTCTAAACAACTTTAACGTATCGTTGCCGCCTTGCAACAGCTTGCGGAATGTAGGCTTGGATCGTCCGCGGATGTTCTGATCTATAGGCTCTAACGTTTTGAATGTACTGGAGAGTTGACTAGACTTGACAATGCAAACAAGCACTTTGCCAAGGCAGTGACCAGCTTTAAAGAATGACGTATGATTGGAAATACGTTTGGCGCGTTTGAGTCCTGCCATGGGATCTATTGGATCCAACGCTTCCAGGGGAAACGTGATGACCTGCCGCTCTGTTCACATGTTAACTCTGTCACTCTAAAACATTAAAAAAACCAACGAACCCGCCAAGGCAATCAAAAGTTGGTAATCCTCCAAAATGTCAATCTGCGTCACCTCCAACAACGCCAGGACTTTAACCGGTTCTCTGCTCGAGTCTTTGAGATCCGAGACATAGACGCCGTCATTCGTTCCGTACGCAATACGTCTACCGCCATCTACACACCAAACTCAGCACCAATACCCCCCAAAAACATAACTATATATACTCACTGAACGGAGCCGCACAGTTGACCTTGTTTGGCCCAACGAAAAAACCTTCACTAAGCGTCACCGTGACGAATACCAAACTGCGGTCGCGCATGATCTGTTGCTGTTTGTAGATATTCTCTAACCATTTTTTCTGCGACAAGTTGGAAGAGGCCCAGAGCATGAGCTGATAATATTTGCGACCGAGATGGACAAAGTTAATCCAATGCTGGCCCTTTCCTTCCGTCCTTATGGCGACGGGAGGCATTGGCAGACCTCGATTATCTCGATTGAACGAATTCCGCTTCACAAGTTGTCGATTTCTCCGACCATTCTCCGATGATGTGTCTTCGGAAGCAGAAATGCATAACAATTCCAGGGGTATCGGCTATCAAATGTCAGCGGAAGCAGAATCGAAGCGGATCAATATGCTTTACCTTACGGTATACTCTATACTGTTCACTCTGCTTGTTTTTAGATGGCTTCGTGAACAGAATCGCGTGGTCAAAGAGATACACTTGCAAGTCGCCGTCGCGTTTACTTAACAAGCCTTTAAACACGATCTCGCGTCCTTCCTCCATCAGCCGTAGATCCTGCTGTTGAATTCGTCAGAACGTAATTTCCCACAACCGTCGCTGACAACGCACAACTTCGTCACCAGGGTTTGTAGTAGAGCTGCTCGCTCAGCTGAGCAAGCTGGAAGCGATTATCGGATTTCCCAGATTCAGTATTTACTTTGGTCAGTAGTTCCTTGAGAGCGTCGATCACTTGCGGAATAAGCGTCTTGTCAGGACTGTCCTTTGGCGTATACTTGAGTATAGCACCCAGCAGCAGGGGATAACGCGCAAGACGCGCAGTTGGCCTGGTGAGATAAGCGTTCAGTTCCAGCTTGCGGGACTCTGTAAGGCGTTCTGTAATCTGCCAACGCATCAGCAAAAAAATGAAACAGACGCCAATCTACGTGCCTCCACAAACTGCATAAACGCAGGATTCAAGCTCTTCTCCTTCTCAAATTCGAACTTGCCAAATATTTGATTCGAACCATACGTCACAAACTGGACCAAAGGTCTGAACGGCCTCCATAAAGACATCCCCAATCTTTTCCACCACAGCATAGGATTTCTGCCGCTTGACCAGCGCATCTCGAAGTTTCAAATTGGTAGAAATAATTTCGTGATAATTCCAGAACACGTCATTAACAAACTTGAGTCGGCGTTCCTTGGGAATAATGTCCTTTTCCTTCAGAGGGATCACCCAAAACTGAAAAAAAAAAAAAAAAATCAAGTTGGGGCGAAGGACTGGACTAAACCACTCACATCGCGAAGGTACTCTAGATCGCGAACGAAGTCGCGTTCAGTGTAGATTACCTCGTTAATGGCTTCCTGACGTTTCTTCTCCGTTTCAGAAACACTATTCACGATTTCCGATGGAACGGACTCTGCCCAGAGGGATACATTGGCGTTCCCGGCGTCCGTTATACTCTCCCTGCTCATCTGCTTGGACAGACCAGGCTGAGGCTTCATATTCAGCCTAGACTGCTGTTCCAACCTTCTGGGACACGCGATGCTATAACAAAGCTGATCCCTTGAGCACGTGGGTGAGTAGCAATCGGTGAGGAGGGTGAATACGCCTGTGGGCAAAGGGAAATCATCCGATGAAATTGAATCTCGTCGACGCTGTGGTTGGTGGATCAAGCTAGCTATTGCGTCTTCCGCGTCCTGGTAAATGTCAGACTTGCTAAATGCACGGACAGTCAAGGGAAACTCAAAGGGATTACCTCGTTATAGGAATTGCCTTGTACCGGGGCAGAGGATGGCCTGGCGTCTTTACCCATCACGGAGCTTCCTTCTACGTCCCCGCTGACAAAAGGACTAGGGAGCCTTGTACGAAACTGGTACAACTCGTTCGGAGTATCTCGTAGCCGATGGTCGTAAGTTACATCATGAAAAAATTTCTGAGCGTCCAATGCGCGTCCCAAAAGCAAGGCCAAATTGCGGTCAGTAGTTTTGATAATATAAGCAATCTTGTCGACAGCGTCGCGACCGTCAAAAGCGTTTTTATACGTTAGACCGTCTTTGATTCTATCGCTGAGGGGTATACGTTCGCGAAAAGCCTCTGCCACGCGAGAAAGCAATGCAGGATAGACAATTGGTGCTTTTCGAGATTTGAGGAGTGTTGATGTGGGGGAATCACGCCCCCCTTGAAAAGCAGAACTACTGATACGTGTGCCTCGTCTCGAGTCCACGATAGTTAATGCAGCGGACATGGACATGGAACGATCCTGCATGGAACGTTGTCGTCGAGGCTCTGGGAGTCTAGGAACCGTTCTTGCGGAATCCGACGACTTTCTAGACAGAATAGAGGAATTCGGGTCAACATACGTGTTAGAATGGTCCGCCAAAGACGAGGAAGTTGGTGAGTTGCTTGAGGCAGAATTGCGCAGCGCAGTTGTGTCCACATGTAGAGGATTAGTCTAGAGATATCATCTATTTCATTAATCTGGGGGTGAAGATAAAAAAAGACAAACAACATTCTCTACTCGCAAGGGTCGTTGCGGTGATCCGGCCATCATGGAAGCTGTGGGTCGCACGATTAGGATCCCTTGCAGAATTCACTAAAAGAAAGAAAGACGTACCTGAGCCATCCTTACGCGCCCATGGGAGTTCACTACTATCCTCGTCCGTTCCTTGGTCGCTTCCGGCACCATTGGTGGTAGCAAAATCGAGACCGAGTCTGCTGTCATCCTGTTCCAGTGTGAGATTGAGCTTCGGAAGGTCCTGCCGAGGTGCTCCCGGGTCACCAGAAGGATGGTGGTGGTATGGGTTTTCGGCAAGGGCAGGGGGAGACGTGTATGTTGACCCTGCAGTGTCGTTTAAGTAGAACTGCGCCTGATAAGCCTGGGCGGGAGTGAGTCCCTTGGCGTGTCAAGGGCTCGAGAGTGCGGTCTGGAGGTTCTGGAGGTTGGGGCATAATTATTCCAGGGGATTGGTTACTGCTTGCTACGGAGCGAGCTCTGGAGTGGATGGAAGCGGGGGGATAGAGAGATTGGGGAGACACGTGCTGGGATTGGTGATTATATGGGTTGTGTCGTTGGTGAGGAGGGCCGTAGCTGGCGTGACTGTAGGTGGAATGAGCATAATTGGAACCGAAAGAGGTACGTCTGTCAGGAGAGTATTGATATTGGTACAATGATGGATGTTGAGGAAGTTGCTGCTGGAGAGGAAACGAAGGTTGGGGCATAGAAGGTTGTACCTGATGATGAGTGGCACCTGGTCTTCCGAATATCGATTCGTAGGCGGCATAACGTTTGTCTGGCTGGCGAGGGCCCAGCGGACGATCCATGGCTCAACGATGAGCGCGTCAATCAAAACTATAGTCACAGTCCATTCAATCTCATAACGTCATATACGTCACGTAACGGTACATATTATACACGGCCTTTTTACCCCACGACACTACTGCTTCCGCTCGCAAACGTCACTGCATATTCACATTCGCCACCCGCACCTCGGCCTTCGTACCTAGATGCAGGTGGCATTACAGGAGCACGAAGTGTAGGGTTGCTATACAACCATCAGTGGAATACATTTTTAAAAAAAATAACCTACTTTGCTCGAAGTGTAGGCCCCAAAGCCAACCTCGAAAAATTGCTAGGGAAAAGAGGATTACCTGGGCCACGTTCACCGACGGGGTGGTAAGGTACCTCCCATTCTTTCGCGTCAAACGCTGACATGGAAACCGGTCGCTTGCGGCGATAAGAGCGACCAGTAGTATGCCCTCTTGAAAGTCCGGCACCTTCTCCCTGCATCGATAGCCGTGCAGATAGATTGCTGAGATCGTTAAAACTACTGGAACGGACGCTAGAGGAACGAAGGAAATGACGAGGTAGGGACATTAACGACCGGACTGCTGATCACCGGCTCCTTGGAACCCACTGAGATCCTCAAGCCTTGGATCTGCGATGGGTTAATGAGGTCATTGTCCTCTTGGGGCTTGTTGTCCTCTTCCTCTGCTTCGTCTTCTGCACCTTCAGCAATGTCACCTAACCCGGTAGGACCACCGAGCGATGTAGGTAAAGAAAGGGGTGTAGGGTTTGAGCCTGAAGTGGAGAGCAGGGGCTCAAAAGTCACATAACCATCCTCGGACTCATCGTGTCCGGATAAAACGGGACTTTGTGCGGGAGCAGAGTGACTGGCATCATCAGGACTAGAACTGAAAGTTCGAGTGACAGCAGGGAAATGGTCGACTCTACCGACCAAGGGAGAGTCGTCGATAGCGCTTTCGTCTGATTCAAAAGCGGTGGGAAACTCCTCGGGTTCTTCGATATCTAATTCTGGAGGAATACCCAGGGCAGCCTTGACACGTTCCCAGATGAGCTCCGAGTGCGACATGATGCATTTACGGGCTGCAAACACCCAATCGGCATCCGAACATACGTCTCTGTCGATGCTTGTCAGATGATGTAATAGTTGAGAATAAGACCATTGAGCGGGATCACCCGAAGGAGTTGTGGTGGGATCGTCATCTGATTCTGGGCTGAAAGCCTGTTTTAGAAGAGAGAACAACTTGGCGGTGGGTGAGGTAGAAATGAGCTGCGAAACCTCTTCTGTGCGGTAAATAAATGGAAGATAGATGTCATCAGGTAGGGGTGTGAAAGTGGCTGGTGCCGGTTGCCCAATGGAAGGGGTTGGAGAATGGGTTTGTGGCGACTGTGGTCTATGTGATAGAACTGGAGATTGGGGAGTTGAGCCAGGGGCAGCCTTTGCCTGCCTTGCGAGTTCAAGGATCTGTTCGCCGGAAAGACGTGGTTTTCCTGCGATTCCACCTGAGAAGCGACGAGGGCGGAGGCGGGGTGAAGAAGAAGGACTTGTAGATGGACTAGAGTGTTGATCTTGACGGGACTGGGACTGTGGAGCAAAAGAGGAGAGTGCGAAACGCCTGCCTGGCAGCTTTTGAGGTTCTTGGATTGCGGTCGTAGGTGGGACACGAACGATGGTAATCGTACTCGAAGAGGGACGACGAAGATGGGCGTGTTCACCGAACGGATCTGGCGCTGACATGGACCCACGGCGAGCAGATAGTGATTGCGACATGATTGAAGGTCGAGGAAACCTACCGGAGACCGGTCCGCCAGGTCCGCCACTACGACAATGCTCTTCCCGATCGACCGCCTCCTCTTCGCCGATAATCTCACCCTCGCTTTTGCCGGTCCACACATTCGTCTCTTTGACAACTCGTACGTTCCATTCTTACTATTTACAGCTTACTTCACCGTCTCACCAGTTCCGGAGACCAACGCGCCGAGGCCGTCCTCCCCTCTCCTGTCCGCTGCGCCGCCGTCGACGATACCTTTACCTATCTCGCTTCCTGTGGAGATGACAAGTTACTCAGCCTATGGCGCATAGACAATCTCCAACTCCTCAATCAGCGGTACTCCCTCTCCTTCTCTCCAGTCCATCGCTCACCGTGACACCTCCAGCGAACTACCAAAACGACCGACAGTTATCGCGTTCACCAAACATCCCCAGGCAATCGTCATCTCGGACAAGTTTGGTGACGTGTTCAGGTTTGTTCAACATCACCTTTGCTCAATTGTTTTGCATTGACACCTGCTCAGCTACCCACTCGAATACACACCCCTCTCCGAAAAACAAAAACGTGACGCCCTATCGTCGCATGAAAATCCATCAGACGGCACACTCATCCTCGGTCACACCTCCGTCCTCACTTCCCTTCTCCTCTCAAAAGACGAGCGCTACATCATTACCGCAGACCGCGATGAACACATCCGCGTCAGCTGGTACCCCAAAGGCTTTGTCATAGAAATGTATTGTCTCGGCCACGAAAAGTAAATCTATTTCGTAACCCGTTCATGCCTCGTATTTATTTACCAGATACGTTTCAGCAATACACATTCCCTCCTCGTCGCCATCGACTCTCGTATCCGGCGGTGGCGATCCCGTGCTCAAAGTCTGGGACTGGATGTCCGGCATCGCGCAGTATGACATTCCTGTCTTGGATGCTGTCAAACCCTTTATCGCGGTCGCTGCGAAACCAAAGCGGAGTGACGATGACCAAGTCGAAGAGAGTAAACCTAAAGGAAAGAAGGGCAAAGGAAAGAAAAAAGCGGACGAAAGTGCTGCACCTGAACCTCCGCGTTATGTCTTGGTCATTCATAGAATTGCCACTGTACAACAGCGCAGGAGAACCGTATCTTATATTCAACGCCTGTTGGGTTCGCAGATTCTTCCCCCCGTTTTTGGAAGTAATTCATTGACGCGTTGTCTAGTGCGACGGCATTATTTGCATGTCCGTTAAAACCAGGCGCCGTGGTGCAGTCCTTTGACGTCCAAAAGCCCGTAATAGACTTTTCTATATCAGATGATGGGCTCATCTGGGTGCTTCTCGATGGAAATTGGGTTCATTCCGAGGAAGAAGGTGCGACAACGAACATGATTCGTGTGTTACATTTGACGCCATCTGGCGAGGTAATGTTCCTTCATACTTTCAGTCATCTGGCTTATCTTCTCGATAGCTCGCAGAAGTCACATCAGGACCTCACGTTCCTCTCTTAACATCCTTAAATTCGACATACCTCTTACCAGGTATGCACTTCAATCAAAGAACATTTAGCATAGCGCCAACCGAATCACAGCCACTGCAGAAGACATTAAAGTCCTTGACTTGTACACCGACCTAACATGGTTGCCAAAATACAATGAAGGTATCGACATCGAGAGCAAGTCTAACCGTGCCCCGTCAGAAGGACCAGAAGAGGAGCAAGAGAAGCAACTGAGTAAACGGGAACTCGGGAGGTTGAAAAATAAGCGCAAAGTGTTGGAAAAAGCTCAGAAGGCCGCTGATAAGACGTTGGAGGAGGAACCGGCGACAAAAAGAAACAAGGGTGGTCAGGATATAGTAATGGATATTGATCGAGATCATGCATAAATTCGTTACTCTACTCTGACTTATCCGCGTCTGCAGCTCTGACCGCGACCTTGACGAGGTCGAGCAAGCGGTACGCCATATCTATCGCCATGATCAAGGGTATCAATAAGAATGGGATATAACTCGACAGCAGCAACACTCGTTGCTCGGAAGTGACGGAAGCAATGTCTTTTGCTATCGTCAACGCGGTCGTTTCCGGTGTTTGGAATAGAACAGCGACACATGGAAGGGTGGTCGTAGCCGTGGATGCTCCGTAGAGAAGTATAAGTATGTAGATGGCGCGATTGTCTGCAGGGCTACGTGTCAAATACTTTTGAACGACAAAAAAAAAGCAGCCGACACGTACCTTTGTACAATCCCCTCATTCCGAGGAAAAACACGGGAAGTTGGAACACCCTAATCCAATTCAGTCAGACTCATACGAACACTTGGCACATCGAAACTTACACTTCGAGTACGGTAAAGGATTTGAACCACAAAAACTGTTCAGTGTTCATGCCTGTAAAATATCCAGAGACGCCTCCTACGAGAGGGTCGTTCGACATTTGGAGATAACTCTGGAGCAGAGCTCGCATAAACGGCGGGACTAGTTCAGTCGGGTATAAATGTTGAACATCGAGGAGTAGCGTAGCTGGGACATGAATCTGTGATCTGAGCTCAGAATTGGCAATTACGCGAAGAGAAGATGGGATTTGACCAGGAAAAAACAGAAATAAATCAAGTCGATAGGACGGGACGTAAGCGGTACGCGTTTGCGCACAGGCGAGCGAAGAGTCGCCCAGTCCTCTTTCTCAGAGTAAATCATGGTAACACAGCCACTGGAATTTGAAATGCTACAAGTTGTGGGTACAATGAGTCTGACCCTGAACCATGACTAAGCACCGCGATGAGGATATCATCAATGTCGACGAACTCATTAACTCAATCAACCTGGATAAAGGATTGCGTGCAGCGTTCTTGGAGCTGACTGCCGACGAACTTGCTGCCTTGTTGGCCGATTTTGCCAACTCAGCCGACCTCCCTACAGCTGCCATCAAAAAGGCCCGAGTTGATCTCCCATCATTTTCTACAGTGAAATGGGCTGGGTTTGCCGTACAGGTATGGTCTGCCGACCAATCTTTTGCAACTCAATCTTGAACCTTTCGAGACCCCAAGGTATCGCCTTCCACCATCATTGCATGAAACTATGTTCGAAAATGCTTGGCGTTGGAATGACGTCTATCGTGAGAAGAGTAACTGGAAGGGAGGAAGCGAGAATGAGACTTTTGGAGCCGGTATGTCAGTTGAATAGTGACTATATGTGCTTCGTACTGATTAATGGTATGTGATACAGTATATTGTTCCGATTTTAGGACTTATTTCAGGGCCGAGTCATTGACGAGCCAGAACAGGCAATGGTGGGAACCCAATATTCGACTGGAGGTGATGTTGAGCACGAAGTCAGTATGAGTTTTCATTTATGAAAGTTCTATAACGGATATTTTGGTAGATCTTTATGATCGGCGGAATCCTCTTCTTTGTCATCGAGCTTAAACTAGGCTATCTGACTCCTAACAATCTTGCTCAACTTTTCCTCGAACTTCTGTGTGCGTATTTCCTGTTCCGTACACATACTCAATATTGAACCAACACCTAGCCGCTGCCGAACAGAATAACCAACTCGACTTCGCGGGATTGCGCATATACGGACTTTTGACCAATCTCACCAATTTCACATTCTACTCGTATGATCCGACGACCAAACAATTCTGTTGTGACGAGGAGATAACGATCGAGACCAAGAGGATTACGGGATTTTCCGATATGATCGACGGTTCGGGTATTTGTTTACAGCAATTGCTCAGAGCTGACCATTTTCTCTTCAGTTTCTAATAAGATTTTCGGTATTATTCTAACGGCATATATGGATGGCCTACGGGCAATTACACGTCGAAGAAAAGATAGAGCAAAAAAAATTCATGTCAAGTTCCGCATTATAATGAGTATGAAATCACTGATGTACTAATCCGTAGTATTCACCTGAGAGTTCTGCGCCTGGTGCATGGAAAGGGCAAAGTACTCCGGAGGTACATCTTTGGAACAGATCGATTGTCTGAGGCTGACTCTATTGGTAGCCATCGGAACTTACAGGCAAAGAGAAGGAAACCAGCGGTCGCAAATTGACCGATCAGTGGGAAGCTGCACTGAGGTTGGCCGAGTGTTGTGTGGACAAGTTTAACGAGCCGGTTGCTAGCATTCAAGACATCGAAGCAAGGGCAAATGGCGCATTGGAATTGTTGACCAAAAGGTAGCCACTGCTATGGCTGTTTTCAGTCAGATCGTGAATGAGAAGTACTCACCACACCACCCCTTACCAGCGTTTGTTCCATTCCCCGTGCATCCTCTTTCACGGGAGACAAGGATCCCTCAACACCGACTGAACTCAAGGCGCTAGCTGCGAGCGTTATTAAAGCAGAGCATGAGCAGACTCCTCGTCGGGACCTCTTGAAGATGTTTAAGTAAGACTACGACTGGCGCACAACAACAAAGTCACATCATCTACTTCTATTTATCTGGAGCAACGTCTCTTGTCTCCCAGTATCTGTACCCTTGTGCGGCCTATATATATACGCTACAAATTGAAATTACAGCTGTTCAAGCTCGAAGCACAAACGAAGACCTGGGACGAGTGCCGAGTCCAGTCTAGTACATGTCAATCTCAATAGAACTGGTCGAGATGACCGAGTTTCACTCACCTTTGCATAAATACGCTCGACCCATTCCATGTTAGCAACAGCGTCTTCCTTGTCCAGCCAGATCTGGGGTGTTCGGCCCTTGAGCTTATCGACAAACGCCTCCAGCTGGTAACGATATGTCGTCCACCAATCCTCCCCCTTGCCTTCCATTTTTCCCTCTGCAAACGTGTACACCTTCTCGGTCCTAGCTTTCTCGCCTCGTTTCTCAACGGTAATATAATGGTAAGCGGTTGGCATTGGATAATTGAACATCTCAAGTGTCCCACCTTCACAGCTGACCTTTGCTGAAACCTGAGGAAACTTGGGAAGGAACGAGCGGGGCATTGCCATATCACAAAACACGGTAGCGGTAACGTTGTTAGGCAGCTCCAACGTCGCCGTCGTGGCGCGGTCAACAAGTGAGGCGAAATCTTGAGGCGCACCAGGAGGGACATACAATTCGTGGCTTGCTGACAAGACGGATACAGGGTTAGAAGACGAAAGATAGCGGATACAGTTCATGGTGTAACCTAGGCGACGGAATATTAGCCTAGTCGGACCCAAGTGAGAAGAGTTGCATACAGCCCATGTCCATGAGACCACCTCCTCCAAGCTCATAATTGTATCTTATGTCACCTGCTTTAAATGTACCTGCAGGAATAGCTAGGCGGGCATCGATATGCTTGATGGCACCCAACTCTCTACTGTCAATGATGGCTTTAACTCGTTGAATGGCAGGATGAAATCTAGAAAAATTCCATGAATAACCTTTGACACAATTCCCTATCTCTCCGTACCGATAGTGGAATGCCTCTAGTAAGACGAGGCCTTTGCTTTCAGCAAATTCGTACATAATCTTGGTCTCTTCCGCACAGTCAGAGGAAGGCTTCTCCAACAGGACATGCTTTCCTGCAGCCAGCGCCTTCATGGTCCATTCGTAATGAAGACCGTTCGGTAACTAACGTCCGCTTAGAATTTGTGTGACCTGATTTGCTTATGGGCTTACTGGATTGTAGACGGCGTCAACCTCTGGGTCGTCCAAAAGTTCTTACCCCCAACGTGAATATGTATATTACTTTATCATCACGGTGAAATAGTACCTTGATAGCCATTCGGCCCACCGTAAGTCTTGGATATTTTGTACTTCTTTGCAAAAGCATCTGCCCTGGCTTTATCTCGTGCTGCCACTGCATATACAACTGCCTCTGGATGGGACTTCACGGGGTATATAAGCGCAGATGGTGCTATTGCAGCAGCACCCAGAACACCAAACTTGATTGGCTTCACGTCGGGCAGAGACACCAGCTCTGGAGGACTGACAAAGGCCTAACCAAAATCAACGCTTGAAGAAGAGCTCGGGGTGAAAGATACCTTGTACACCCTACGAATTAAACCCGCGACGGATGTCATAGGAAGAAATGCGCGGCTTTTCCAATTATCAGGTAGCACATGTTATTAAAGTGCTAATGATATAATTGTTTGCACTTGTCTACCACTTCAGGTAATCTCGGCTTGAACTTACGCCAAGATGAGCGTAAAGAAAAGGTCCGTTCACGAATCTCATAATGACTCTCGCTAACGGCGGTACAGCTCAAAACTTGACCTTCTCGTCCGTGTCCGGTACTTGAATCCGCTACCCGCCCCTCCATGTCCTCCAAAACTACTAGAAATACCAACAAACCCGATGCGCTATGCGCGTCCTGAATTCCTCAACGCCATAGCCGAGGATACTCCTCTACCAATGATCGTAGATGCGGAACTTGGAATGCCGTTGGACCTCGGTCAGTGGGACTGTCTCTGGGAAGAAGACGCCGACGATTCGGGTGCGTCACGGTCATATGTTTCCTTGTCCCCCATTGGATTGACATATTTGCATTGAAGCACTAAACCCCGACCCGGAAAATCTACCAAAATTAGATCTAAAAGATGCCTTTCTTCTCGGTGACCCGTCTTCGTCATCTACACCCTACGTCAATAGCCATCTGGGAGCTTCGGGTAGTGGCCCTTCAACACCACTAGCTCACGTACCGTGGCTGCGCAAGACTGAATACATTAGTAGGGAAGGTGTTCAGCGCTCTCCCGCGGTTCAGGAAACGTTCGTGGATTCATTTGTGTTCTGCTCGTGTTTTCGTTAAATTCGCATCGCAGAAAACTCAACATGGCACCGACGATCGACGTATCTCGCAGTGCTCAACTGAGAGATATCGACTCATCGTTTGCCTGCGTGCAATGAAAGCTTTGACTTATCCACCTTGCAGCATCCGACGAAACCAGGTGTCACAGCGGATCGAGTCGTATGAGGTGCTGCCAGATGCAGATATTTGGGCGAACCAGTATGACTTGTTCAAGTTCTCAGAACGCCCTGGAGAACGGCTTGTTGATGTATGTTCACGAGTTTGCTCGCGAAGCTTTGCTTACACGTACCTGCCTATTAGGTGGACGATCCTCGTCTTGATTGTGCCATATTCCGACCCATGAAGACAGAACACGACTCGTTCCTAGCCTACTACCTAACACAAGACGACGACTCTGCATTAACATTTAAAGACACAAGGGCGGCTTTGCCACCCTATGAAATACCGGAGGACCAGCAGGTAGGTATCGTAGGCGATATATTCTCGGTTGCTAATAGTGATCGGCAGGAAACCGTATTTCATTTCGTGCGAGATTATGAAACTGTCAAGGTTGAACAAGAAGTGCCCAATGAATTTCTTCTTGTTCTTCACGATGGCGAACCACCTGGTAAGAACGAAGACGACGAGCGCCCAGGTCATCCGCCTAGAGAAAAGGGCGCGTACTACAAAACGATTGAGCGTAAAATGCAGCTCAAGAAAAAGCGTGCTAATGTATGTTCCATTATTTTTCAATGTGTAAGAGATTCATATTGGCTTGCAGCAATATGATCAGTACGAAGATAAATGGGAGGTTATCCGCGTCTCGCATACAATTATGAGCAAAGAGGAAGAGGAAGAACGGGAAGAAGCATTGGCCGAGGTAACTGATCCTCTATACCTGATTGGACGGGTGGACGCGGACGCAGATGGAGAGCTGGAGATGGAAGACCACAGCGTTTTCGGACAGACCGGATACTCGATACCCACAGCGACATAGTCGATGCTCCCTACTTTCAATACATCCTCTGTATAATTTGTCGATTTCATTAGTTTGTATGTTGGTCATTCGCGGGTTTGTTTTGGACATGGGACATGGAATGCAAACTAGAATATAAGACATGTACGAAATACACCAGGTTGAGATCTATGCTTCGTTCAATTCGCGTAGGCGACGAATTGTGCTAGTGGACATGAAACATTGGAATTCTGACGCAAAAAAATGCAATATCGAACGCACCTCCGCACGGTAGCAGCTGCCGTTGTTGACACAGTCCATGCACCTCCAGCGATAACCTTTCTACATGCTCCACAGCTCCAGATACCGACAGCAGTCCGTTTAACTGAATCCTAAGAAACTGTTAGCCGACATTGCAATCGAAGTACCAAGGTTCTAAAGCACCTTTCCGCAAAAGGTGCATGTATATCTAGCGTGCTGCGAGACTTCCATCTTTTTGACCTGCTTACGCAGGGAGGCACCATAACGAGTACCGTATTTACCGGTGATGCCGACTTTCTTGGTGCGTTTTGTCTGGTGAATTGGCAATCAATACTTCACTCTTCTGTAGATGTATCATAGCGAAACTCACCATTGAGAAGTGTTAGCCTTGAGGAGTACGTGACGTTGGGGGTTTCTGTGGTGGACTGGCGTGGGACTTACGTTTCGCGATCTGCCGATAAACTGTACAGTTGCTTGCAGTTACTGTTTTCGGAAGGGTTTAATTATAGGTGCACCGAACGGATTAGGGATTAGAACAAACTACTTCAGCGATCTCCAAAAAATGTACATGTTGAGCATTATGAATTACAAAGTATTAGGTTATGACCATGGCAGGAGTCAATAAGCATGTTAAGCGCATTCTTGTAAGCATGACAGGTATGCAGTTCTTGTTCTGGTATGAAGACGTTGGATGATCAGAATGCTTCGGCCTCGCCGCCGTATCTCTTCGGTAGCTGGCTTGGATCTACGTGAGGTAATAAAGCTTTGCTGATTGCCTGTTGCCCTGAACCAATAACCAACATTTTCGCCACAGTATTTGCAGATATAAGTGGTTTCATAGCCCAGAATATCCAGGTCAACAGCGATGGGACACTTATGAAGAATTTCTTATACTGCCATTATATGCGTTAACAACGGCGACACCTATTCTCGTTAGCGCTCACCAGAAGTTCTGGGTAGTGGTTTGCGAAGATGGTAGTCGCCTCGGACGCAGCGGCCTTGGAATTCGCATCTCGACTTGAAAGACCGACACCCTCGTAATCTGATAATTGTTTATACATCAGGCAACATAACAGTGCGTTGGTACCTACCGTGGACTTGAATAGTTTGATCCACATTGACGAAGTCGAGCATCTGAATACTCTTCTCCTGGAGAGCGACACGCCATCTGCGACCAGTCAATATCTTTAACGCCCGTTCGCAAGGAAATACCAACCGCAAAAAACCGTTGCACATCACCAAACACTGACTTCAAGTCCTTGTTGGCGCCATAGAGATTATAGCTGTATATTCTCGGCATGAGCGTCAGGTATTACGGATACTTGTGTAAAACTGACACAATGGGCCTCCCCTCTTTATCTGTACCGTAAATATGGCCCAGCTTGCCAAAAATATCTTGAGGAAACTCCTCTTTCATCACAGCTTCTATGTCGAAGGTTTTCCTCCACTTTAGAGTAGATGTAAACATATCCTGTGCTTCGCGAACATTTAGATTTCTGTCGAATTCTATTGCGTGAATAGGGAAGTTGCGCGGACATTCTTGTACGCTCACCTTGCACGGAGAAACTTCATCAGCACAACACTAACCCTCGCATCTGTGTTGGGGTGAGCGGGGTCAATATCGACGCCCCAGACCGTTATTGTAGTCTCGGCTTCCTTGGGGTCCTCGTATGCAGCTTTAAATATTGCTGGTAGCCCTTCCTAAGAGCGCGTAAGAATGTAAATATGGATCTGTAACACGAGGAAGAAGTTACGTACCCTAAATTCTTTCAATGCTACCCATTCCTGCTCCGTGAATTTTTCAGTTAGAGGATTCTGTGGCTCGATAGCGGGCGTGGCTGTTGTCTGTTCGGTCATAGCTACTGATCAGAAACGTGCCGTAAGCTTAGTGCCGACTCGGAGTCAGTTATGTACTGTGACGCGGGCGATACAATTCATGAACGTTCAACAAACCGAACTCTAGTTCGGTCGGATACGTCAGTCAAGGTCTATAGTACTCTCTTTGCAATTAACTTGGTCCGCACACTCCTGTACATAATCTATGTGGTATGATCTATCCAACTAGGTAGGTTGAGGAGAACAATAAACGGCTGTACATATTAAATAATAGATGTTCTGGTTCATAACAAGATTAGTCCTTTAGGTCACAATTGCAGTATGTAGAGTGCTTTCATCCAGAGAGATGCTCCTTGAAGGTGGAGAATGGACGGAGGGCGGTGGTGAAGGGTAGGAGTCCACGGGAGATGTTGCATGCTTTTCGTCTTTATTAGTAGGGCTATACCTATGCAGCGGTGTGGTGTCGACCTTCAAGCCAGCAGAGGTCGGATATACAAAATTGTTCATGGAGGGATATAGTGATGGAGCGCGACCTCTTTCATATGAAGAAGCAGAAGTAAGACCAGCACCAGTTGCCTCGGCTGCAAAGACATCATTTTGGTATTGGGGATGCAATGTCGGTGGGGGGGAACTAGTCCCTGACATCATCCGACTATCTTCCGTTGTAGTCGGCAACATGAGTCCGCGAGCAGCCTCTACGCGCCTCATCTTCCGCTCTCCTTTCTCGACGTCCGCTTTTGACTCGTTGTACATATATAGACCGATGAAGGTCATTAAGATCCCAACTCCCTGAATCGGATGAATCAGTTGCTGGAACCAAACGATTGCCATGCAAATGACTACGACACGTTTTATGAGTGATGCAATAGAATAGGTGACCGGTGATGTTGATGATAGTATGATAAATGCAATGATATTTTGCGCGAAGTGAACCGTGCCATTCATGAAGAAATAATATAGGATTGAATGTGATGCCGCTCGATCAACATTCGGCAGATCATATTCAGGATGGGATGTGCCAGAGATGAGGATAGGTAGGTCGGAATAAATCCACATGGGAATCATCAGCACGAACGCCGTGCCGGATGAATATAAAAGAAGATTCAGCTTGTCCAGCTTGTGGGATGTACTTGACGCTGAGGAGCCACCCGTATTTGATGGCATGACCTTCTTGAAAAAGATGTTGGAGCTCACGAAAACGAGAGCAGATCCAAAAGCACAGAGGAGGCCAATCGCATTCGACGCCGAAACGTCAAATGAACAGGCAAGCATTACACCCAATGTCAGCGGCAGGAGCGAGATGTAAGTTTTTCCAGAATAGCTGACCCCAAAGAGTAAGGCATATGCCGCAACCGTGAATAATGGTGACAACGCCTGAATGGAGTGAAAGGTTCAACAACGTTGCACCAGAAAGACGGATAGACTACCTTGATCGTATGTACAGTGCTGACAGGTATCCTTGATATCGCCATGCTAGAGAACATGTGTCCCCCTACTTGGAATAATCCCATCGGTAGAGTTGTCATGAAGATAGCTTTTGAGGGCGCCCGTAATCTGGTGAAGCGAACGAGCGGCGACATGAAGAGGAAGCAATAGAGGGCGACGAAGCCGAATTGAACAAAAGTTAATGTTACGGGATAGCGAAATTGGTTCAATATTGCTTTGCCAGTATTTGAAGATAACGCAGAGCTGCAGTACCATAACGCACATAACATTACGAAGTTGGTGGTTGACTGTGACGATTGGGACGGGGACGATAATTCTTTAGAATAGGATGCTGATTGCGTGCTTGAGCGGAGCCGAGCAAGGTGAGCTATGCGCTTTCCGAGATCTGCGAACAACGCCAAAATAGCGGAGATGCCAGTAGGGGTTGCATACTGGTCTTGCGGGGATATGTAGTGCGGGAGAGGGTGGTTATTTGCCATTCCCATGCCCTTTAGAGAGAAGCGTTGCTTCTCACTGTTGCGAGGGTTGTACGCCGATATCTGTGGACGCGTATGGTTGCTTTGCATGTTGATACAGAAGTCACTGACTAGTGCTGTATACATAAAGGTGAGGAACGGGGAAAGGGGGATGGACGGTCAATTGTTACCTAGCAATTTCACAGCTTACTACCCTTATTGTCATAACAATGGCAAACAGATCATGGGCGCAGATTAGCCCCTTTCGGAATTCTGTCTGACAAACGGAAAGCAGCTTTGCAATTAACGCAACGAAACATATATTTGAGCCATGTTGCAGTAGCGCACCTGTGATCCACAGAAGAAATTCGTTTATTTTCCATAATCTTTGCTGTGCACCGCGTGACGAACCTTTTGTCACAAAAGCAGCCTACTTTCTCACGGTCTGAAAGAGAAGGAAAGCATCATCGTCAACGCATCGACACTCTCAAGACTCCTCAAGATTTCTTTAGCGCAGAATGGTTCGTAATCTACCTTGTTTACGTCCATGTTCATCCGTCGAAAATACCTTGTCGCCCGTTTGTGCGGAAAATCGCTGGATGCGCACACTGGCGTCTGGATGACCTTGGATGTAATCACGAGTATGGAACTGACGTTGTAACTAGGGCCGGGGACCAAAAAAGCACTTGAAGCGTCTGAACGCGCCCTCATCATGGATGCTGGACAAACTGGGCGGAACTTATGTACGAGAATCTGCTCTAGGAACGAGACTATGCGTCTGAACGTCCACTATAATTATAGGCTCCTCGACCTTCCCCTGGACCACATAAGCTTCGGGAGTCCCTTCCCCTCACCGTTTTCCTGAGAAACAGGCTAAAATATGCCTTGACTGGTCATGAAGTTACCTCCATTGTCGCTCAGCGACTCATCAAAATTGACGGCAAGGTTCGCACAGATCCCACATACCCTGCCGGTTTCATGGGTCCGTAACAAATGCATCATGGTTATGTTACATCATTGACCGCGACCTTATCAACAGATGTCATCTCTATCGAGAAATCTGGCGAATACTTCCGCCTCCTCTACGACATCAAGGGCCGTTTCACCATTCACAGGGTCACCCCCGAGGAAGCCACCTACAAGCTGCTGAAGGTCCGCAAAGTCGCCATTGGTGCTCGCGGAGTCCCACACATCGTCACACACGATGGGCGAACCATCCGCTACCCTGATCCTCTGATTAAAGTAAACGACACTGTCAAGTTCGACATTGAACAAAACAAAATCATCGACTTTGTCAAATTCGACACTGGTAACATTGTCATGGTCACCGGTGGGCGTAACATGGGCAGAGCTGGGGTTATTACTCACAAGGAGAGACATGTTGGAGGTTTCGATATTGTGCATGTCAAGGACTCTTTGGACAGGACATTCGCTACTCGGTAAGTCAAACTGCAGAATGACATGAAAGCCTCTCACTGCATACAGGATAACGAACATCTTCGTCATTGGCGAGGGCATCAAGCCCTGGATATCTCTACCCAAAGGCAAGGGTATCAAACTCACCATCTCCGAGGAGCGTGATGTTAGGAGGAAGCGAGCTGAGCAGTAATTCGACCAACATCCAGCAGCTTTTTACATCCTTGTTTCATGCATCCTTGTTCCATGTGTTGTATTCCAATTATACAAAATACATCTATACACTGATGTCTTAATCGCTGTGGATTATCCACTACCAATAATCTGGATGTCTACACGGCACGACCGTATCACTCCCTCGTTTCTTCCTTTCGGTTTCCCATCTTGAAACCCATTGAGACATTTTTCTCCTAGAAGATTCGCTCCCCACGTTTACAGTGGCAATCATTCTGACCCAACTGAATGACATGGCGAAACAAGTAAGTTCAAAGAAAGAGGAATGTTCAGAATAGGGCACAGGATATATTTGCAAAGTCTTTGTGGACTGCCTTGACGGTTGAAGATCGAGATAACTATAATCGCGGTGCGGAACCCGCGATAGAACAG
The DNA here is from genome assembly GCA_015039365.1 of Amanita rubescens. Classification (NCBI taxonomy): domain Eukaryota; kingdom Fungi; phylum Basidiomycota; class Agaricomycetes; order Agaricales; family Amanitaceae; genus Amanita; species Amanita rubescens. The sequence goes on along the minus strand of WION01000009.1, from coordinate 350,248 downwards.
TAGCAATGGACGGCATTTGATCAGCACCAGCTGCTTGGGCATATCTGCACAAATCACGGCTTCATTCCACTACTACGCGTCATTGTTATTCATGACTCACGTCCAACCGGTAGGCCGAAAGCCTACTGCGTTGTCAAAGTGACCCTGAAACTTCTGAAGGTAGGCTTTCAATCTGTCGGATGCGATCATCGCGAGAGGCAGTACGTGGACTACAGCCGAAAGTGGATCAGATGTGAGCAGATCGTTCAGTTCAGTTATCTGCTAGACACCGTAGGAGAGCGGTTTTGCGCGAATCGCAGTATACCTTGCTTCGTAAAGCATGTGCAATGGCTATGAGAGTGCCGTTAGCCCCCTTTCGCCACAACGTCGAAACACGCACCTTTCAGTATGCGTTCTTTGCCCACTGAATAGGTACTATTCGTAGTGTCATTCATGAGGCGAATATTAGATCAGGATGAAAAAAACGTACCCAACGACTAAACAGAGTGCGGAGGTTGTCTATTGCCTTGCTCTGCTTAGTGCCATTTTTTACTAGCCACGCATCAACTCCCGACTTCTTGGCAGTTGATTCCCCATCCGAAATACGCTTTGCGAGATCTGCGCAAGCTGATATTACTAATGGCTGTGGAGGAAATGTGTACTTTGGGTCCAAGTAGGTTGTATCGAGGTATACATGATCAATTCGCTTTCCTTTGACGGCAGGATGCAGAACATGTCTTGGTGATGCACGGAAATCGCCACAGTGAAGGTATCTGAAGATCCTTGAAGTACCAATATATGGCGACTTATACTTGCTATCCCCAGCATCTACCGTCTGCGGTCCCTCGAAGAAGAATAAACAAGAACCAGGACAGTGATTAGCCTCTATGAGTGTTACACGGACGCCGTTAGTGTTGGGGATGGTTGTCGGTACATCCATTAGGTAAGGGATGTACCCACTTCTTGTCGACTGAGAGCATATGGATAATAAGATTAGCCGTTTCTTCGGAGCAATAGATAGGTCCTTTCTGCCAAGATGAAGATAAATTTGTATAATGATCTGCATGGGCATGTCTGGTTAAGATGAGCTGGACAATTAGATATGGTACAGTGGGGATAACGAACGTTAAAAAATAAGCATTGACATTAGGAATCTTCCCATACCGAAAGGCATCCACAGCAATAGGCATGCCTTGTAAAACCTTGTAGAAAGGCGCGTTGCGTCGATTATTCTTGGTTGATCTGATACTTCGATCCTCCATTATTGATGCCTCTTGCCAGGATTCGCTCTCTCGAAATGATGACATCAGAACCGAGAATGCATTCTTCGAATTGGCAGGCATCTTGTCTAGGTCGGTGGGCTGAGGCTGTTCTAGTGGTTCATCAATATCATCCTCTGCATATTCGTCGTCCTCTTCTCGGACTGAAATCAGATTTATTTCATCATCACCAGTGCCCCAATCATCCATTCCAACTGCCAAATTCGACTGGAGGGGCCTCGGAGAGTCGACGAATGACAATTCGTCGTTTTGGGGGGATCTGACCGTCTCTGCTGTCTTCAGTTTCGTAGGGGCTCCACAAATGGCTGGGTTCTCCGCTGTAAAGTTGGTTCCAGAGACAGAGGTTTGAGGCTGAAGTAATGTGGGGAATCCGAATGACGGAAATGCAGTATCATTGACAGGACCAGAACCAGACGCGTTTTTTGACGCGTTAGGATTGTGCAAATTTAGCAGGGCAATCCTCCTGGATGGATTTGTTGTTGGCAGTCAGAAGCTCACTGGGCCCATCGACGATTTCCACCTCGTCTGAGTCTGAGTCAATGACGATGATTTCTGTCTCAGTCTTGACGCGCAGCGACGGGGCAAGATTCTTTGTCCCAGGACCGTTCGCACTGAAAAATCGATGCAGTGTAGTTATAGACGATCCAGCATTAATCTTTCGCTTCTTCGCGGGCGGCATGGAGTGAAATGGGTATCACTATCACGTGTTGGAAAGATATGCCCCCTTGCGCCTTGGCCCGCCTTCGTCCCACATAGTCCCACACCCATAAATTCTTATGTATGTCAATGTATGTCCCAACATGTTTGATATCAGTCCTCCTGACATTCATTTATCAGATAACGCGTGGCCGAAGGTCGAGACGTTACCTTGTGATCACAACATATGATGTGAATGCCTCCGCAACTGCCGTGTAGCTCCGGGCCAAGATTCTTGTAACCATCTGTCCGCTTATCTCGTGCATTTGAATTTGTCATGATGGAACTAACGCGCTTCGATTGATAGAGAGCGCCATATAAAATACCCGTTATCTGCGGTCGATTGGCTTATAACTTTTCCACAACATGAGCGAGAGCCAACCTACTTCCATCCTTTTCCGTACCCCTTGGAAACCACCTGTGGCAGTCAGCGCAGAAGGCATATATTACAATCTCGAAGATGGTCAGAGGATCATCGATGGGGTTGGGGGGGCCGCTGTTGCATGTATCGGCAATGGTCACCCCAAGGTCATCCAAGCAATGAAGGACCAACTTGACAAAGTCGCATGTACGAGGCTTATTGGATCATGCCATCAGGCATCTTAAAAAAGTCGAGCAGATACTTATAATATGCAGCTCTCAAACGAGCCTGCAGAAAAATTGGCCAAGACGCTGGTAGACTCTAGCAACGGGGCCTTCAACAAGTGCGTTTTTGTTGCGGGAGGTGAGCACTATAGTCACACAGCGTGAGGAAATTTTACCAAGGGCAGCCAGGTTCCGAGGCCATGGAGGGCGTCATCAAACTTGGTCGGCAGGTATGTTATCCTGTTTACGGACTGCAAGATCGTTGAAACCAAGTATTCGCAGTACTACAATTCAATCGGACAACCCAAGCGCACAAACTACATAGCCCGAAAGCTGTCTTTCCATGGTAACACAGTTGGAGTCCTTTCGTTGGCTTATCATCCGACTCGTCGGGCACCATATGCGGCGATCATGAACAGTACTAATTTTCATCACGTTTCACCTGCATATGCGAAACGCTTCCAGCGCCCCGACGAAACCGAGGAACAATACGTCGAACGTCTTAGGCAGGAATTGGAAGATAAGTTTATTGAGCTAGGCTCAGACACTGTCATTGGATGTTTGTTGGTCCTGTTTTCTATTATATTTTCATGCTGAGCTGCAATTATAGTCGTGGCGGAGACCGTCGTTGGGGCCACAACTGGTGTCGTATCAGCCCCCAAGGGCTACTTCAAAGGTAAGACCCTTCTTCATTTTCGCCCCATCTTCTAAGTCTGCGTAAGCAATGAAGTCCGTCTGCGACAAATACGGGGCGTTGTTCATCCTGGACGAGGTGAGATGTCCGCAAAATTTGGATGTATTTAATTTCATTGACCATTTATCCAAGGTTATGAGTGGGATGGGCCGTGGGTATTTTAACTAGCTCTTGCATTGCAGTCTAACTCTGCAGGTAGGCATGGGCACCCTGCATGGATGGGAATCATTTGGAGACGGAGTCTCAGTAAGCAATCTGATCAAACTGACATTTTCCCAATTGACTTTGCGCCATAGCCTGACATCCAAGCCGTTGCCAAGGGACTCGGAGCAGGGCAAGTCATATCGCCTTGTTTCTTACATTCATTTACACGATTTTTGCCCGTAGTTATGTGCCGATCGGTGCTATTTTAATGTCTCAGAAAGTGACGGTTGGGATTTCTGGTAGTTCGGGTTTCTGGCCGCATGGCCACACTTACCAGGCAAGTGGCGTGGATGTGTAAGACGGGGGTTTCCTTACATACTGTTCCAGGCACATCCGGTGGCCTGCGCTGCTTCTCTCGCGGTGCAAGAAGTCATCAAGTCCGAAAACCTGTTGGAGAACATTCGCAACCAAGGAGCCTATCTTGGTATGAAACAATATCCATGCCGACGGCACTTTGATAGCTTTTGTACAGGAAAACTACTGGAAGAGAAACTTCGTGGACCGAATGCGTTGGCAGCACCCTTTACGTTCGATATCCGTGGCGGCGGCGGCTTTTGGGCAGTTGAATTTGACGTCGATGTGCCAGAAGCTGCACAACTGGACCTGAAAGGTGGTCACTTCGCCATGCTTGTTCAGGCGAGGGCATTGAAAAATGGATTGGTCCTGATGGGTATGACGGGTGGGGCCAACTTGGAGGGCACAAAAGGGGAACACATCATATTTGCGCCTGCCTACAACATTACAAAAGAACAAGTCGAAGTTATTGTCAATATCTTCATCCAGAGCGTCGAGGAGATTATCAAGGAGCACAGGCGTTGACAATAGGATAGAGTACACTAAGACTGAATGTCCTACCACGCTGCTTATATAAGTCAAGATTAGCTCAGGTGTCAGCGCGAGTAACGTCCTTTCTCCTTCCAGTATCGCAGGCTAGCGTCTGTGATCCCCTTGCCCTGCTTCAGTGCCCACCGTCTAATATCGATGGCTCTGGGCATGAACTAAATGGACTTACAACCAATCCATCCACAAGAGGCCACGAGCAGCTCAGGTGCATCTGTATCAAACTCACAACTTGACTCGTCAACCGCAGTACCATCATTTGAATCAAAGAATTTGCGCTCAAGCGCAAGGGTGAGAGCAGCGAAACAGAACAACAAACTTAAAGGCAAAGGCAAAGAACGCGATTTATCCCTCTCAGAGCAGCTGTCTGTCGTAACCCCGTCCGAACCCTCCACCTCCAGAGTCACCCGTTCAAGCAGCAACTCAATTAGAACGACTCGCTCCAAAGATTCTGCGTCTGGGAAACCGAAACCTAAGGAAGAAACTTCGCGCCCTAATAAGAGGTTTGTCATAACTTTGTTTCTCACCAGTCTCTAATCTTTGATTAAGGGCCCGCCGTAACCCGCCGCAATCTACTGGCTTGATCATCAACGAACCCCCCAAAGACACCAAAGGCAAGAAACGCGCAGCGCCAGAACCGAGTTCCGGAGAAGAAGAAACTCCAGGACCATCTACTAAACGACCTAGAATCGCATACGCCCTACGATCCACAACCGCATTTACAGAACCTTCAACTATGAATCGCAAAACACGGTATGTCTCTACATGTCGGCGGCGATACATGAGCGTGATAATCATGTATGTTTAGTTCCTCAACTACCAAGGGAAAGTCTCCAGCGAAAAGCAAGATTATTGCGAGCACATCTAGAATTCCCGATGAGGATTTAGAAATGCTTGATGCAGAGTATCGAAGCGGGGAAATAAATGATAAGTTACCACCAGATGAGCCAGTAAAGCAAGGCCATGAAGAAGTTTCAGAGAACATCGCTCACGATAGCTTCGATCATGCAGCTGAAGAACCTGTTCTTGGTGATGAAGATGGAGAGGATGACGATGCCGAGAATAGAACCGGCCCTGACCCATCAAACTCAAATAGCGGAGGCGCCAATCACGGCGCTTTTGATGAGGCAGCAGCTGCCATGGCAATTTTTGGTGACTATCGCCATATCGGTTCTTATATGTTATCCCAGTCTTCTCGACTGAAGACCTTGTTGAATAACATCAAGAGCACCGCAGAACCAACAACCCGACTTCTTGCCCTCCAAGAGCTGAGTGAGGTCCTTAGCATCAGCACCGAAGATTCTCTGGCAGGCTCTTTCCAAGTAGAGTCATTTGTGAGAGAGCTTGTCAGAATCTTAGGCGGGCAGGGCGCAGAAGAAGATGAAGACGAAGATGGAGATCAGGAGGTGCACGGCCAAGATGAGGACGCGGCGTTGGCTGCGGCCCTGTCCATGAGTGGAGGTGGGTTCCAAGGTGACGAGAACCTTGAAGCACAGGTCCTTGCCTGTCGTTGTCTTGCAAACTTGATGGAAGCCCTGCCCGGCGTGGCACATACCGTTGTGTATCATGGTGCTATTCCAGTTCTATGCAGCAAGTTGATTGAAATTGCCTACATTGACCTTGCCGAACAGACGCTGAGTGTAAGCAACATTGGTTCGCTCATTTCATTCATCTCACTTTATATACAGACTTTAGAGAAAATTTCGGAGGAGTACCCTAGTGCCATCGTCCGCGAAGGGGGGTTGGCTGCTCTGTTAAATTATCTTGATTTCTTTTCTATTGCAGTCCAGCGTACCGCCCTTCAGGCGGCAGCAAACTGCTGTCGCAATGTATCAACGGAATACTTCCCCATGGTTCGCGGTGTCTGGCCGATCATCCGCAATTGCCTATCATATCCGGACCAGCGCCTCGTCGAGTTTGCTTGTCTTTGTGTTATTCGCGTCATTGATTCCTACAACCGCTCATCAGTCGAAAATTTGGAAGCTCTGGTTGACATTGAATTAATTAAAGGTGTCAATCAACTTCTGTTGCCTGCTGGTGGTTCACCTCTTGTCGCTACCAATACATACACACAATTGCTGCGAGCTTTGGCAACCTGTGCAAGAGCTAGTCCCAAGATAACATTGACTCTGCTTGAGGCAGAGATTGTCGACATCATATATCAGATCCTCACTGGTGTCATGCCGTCGGCTGATATTGAGGGTAGTATGAACGACGAAATGGAAGGTCAGGGTTTCGGTGGAGGAATTGCAGATATGTCAGTAATGGAAAATCTTGGGCATCGACCGAAGGAACAGATTGATGAAGCGTTGGGTCTCATCTCAGAACTATTGCCACCTCTACCGAAAGGTAAGGAGCTAAATTCTTTGACCTTTTTACCACGACTCATGTCAGTGTCAGACGGCGTCTTTGACCATAAAGCATACACTGAGAAATCTTTAGCACGCCTTGTAAAGGCGAGAGCCAGGGCAGAGAGGGCGGCAGCGCGTCAGGCTGCGAGTGGTCATGTTGTTTCGCAACAAACACCTCAGGACGTTGGCCCATCGATGCCAACAGATGGTCCTTCGCCAGAATCAGCTGCACCTGACAATGGAAGCCAAGAGACTGAAGAGCGCCGTGTCGCGGATGTAAAGAAGGAAGCACTGCCTGATAGGACTGAATTGCTTCGTTCCAAACCCCAGGTTGTCGGCAAATTTATGCAACTAACTATCCCGGTTTTGGTCGACGTGTACGCAGCAAGCGTATACGCTCCTGTACGAATAAAAACTTTGACAGCAATACTGAAAGCTGTCAGTTTTCTCGATGCGGATGGACTCAAGCGTGTCTTTACGGTATGATTCAACCTTCGCTCTTTGAGTCGGGATATTCATATTCCAACCAGTCTGTCCCTGTTGCTAGCTTTGCTGCTTCTGTATTGTCATCGAAAGACCATCCTTCCCTCGTCATCAGCGTGCTACAGCTGGTAGATCTTCTCTTGGGAAAGCTGCCGCAGTTGTTTAAGCCAACTTTCCGACGGGAAGGGGTATTTCATGAGATTGACAGCTTAGCTGCGCGAACTCTTAGTCAGTCCCCGAAGTCGAAGGACAAGGACAAAGATTCGCCATCAGCCCCCGACTCTGGAAACGTTACGCCTGCCCCTGCGATCCATCCCTCGACTATTCCAGGATATAGAAAGCTTTCTTCCTTGTCCATAGAGCCCGAAGATGCGATAACGTTGCGCGCCCGTGTCATACAATTTAGATATCTCAAGGTTGAAGAAGAGAAGGATGATGACGACGCATTTGGAACTCTTCATCGTCTCAATGAACGCATTGCTTTGCCCAACGCTAATGAAAAGGAGTTGGGTGAGGCATTGCGTGAGCTGGCAGATCTTTTCGCTTCTCCTCACACATCCGTTTCGAGCTTTGAATTAATGCAGAGTGGAGTTGTCGATGGTTTGCTTAAGTTGCTAACTGATCAAGGTAGAACAGGTAAGTGTCGGATCCGATCTTGTTTTGCTCGGGGATTCATTACGTCCCCAGTTCCGACCAACAAGCGCAAGGAGCTTATGTTCAATGTTTTCGCTTCTCGTAAAACCAAGCACGTGTCTAGTAGTCAAACTCCGTTCGCAACTTTGGTGAAAAAGCTTCAGGAGAGTCTGACAAAGATGGAGTCATTCGATGTCGTAACAGTAGCCCAAAACATGGATGGTGAGTGAATGCCCTTAAACTGAGTTCGTGTCACTCATCTTTCGAAGATTCTAAGCGTAGCTCGCCCTCGCTGCTAGCACGGCAGTTGCGATTGAGACTACAAGCCGATGACAACTCTGACATCCCTCGCAACCTACACAACATCGTGGTTTCCATACATGCGATTGCTACGTTCCAGGCGTTGCATGATTATTTGAGGCCGCGCGTGGCTGGTTTGATTGGCGGAGGTTCACGCCTTTCCGGAATGCTCGCTGCCATTGCTGGATTGGGTGGACCATTTGGCAATCTGGACAATCCTCCTCCTAAACCATCGGACTCTGCATCTGCCGGGACTTCATCTGCATTGAATACAGGAAACGATGGTCCGCGGCGCAGCCGTCGTCTTAGCGCGAAGATTGCGGGCGGTTCGGGAAGTGCAGGTAATGACGGTGGTCCGGTTAATGAATCTAATACGGGGGAGAGCTCAGCTCAAGCTGGTGAATCGACACCAGAACCTCAAGGAGAGACGGTATACGCGGACTTCACCGATGATGAAGTTGATGCAGATGTCTTCGATGAGGAGGTTGAACATGATCCATCTGCAGGTGATAAAACTGTTACGCTCTCGGTTGCTGAAGGTATGCCCTACTGCTTATGACTACGCCATTACCAACAAATTTAAAGATGGTTCCAAAGTGGAGGCTCAGACCCCAGATGGAACTCAGGATCGCTATGCCCAGTTCACCTGCGCCTCAAGGTGCCGAGACGCAACCGGCTCGTGGTACCCAAACCACAAAGACTTCATATGCTGCAGCCCTCAAAGCGAAACCAACCGACTGGCACCTCGAATTTTCAATGGATGATCATGAATTACCTCTAGACTTGACCATCTATGGAGCTATTCACCAGTATGAAACACGGAAGAAGAGTGGGACACACCCCAGCATGTTTTGGCAAGGCATGTATACGGTCAAGTTCAAAAAGGTCCCTGGCCCTGTGACAACCGACTGTAAGTGGAAAACATGACTCCATGGACACTCTTAGAACTTAACTGTTTAGACTGGCGGCGAGAATGGATCAAAAATCCGCTCACCAAGTCCTTCATTGTCCTCTCTACCGGAGGACGCGCCCCACGCGAAAATCTTACGCCTTTTACGAGTTTTGCAACAATTGAATGTGAATGAGGCTGAACGAACAGCTTTCGCGGGTGAAAAGAGGAATTTAGCAGAATCGGCCTTTATTAACAACAAGTTGACGGCGAAGTTGACACGGCAACTTGAGGAACCGATGATCGTTGCCAGGTAAATCGTCAATCTTAACTTTAAGTAGAAGCTAAGAAAAGTTTCCGCAGTTCATGCTTGCCAGATTGGGCACTAGATCTTCCACAACACTTCCCTTTCCTCTTCCCGTTTGCTACTCGTTATAATTTCTTGCAGTCCACGTCGTTCGGATACGCGCGCCTCATCCTTAAATGGCAGAGCCAACAAACCCGTGGTCAGGATACTTCGCGCAGAGACGAGGGAATAGGTTTCCTTGGGCGTTTGCAGCGCCAGAAAGTTCGAATTTCGCGGAAGCACATATTAGAGTCTGCTGTCAAGGTTTTTGAGCTTTATGGCTCATCATCATCGATTCTAGAGGTGGAATACTTTGAAGAAGTAGGCACTGGCTTGGGGCCTACTCTCGAATTCTACTCTTTGGTATCAAAGGAGTTTGCCCGGAAAGATCTGAAGATTTGGAGGGATGCAGATCACCACGGGACTAACTCTTATGTACACCACCCACAAGGTCTATTCCCATCCCCAATTAGCCCTGAAGACGTGGTAAATGATGGCGGGCAGTAAGCTTCTTCGACACTGTCTCTTCGCTCGCAGATTTTAATATCTCCACAGGAAACGAACTCATATTTTGCGGGTTATCGGCCAGTTTGTCGCGAAGGCAATGTTAGATTCCCGAATCATCGATCTAAACTTCAACAAGATCTTCCTTAAGCACGTGCTTGGGGAGGAAGTTCCATTGACTATTGCATCCCTAAAGGTAGTTCTCATAAAGCGGATATCGGAGCTGGTTACTAATGCGACTTCAGCTTATTGATATCGAACTCGCAAATTCTTTAGCAAAGTTGCAGAACATGGCTGTAGGGCAAAATTCTAACGATAAGGTTGGCAAGAGCATCAGACATCGTTGCATTGACTTGGCTGACGAATTTTACTAGCTTGCACGCAAAATTGCTCTAGTAGAAGCCGGTAGCATTGAAGATCTAGCACTCGATTTCACACTTCCTGGATATGATATCGAGCTTCGCGTATGTGTTTTTCCCCCTACCTTTGATCATTATTTTAGATATCTTTGCAGCGCGGTGGACGAGACATTGCGGTGACATCAGAGAACGTCGGAGAATATATCGATGATGTTCTGGACGCAATTTTAGGCAAAGGAGTTCAGCTGCAGGCGAAGGCCTTCAGAGAAGGATTTTCGAAAGTGTTCCCTGTATCAGACTTGCAAGCCTTTTCTGCAGACGAATTAGCCATGTCGTTCGGTAACTCAGACGAGGATTGGGGTATCGACAGTAAGTTGCACCATATCTGACCTGCGAACTATCTCATATCCTCGTAGCTTTAACGGAAGCGATCAAAGCCGACCATGGCTTCAATGTCGACAGCAAGGCTATACGAGATCTTATGGATGTCATGTCCGAATACGATGGACCAACGCGTCGTGCGTTTTTGCAGTTCATCACTGGTAGTCCGAAGCTACCCATAGGCGGTATGTGGTCAATGATGCGAAGCAATAATTACTGACAGGACATAGGTTTCCGAGGTTTAAACCCTTCATTGACTGTGGTTCGCAAACCCCATGAAGCTCCACTCACGGCAGACGACTATTTGCCGAGCGTGATGACTTGCGTAAACTACCTCAAACTACCAGAATACAGTTCAAGACATGTCATGAAGGAAAAATTACAGACGGCAATACAAGAAGGAGTTGGCAGTTTCCATTTATCATAATTGTTGTATTCTCTATCATCTTTTGGACAGCAATGATAATTCTCCTGTGCTTATGTAGGTGCAATCGTAATAAACACACCATAGATCTTAACCTTTCCTCAAGCAACTCACCAACGTTTTCTCTAGTCCAATGATAATGACTTCCCGACTTCCCGCCGTATTTCTCCTGCACAATCTTTCCAGCGAGCGCTCATTACCACATTTGTAAACTCCAGATCATGTGCAAAGTGAACCACGTTTATGTTCTTCGATAACTCCATGTCAGATTGCCAAATAGGATGGTAATCCTCTTGACGAGTGAAATGAACGACCCATGCTTCACTTGCTGAGAGAAGTGCCGCATGTTCAGGGGTTTTCTGGATGTGAGACTCAACGGCACTTGGTTCTCCCGTGGCCAATAGCTCAAGAACAATTGTCAGTTGATCCTTCTTGAGCACAATGTCAGAATACATGTGCCTCTTTAAATCATCTTCCAAGTGCCATTGAACATTGACTGACCAACCATACTTCCGAAGCCAGTTCGCAAGAATCCTCATGAGCTCGGTATCATACACACTTTCCCGAGGGACACGGCCGCCGCGGATTTTCACCTTCGGTGCCTTGCACGAACAATATGATGCCATGAGGATAAGAGCTTTGTCGAAGAACTTGAGTGATTCAATGAGAATACCCAAAACGTCGATATCCCCTGTGTGTTGAAGGGGGAGAGGTGATGAAGGAGCATTCCGAAATCTAGCTGGAATGAGTTGGTTTCGGATCAGTCCGTCCACCAGAGGCGACGCCATTCGGTAGCACGGCCGGACATAATCCGGTTTTAACAAAACGCCTTCGGATGTCAGGGTGTTTGCATCCTTCTCCATGTTTGGGTCGGTTAGTGTCTCGTCGCCAAGAAAACCAGCAAACAAAGAGCGGAGAAGACTGACAGAAGAGGAAGCTTCAACACGAGAGAGTGACTCGATCATGTAATAATATGCATCGTAACGCGAGATCTCGTCATACAGCTGCTCTGCAGGAAACCGTTGCCAGCGATAGTAAGAGATGGTCCAGGATTGGGGGCAAAGTAATGTTTGCATGTTGTTGTCAATAATACGCCCACATAGGCAGACCATTCCGGGGTGTCTATCAAGGTACTTTAGGAACTACACATCAGTCAAGTTGGACAACTAACCCATTTGATTTGGCCCATACATCCTCTACGATGGCATCGTCGATTGAAACACCTAAATCCTCCGCAAATTCACGGAAGAGCTTCCTGGTCTCATCAATGGTAAAATATGGGGACTGGACAAATTCAGCAACATTGAACGGCGGGCCTCTCGACGTGTTCAAATGAACAATGCCAAAGGTCCCAGCAGCAATAAGGCACTGGACGGCGTGGTCCCTACGGTAGTGTTTGAGTGCTCGGAAAGCTATGAGGCAATCATTTCGAACATCCTCTTCACATTGATACAGACAACTGAGTTCATCGAGGAGGAGAACGACTTTTCCATCCCAATAGTCTTTACGGAAATAAGATATGAAACCAATTGCGGACGATATTGGTGTAGTGCATCCTTTGGGCAATCCACGACCACACCTGGCAGCAGCGAGGTCAATTGCCTTGCCGAATGATCCCCAGAAGACCTTAATGCTGCCCCGGTAAAGTAGGGTCTCGAATGTTATACTTATTGAAAGCAGCTGAGATTTGTGATTGTCGGGGGACACGAGAGCCACATACTACAGAGCCCAATAACCCATCGCCTCAAGCTTTTGCCGCAGCCAGAATAACCGCGTTGACTTTCCGGATGCTCGGGCACCCCCGAGAAGCAGATATGTGCCTTCCGATACAGCATTTAAACAAAGCGAGGTTACATCCTGAGTTCCAGGATCCACATAGTATCGTTCATTCGCATCATTCTCAGTAATTCCCCCATCGACGGCCCATCTTCTGAAGGGGCTAAAGGAATGAATGCAGTGCAACTCGCATGAAACTCGATTGAAACTCACAGTGAGCGTTTCTTCTTTGCTTCACCATCACCTCGTGCAGACGGCGAGCGAGAGTGTTTTAGGGAAGCTGAGGTAGACAGTAGAAATGAGGGGTACAGAGGGTTAGAGAGGGCGGGTGGAGAAAGTAAGGCGAGTGCGAGTAGTAGAGGATGAGCCAGCATGAAACGCAAAATATAGGAGCAAGATTGAGGGAGTCAGGTAATTAGGTAAAATAAAGAGATAACGAGAATACTCACGTTTAGGCGGGACGTCCACAATGATATGGAGGTGCTTGCAAGAGGCCGAGTAGAAATGTTCCGATAATTCATCAACAGCGTCTAATTCGACGCAGCCTAGGATCCCCTGCGGGCTTTGAATGTGTCTAAGCTTCGTGCCGATTTCCGCAAAAGGAATGGGTGAAGATAGCTTCCCGAAAATCAGATGTCATCGACCGCACAGGGAAGATTCGCCCACCTTCCAGAGCTTGAGGGTGTCGGGGTTGAATGCAAGTTTCTTCTCCTTCTTGATCTTTTCCTTCAGGTAACCCACCGTCATACTTTTTCCGATGTCGACGGAGAAAGGGTTGTCAGATACATTAAGAACCCAACAGAAAACTCTGAGCTTATCCGGCGACCAAGTGGAAGTGATTGTGGTTAGAGCTAATTTCGGAGGAGTGATGAATTAGGGCAAGTAGGAACAATGGCTGACGGACTCACGATCAGGAGTTTGCAGATCCTGTACGACAAACTTGATTTCTCCGGAAGACTGATCAAAGTACTCGTGAAGCTCTTGCTCGTTGGTGAGAGAAACTACTACGTCCTTGGCTTGGTCGACGAAATTAACACTGACGTTCTTCGGCGACATGCTAAACAGGTCGGCGATTTTCGAAGCAAGATCTCCCCAGCTTGGCTGTGCATCAAAAAATGCAAGTCTAGTTGGGGCATTGGCCTTCTTGAGTTTGACTGGACCGAAAGGCATGACCGTCAGGAGATGGCGTGTTCGATAGGGTGCAGTGGTTTCAGAGCTTTGTCAGGACTGTTTCAGGCCACCGTCGTCTCATGCGCGGGTGGTCGCCGCGCAATCAACAATTACAATGAGAAATGAGGATCACAAGCATGTCCAACGCAACATCACAGAAACGCCTATAGTACGCTCAACAATCTTGCTAAGCCGCAGCGACTAGGTTACCACTTTGCTCTATGATGCTAATACTTCATTAGTTAAAAGATTCGACGACATGGACTGAACGTCAGCGGATCTGGCTGCTTTTAACATTGTCGTTCAAGACCAGGACCAGGACACATTCTTCGACGGTCCTCTTCCAGACTACTTGGCTTTATCGAGAAAGGAGAAATTGTTATTCCCCAGTAATTTAGTTTCCAACTGGCTTACGATGCCAGAAAAGACATGGATGCTAACCCTATTGAGGCGAAATGGTCATTCAATGCCTTCCTGGGCAGTTTACTGCGATTCATGAAATATCGAAAGATCTACGTCGCCGTCGCTTGTGCGCCGCACCAGGTATAAGAACTTTCATGAGTCATTCGCGCGTGTAACAGTATTCGTCAGACAGACACGTATATAATTCATAAATCAATTTTATTTTGTTTGGGGTGGTAACAGCATGTACTACAATACGAAGTAAAGGAAGGATAGTCGCGGGAGTGGCCATGACGGCGTGACGTCCCAGAGGGCCTCAAAAGCTATGGGACACGCTGGAAGGAGAGATCGATGACCTTGCTAAGACATCCCGGACTAGATTATCTCATTGTTTGGCCACCGTGTCCCGCGGTTGCTTGCTTAGTCAGTCGTTCACTCAACCGTTATACCGCCATGTCTAAACATCATCCCGGTATGTGCATGTAATACTCACATAAGTCTGTCCCAGTTTTACTTTACTTTACTTTATAGATCTGATAATGTGCAGACGTCAGCCTGGCATAGGTATGTAAGTTCACTAGCATTACTCAACCCATTTACTCATTCCAGATGTATAGCCATAGGCCGTCTTTGTGAGAAATGTGACGGGAAATGGTAAGTGTATTATTGGAACACGACAATTGGATGCTAACTACTTGCCAATAGCCCCGTTTGCGATTCGTACGTCAGACCAGAGACGTTAGTTCGCATTTGTGACGAATGTAACTTTGGTACATACGGCGGGCGTTGTATCATCTGCGGCTCCCCAGGTATCTCTGATGCGTATTATTGCGCCGAATGTACTCGACTGGAGAAGGATCGTGATGGCTGTCCAAAGATTGTGAACCTGGGAGCTAGCAGGACAGATCTCTTCTACGAGAGACGTCGTTTAGGTGCGTCACTCAAGAATGTGGTCCTTGCAGTACAACTAAGACAGGCTCCTTTAGGATTTAAAAAGGGTTAGGTGTATGCTACAGATTGTCATTTACTGTAATCATACAAATGTGTTACAAGTTTGAGATCAGTCTATGGTATACAGCATGTGGTATGACGGGTGGCAGGACGAAATGGGCATCTACGCTCATATGTTGCCTAGAAAATTAAATTCAGGACATCTGCCAACTTTGACAGCTTCTCACTCACCGGAAGATCTGCATGTCGACCTGTTATCATGACGTCAGATTTCCGTGAGCTAACGTCCGTCTGAACTTCCTCACCTTGGACTTGAACACTATGAATAAGTGGGTATCGTCGTGGGTATCGATTTGGAGACAATCACGGCACAGGTCGCGCGTACAATAAACGCATCTGAACCACTCTCCTCGCATTTTTTCGAAACAACAGTCGCACACCGCTGATTTGTGGTAAAGCGACTCGAGGTAAGCTTTGCGAAGTATCAGTTGAGTTCCTGTTCCATGTGTATGTAGTTCTGACCTTTGGGGTCTTTAGGTGGGAACGAGCCCCCTGTTGATCCAACCGGTTCCAGATACCTAGAGATTATGGTTAAAAGTGATCTCTTGACGGTTTTCATGGCGTACATGATAGGTAACAAAGGTGTGGGGAACTCTATAGCTCTGTCGACAGGTCGCGGCAGTCTAAAGAAGACATGCTTGGCGTTGTGGATCTCGTAAGAGCGTTCTTCGCAAGTCTGACACTGGGAAAGACGGCTAATTAGTACGATGAAGTAGTTGAAAGATAATTATCCGTACAAGGCTGTAACCGATTGGAGAGGAAGAGCAATTGGCACATTGATATCTTATTCCGACTATACTCTTAAGAAAGGCCATTGAGTTGTATGAAAAAAAACGTAAAGTCAGTTACAAACCTGTCTGCAGTGGTCGCATAAAATTTGATGGTCACGTTGATCTAAAGGATTCGACCCAAGGCTGGCAGAAATATCGATGTGAGACGTGCTTGGGTTTCCGGATATGCCGGAAGGAAAGGCACGGCCAGTTCGAGTTGCGGCATCCGACGGGTTAAGATGTCTTGCTAGGGTACTTATGTGGTTTACCTTAACAGCGTAAATCAATTTTAAAGAGGAAAAATATGCAATGGTTACCCTCTCAGAGTCCAGATAATATGGAATCTGTCTGTCCTCAGCAAGAAATCAATTTAGTGGTAAGGCGTGACCTACCTTCAGCATGATATGTGTTGGATCGTGTCCTCCATCTGAGGCATCCAAATTTCCTGGCAGGCCGGCGGATTCACAACTCTGACAGATGTCGACACCGCAGAATGGACAATGAAAACGTGCACCAATAATCTCTCTCCGGCAACTGATTGTTCAACCTCAGACAGCGAGAACATTTCATAGAGAAATAGAACATACTTCACACAATTTACGTCGCGATGTAGGAGTGCTGTAAAAGAGTGAGTAAGATACACAACCTTCCACGACTCGCTTACGTTGTTCCTCTTCGGGAGGATGGACGCGGAAAGACATCGAAACCTCCACATCTGGTACGGCAATGAATGCATGTTTGGGGTGCAAATCGTGTACTTGGCTGTAGTAAAACGGCGTATCAAGTTAGTATTTGGTATTGTTGCAAGATTCCGAGCCTGGTACCTATAACATGATTGGCACATGTGGATCTTAAGGCAAACCGCGCATTTGTATCTTTTCTTATCTGTCTCATTGCTGCACATTGAACATACGCGTACGCTGCTCTCATCTTGTTCTGTCGACAGATGTCATCAATCGTCCTGAGGAGATCGACATGTACGTACGGAGATCAATCCATTTATTACTTTCCCACATCTGCTCCCTGAATGCATGCCGTAACTTGCCCTTTTGCGGAGCCGATCGGTGAAGTATTGATAGATTTTGAAGTTCAATTAATGATGACGTCGACGCGCCAGATGTTGGTGGGGATTCAGGATCCCTGCTGCCATCGATAGCGTGGTAAAGGCCGTAGGACTGGACACATTCCGAGCACAGCTCGTACCCGCTATTGTTCGGTAGAGGAGGTAACGGCCTGTCACGGACGGCGCCCGCTAACGACAATGAGCTCCCTACAAGCGTCTGAGAGGACGAAGCTAAAGGGTATGCCGATTGTCGGGCAGGAGTGGGTGGGTAGGAATGGCTGGCGGAAAAAGAAGAGCTGCCACTGCTGAATGCATTGGCAGCAGGCGGTTTGGGTCCACAGGTGGAGCACACGTAACGGATGGTTTCGAGCCTAACACCGCAATGAGAACATTCCGTGACTAGCTCCGGAGGGGCAGAGGTAGTATTCTGAGGAAGAGGCGGTTCATAATCATTTGTAATCTGTGTATGCTCTTCTGAGACAATGCGTTGTGACGCGAGCCACGCCATTTGCATTGAGGAGGGCCTCGGACGCATATCCAGTTCCTCGGCTTGAGGTTCCTCACGATAACCATCGTGTTCTTGATATTCGTTTGACGAAGCCGGTGTATACGAGTAGTAATACTTTCCGCGTGGGTCCTGTTCCAGAGAGAAGAGAGATTCCGAGCCAAGCTCTGATGAATCGCGCGCTTGGAATTTACGCTGTATGTTATCGAGGTTTGTACGGCTATTTAATGAAGTTTGTTCTCGCAGCCATGCTGCATGACGATCATTGACAGCTGGTGGTTCAAGATTCATACTCGTTGCATCTCCTTCTTGACCCTCTTGGAGATCCACGTCTGCAAACGAGTCCTCTAAACTGTCTGGCGATAACTGCGGTGCAACAGGTTCCATTTCGCGTTCATAACACGCTTGAATTTGATCGACAAGATCCTCGAGAACACCTTCTTCTATTGGCTCTGGATGCGAGACCGTTTGCCAGCCGGAACCCGATAAGCGCTGAGACATGGACAGGTGCGAAGCTGAGATGTAGTCCCGTGAGCTCACGGTAACGTCGTCGTCGTCGAATTCTCGTGTAGTGGAATTGAGAGAGAGCGACTCGGACAGCTGACTTTCGCTTTCGTCACGGTATTCGTCGAGACTGGCGGTGTCCGATAGGCGACCGTCAAATTCAATATTGACATCGACATTCATATAAATCTTTCTAGTGCTGCGCCCAGACAAAACGGATGAGTTGGAGGATTGAGGGGCGTCATCATTCCCGTCGTTGAAGAAATCAATGGCTTCGGTGAGTTCGTTATCGGTTGCGATGATGGAGGTCTCTCCGTCGTCGTCATTGTAAGAGATCATGTATGGTGTTCCTCTGAGAGAAAAGCATTGTTCGACCTGTTTGCGGGATTATAAGTGCTGCGATTAACAATGTATATATAGATACATTCCTTGCTGCGCAAGAGATTATATGTGCAGTTGCGGGCGTATTGGAAAGAGATCCTCTTGTGTTTCCTGTGGAAAGTGCATTTTACGACGAGGGGCTTGTCCGGGAGTAGGTCTCTCGCCATGTGAATGAATGTTTGACTCTACACGGCCGCACTGCGAGTGCGCAGTGCAGTGACCCTAACCACAGAATGGGGTTATGCGAACCGGGCTCCGGGGACCGGCTTCCGACCGAAATCATGATATACTCAAGTCGCCCTCCATTTATTAGTAAATGCTCCTCGTCCTGCGTCGCCCCACTACAACTTTTGCTCGGTACAGGCTAATGTCTACCGTCAGGTTAACAAACCGCCCCCTTGACTGGAAGGCTGTCGCTCCAGAATCGCCTGGCATCACGTTTGGCTCGCAACGGAATCTCCCTAAACTTCCAGTGCCAGAGCTAAACGAGACGCTCGCACGGTTGAAGGAGACCCTGAAACCAATTGCTTGGTCGAACGAGGAATATAGCTCTGCGGACAAGAAGATAGACGATTTCGCCCTTAACAAGGGTCCAGAACTTCAAAAAAGGTTGTTTGAGAGCAGTAAACTGACCCCTCACTGGCTTGAACAGTGGTGGGATGACGGGGCGTATCTTGGATACAGAGACTCGGTGATCCATATATGTTTCCAATGTCAATTTAAATGACTGATTCGGAGTATAGGTTGTCGTCAACGTCTCATATTATTGTAAGTATCCGCGATGTTCGTGAATAGTGCATACGTTGATTGTCCTAGATGGCTTTGATGCGCCCCCTTCACATCTTCCACAGACCCCGGTTGCCCGAGCAGCGGGCCTTGCTCGTGCGGCAATGATATTCAGGAAACAACTGAAACAGGGTTTGCTCGAGCCCGACATCACAAAGGAAGGCCCCATTTGCATGGATACATTTAGGTACTTGGAACTCCAGTCGAACAATATGTTTCTTACTCGCGTCTAGGTGGATGTTCGATTGTTGCCGCGTACCAGGTCCACAAGGCCTAGATTGGAGTATTACACATGCAAAGTCTAGCGACACGGGCGACACGGGCCATATCATCGTCATCCGAAACAACAGGTTTTGGAAGATGGAGGCAGCAGATAATGGACGGATTCTCAGCACGGCTGAATTTGAAAAGTCGGTTTGGTCCGTATCCTAAGATAGATGATATGCTCAATGTTTACTATCTAGGCAGCTGCAGCACGTATATGACAACACTATCGGGGATTACCCTGGTGTTGGTGTATTGACAGCCTCCAACCGAGACGTCTGGGCGAAGGTATGCATACTGAGGATTTGGTGAATGCAGCTGAGTGATCCACACAGGATTATCAAAATTTGGCATCTTCTCCTCACAACTCTGCTATCATCCATGATATCCACTCCGCTGCGTTTATCATCTGTTTAGACACATCTAAGCCATTCACTCCAGAGCAACATAGTCAGTACTTGTGGCATGGCGACATCGCGAACGGCATCCCGATAGGACTGCGAAATCGCTGGGTTGATAAACCCGTAGAGTTTATAGTTTTCGACAATGCGTATGCTGGCATTTTGGGCGAGCATTCCGTTATGGACGGTACGCCCACAGTTAGACTATGCGACGATATCCTGGAGATGCTACACGACCGCTCTTTCGACCATGGAACCGGCTCTACCTCACTAATGCCAAGGCCATTGGATTGGGAAATTTCTCCGAGCATTACAGAAGCAATATCAAAGGCAGATTCAGCGGCTCGGGAACTCATCCAGAGCCAGACGTTAAGCTACCATCTCACAAGCTATGGAAAATCTGCCATCAGGCAGTTTGGTATTTCTCCGGATGCATGGGCTCAGATGATTGTGCAATTGGCTTATAAACGTCTTATCGGGGATGCGAAAAGAAATGGCGGTACATACGAAGCCGCAAGTACGCGCAAATTCTTCAAAGGACGAACAGAAGCCATTCGGGTCGTTACTAATGAATCGGATGAGTGGGTGCGAAGCATGGACGACTCCGGAGCCAGCAAAGAAATGCGTAGAGAGCTCTTCAGAACTGCCACCCAAAAACACGTGGCGCTTGCAAAAAACTGCGTCGCCGGACAGGGCGTTGACCGTCATTTGTTAGGTGAGTGATAAATATGTTTTGTTACAACATGACTCACAATTACTAGGTTTAAAAAAGCTGTTGAAAGAAGGGGAGGACCTTCCAGCTCTTTTCACGGACCCTGTTTACACACGGTCGAATTACTGGGTTTTAAGTACTTCAGCTGTGTTTTCGAAGCGTTTTTCTGTCTATGGCTGGGGAGAGGCGCGTAAATCGATCTTTCCTTGTACCGTCTGCTGAGGTTAATTACAGGTTGTACCTGATGGTTTTGGAGTTGCATATATGACTGGCTTTAACGGTGATTTATATTTCATTTTCTACACTTGCGTCTCATCCTTGCTCTTTTAGATTATTTGCAATATACCATTACATCCAGGAAGGAAATGCCCAACGCAAAATTCACTGAAGAAATTGCTAAAGCGGCGGAGGATCTGTATGAATTGCACACGGATGAAGCTACAAAGCCTAGACTGTAAATTGATACCCAAGTAGCAAGTTGTGTATCTGTCGTAGGGTAGCTACTAGTACTATACGCCAAGTTGTGTGGTCTGCTGTCAACAAGCCAAACAAACGGTCGGTCACCAGTTTGCAAGTACGCCTGGTATATCAAGATGACAACTCGGTTCGAACCCTCGCAAATTAAAAACAAAATCAAGCGCGAAGAGATAGCGCAGAAAAAGAAGAAGGCCAAGAGCCAAGAAAAACTCAAAAAACGATTAGCTCTGGCCAAAACAGAAGCGAATGACCCAGCTGCAAAGAAAGTGGGTGTTGTCTTAGAGTTAAGAAAGACCTTCTAATCCATGCACCAGAAACGGCGGGAAGAGAATGCTCCACGAACGCTTGACAATATGCGGGAGTACGATCCGTCCACCATTACCGTAGCAGGACCGTCCAGCGAGCCGTCGAAAGAACAGGAGGAAATTGCTGCAGATATCGCGTCAGATGCATTTGCAGAGTATTTTGCTACGGACGATCCAACAATTCCTCCGAAAATATTGATTACGACGTCGCCCAAGGCCACGAGAGCGACTTATGATTTCTGCGACGAGCTGGTAGGGGTGTTCCCTGGCGCAGAGTTCATACGGCGGAAGAAGGGAAAAGGTTTCGAGATGGGGAGGATTGCTGGGTGGGCTGCCGGGCGGGGGTATAAGCATCTGTTGGTGGTGAATGAAGACATGAAGAATCCTAGTGAGTTCGCATCTTAAGCTATGTCTTCCTCATTGCTAACGGAGAAGCTAGATGCCATTACACTCGTGTATCTACCTAGCGGTCCCACGGCTTACTTCAAACTGACATCCATCGAGTTGACAAAAGATATCTTTGTTCGTTTCTTTGCTTTTTACGGGGTCGGCAGTACATGACGTGTTCGACGTTGGTCCTAGGGTCATGCGCGGGCGACTCCCCACCATCCAGAATTAGTTTTGAACGGCTTTACAACGCGGCTAGGTCACCTCGTAGGACGGATGTTCCAAACAACGTTTCCGCCGATGCCAGAATTCCAAGGCCGACAGGTGGTTACGCTACATAATCAGCGTGATTTTCTATTCTTCCGACGGCACCGGTAAGATGGCCTGATGACATCTACTAAACAACCGCACTAAATCGAAATCAACAGTTATGCCTTCCGCTCTGACGAAAAAGTGGCAATGCAGGAGATTGGTCCCCGCTTTACGTTAAAGCTGCGATGGGTGAAAAAGAACATACCTGCGGTCAGAAACTTTGGTGAAGCCCCAAAACCGTTGGAGTTTGATACGGAAGAAGGCTCAGAAGATGGAAAAGAAGAACCTCAGAAGCAGATAGTTGCAACTGTAGTCCCACCCAGGGAAGATGAGTATATTTGGCAGTGGAAGGTGAATTTCAGTCAAACAAGGTTAACAACTTTGGCTCATTCCCCTATTAGTCCGATCTTGAGACGACGAGGCGAACCTTCTTCCTGTGATATAAAATAAAAGAATCTAACAAGAGGATTATATCGCTCGACAGCTATGTTACAGGATGTGAAAACATTGTACCAATGTTATACAACAAAAGGAGTGGATGTAGATGTGTGAGTAAGGAATGATGGACAGTCTATGCGCTAAATTCGGCCATTGTAATTCCACTCATCGACGGCGAGGGATCGTCGCGTAATCTTTGGACGTGGCCGAGCCTTTTTGGGTGGTAGTTGGGTAAAGTTGTCGGAGCCTGGATCGTACGGAAAGAAGGTTAGACCGTAGGTACTGCAATTGCGGGCAGTGAACGCCTCTTTCGTCGTAGGTAGGGCAACCTGTAACGGGCCCTTGGAGTTGTAGACTACAAGGTGCGCATAAATGAAACTACGCATAGGCCAATGAAGAGGAACCCACCGACGTCGCGCTTCCGCCGTCGAAAGAACACAAATAGAGCAAGGAAGACGATTAATACGAGCACGGGAACCCCACAGGCAATGCCAATAATTCCTAGTCGGTGCCTGGTCCATAATATATGAAGTGGGGATCCTGTTTCCACATCATTGGTGGCAATCAGAATGCCCTCGATTGAAAGGACAGATGCGTTAGTCAAAAGAGTGAGAGACAATACATGGTGACCCTCCTGCAGGGGAGGTGAGGAATAAAGAATGTGTGGACGTTCGCTGTCGAACATGTATAACTTGCCATTGTCCTCGCCATCCAGTATAAAGGATAACAGAGGTACATCCTGGCTGACAATTCCTATGGATCCGGTGACACACACAGAGGAACCTGCAGTAGAAAGTTCAGCATACGCGCGAAATGAATGCTGTAGACTGGCCATTGAAATCAAAGGTTGCCGATGCGTTCTGCTCACCGGTCAAATGAACTTGCAGGAAAACCTATCCAGCGACCGGAGTAGGTGATACTGTGATCGGTGTGGTCAAGGACCAGAGAACGCACCATTAGTGGGACATATGGCCCAAGTTGAGAATACGTACATAATTTATATCAGTGACTCGCTTCGATGATCTGCGCTTGACCCGAATCTCAGATCTCTTCCGATGGCTCACCCAGATTTTGGCTCGAAAGAATATTGGTACGTACTTCCGTAGCTCGTTGCATTACTTAGCGTATAACTGGCACGTAGGAACCAACGCTATGCAGAGTATGCCACTAACCCGGTTCGCAGCTAGATTACCACTTAAGCGCGAATCTAGAGAATCAGCCTCCGATGCCCATTTCGACTGGTTCAAATCATACGCGGATCTGGCGTCTTATCTCCACGATCTGATTCCACTCAGATCCTCTCGCATCCTGGTTCTTGGCTGTGGAAACTCAAAGTTGTCGGAAGAGGTAGTATGTCCATAAACGTCCCATTCACTATGCCAACCATATAGATGTGGGACGACGGGTATAAGAATATAGTGAACATTGACGTGAGTATTGTCCAGTGCTTCTGGATGCGCGGTTGAACTTGCGATTAGTATTCGTCTGTCGTTATCGAACAACTGCGTCAACGACATGAAATTATTCGTCCTGAAATGGAGTGTAAGCTTGATGCTTTCTCATGCGAAGTACCTTGTTTTAAACCCATCGCAGGGCTTGAAATGGATATCAGAGACCTAAAGTTTGAAGATGGCGCATTCGACGTCGTGATTGACAAAGGTTCATGACAGTGACCTACAGTGTTCTTCAGCTTACCGCATAAAGGCACCATGGACGCGATGATTAAGGGGAGCCTTTGGGTAAGTGGTATAATATAATTACGTACATTATTGTCAAACCAAGCGCAAGGATCCTCCTGCGTCTGTCGTTGAAGACTGCACCAAAGAAGTAGACGAGGCGATCCGGTGGGGACGCCACCCTGATTAGTGCCGAACTCTGCGCTGAGATTGGATTTCTAGGGTCTTGCGCAAGGATGGTGTATTCATATACCTCTCATTTGGTCAACCACACTTCAGAAAGCGATATTTAACCAGGCCTGGTACGACACTGGAAATTAAGCAATTGGGAGAAGAGTTTCATTACTACTTGTACATCGTGCGTTCCTAAGATACATCATGCGGTTAAACATCGATAACCCTGCATCAAACTGTCCCGTGAGATATGTTCTGCGTGGATCAGAACAGGAATTTGACGTTTTTATAAAAATCTAATAAAGGATTCTCCCCGCTACGCAACCTTGTCATGCCAAGATCCGCATAAGTTGACATGAACTCTGAGTGCGTGAAAACGCTGGATTTGCGCTCGCCAACGGGCAGGCCAGTGGAGGAGGTCACCCCGTCTAGAGGTGCTCGTCTATCGCTTGGTCGGTACGAGAAGAAGAAATCTTGACCTAAAGCCATGGACGTCGAGTTCAGCGATAACTGAGACACCCACGATGGGTACGAAGAATCCTGAGATGCGCCCGAAATTGGCTGAGACAATATGTATTCATACATGTCTCTCAGCTGCTCAAAGTTGGTTGGGAAGAATATGTCAAAATAGCCCCTCATTACGAGCAACTTTGTGCATGGAACCATAACGTTCTGGAGACGGGTCTGGACGACTGGAGCATTTACGCCGGGTATGGTGTCTGGCAAAGAAGAAAAGTCGGATAGAAGGAGTCGATGTCGCGGGAAATATTCTCGTAGAGTACGAAGAAGACTGAGCATCCGGGTGGGGATATATTCCTCTGCAGAGAGATTGGGCGCAAATGGTAAATTTGCGAAAACCTTCCGGAGTGTCTCCGAGGTTCGTAAGGCCCTGCTTATTGGTGGTTGGTGTCCAAGTTTCTTCCGGATATCTAGGAAAGACCTAATGAGCGGATCGGTGACCGGTGTATACAACATGTCAAATTCTCCGTCGTGGTCGACCGTGACTACTCCCTGATACGGTTGTAGCGTCCGTAAATCGTACCTCACAACGTCGTGAGCAAAGTTGTCCTGTTCAATAAGGAATCAGTAATGTCAGCCTATAACGTTAGTGGTCAAACTCACAATTACTTCCATGGCGACCAGGAAACAAGGAGCTGGCTCTCGTATGTTCCATCGAAATATGCTCTTATGTGTAACTTTGGCGCACGGGTGGCGCTGAGAAAGCCTCTTCTTCTGTTGCCGTGCCAAACTCGAGCTGATCTCGATGATGTGATAGCGAGTGCGGTCGTAGACATCCGGATACTTTTCCTGGATGCAGTCTAGTATATCCATTGCTAAAGTACCATTCCCCGCTCCAATTTCGTAGATGATGAAGTCTTCAGTACGGAAAGTACTTGAGAAGGTACTCCGACACCAGGCAGTGAGCAATGGCTCGTCCGTACCACGGCTAGCAAGAGTGTGAGATTTAAAAATGTATCAGCCGTCGGTAGGCTACCTTGAACAACTCAGTCGGCGTGTGCCACAGCTGTCTGCCCGGGCCATCGGGCTTGTCTAAGCCATACGCGGAATACTTCTTGGCAACCTCCTCCTGAAACTCGGTGGAATCCCTCAGAGAGGGAAAGTCAAAGGGAGCATTTCTGGTGTCAAATATAGGTTGCTTGTTTCACGAAATAACCGTAATGTGGATTATACAGGGAGTCCTCGACAAAATCGCGTACGAGCATCTTAACACGGCCAGGGAGGGGCTGCTTTTTGCTCTAGTTCGTTGGCGGTCACGAACTTGTAGTCTTTGACCTCCTCTTCAGGTATCTCGTTGAATGAAACCTTGTTGTAATTCCACTTGTCCTTTGGCTCATCGGTGTTGTTTCTCTTGGGTTCAGGTGGCCGCCGAGACGTAGAGGAAAGGGCGCGCGAAATAAACCTATGAGAAGAATGACTGTTGGATATGCATCGTCTGAGGGCTGCAACGCCTAAAACTGGCATACGAATCGAGGCCAAGGGGCCTTGGATTGGAAGTGTTGTGTCAAGACGAGAAATACGTAGACACGCCAAAAATCCGGAGCACGTGCCACTCACTGACTTGCGAACCGAATCAGTTGGAAGCTAGGGGCAGATTGATAGTATTTGCCACACTCGTTCCCGCAAACATGGAAGCAACGGAACGCCTCGTTAGAACCTGGATTGCAACAGGAGAGAGATGAAGAACTGGAGGAAACCGTTTCAGGCATGATTGTCATACCAAAATCCACTACGTGTGCTAAGATAACCAGATTTTAGAAATATCAAACGATAAAACTAGTCTTCTCACTGTCGTGAAGGCACTTGGACCATACCTGACATCGGAAGAGGACGAACCTAGGACAAAAGGTGCACTGATTCTCGACCGCAAGTGCTTGCTCATTGTCATTTAGGCGTTGATTTTTTATCGTCGGTTATCGCACGCCTCCCTCCAGCTAAATTGAACATCGCTTCCGGTGTTGTGATGTTTATTTTTGAGCGTCATGTAAACGCTTATAGTTGGTGCAGTCAAAGTGTTGACATCATTCTACTGCGGGAAACTCGATGATACAGAGACAGTAATACCAGCGCTCAAAGGACTCGTTATATTGACTGCACTCCCTTCTTTCACTTCCGAAGAGGCCACCACGGTCATTCGAGCGTACGTATATCACGTATCACGATGATGCAGGGCTTCTGACTGCTCACAGATTCTTCGAGTATGTCAAAATGAAATCCCTGGTCCAGGGCGTTAGGTTCCATGTGTTCACCATCATCGACACACTCATGGCCGCACATAGAGAAAGTACGTCACTCGGCTTTGCCTTGGGTTTCTTTTTAACATCAGGAAGCGTTGAAGAGCATGAACAAGGAATTTCTGGATGGTTATATATTTTTGGCAGAAGGAGAAAAGGATCCACGTAATCTGCTCACAGCATTCGCGATTGCGAGGGTTATCTTGATTGAATTTGACATAACTCGGCACGTAGAGGTGCGCCCTGTTCCCTGTTCCCCGTTCCCATTACTCCCGACTCACCAGGTGAATAGTCGCTATTCAACATCACATTTTGCTATTTTCCGATCACATTTCGCCCCCCACCAAACGACCCATACAATATATCCACAGACCAGCTACGTATGGCACTCAGGTATAATTCCGGTCAAGCAATTGCAACGCTCCTTACGCGTCCAATAGAGAATGCATGAATGCAACGCCGTCTTTCGGCGCGCTAGCTATTCCATTGCTCCTGGACAAACTTTTGGCCGGATCACCGGTCACGAAGGTAAAGGCGGGAATTTGGGTATACGTATGGTAATGCTGATCAAGTGATAGAGGGACACATTGCAGTCAATTGCTTCATGTTTACCTGTATACGGACCGGCTGTCGCACGCTCCTTTGCTAGAAAATTATGGAGTTCCATCAAATTAGAAGTACGTTATTTCTATAGTCACGAACAATGGCTTAAACTAGACTGTAGATCTTCCAACCAACGGATTCGACAACTGAGCAAGAAGCGTTGATGACTATGCAAGAACTCATCAAGACCATCTATTCCCCGGAGGAAAGTTCCCTCGAGAGTGATGACGACATTCAGGGCTTGGCCCGAGAAGCCTGTAGCGAATGCATTCAGATACTCAAAGAACCAGAAAAGAGCCAGGCAAAACCAGCCATAAAAGTGCTTTGTGCATTTATTGCCACTACTCGTGCGTTCTCTTCTCCGCCACAGTCGAACGTACCGTAAATGCGATGCGTCTGCAGCTTCCGTCACACGTTTTACGATATCGCAAGCTGTTCCGCACCTTGTCAAACTATTCATGAATCCGGATGAAGTTCTGACTAGGCCAGCAACAATGCTACTTCTTTCTGATTTGATCACCGCAGCTCGGGATTCTTCAGGCCAGAGTTCAGAGTCTGAGCACTCGTCAGCTTTGTCCCCATATAAAGAAGATGTTTACACAATTACTATGATGGCACTGGGAACGTTTCGTCAAGGCGGGCTGCATTAGGATCGCTCAATGGCTTGGTGACAACGAAAGCGCTCTTGTCTGACGATGAATTAGGAACCATCGTGAACAATATCAACGATCTATTACAGGTCGGAACGGACGGAGGCGATGATACTAGGTAATGGTCTCGATAGAAATTGAAAGTTACACTCACTTTGGTCCAGTGATGAAACAGTTGATTTGTTAACAACGATAGCGATGATAGCACCTCATCATATAGCCGAGCGGACTCTGCCACTCCTATTTAGTGCGCTTCCAGACACTGCGCCTGCCCGAGATGTTGTAACGGAACGTGCAAAATGTTGGCTCATCCTTGCGATACTGAGCAAACTTTGTGCTCAGGCAAATCTGTTTGAAACGCTTGTCAGTCGTCTGACAACCAAGCTTGACATCCTCTGCGTTCCAAAGGGACAGGTGGATGCACAGGACTTGGAGCCAACGTCCGCCTATGCACAAGCGATTCTGACTACGATATCTCGTACTCTGGCGTCTAAAGCAGAGAAAGGTCACACTGACGTTGCTAAATATGTCAATCGTCTGGTCCCCCAATTATTCAACCTGTTCGTTTATTCGTCAATTCTATCCGACAGTCAACATATGGCAGCAACAGACTACCGGGTGGTCAGCACGGCGGCCGAAGTCATCGCCGCTATTATTCAGCCATTGACACTTCAGTACGTATCATCTTTTTGTGTAGCATCCATGAACGAACAAACTTGTTTTCAGGCGACAAGAAGTACTTGCCAAAAGCTTGACGGACGCACTGTTCCATGGCAATCTTCAAGGTCTGGCAGAGGGTTTTCAAAAGTTGCCTTCGAACAAGAACCTCGATGTTTTTAAGGTACGTCCTACATAGACCTAGCAACGTAATCAAATTAAATTTTCCAAGGGAGACACGGATGCCAAGAAAAACATCATAGCTCTGGTGGCTGCGGTAATTATTCCTTTACATAGTGAGGTACGAATTCAAGCGTTTCTCGTTTTAAGAAGGCTGAACTGATGTGCCTTAGGTGATGGTACCCGTTCCAGACCTTAACCTATTTCTACATGAGATTTACATGTGGAGCCTCGACTCAGCAAGCAATGATCTGCAGAGAGACTCGGCCTGGCATATTCTATCAATCATAGTGAACAAGCGAACAGAGGGTGAGATAAATACTTCGTAATCGGCCATTCATTCCACTGACATTGAATAGATGCTTCTACGTTTTTGGATGATGCACTCAAATCTATCTGGCCTACACAGGTGTTGTCTGGTAACGAACCCGCTGTTCGCCGTAATGCAGCACTTAAAGCATTCGCATGGGTCTGTGACGTTGAATCGTCAAATAGTTCCTAGGCTAACTACTTGAAGGTGACGAAGGGTTTGTTGGTCAAAGGGCATCCGCTGTCTATGCGCTTTCGAGACGCATTATTTGAGGCCGTAAAAGACGAAGTGATTGGGTGGACAGCCGCTAAAGCGATTGGGGAAGTTGTTGCGGTAGACAGCGTGTTGACAAAGAAAAATCACGCAAACGTCAAAGTAAGAGCTCGTCAGTATTCCTGAATCCACTTGTTTAATCCCTTCCAGTTCCTATACGCCCAGAAATATGTTAGTCAAGTGCTTCCCCGGATTGTAGCCAACGCGCGGGACTCGGATGGTAAGCTATGATTCGTGACCTGTGCATAGATATGGCTTCGAGCGAAATAGATAACAAATCCCAGGCGGCTCATTTGGTGGCACTGACAGCCCTTATCCGATCTGTATCCAGAACGGCATATGCACATGCAATGCCTAAGGTGAGTTGATTGCCAATGATTTGGAACTGGCTTAAACTTTGCCAGTTAATGCCCCTTTTATTGCGCGGATTGGATTTGCCAGATGCCGATATTCGCGCCAGTGTCATTGACTCTTTGTTTGATGCTGCTAGAAGCGGTGAAACGCTGGAGCAAAGTATCATATCTGAACATGCCACCTCGTTGGTCAATGCGATGCTGCGTAATTGCATGGTTGATCAGACGCCCTCGGTGGTGAGTTGGGCGTAACACATGAAGCGTGGGCTTATGTTTCACCGTAAACAGCGAATTAGAATTTCCGCATTGCGTTTCTTGGCGGCTTTGCCTGGAGTAGTGCGCTATGATATTTTGCACCCATCCAAAAACATGGTTACCCGAGAATTGGCCAAAGTCCCTCGATGATCCCAAGCGTACTGTGCGCAAGGAAGCTGTGCAGGCAAGGTGAGGCTCACCCATCCTCTCATTTACCGTCCAGACTGAACTGCCATGGCTTCAGGTTAAACTGGTAGGTTCTCAGATTCCTTTGTACAGAATTATCCAAGCTTATAATCACAAGGTTTAAGTACACTGGGTAAAAGAGATTAAGCATGCAGGGTGAGGGTATAAGGCAGCTCTATCTGTGTTATGAGAGGGTACAATAATTGAATAAATGTAGTAGAATCAATGTCATAGTGCGACTATGTAGATGCGGCAAATCGAGTTCGATGAATGCAGAATGAGTCCTGCTGAATGAACAGAGTGCAGTCATCGTGCCATGATGGCTTGCGTCTTCATAGACGCGTCGGCTAGGGCACGTTCAAAGGCATGCAGATGTTCCTGTACAACTTTCCGCCCATCCACCCGCGACAAGTGCGAAACCGCTGGCGACTCGCTCAAAATCCCCGTCTCCCATCGTTCGATGCGTTGCTTGCTGCGCTCTATGCTATCCCATTCAGAGTAAAGACCGCCTATTTTGTTCTTCAGTGATCGAATTTTTCGCGCAGCGTCTGTTAAGCCAGCACCATTGACCTGTGCCTGCTCTGAACATGTCGCTAACGACGACACGAATGAGCTTGTCAACGAGCGTAAATGTGCCAGTTGTGGTATTGTTTTTGCAGGGGAAAGGGGGCCTTTGAGCGGTGGCGGCGGAAGGAAATCAAGCTTGACTAGTGAAGTATCCGGTCCCAGCGGCTCGTCGTCATCTCCAAGGTGATTCTGATCGGGGTCTACCTCCCAATCCTGTGAATCCGACACAAGAAGGGAGGACTCTTCTTCTTCTAGTGTTTCAAGTGTGGGTCGTCTCGACGTACTTGGTGAATTCGGGGCAGGCGGATCGTCTTCGCTGATGAGGTTTTCAAGGACGTCTATGCGGCCAAGCGCGTCTGTGCCGCCAACCTCGCCTGCGAGCTTTCTAAACTCGCGTTCGTATTCAAGCAACTCCCGTACCTGCCCTTCTCTGTCTCTAACCGTCTCGTTAATGCGTCGTATGGTATCCGTAGCAATTTGCTCCACCGTGAACTCCGTATCCAGCTTCTGCAATAGTCCAAAAAAGTGTGTATTAGAATCTAGATCTCGCGCTAGAATCTCCATCATATCGTGGTCTAGCGGTTTCTGCTCTTTGGGAGCATTTTGGGCGGGGAATAGATTATTGAATTCGGGATCTAGTTCTGGGGGTCGTTCGTCATCTATGGGTGTGTCGCTTGCTAATGGTTGCTCCAATGTTTCTGTTTCTGTGGGTGCTTCTGTGGCGAATGCGAGTCCATTGGGCTCGTCGCTATCCTCCTGAAGTCCGACGGGCTCGTCAATGCCCTCCGCACCTTCGTCGAATTCGAGACCTAGCTCTTCCGCAAGAAGCTTTGAGCCTGCACTAGGCTCTGGCATTAATGCAACAGCCAGTTCGTGGGCGAGGGAGCGGCCATTGGCGGCGTCGTTATTGTCTTCACCATCGTCCAAAGTAAGTGGCTTCCGTAGCGTCGCGCTAGTTTTTCTTCCGGAAGTAATTCCGGATTTAGATGAAGGTTTCCTGGCGTGGTTGTAGGGCGTTGGAACGAAGGAATCGTTGTTTAGGTCGTACATTGGAATGATTAGTTAATGGACACTGAGTGTCCTTTTCCAGGGTAGCTCACAGCCACTGAGCCCGTCTATCTTGAGCACATCATGTCTTCGCCGGAATCGTTTCACATTCGAGGTTGCTGTAACGGGACAGTCCACTTCTGACGCTCGTTGAACTGTGTGCATCAAACGCACGAAAGATCAACCATTTTGGTAACGCAAAAGCCTATGACTACTACGTGGCGACATCATTGCCGTTGGGAGCTAAACATCGCTTTGGACAGCTCCATACGCTCCAAATCTCTATACCTCGTGGAACGTCATATCATCTCGAGGATGCGCCGAATCTCACTCGCGTATACATTACCGCCTGTGTTGGTTGCTTGAACGACGATGTGCAGGCGATCCTCTTCGACACGAGAGAACTCTTGCGAGAGTGGTAGGAAGGGCTTCACGTTTTTTTGGCAATGGGACTGTTTCTCGCTGACGTCAGAATCTCGACCGTGAAGATGAGGATCGGGAGCTGTTAGGGACCTGCTCAGTGCTGCTTCAATTTCTCTCTCGAGCCAGACTCCTACCCAGTCCCAGCATCGCTCGTTATGTAGGACCACGGACACCTATTAAAGTAAAACGGCATTATTCCTGACGACGGCGTTTAGAAGAAAGCTCCCCATGGCTGCTAGAGCTTTATTGATAGTAATGGCCGTAACGCAGCTGATAGATAGAGCATCGTAGGTGCTTCGCTCTCGTGCGACCCCTATTTTCTTGCTTTGTTGCATATCAGGGAGCTGGATTCAATTAGACGTTCTGGGGAAAGAGTGTACTTATCAGTACTTCTGGTTATCATAGGCCGTCGTGCGAGCATTCATTCTGAGCGCTGGATCAACTCTGCTTAGCTGCCTTTTGAGTGTTACTTCTTTTCGGCGCCGCTTCCAACGATGTGATTAGCTTTGCCGAATACCTCAATATAGGGGCAACATCAAGTTCCGAAATGGATATTTGCACAGAAGATAACTTGACACTGCAAGATAAAAAAGATTGGACCGTAACTTGTATCGCACGCGACTTGTAGGGTTAGGTGATACGCCGGCCCACCAATCGTCCAAATAGGCTTTGCCCAATTTGTCACAGTAACATATAGGAGGCCGCTGTAATCCGATTCTGTACTTTTGAAGTGGAACAGGACTTGGTAGGACTCTGGTATATCGAGTCGCGATGACGTAGCGACAAGACATGAATTCAAACTCCGACCATCGAGCCTTCTAACTACCGCGATGAGCGAGTCCCAATCCGACGCAGCTTTTCATCGCCCCGTTGTACTTCCACCATCACTGATGTATGGCGAGGACACTCTTACTTTTTGGTGTGCTGTCAACGGTAGTAGCGTACCTCCATTCGACATATCTGTCCATGTCGATGTTAATGTCAGGGGCTTGAAGAAGAAAATCAAGGAAGAAATGGCTCGTCATGATATCGCCGCCTCCAGCTTAGTGCTTTGGAAGGTTTATTATTATTACATACTTGCATTTCCGAGTCCATTGTGATACCTGACTCTACTATCTTGCCAGCTAAGCGACCCAGAACCTGTGGAACCAGCACGTACTCTCTGGAGGCGCATTGAGTCGCGAGGCGATGTGATGGCGTTCGCCAAAGAGTTAACCAGCCCAACACAAAAGATGTTGTCAGTCTTTCCGCAACCGCAACTCCACGAAGATAATGTGTATATTCTGGTGGACCTTCCTCCAGTGAGCCCATCGTTGTTGTTTTGACCATCGCTAATTGCTCTCGTCTCCCCATGTCCTTTGAAATTGTTATCTGCTGTCGTTGACTTCGTTTGCCATGCCTGTACTACACTACCACATCCGATAGACGCCTCTAATCCTCTTGATCTATGTGAGCCACATCAATTTTGCCATTCTCATCAGCTCACAGAAGCCTCAGCATATCTTTCTCAGCGAGCAGATACAGTCACAGCACTGTATACAAAGCTCAAGCGACATCATCTCATTGTGGTACTGTTATGACATTAAACGTCCCGAAATCCTTGCTTAGTCCATGAAGGTCCGTGGGACTCCCGGGAGTGGCAAGACGGTGCTTACTCGACTACTTGCTGCTCATATCAGGCGGCAAGACCCCACTGTGGACAGAGTTCTTAGGATTTACTCGTGGGCACCGACAGCAGACAGGGGTAATTATGATACCGTTCTTAAACAGAAAGGCTGGGTAGAACGTGAAAAAACGGTGTTCATCTTTGACGAAGGGCAATTGACGTACGATGATGAAGGACTCTGGAACGATTTTTTGAAATCCATTCATGAAAGCAAAGGTCTTCGTCGAGCGATCGTCTTTGCTAGCTATGGCAGCCCAACATCGCGTATCCTCATAAAGGGGAACACTTCAATTGA
This sequence comes from Amanita rubescens, assembly GCA_015039365.1. Classification (NCBI taxonomy): domain Eukaryota; kingdom Fungi; phylum Basidiomycota; class Agaricomycetes; order Agaricales; family Amanitaceae; genus Amanita; species Amanita rubescens. The sequence continues at coordinate 315,568 of WION01000009.1, read as the reverse complement.
CCTTCCTGATCGCCAGCGGGTTACTTTACGTCATGTGGCCCATGGAGATGGTCTTGGTCCAGCAGGGCTCCTTTTCACCAAAAGCGAGTTTAACGATCTAGTCAACAGCTATTATCGTTCCCCGGACTCAGATTTTTATCTTGATCAATCTTTTTTTGATGCCATTTTTGAAATTACCAACGGGCACGTGGGGGCGATCACGGATTTCATTGAAATAGTTATTGCCGACGACGTAAGTCTCTTTCTGTTAAAAGGGTGATGATCTGACATTGTTCAGTCATATCGTGAACTCAAGAAGGACGCCAACCCGGCTTACACTTGGGATTTATTTATGGCTAAAGTCAGCCCGCAACGATTGCTTAAACAGCTCAATTCCACGGGCATATTCAGAAGGGGGCTACCACTAAATAAGGATCTCCAGGACTCAGCCACCTTGCGTATTTTCTCTGCTGTCCTTCGTCGGGATTTCGTAAAAGATACCGACTATCCAAATCCTCAGTCTGATGAGAAGACAGCGATTAAGCAGTGTTATCGAAACGGTTGGCTCCACGCAGACTTGGTAGAAGGCACCACTGGGTACTTCTTCTCATCGTCGCTTCACCGCTGGTACGTGGAGTGGAAACTATGGGGCAGTGTAGATCAAATCCAAGCCGAATTCCAAGCAAATAGTCCTCTGGAGCTTGTGATCAACGTCATTCGCCTGTTCTCCCCGAGCCATTTCTCGACTGAACGAAGATTAGGTCCTGGTTGTATTCAGCGACCACCCGAGGTACAGTATCAGGACGAACTGTATCGCTGCTGTCACGCTTTTTCGGAAGGGTCACTGCTTACCTTACCTGAGTTTGGAACAGCGAAAGGACGTGTGGACTTTTATGTGCCTGCCAAACGCTGGGGGATAGAACTCTTACGTGATGGTGATCGGCTGGCAAGTCATTGGGGCCGGTTTTCCAGCGGAGGGTTATACACAGAGTCACTCCCTCTAACTGACTACATCATTGTTGATTGCCGTACTACACGTCCAAGGCAGGGACATCCATGTAAGTGGACTTGCTCTTTGGTCATTACTCTCCTGATACTTTACTAAGATATGTCAAAATTGTATCATGCTGTGTTTGAGGACAACTTCCACCATGTATGTATTCTGGATAACAGGCTCCGTGAAGTTGAAGGTTTTGATCTGTTGGAACGGTCAACGTAATTTGGGTCCATTCAGAGGGCAATGTTTCTCCGTAGGCTGGTATTATGTTTTCATTGTTTTGTGAAATTGGACCAAATGTAAAATATTGTTTAGCTAGCCATGCCATAGTGGCTATTCCCCCTACAAGAAATGTGATAAATGCTGCACTTGCATTGTCAGTCAGTCCAAAGAAGCGAACAAGACATGGAGCGACTCACGCTGGGACCACAGAGTGCTCTATTGCTCCATTTCACTATTTTCTTCTCTTACAGGGGAAGGGACCGGCCACACGTCAAACCAATTCGACACCGGTTTCGATCCTACTGAGAGTTCAACGAACTCTATCCTTAGATGAAGCTCATCCTCGAATCATGGCCCAAAGAATGGTTGCGTCTGCTTTACTAGTGAGCGCGGAGAGAGAAGGATGAGCCTACCTTTTAGCCTACCCACTACCCATCCCTCGTCCGTCGTGGGATCGAGTGAGTAAGTTATCGGGACTCCCTTCTGAGCACCAGAATGTGATAAAGGGAGCTGCGTAAAGCAGTTAACGAAGAATGGAAGAAAAGACTAAGTAGTACATACCTTTGCCAGACAATACTACTCCTCGTCTTCCTCGCTCGCCCACATCGTCTCTCTACATCGATAACCCGAATGGGCTGCTCTGGAGCCCGTTCCTCTCTTGTCGAAACCTGCTGAGAAGTGATCCGCGCGAGAGGCCCAGTCTACGCGTCTAAATGCGGATGCTTATCAGCCACGTTGACAGGAACGATATCAGGTACTCACCTGGTAACTACCTTTTACCCTTCTCCCCAGAAGTTCTGTGGGGGAGAGGTATCAAACTACTCATAAACGAGTTCACCTGCGTTCCACCCCCGCGCTCGACCACGCCGAGACTGTACCGCACCGAACCTACGGCCTGTCAGTCTGCGTGTGCGAGATTGAAAAGGGAAACGGAGGAAGGGTTCACCTTGGACCTTAGCCTCCCCCTCACGTCGCGTCCCGACACGTTGAAGCCCCTCGTTATCTCTTACTCTCTTTGCGATCCGAGTCGTCGTTTAGTAGTAACTGAGAATGGGAGGCCGACAACTGTCCAGGCCTTATATGATTGGGGACGGGTCTTGAGTCCCGTCATTGGCGATGCGGATGCTTCTATGTCATCTAGATATCATCGCGGATGTCAGTACACGACGAGGAGAAGTAAAGAAGGAAAGGAAGAGCGAAGGACTTACCTTGATCCACTTGCGACAACGATCCCTCCGAGAAAATGCTTCAATTCCTCTTGAACTCGTCCAAGTCCGAGACCATACACGGTTCACCTTCCTTCCTTCTCTTATCTTCAGGAATGGGCATAACGTGTTTCGCATTCAAGTCCCGATCAACTTTGACAACGCGGGCGCGGGTTGTCCTGATGTCAGAAGGCGCTTCAAAGACGTTGACTACACCGATGTAAGGGTTGGACAATTCGGATCCATCAGTCGCCAGCAAGCGACGCAACTCCGTTTCGTCGTCCAAGGAAGGTTGCAAGACCTCGTTGAGGTTGACACTGGGCCCCTTGGCAACGACGCAAAGCGATGCAAGAACGCTTGAGCTTGAGCTGTTTGAACCATCGAGAAAGTAAGCCCTTTAGACGAAGAACTGAGGGAGTGTACCTGTGCCTTTTTATATTCAGAGAATGGCGTAGAACGCGTGGCATCCTACCCGGGAGGACTTTGACACATGTAGAGAGTTTGGCATTATTAGTATTACTGTGGTCCGAGCGTACAGCTAGCAGGTGCTCCTGTATATATGACCAACTGATTCTGATCAGCACCAGTGGTCAAATTATCCCCTTTTGTAACAGAATAGCGTTACGGTCACAACAGAGATAAATATTCATGACATAAGCAGCGAGAACCATTGAGGGTAAGCGCCATTCTACAGGCTTTCGCTCTTGGCCGTTACGAGTATGTGGGTAAGTCTCCGCCACCTTTCGGCATATCTTTTGCGGTGACCCGTTTGTCAGACGGAACACAGGAATCCAGAAGGCAGAACATACTGGTTCAACACCGCAACAAAACAGAGCGTATGGGAGAAGCCAAACGGTATGGCAACAGCTTCACGAAGTAAACGTAAGCTAATTACTCCGCAGACCTGAAGACTCCGTTCGAAGTATGCCTATTGTTCCATTATTTTGGCTCAGATTAACTCGCAGTTCAGAAAGCCCTGACTGAGACGAAATGGAGAGAATATTTCTCTGGCGGACGCAAATATTATTACAATGTGTGTTTCCTTCTATCGGATCAAAGCCCATAGCTTATGAATGCCCAGACTGAGTCCAAGGAGTCCAAGTGGGATATGCCAGATGAGCTTTTGCTTCTTTTGGAAAAAGTCGAGAAGGAAAAAGCCATGGCAGCAGCAGCAGCAGGGTGAATATTCAAATTATGTGCTTCTCTCTGATGGCCGTCCTGATTACGACACCCTTAGCACCAACCTAATTACTGGTCCAGAGCCTACCGGGACAACTCAAGGTGCACTCGCTCCCATGGGAGGCGCTAATCAATCCTCATCCGCTTCTCAGTCCACTCAGCAGAACGGGTTAGCCGTTGGACATCACACGGGCTCGCTGCCGCTTGCTCCCTCTAGTGTCCTTCCGGCGCGTCCCAATCTGCCCGATGATCCAGTTATACCGCATAATGGATTTCCGACAATCGAAGAGGCTGAAAAGGCATTTATGCATCTGCTGCGCAAGGCAGGAGTGGATGCCAATTGGACGTGGGATCAGACTATGCGAGCCATTATTACTGACCCTCTCTACAAGGCTCTCAATACGTTGGCTGAGAAAAAGGCGTGTTGGGAGAAGGTGAGTACCCAGCGACCTGGGTTAGGACGTTATTCATGGCTATCGCAGTACACCAACAACCTTAGGGCTAAAGAGCAAGAAGAAAAAGAGGCTCGACTAGCAAAGTTACGCCCTGCTGTTAGAAACATGCTAAAAGGCAATCCGAATGTATTCCATTACACTACGTTCCCCACCGCAGACAAACTTTTTGCACAACATCCGATTTGGCAGCAAGCCCGCATCGAGTCAGAGCGGAAAATGATTTTTGATGAACATGTGACAGATTTGAAGCAACGGGAAGTGGTGCGCGGTTCTTTCATCTCGTCTACGCTTGTGAATTCTCAATTGACGCGTCATTTATCAGCAAGAATCCAGGGGAGTTAGAGCACGTAGTGTGCAAAAGGTCATGGCTTTGTTCAAGCAACTCAACGTCGACGTTGTTACGCGTTGGAGGGCGGCGCACCAACTGGTGACGGAAGTCAGAGGAATACATGCTAGACCCGGAGCTTCAAAAGTTGCCCACACTGGATGTCCTTCTGGCCTTTGAGGATTACAGTCGGGTCCGTGAGCGTGAGTACGAGGAACAGATGCGTCGAGCCCAAGTTGAAAAGACTAGAAAGGAGAGGAAAGCTCGGGAGGCATTCAGGGTAAAACATCACCGCCTTGCTACATTGAAAAGTCAAATTTAAATGCCATCTTTCCTAGGATGTGGTGCGAAATCTCGTCCACGAAGGCAAAATAAAGGCCCGTTCAAAATGGAAGGAAGTTTATCCATTATTCCGCGACGATGAGCGCTACATCAGTATGCTTGGCAATCCAGGCTCTAATCCTCTCGAACTCTTCTGGGATGCTGTTGACGCCCTTGATCAGCAACTGGACAGGAAAATCACGATCGTAGAGGAAGTTTTCAAGAATTATGGCGTTCAGGAGGAAGTTGTATCAGACAAGGCCAAGTCTAAAGGGTTTGTTATTGGTTCCGAGACAACTGAAGAGGAGTTCAACAAGGTTGTGAAGGCTCATGCGGACGAGGCTGTAAGGACGTTAACGAAAGAGGACTTGTACGAAGTATACAAGACAGTAAGCCTTGTAGCCTCGTTAACATGTCATTCGCTCACTGTGATCTTAGCTACACGATACAGCTGTCAAGAAGCAAGCGGATGAAAAGAGAAGGGCCGAGCGCAAGCAGCGACATTTACAAGATGACTTGCGCTATGCCTTCAAAAAGCTTTCTGACCCACTCGACATTACCATGTCCTACGAACAGGTAATTTCTCGATTCTGGATGGATGTCGCTGCTCACAAACCTCCATTATTAGATCATACCACTTGTTGAACACCTTTCGGAATACAAAGCTTTGGAAGATGACGAAGGCAGACGGGCAGCTTGGGCCAAGTATGTAAAAAGACAAAAGGTGTGTTGTGCTGAGTTATTAAGCTTTGCCTGCACTCATCTGTTGCACAGGAAAAAATGCGCGAAGCAGCTTCAGAGGATGGTGCTTCTACTACTAGCAGGAAACGCAAGGAACCCCACCGAGAACACCGTGATGAGCGCGAACGTGACAAAGAAGATAAAGGACGTGACCGCGAGAAGGATCGCGATAGAGAAAGAGATAGAGACAAGGAAAAGGACAGAGAGTACCGTGATCGTGATAGGGAGCGCGACAGAGATCGCGACAGGAATCGAGATTACGAGCGAGAAGGTCGCAGTTCGAGGCACCATCATCGCTATGACGAGTTGGATGGACACCGGTCCTCGCGCGATTATGGCAGGGAGCGGGATAAGGACTATGAACGGGATAAGGATCGCGAGGGATATAGGTCCTCGAGGCATTACAGGGACGACGACCGCAAACGGGAAAGGGACGGCGGTCATAGAGACCGAAAGAGTTCTCATGGTGCAGGCTACGGCAGAGACTGGGATGAACCTCCCAGAAGGGAGGAACGGGAGCGAAGTGCGTCCGTATACGATGAACCAAGAGAAAAGCACGAGGACAGACATCCCGAAGAACGTGCTGAGAAGGCGAGTAGCATTTGTACTGTTCGCTTTTTGTTTTGCTTAACATGCAATTAGCGCGCAAGATTGGACCAAGGCGACGAGTCAATGGAGGCACAAGATCGCGCCGAGAGTCCCGAGGAGGGTGAAATTTAGTTACACTCATATCCCATTATATGAAAATATACGTAAATGACTTGAGTACTATGTCGCTATTGGTATTTCAATGGAACCTATCCGTAAGCGGGTGTAAGGATGCTTGTTTTTAATAGTTTTTTGATAACCCTTTCTCCGCTTTTTCTTGAATTTCGTCTCCAATGAACCCTTTGTATGCTCGATGATGGTAGCGTCCACTTTGACACGTTCAGGTGAGATGACTGGGTCACCTCGCAAGGTATAGTCGCGCGAGCCAAGCTCATGGATTTTGTCGAGCAGCAAGACGTCTCCAACTTTGACATCACGTAATCGTGGGACGGTAAGAACGTCGCGTGGTGCCAAAATGTATTTTTTACCGGCGAATGTGGCAACGACGTACTGCGAGGGTTGAGAGCGGATAAGTTGGAGAGCAGAATCTGCGGAACCGGGCGTGGCGGGTTGGGTATGAATTGCGCGAGCCAACGCGCTACGTGCTATTCAACTGGTCAGTTATCTGGACACGGAGATTGACGTAGTACAGACCGCATTTGACGAGCGAAGCCATGAGAGGAGGGTTGTTTGTGAGTGTTTATTATACAGAAGCGAGGATCGGAGTGTGAATGTTCCGAACGGCGCCGAGGCGGGACGTTGAAAACCGAAAACTTCCCAACACAACCATAGTCCTCATACCCCATTTCTTTTCAACTCCCAATGCACCGCATCGCACTTAGAAACGCTGCGCGCGCCCGTGCTTTGGCAAACTCTTCAAAAGTATATTCTCTCTTCAAAAACAACTTTCAAATTCGGCCTTTCTAAATTCGTTTTTCTGTAGGGTACATCCCCCATCGCTGTCCGCCAGTACGCGACCGCGAAGCCTGGTGCGTTCCATATTTCCTGCATATAACGACCTCTGGCATGTACTAACTGGCCACAATTTCCCGCGTTTCGTCCTTGGCTTATTCCACACATAACACGTCACTCGTGTAGCGGCTTCCGAGGTCTCCTCCATTCTAGAATCACGTATTGCTGGTACTCCCGTCGGCGGAAATGTTGAGGAAACAGGTCGTGTTTTGAGTACGTACACATGCTTTTGGGGTTCCAATGTCCAAACGGGCCTAACTCATTTACATAGGCGTCGGTGACGGTATCGGTCGTGTTTGGGGTCTGAGGAACGTCCAAGGTTTGTTCAGTAGACGCTCGGTGATGCGTGAGTTAAGGCTGGTATGTCATTATAGCCGAAGAGATGGTGGAATTCGCTTCGGGTGTTCGCGGAATGTGCCTCAACTTGGAAGCTGACAACGTCGGTGTCTCCATCTTCGGTAATGATCGACTCATCAAGGAAGGCGACACTGTCAAACGTACAGGCCAAATTGTCGATGTCCCCGTCGGCCCTGGTCTTCTCGGACGTGTCGTAGATGCTCTGGGTGACCCCATTGACGGCAAGGGTCCCATTCAATCCAGCGAGCGTCGCCGTGCGTCTCTCAAGGCCCCTGGTATCCTGCCCCGTCGCTCCGTCAACCAGCCCATGATGACTGGTATCAAGCCTATTGATGCTATGGTCCCCATCGGACGTGGCCAGCGTGAGCTTATCATCGGTGACCGTCAGACTGGTAAAACCGCCGTCGCCATTGACACCATCCTCAACCAGAAGAGGTGGAATGATGGCAAGGACGAGGACAAGAAGCTCTACTGTGTCTACGTCGCTGTCGGTCAGAAACGTTCCACCGTTGCCCAGCTCGTCAAGACCCTTGAGGAAAACGATGCCATGAAATACACCATCATCGTTGCGGCCACCGCCTCCGAAGCTGCACCCCTTCAATACCTTGCTCCCTTCTCTGGCTGTGCCATGGGAGAGTGGTTCCGTGACAATGGCAAACACGGTAAGTGCCGTGAGACTAGGCCTATCGCAGTTTATGCTGATACGTGATTAGCCCTCATCATCTATGACGACTTGTCCAAGCAGGCCGTTGCTTACCGTCAAATGTCTCTGTTGCTTCGTCGTCCCCCCGGTCGTGAGGCCTACCCTGGTGACGTCTTCTACCTTCACTCTCGTCTCCTCGAGCGTGCTGCCAAGATGAGCGAGAAGTTTGGAGGAGGATCCCTCACTGCTCTCCCTATCATTGAGACGCAAGGTGGTGATGTGTCTGCTTACATCCCTACAAACGCAAGTGATACCGTTAAATTTCACCCGCATATATTTATATATTGTATTTTTTTCAGGTCATTTCCATTACCGATGGCCAAATCTTCTTGGAAGCTGAGCTCTTCTTCCGTGGTGTCCGTCCCGCCATCAACGTCGGTCTCTCTGTATCCCGTGTCGGCTCTGCTGCCCAAACGTAAGTGGAAATATGATTCCATTTTTTTCACTCCTTTGACGTTCAACAGTAAGATCATGAAGAAGTTTGCCGGTTCACTCAAGCTCTACTTGGCTCAATACCGTGAAGTCGCTGCCTTCGCTCAATTCGGTTCTGATCTCGATGCCTCCACACGTTTCCTGCTCAGCCGTGGTGCTCGTCTGACTGAGCTCTTGAGTACGTGGATGTGAATATTGCACCTTGTTAGGTACTCATGCCGTTGCAGAGCAAGGTCAATATCAACCTTTGCCCATGGAGGTCCAAGTTCCCATTATCTATGCTGGTGTCAACGGTTTGGTATGTTAAAGTTGATACTATATGCGACGGAACAATGACCTGATTTGTTTTTTATAGCTGGATTCGATCCCGGTCGATGGTATCACGAAATGGGAGGCTGAATTCCGTGAATATCTGTCCTCGACACAGAGCGCTCTCTTGGAGGAAATCTCGGCTGGTGTTGTTACGCCAGAGCTGGAAGCCAAGATTAAGAAAGTTGTGGAGGACCACGTTGCATCATTCACATCATAGGTTGCCTTCATTATAGACGATTAATGTTCGGTGCTAGTAGCATCACTAAAATGAATTATTTTTTCTCTTGGCTTTCATTGGGAAGATAAACATATCTCTTGAGTCAACAACTTCAGTCATTTCGTATGTCGAGTGCGGTAGACATTGCAAAAGCAGCCAAGTCTGCGTTTGAAGCATCACAATTGGTGCCCACTGATGAGAGAGTAGAGGCTCTCCATGTTATCCGCCAGGAACTAGAGTCTCGCAAGGCAGAAATCCTGGCCGCTAACAGTGAAGATTTGCAGGTATGTCCTCAACGATGCCGATCTTTATCATCAGGCCGTTCATTCACGCCTGCACACTGACAAAAGGCTGCCCAAGCAGAGGTGGATGCAGGTCGCATGTCAGAATCGCTGCTCAAGCGGCTAGACTTGGGCAAAGGCGATAAATGGGACTCGATGCTACAGGGAGTGACGGACGTAGCTAATCTACCCGATCCCACAGGCAAAGTCACCTACGCATCAGAATTGGACGATGGCTTGGAGCTCTACAGGGTTACCTGTCCTATCGGCGTGCTGCTCATCATATTCGAGTCGAGGCCAGAAGTCGTAGTCAATATCGCAGCGCTGGCGATCAAGTCTGGTGAGCTCCCTTTGGTTTCTCAGAATCCAGGATGAGCTCTTTCTGACTGCTACCGGGGGCTGGATGGATGGATGGATGAAACATAGGCAATGCTGCTATTCTCAAAGGTGGTAAAGAGTCGAATCGGACTGCTAGCCTTCTGGCGCAAGCCATCGCCAGCGGGCTGGCGAAGACGACCTTGCCCAGGACATACGTACAGACCGTTCAGACTCGGGCGGAAGTGTCGGCTTTGCTCGAGTTGGACCGATATATCGATCTCGTCATTCCCCGCGGGAGCAACAGTCTCGTGAAGCACATACAAAGCAATACGAGAATCCCTGTAATGGGACATGCAGACGGTCTATGTTCTGTCTACCTGGACGAGGCGGCTGACGTAGAAAAGGCTGTTCGGGTTGCAGTGGATTCAAAGGTGAGCACGCTCGCCTTCTTTTACCGTCCTTCGAACGAGGCTACATGATAAATTCAGGTCGATTACCCCTCAGCGTGCAACGCTGCTGAGACCCTTATCGTCCATCGATCACTCCTCAACACCATCTGGCCGGTCGTAGCCAGAGCACTCCTGTCCGCGAATGTGGAATTACTGTGCGATCCGGAGACGCTCGAAGCAGTCCAAACCATGTATCCTCCACCTGATAACATCGCAACGCATGTCCAGCCGTCTACCGAGTCGTCATACACGACCGAACATCTCACACTCAAACTTTCCGTTATCACCCTCCCTTCACTGCAGGCCGCTATTGAATTCATCAATTCCCATTCTTCTCACCATACAGATTCGATCGTGACAGAAAATGAAGCTGCAGCATCTACGTTCGTCCGCGGCGTTGACTCGGCTGGTACTTTTATCAATGCCAGCACGCGGTTTGCAGATGGGTTCCGGTATGGGTTTGGGACCGAAGTTGGAATTAGCACAGGAAGAATACACGCCAGGGGTCCAGTGGGCTTGGAAGGATTGGTGGTATACAAGTACATGGTGAGAAGCAAGAACAAAACCGGTCATGTCGTCGGTGATTTCGGCTCGGGGAAAAAGTCTTATAAGCATAGGCCTATTACAGCGACCACTGTTCCATTCTAGAGCAGTACATAAATACAAGGGGAAGAAAAAAATATGCCAGATCCTATTTATGATTCTAGTATGTCAAGTTTTACCTTTTTCTCTATAGGTGAAGATTCTGCGTCTTCATCTGCTTTCCGTTTCCCGCTATTTGAATCTTCTGCAGGTGTATTTTTCTTTTTCTTCTTAACCATCGACGTCAAGTCTGTCACTACCGCGGGAGCAGCAGGGGGTTCAGATGTACCGGCGCCCAGTTCTTTATCTAACGCTCTTGCGGCGAGTTCAGGAGCGGAAAAGCCCAAGTTCTCGTTGGGAGAAGACTTGAGTTCCTCAACCTGCTCAGAGTGATGAGTATGATGATTGCTCAAGACATGCAAAAATCCGGACCTTTAGCGCGAGATCATCTTTGAGGCCACTAAGCTCCTTAAGCTCGCTCTCCATCTGAGACTTTGTTATGCCCTGAAGGTCGTCTCTCGCAAGCTTCGTAGTGGCCTTGCCTTTACCCTTGATATCGGGCTCTGGCGGTGGTAAAGCGGGGGTTTGACCCGATATCCCATTTCTCAGTAGAGCTATCCTGCTCTCCACACTTTCAAGGGCCTTCTCGACGTGAGATATAGCGTCCGAAAGTCGCCCTGATGTGAGATCCAGGACCATACTCAGCTTGTAATGGACTTCTGCAATATGCCGCGAAGAAACGGGCAAAATCTCTTCCTTCAGCTTAAGCCCGTAAGAGTAATCTGCGATTGCCTGATCAAATTTTTCTACACGAATGTCAGGTCAAAGTTTCCAGCAGGCGCAACAATGTGATAACGTGCCTGTTTCCAAAGAGACATCCCCGAGTGCGACATAAGTATCCGCCAATTTGAGTTTGACATCGTCGTCATCTTCCTTCTGACCCTCATAGATAGACCTAGCCATCTCCAGCACTTCCCAAGCAGCGTTGAAATCGTCTTCCGGTTCGACGTCCTCGCTTGGTTCTTCACCTTCCCGTTCTGCCTCTTCAATTTCCTTGTTCGCATGCGTGAGCAGATCGACAGCAGGGTCTTCTTCTTCTTCGTCTCCTTCCTCGGCGTCACCAGAAAAGGACAATATAGGTCCCTGGGATCCCGAAGCTTGAAACGATCAGGGACTAAGGCGACATTGAATGGAGTGCCCAACGTACCTTGCGGCTCGTCTTCTGCTTCCGCTTCCTGCTGTTCCTTATTGCCTAGCACTGAAGATTGAGAAATGGCATTCTCGAGCAACGCTTTTCCATAAGAGAGGTACAAGTCGGCGGTTTCTGGCGCGCTATCTCCGTGTTCTTTCGTCCTATGCGATATAAAAGAGACAAAGGGAGCAAAAGGAAAGCAGAAAACGCGTCAGAAGTGGCATCCATAGTACAAATGCGATGTGGAGGGGAGGCGGGAGTGTCGATGTGATACGTACACCAACTCAAGGGCGGTGGCATAATACTCTGCAGCTTGTTCGTATTTCTTGAGGGCAAATGCGCGCTTTGCATGTTCAATCGCAGTCTCAGCTGTGATTTCAGGTTGGGACGCGTCGGTGGCGGGCGCTTTTGATTGGTCACTAGAAGCGCCATCGTGACTAGCCTTGGACAGGAAAGAAAGGTATGTACTTACGATGACATGAGCGGCGTGTGGTTGAAAGTAGAAGTAGCGAAAAGTTTTCAGAGAGAAAGGTCTTATGCTGGTTATGGTGGCTTTGTCCACGGTGGACGATAAAGAAAAAAGGTTGATTACTGTATCAATACAAGACTAATGAATATCTTAGGTGACCAAATTAGAAAGAAAAAAAAGTGGCTTGTGACAAAGGACTGGCGAAAAAACTATGCGAAAGCAGATCAAGTACTGAATCAAATGAGCGTATTTTGCTGCTGTAGGCGAGGAGTAGTATTTGCCACCAAACCACTTCCGCCTGCCCCAAACAAATGCCCGCCCGCCGAGGCTACTCTTAGGTTCGCAAAAGATGGCTGAGATCCAAGTCCTCTACCGGGCGTGGAGGATGGTAAACTTGGCACATTTGGTATTCCAGTCATGGTTGGAGACATCATAGAGGCACGGAACGGATTTGATGCTCCACCACCCGTCACCTGGGGTCTCAGTCCCAATCCCGTCGGGCTGAAGCCACCGGTTGGCTGCGAGTTCAGTGCTCTTAGATTCGTCTGTTGGGGAGCTGCGCCAAGGGGACCTACAGACGCCGAGGATGGCGTCATCGGCGAAGCAGGATTAGACTGAGTATTATTGGTAGGTGCTGGTGCGTTATCGGGTATAGGCGGTAAAGACTCCAACAACGCGGCACCAAATGATGAAGTTGGCTTGAACGGCTTCAAACCTGCGAACCCAGTCGTATGAGACTTGACCATGCCAGTAGCGAAGTGAGAAGTGCCGCTTGACGCAGAAGTAGCACCAGTTGGTTGAGTGGACAATGCAGAAGAAAAAAATGAGTTTACTGTCGAACCTGTCGGGCTGGATGTCTGGGATACCTCAGTAGTGTGACTGGGCGCTCCGTTAGTGCCGTTCACTTTAGCGAAAGAGAATGAAGAGGCAACACCCGACATATCAGTAGGGCCAGGGTTAAGAGCGCTGGTGTTGAAAGAGAATGCATTTGCAGCAGGTGCACTTTGCGGTGACGAGGGTTGTAGCTGACCAGGGGTAGAGCTAGACGTTGTGTTGTGAAGTCCCATAGCTAGTTCCATAAGTGTTGGTGCCTTGGGTACCGGGGGTGGAGTTTTAATTATAGGCCCGAAAGGATTCCTGGAACCCGTTTGATGTGTCTGTACAGGTTGGGCATTGGGTGGAGACGTAGAAGAGGTGGTTTGACCGGGGGACGTCAGAGGAGTTGATGAAGGGCGGGCAGGCAGATTTGCTAAGAAATTTTGCCGACCGATTGACGCCGACGGTGTAAAGGGAGAAACGGTGGCCGAGAGACTGGATATGGGAGCAGCTGACTGCGATTGGCCGAATGGATGAACAGAGTTTGAGAAAGAGGATACGGCGCCAGCTGACTGTGGTTGCCCAACAGGCTGGACCCCCCTCTGGCTGTTCAGTGAGCCGAACGGATTGGAAGAAGCCTGCCCATTTGGAGGACCGGCGCCGAACACTGGCATTGCCGTGCTTTGCGGGAAAAGCATGGTCTGTCGAAAGGGATTTGCGCCCGTTGCTTGAGGTTGGAGGAAGCCAGTTGGCTGGGGCCGCAGATGCGGTTGCACCACAGTACTTGGCTGCCCAGGTGGAGGTTGTGTCTGGGGCAGTCCTGTTGCTTGCGGTTGCTGGAACGGATTCGGCTGTGGTAATCCAGGCGACTGCATAAATGGACTTGTCATTGCCTGCGGAAATGCGGGTGAGCCCGACGGCTCTGGTTGTGTGTTCATGGTATTCTGTTGAGGTAAACCAGTCGGCTGCGATGGGGAAAATGACGGGAATGGTTGATGACTCGGAAACTGCGAGTTTTGCATCCAAAACGGATTTGGAGCGGCAGTTTGCTGAGGAAACATTTGTCCAGTTGGTTGGATTGCGAATTGTCCTACCGGCTGGTTGCTGAAGGCCATCTGCGAGAACGGGTTATGTGGTCCGGCCGTGAAGGGAGAGCTAAAAACAGATTAACCACTAGAGCCGCGCAATCAATTAGACTACTTACCTAGGACTCTGCGCGCTGGATGGTCCTTCAATAGACGCAAAAAAGTCAATCATGTTATTTTCTCGCGTGGAACCCTTCGCTTCAGCGGAAACGCTTGGCTCCGTTGAAGTACTTGCTGGAGTTGGTTTTTGTTGCGCTAGGGACGATGAACGACTGCTCTGCAAATGAAAAAAAAAAAAACCTACCTTCGCTCTCGCTTGGTTTCGTCTTTGATGCAGGATTTTTTCCGTTGCGCTCTGATGCCATCTTCGCAGTTTTATATTCGATTCTATTTTGCTCAAAATTAGGGTCATCCAGATATTCTTGTAAAGCTCCGGCTAGTGATACAGGTGCCTGACAGATGCTTAGAATATAGCATAGATAAGATGAGATTAAGCGTACATGTTTCAAGTTGGGTATAGGAACGTTTAAAAGATTTTGCAGTTTCTTGGCTACGCCAAGATACTCGTCTACGGACTCTGTTTGTTTGCAGAAGCGGCGATAAATCTCAAGCGCCTGCTTGGCGTCCGTATGAGACATCTCAAAGTAATGCTCTTGGGAAAATCATAAATTAAAATGTCTCAAACGAGGAAAGAAGCACAAACCCAGCACATTTATCACACCCTCATTACACGCCTGAATGAGGATCAGAAGATCCTTTACGAGCATGCGCATGGCCGTGATAGTCAGTTCATCCTCCAAATCGTCTAAATAAAACTAGGGAATGTGTTTAGCTCGCCGAGTAGAACGGACAATGCCAAGACATACACGGCATTCCGCAAGGGTGTCGATCATTTTCTGCACTATTCGTGTTTCCCTGAGCAAGCCCTTCTCGACTGTCATTGAGCGCAATTTCCTTCCCATGATCGTCTTACTTCGCTGTGGGCCATTGTTGATGTCCTTGGGGCGATCTCTTTCCTTCTTATTTCTGTGGGCGTCCTCCTCGATAGACAAGGAATTACGTAAATCCCTGTTATTTTCGGCCTGCACTCGAATAGCATCGTGTTTGAGATCTCGGTATGCGCGAATGCGCGAGTCGAGATATACAGCATAGTGTTGGAGGTTCTTGGGGGCGGAATAGCCTGCTCACACAGTTAATAGGGTATCCTCGGCCCCGCGGTAGAGGACGGACCTTCCCAATTCCCAGCAGAAACGTTGCGCAGGCGCAAGACATCGGCGGAGGACAAATAGGAGAGGACGTTATCGGTAGAGCCGTTGCGTATCATTGTATGAAGTACAATGAGAGCCTTGAACACAACCTGAGATGACGTCATCGTTAAGCGAGTGGTGGGTAGTAATCAGGTTTGAAACGCGTACAATGGCGTTGGGTTCTCTGAAACGGGGTGCAAGGGCCTTGCAGACATCGCTAACGGCACCTTCATCGGCCCAGGTTGCAGCAACAATTGGATCGAGGTACTGGAAACGATAAATTGAACGGGAAAATGGTAGAGAAGAAGGGTCTACCAACCTTTGACTTTGGAGGGGCCGCCTTTGGTTTGCAGGCGAGTTTGACGGTCTTGTCGAAACTGGACATTGAATGAGCTCAATTCCGTACGGCAACAGCCTCAGGGATGTTTCAAACTCCGCAATACTGGCGTCATGTATTTCAGAATCTCTTTGCTGCGCCATGTCCTTATCCCATGTTCGTACTTCCAAGGCAGGCGTTGCGCTATGTCGTTTATGCTTCCATTACTTCTCTCTTTCTCACCGTAATCTATTACAACTCGGTCAAGATACCTCCATCTACACAAGTTTGAAGACGTACCTGTTCACGTGTGGGAATCTAGGGCCGAAGATGTCAAAGATGCATTTCTGCACGCATATCATGGCTACGAGAAGTACGCCGCTTCATTCGACGAACTGCTTCCAGTGTCAGCCTCGGGAGTAAACAAGTACAACCTAGACCGCTTCTGATCGTGATAATCTTCTTACGACCCCCGTACTAGCTTCAATGGTTGGGGTGTTACAGCCTTTGACTCTTTGGATACGATGTTGCTCATGGGCCTTGATGATGAATACAAACGCGCTTTGAGTATAGTCAAGCAAGCCAACTTTACTCACTCTGAGGTGGGCCATGTTTGAACAATGCTTGTCGACGACTCTGAGTTAATATGAGACAGTACCTGTTCCATATTTCGAGACCATTATCAGATACCTCGGTGGCCTGTTAGCAGCGTATGCATTGTCGGGTGATCGGATTCTCGTAGACCGCGCGGACGAGATGGTCACAAACCTCGAGTCCGTCTTTAAATCGCGCTCAGGGATGCCTTATTTTGGCATTGACCCAACCAGGTGCGTTCAAATATTCTAGATGCCTGCTCTCATATTCAATTCATATAGGAATATTACATTCGGGCCTGATATTGGTATTCTCGCAGAGATTGCAAGCCTGCAGTTAGAGTATTATTATTTGGCAAAGCTCACAGGAAAGAAGTCTCATTTCAAGCATGTGAGTAAGTGCAGCTACTTCTTGCCGCCTCGACGTAACATCAGCTAGGCACACGATGTAATGCACGCACTATCTAGCGCAGACCTGTCTCGGACAGGAGGTATGCATCCAGTGAAATGGAATATAACATCAGGGATGCCAGCTGACAGTTTGTGCACCTGTTCCCTTCTTGTTAGACGACTGTATTAACCCCAGTATAGCTCACATCTCTGTTGGTGCACAAGCTGATAGTACTCATGAATACTTTTTGAAGCTCTATCTTATGACCGCGCGAGAAGATAAATCTAGCCTCGAAATGTGTGAGTCTGACTAACTTGTGGTTAACGACGAGGCTTATAGTCCACAGACATTCGCACGACAACGCATATTATCACGGATCTCCTGTATCTCACGCCACACCGTCGCTTGCTCTATGTTACGGACACTATTCACCCAACTACCGAAGGTTATGCCCATACCTCACACACCTTTGAACATTTATCTTGCTTCCTTCCCGGGCTTTTGGCACTCGGCGCTTACACATTGCCTCTTGACGACCTTCATTCTGTTGGTATCAATTTCCAATCACTTGCCGAAGGCGATCAATATGGTTTTGCCGGACGCAATCACAGACGCGTCTCAAAATGGAATTTAAAGCAACTACACATGTGGGCAGCGGAGGGCCTGGCTCAGACTTGTTGGTTGTCATATGCAGATCAGCCTACAGGGCTAGGCCCGGACGAGATGCAGATTCAAGGTCAAATCAAATCAGTGTGGAATGACAAGGAAGAACTCTGGATATTTGAAGACATCGGTCTTCACTGGCTTGATGCGATGGAGAAATGGAAACAAACCGGCGGTCGTGGTTCTCCACCTGGCGTCGGAAACAAAAGCCCAGTTCATACAAGTCATCTTGAAACAGCAACACAGCACGGAAGGAAGAGAGATTACTTGGCCTCAAAACCTGCATATTTGCTTAGGCCGGAGGTTTGTGGTTATACATATCGTTGCCCGGTATTAACCACTTGAATAGACGGTAGAGTCTTTGTATATTCTATGGCGCGTGACTGGCGACTCCAAGTGGCGGGCCAGAGGCTGGGAAATATTCAAGGCTATACGGAGGGAAACGAAGACAAGCAGCGGTTTTGCGAATCTGAGAACAGTAGAGAGATCGCCCGCTCCCAAGGAAGACAGCATGCCGAGGTACGCTTACACATAATGAGTTGTGATCATAGACTAAGTTTTCTCCTAGCTACTTCCTTGCTGAGACGTAAGTACAAGTTGACCAGTAGAGGCCGTAATGACTGATTTTGTACAGACTGAAATATCTATATCTCATGTTTAAGGAGGAAGATTTGGTGCCACTGGATAAATATGTCTTCAACACGGAGGCCCATCCCCTTCCTATATTCAGGTGGACAGAAGAAGAGCGGAGATTCTTTTTCCAGTAACTATGTAATAACTAGATAGGCACCTGACAGCGCGCGCATTGAAGGTAGTTATATTTATTCAAGTAATATTTAGCTTTTCCGGTGCCTAACAATTCCACCGCCTGACCTCAAAAGACTGCGGATATCGCCCGGGAAATTGTAATTCGCGGGCCGGATGGCAGGTGGTTTGGTCAGGAGGGCATGATGGTATTGACATTTAAAAAAAGACGGACAACCATGTCCTTCACCCACATCTCTTCTTCACAATGTCTCCTCTCCGGCAAGGTGAATTCGTTGGCTCGTTGGACTGCGGTACCACGTTCGTATATTTGTACCCCCCTAAACGCCCCATATTCACTTGCTGCTGCAGATCAGTACGGTACATTATATTCGACAAGTACGCCAACATCGTAGCGTTGCACCAGCTTGAGTTTCCCCAGTACTACCCTCATCCGGGGTACGTTCTAAGCTTTTTGCAAGGCCATGCGGAAGTGTTAATTGCATGACCCAGATGGCACGAGCATGACGCCGAGGAAATTCAACAGCACGCGGACATCTGTATTGAAGAAGGAACAAAGTCCCTAGAAGCAGCTGGCTGGGCAAGGGACAGCGTCAAAGTCCTTGGTAAGTTATCACATGAGAGAGGGGTGCTGTTGTGCTTATTTTACTTGCTCTTGATTGATAGGCATTACGAATCAGCGCGAGACTGCCGTAGTGTGGAGTCGGAAGACCGGAAAGCCGCTTTGTAAAGCGATCGTGTGGGACGACTCTCGCACTAAGAATACCGTGGCTCATTTCGAGAATAAGCTGAAAGATATTGGTATCCAAGTCTCCCCTGGTGTTTGGAAGAAAGGTAAAGATGGCGTCGACGCATTGAGGGACATGTGAGTGTCTGCTGAAGGAAAAAAGAAACCGCCAGTTGACATTAGTGACTCGCGCAACAGAACCGGCCTTCCCATCTCCACCTACTTTTCGGCGATAAAGCTACGATGGATGATTGATCACTACCCCGAGGTCGCCAAGGCGCATGAATCCGACGACCTTCTTTTCGGTACGGTCGAATCCTGGATTGCATATGTGAGTTGAATAATATCATCTTCTGCCACTTCCTCCTCATTAACGGCACGCGTCAGAATCTCCTTGGCGGTGTCAAGAAGGGCGTACACATTTCAGAAGTCACGAATGCCTCTCGTACCCTTTTGTTGAATGCGGCTACCCTGCAATGGGAGCCATCGTTGCTCAAGTTCTTCGGCTTCCGGCCCTCGGTTCTACCCAGACTTGTCTCTACGTCTGAGGTATATGGACATATCGCGTACGGTGCATTGGCCGGCGTCCCAATCGGTGGTCTTGTTGGAGACCAACAGGGTGCCTTGGTTGGTAACAAATGTTTCAAGAAAGGAGAAGCTAAATGCACGTACGGAACGGGCGCCTTCTTACTCTTCTGTACCGGCTCCGAAATCGTGAAAAGCAAGCATGGTCTTCTTAGCACGGTTAGTGACTTTCTACCCCCAATATAGTACGCTAAAACTACTCGCATCAGGTTGCATACCAAGCAGGACCCAATGCTAAGCCTGTATATGCATTGGAAGGAAGTAGTAAGTACTTTTCATAAATGCCCGAGGATGAGTTTAACATTTCGTCCAGTCTCTGTCGCTGGAAGTGCAATTAAATGGCTGCGGGACGGCGTGAAGATGATCTCCAGCGCTGCAGAGGTCAACGATCTGGCAGCCAAAGAACCGAATTCGGGTGGCTTGTATTTCGTCACGGCATTTTCAGGTCTTTTGGCTCCGTACTGGGACCCGAGCGCAGCTGGCTTGCTTATCGGTGAGAGCCGTCGACAGAGTGCTCACGTTCAGTTTTCATATATGCGCTACACAGGCATTTCTCAATATACCAACCCGTCCCACATCGCTCGTGCAACTTTGGAAGCTAACGCCTTCCAGACTAGAGCTGTCATCGAGAGCATGAAGTTAGACTCTGGATCGGATCTGGAGCATTTAAAAGTCGATGGCGGCATGACGAACGGAGACCTGGTTATGCGGATTTTGGCCGATATCGGAGGTTTCAGTGTCGTCCGACCTGAGATGAGAGAGTAAGCTTCGTGCAAAAGTATCGTCAACCATCATCTTAATTTTGGTTCCTTCTAGATCGACGGCCCTGGGATCGGCCATTCTCGCTGGTTCTGCTATTAAGCTATTTGGATGGGACATTAATAACCCAGATACCTTCGCTGAAGTTAATACCAAAGGAAGCCAAGAATTCAAACCCGATCTTTCCGAAGCAGAAAGCTCGAAACGCTTCCAGGACTGGCAGCGTGCTGTAGATCGCTCCAAAGGCTGGGACGAAGGAGTGGACGAGTAAATTAGAACCAGACATAAATAGTTAGGATGTATTTTATCGATATTTGATTTGAACCGTGGTACCCAAGCAATTGAACAGTATGTAAGATTTGTCGTTTCTACCTTGCGATGCCATATCGTTCCTCCTCCCATGTGCTCCAGTGAAATATAGGAAATGGATGCGCCTCCGTGTTGAAAACCCAATCATCCAGTGGTAATACATCTTTGTCCAGGAACAGCAAGTATAAATATTTCAGGCTAAACAAGGGTTATGATCGAGCATTCCAAAGGGTGAGAGATACTCACGTTTCCGCCAGGAAAAAACTACGAATTGATTAGGAATTGTGTTAGAATGCACTAACAAAACATACCTTGGCATTTCATCTTTCTGGTGCGCAGGTATGCTGTCGAGCATACTCACACTCGAGTAGCCATATTCCGTTCGAGTGTGGTTCTCGATGGCCTGGAAAATCTCCCTGGAAACTATTCAAATACCTGTGATGACAAGGAAACGACGATCATCTTACCATCCGCGATCCCGCCACTTCTCTTGCCCTGTCAGCTTCCATAGTATGTATATACTTTCAACGGTCTAACCAGCAGTCAAGGTAACGGATAAGATTAAAATGAACGCACAAACCTCCGGTCTCAGCAAGTAAGAGTCCTTCAGGCTCCGATAATCTCGGTCTGTTGCGTTTGCTGGAACCTCTTCAAGACCAGGTGGCAGACCAGAAGGTGGTTCTTGCGCTCGCCACTCCTCCAATTGTGTCAACCACCTTCCTTCATCCTTGACTGGAGACCACGTGTCCATGCTAACCTCGTCGGGGCTCAACCCAGTGGCATGATCGGCATACATGATATAGCAAGTATAGGCTAACCCTTGGGCAGCCCACATATGAAGTTCCTTGTCCCTGGGGGATAGTTCAGGTATCGTATACACCCCGAGAGCAAGCAAGCCAGGTAAGGAAGCAGGTCAAATGCTCAAATTTATGAGATACCACGCCGTTATTCATATCTGTTACATAGAGTAAATGGCGCGTGGGTGAAATATAGGTCAAGTTGGTGAGTATGCCTTCGACAGATTGGAGGTCTAGACTTTTGCGTTTATGATGGGATTACACGTACTGTACTTTACTCACAGAGGTCTTTGGCCTTGGGCTCCGTCTGTCCCGTCAAGAGCCATTGCTTGAGCAGGTATTCATGCGCACTATCAGCGTAAGCGCCAACGGCATAGTGGTCTATTTGCGCTCGTAAGCAAGGGTTCAAGGGTGCTCAAAGCTCGCGCGTACGATTTACAGGGAGACCATTCTGTACGTCCCACATTGTAGGGAAGAGCCCTCCGGTGATGTTCGCTTTGTACATATGTTGCATCACGGTTTCCGTCTGTAGGTACAATAGCAGCCTGTCCATAAACTGTCGTAATATATACTTACTTTGTTGTAATAGATAGAGCGTCCCGTATAATGAGCCAACAGTTTACTATATGCAGAGCATCAGGTAGGTGATTCAGTTTTTTACATCCGTGTACGCACTATTCCATTTGGTTACTGATAATCTCTGACCACAAGACATTGCTAGTCCAGCCGAACTTGGTATGACCGCTATTCAATATACAGCAATTGGGGACACGCTGTACAATCAGTAAGTCAATTTTCCCTACCTGACAGTATTAACGGCAAACATGGGCATGCCGGAGGTGGTATTAAAGGCGGGGAGAAGCATGTTTCCCAGATCATCTGCACGTGTCAAGAATATTGGTTCCCCAGACAGAGCATACGCCGACAACAGTCCACCAAGATAACGTATCACAGTCTCGAAGAAAGGCGCAAATTCGGTCTAAAAGGCATGACGTTTAATGGGGCAGAAGCGACCTAAAGAGAACTCACTTCCTCCAACTCGAACGTCGAATCCGCCACAAAGCCTACAGCTTCGTTAAAAGCTCCGTGCAGATCCATGAGCCACATGGTGTCCAAAGAATCGAATAACGTAAGGCCCCATCCGTTAAAACTAAATCAAGAACTGTTTTAGACGAGCAACGTTATACTGTACGGAATGCATTACTTGTTCACTCCACTGCCACTGACGGGTAGTAGCTCGTCGGAAGGGAATGCATGGTCCCGATATCCCCTGTACGCATGAAGGAATGCATTGCGGACGTTTTCTGCACGGTTTGACGATTTGTTCGGATAACGAAATGGCCGAATCCAGTGTCTGGGAACAAAGTCAGGGGCAAGCAATACGGTAAACAGCCAGAAAAAAAAGAGTGAAGCAACGATCCAAGGTATAAGGCGTATCAAACGACGGGACATCGTGGCTGGACTGGGTGACATATGTTGCTTAATTAAAAGGTGTGCGGACTGCCATGCACTGTATGGTTCCTAAAATACCCATCATCTGAACTTTCTCAGCGGATCCGACTTCTTTTTCCCTGCCTTTTTACCCCGCGCTTTACTCCGTTTATCCTCCTTCCTAAACGGTACAAATCCCTTTGGCTTCACATCTGCTGGCGTAATGTCTGCATCAGACGATCCAGGAACCGGTGCAATTCGAGGCAACAGGTACTTTGGAACGTTCTTCAAATGTGGTTGAATCCGAGTCGGGTGTAGCGGCTTGTCGTGGCGCAGATATTCAAGGTCTAAAGGATTATCTTCAAAATGTGCCTAAAGCAATATTAGATAGTCGTCCGAGGCGTAAAAATATAATTTTACCTTCAGTTTATCAGAGTTCAATATCTCGTTCTTCAACTCTTTTATCCGAGCCTCTTTGATGGCGCTTCGTGTTACACTCCGTAGCGCATCTTGCATCCTATACCGGAACCCTTCAACTTGCTTCATATCAAACTGGTATTCCTTGATCTTGCTCCCCCGAGCTGCTTGTTCTTTTTCAATTTTGCTGAACACGATTTCATCACGCTCTGTACTAGGCACACATCCGACGACCTTGTTCTTCCCCCATTGTTCCTTGGGAACAACAAATGACAATGCCATGCCCGTACGGCCAGCACGTGCAGTTCGACCGACGCGGTGTGTATACGAGCGAGCCGATGTTGGCAAATCAAAGTTCAACACGCAGGCCACGTCGATAAAGTCGATACCCCGTGTAACACCGTACTCCTTGTCATTGTTTGCTTTGCGACGTGGATGTTTCCGTGATTTTTTTTGCGATGGTCCCGGTGAAGGAGAGCGCTTGCGTTTTTTAGATTTTGATCCGTCCATATGTTCAGGTTCATCAGCGTCAGATTCTGCGTCTACCTCCTCATCGTTACGCTGAGTTGGAGTAACTGAAGAACATCAGGCATGTTCCATCCATAGCAGTGATAACACAAGCCTTACATTCTTCTTCCTCATCTTCAGGGTCCTGTTCGTCCAGGGTTCCACTCTCATCCGTTGCTATGATATAGTCGTACACTCCTTTATTAAACTCTTGTACAGTATGGTATCTGTAAATCAGTCAACGCACATAACATCGCTGCTGGTGCCACGCTAACCTGGAATTAAGGGGTAGTTCCGAGTTGAGCACGCAACTTTTAATTGAGAATTGTTCAAGGAAGAGCTTC
This sequence comes from Amanita rubescens, assembly GCA_015039365.1. Lineage (NCBI taxonomy): Eukaryota > Fungi > Basidiomycota > Agaricomycetes > Agaricales > Amanitaceae > Amanita > Amanita rubescens. The sequence continues at coordinate 291,520 of WION01000009.1, read as the reverse complement.
AATCGGTAGCAGCGATCAATGTCATTCACGAATAAGAGACATTTCCCTCGAATCAGCTTGAGCTTCAGAATAACGTATGTTAGTAGAAATTTGTCGACTTCAGAGCATCTTCGGCAAGTATGAGTAACCGCAACTCGAAGCATCAAGCTACCCGTACTTGACAGCATATTGTGTAAGTCTAGCAGCTTCATCTTCATCCTCGTCGAGTTTCAAAATTGCCTGACATTAATGCATGAGCTAAAAATTAGAGGTACGTTGAACTGAAATGGAAATACAGGATCACGAAGTGTAAGTCCTTTCAGCATTTCAACATCTTCCGTCATGGTGGCGCTCATGAGAAACGATTGGTAGACCTTGGGAAGGTATGCGCCGCCAAAAATCTGTCGCACATCTTCGTCATGACCATACGAGAGAATCAGGTCTGCTTCATCTATGACTAGTGAATCCAAGGATGAAACGGATAGAGCCTGAAAGGCATGTCAGATGGAGCGGAATTGAGAACTGGTGACAGACCTTTGATTGTATCAAGGACAAGGCCCGCGAAGGAGTTGCGACGACGATATCATGTTTGTCCGACAGTAATGCTCTGTTAGGATGAGTCTCTGCATATCAGTCTGGCTGCCTGTACCCACCGTTGGACATGGTTTGGGGTCCCAGAAGCAACATTAGACACAAGGATCTCCTTCTCGCAGTATACTAGCAGCTTTGTGAGATATGTATATACTTGTTCTGCTAGTTCCCTTGTGGGTACGAGGATCAGAACCCGTGTTGTTCTTCCCGATTCAGATGGAGGTAGAGACTAGGAGGGCGATAATCAGCTCATAGTTTTTGGTTGTTACATAGGACATACCCACAGTTTTGGCACCGATTATCTTTTGGACGACTGGCAAACAGTATGCAGCCGTCTTGCCGCTGCCAGTGCGAGCGCGAGCAAGGATGTCACGGCCCTCCAGCCCCAAGGGAATCGCTTTCGCCTGGACGGGAGTTGGCCTGGCAAAGCCCATGTCTGCAAGCGCACGCAGAATGCGAGCATCGAGAAGATGCGAAAAAGCTGCGAACGATGTTTTTTTGTTGAGCTGAGCCATGTTAGAGCTCAAAAAAATACGTAGCGGAGTTGAAATTACGATGTCTGCAGTTGACCAAGTTATCTGCAATATGTATGAATACTTTTCTTACGCGTATGCCCGCATTCTAACTCGCCGTTAGCTGCAAAAGACAGTTTTCAAAGTACACCTGTCCCTCCTGTAATATCCCGTATTGCTCTCTTTCATGCTTCCGCTCCCAAGTATGTCGTCATTTGCCTAATCAAGCACCCACCACATCTGATGGTAATGGAAGGCTCATTCCCAATGTTCAGAGCCATTCTACAAAAATGAACTTGAAATAGACATCCACTCTGCGCCCTCAAAATCCATAGAAGAAAGGCGTAAGATGACGGAGTTGTTAAGAAAATTTGAGGAAGAAAGCGTGAATGATGACGCAGATGATCTCACCACGAGTGACGATGACCTCGACGCAGACCTAGCGAGGCGATTGCAGGGCATCAACCTTGGTCAGTATTTGTGTTCATTTAAATGTACGGAACCTCATTGATCAGCAGAGAACGTCAATCCCGATGAATTATGGTCACTGCTCAATGCCGAGGAGCGTTCCAAGTTCATGGAAGTACTGCGGGATCCAAGCAGTGAATTAGCGCAGCAATTGCTGAGCAGTGAGGAACTAGAAAAAAGCCGACGAAAGCCGTGGTGGGAAGAAAGCGAAATTGAAGGCGAAGAAGATACAAATCACCCCTCAAAAACAAGACCGGAAGTAGTTCTTGTCCCGTCGTCGATGGTAAAACCCGTCCATGCGTCCCCATCACTCGTGTATAACGTTTGCGCGATATGGTAAGTGCATAGACTGTTTGTGGAATGTTTAATTTCAGCGTTGGTCAGCATTGCCTATGTATACACCGTTCGTCGCTTGGCTACTTCATCCCTTTCCAGGCTCTCGCACGACGATCTCGATCGCGAAGAAGCACAGCGTACCATATCCAAATTAGTCCCGTTCTTGACAGATAAAAAGTCAACAACACTATTCTCGTCCTTGTCAGAGGTGATTACGGACTTATGGTCCCGTTTCGATGAAGTACTTTTTTATATTCGGTAACGCCAAGCAGAAACTGACTCTATATAGGGTGAAATCTCTTCGCAGACTCTTTCCGCCATTCTCCAGGATTGTGTAACTCTTTTAAGACCGTTGCCAGTGACGTATGCACCCTCAAAACAAGAGGACCTGGAAATTGATGCAAGATTTCATCCACACTGTAGATCAGTCCTGGTCATGTCTGATCTCAGTGCTCTGTTCTCCCGCCATAGCCGAGGACTTGGAAGTGGCTCGAAGAAAACGGAATCAATATCGCATTATCCCGAAGCTGCTTTTCTATGCCGCACATCTCCTTTCAACGCCATCTCAAGTACTTCAATTTGTTGCCTCTCAGATGCTAATAAAGGCACAAAGTCTGCAAGAGGAATACGACGAGAATTGTGTTAACGCAAAACCGGGCCGCAAATAGCGGAGGCGTCATATGTTCGTTATCAGACATGGATCTGACTGGTGCGGTGTCCGTGAATTGCAGTCTGCGCTGTAGCTATAGTACAACCCTTGATTCCAGTCGATAAGGTTAACGTTTCGGGTGCATCAGTGCCTCTTTCCGGATTCCACCTGCCGGCGAAGATATACGCACTTGCAAGGGTTGCCATACACGACCCGTCGCCCGGTGTTATTTGAGAATCAATTCGTTCCGCGGTGAGACTTGTGAAGCTAACCTTGCAACATGTCTTTCTCGTCCAGTTTGCGATGGCCCGGTCTCACATGCGTGATGTAGAGCATGTGTAAAAATAGTGAAGACAGAGTAATTAACATCTCACAAAACCCGCAGTCTCTATTCCATCTTGATCATTTGGCCGGCTGCTGACAGGCACGACCACCACCACATGTTGGAACAATTGTTGCGAAGAAGACCGCTACGGTATAACAGGCAACTTCAGGGGCCACTGAGAGGGTGTTTCTTCCACATATGGTAGAACGATTGGAGTACCCTCGCAGTCTCAATTAACAGGGTCCACGCCGTCACATCCTCTTAATCAGACCTTGATCGCCATCCCACTCGCTCACTCGCTTCTAATGGCCCCCTCCTTTGCAGAGACTACCGCCTCATTTTCCAACTCGTTGTCTCAGTTCGACAAAAGAGATGGTTGTTCCCCTGGAGGTGGTGCCTTCACCTATACTGGCCTTCGAATCGCTTCTGTCTTTATAATCATGGTGGCCTCAACTTTTGGTGCACTGTTCCCCGTGCTCTCCAGGAGAACGAATTGGTTGCGCGTGCCTACACCTGTGTTCAAGTATGTCATTGAAACCTATCTATGAAAGTAATGTTAATGCTGTCGCAGCTTTGCCAAATACTTTGGTTCAGGTGTCATCGTAAGTGTCCGAAGTGCTTCCGAAGTGCCTTGTGACAGATAAACCTTAGATTGCTACTGCTTTCATTCACCTCTTAGCATCGGGACTCACTGAACTAGCGTCTCCATGTTTATCCCCTGCGTGGCAAACTTATGTGAGTAGTACACGTCAAAAATGCCCGCGCCTTCACTCACGGCACACCATCAGCCTTACGCCCTTGCTTTATGCATGCTTAGCATGTTTGCAATATTCATCGTCGAGATATTAGCCTTCCGCATTGGAACAGCTAGATTACAGAAGATTGGCATGCATCATGGTGGGTCCTACTATGAATCAGTCAAATTTTTTGCGATATCTAGAAGTAGATGTTCACGGGCATGCGCACGGTGGCGTCCACGCTGCACATGGACCAGAAGCGGACATCAGTGGTGATGCTGACAAAACCAAGGAAGATAACAGTCAAGAAGATGGCAAATCTGACATTTCATACGACCAAAATGCCGCAGCACAAATTATCGGAGTTGCCATCCTAGAGTTTGGTGTCTTGTTACACAGGCTAGTCTGATTTAATTTCAAAAGTTTCAATTGGCTGATATGACACAGTGTGCTTGTTGGTCTCACACTTGCCGTTGACCCGTCATTTGTCACTCTTTTTGTGGTAATTATCTTCCATCGTGAGTAATTTTTTCGATGGCGAGAGAAATGCATGTTAATGCGATTTAGAAACGTTCGAGGGTCTCGGTATTGGCTCGCGTCTGGCATTCTTGAAAATGCCACCCCGCTACAATTGGGTGCCCATTGCTGGTGGTGTCCTGTATGGTTTGACTACGCCTATTGGAATCGCAGCTGGACTAGGTATCCGATCAACTTACGATCCAGGTTCTGCGAAAGCATCCATCGTTAGCGGAGTGCTGGATTCCCTGAGCTCGGGCATCCTGTTATATACGGGACTTGTTGAGGCGGGTATCTCTGTCTTCCTCCTCGTAAAGCAAACTAATATACGCACAGCTCATGGCACACGAGTTCTTATTCAACCAGGAAATGTTATATGGACACCCTGGACAACTTATATATGCCATCAGTGTAATGCTTCTGGGGTGTGGATTGATGTCCCTCCTTGGACGCTGGGCATGATTGTTTCGTCAAAAGAGTCTAGGCAAATGTCAAAAGCTACCTAATGACCCAACTGGAGGTCTTGGTGATGGCGAGACTAGTTATATAAATAGGATCTAGATGTAACGCAATCAATGTCACGCTTTTCACGATCATGACTGCAGGTGGCGACTCGAAGGACAAGATGCCTCCGGGTATGATCATGGGCCCAGATGGCAAGCCTTGTAAAATATGCACGGCCTTTCGTAACTGGAAGCCTCAAACCGGAAGCAATATCGAGCCATCGCCTGGGAACCCTTTGCAAAAGAAGTCATCTAAAGGCGCAGCGACGACAATGGCGGCCATGTTCGGTGCAGCTGCCACCGGATCCTCCTCCTCCTCCTCGTCTTCAAGCCAGACTCCTTCTCAACGCCCCGACGAACCGCCAGTCGGGTGTCCACCAGACGTCGAACAGCTCGGCCGAGCCACATGGACATTTTTACACACCACCGCCGCGTATTACCCCGACAAGCCTACGCCGACTCAGCGCGCCAATATGCTTACACTGTTAAGAGCGTTGCCTGTCCTTTACCCATGCAGCTGGTGTGCGATTGATTTTGGTGAAGATATCAAAGATCACCCGCCGGATGTGAGCAGCCGCGCGTCGCTGAGTCGCTGGTTATGCGAGCGGCATAACGCGGTCAACGAGAAACTCGGGAAGGAGAAATTTGATTGTTCCAAGACCGATGAGAGATGGAAGGATGGGCCGAGTGATGGTCGGTGCGATTAGATCCTGCCACACATACTAGACGTAATTTGTATGTATTACATTCTTAACCTTGATCAGTCCTTTCTAACAGTTGTGCCAGATACCTCTGTAGACCTACCCAACCCCCGCTTATTTGTTATAATACATGGACGTCTAAAGATACACCACCGCCAATAGGCACACATTTTCATTCATAAGCAATATACAAGTATCCTTGCTATCATCACCGTGTTACCATCGTCCTCCCGCTACAAGGCAAAAATTGTTAAACCGAGAGTCTAGATGCCTTAACGACACTCACCTGACGGTCTTTCTCTCCGCAGTAACAGCCTCCATCTTGGCTCTGTTCAACACCTTTTGGAACTCAGACACCCGATGCCTCATACGCGAATGCATATACGCCTTAGAACATTTGATGTGATAGTGCAAATAGTCACGGAACAGTTGAATGTGCGAGATCGTGGTTGAAGCTACCGTCGGATTGGCAAAGTGGCGCGGGAAGAGGATGAACGTGACGTATCCGGTATCTTCTGTGTTTCTGAGGTTGGGCAGATGTCGGATCTCTAGCGGTGGATCGCGGCTTGAGTAGAGAACCTGAGGAGCGTTCTGTATAGATGGTTGTCGCCTTGCATCAACAAATTCCTAACACAATAATTGTCAAATCACCCGATATGTTGGAACATAACATACTTGAAGAAAGAGTTTACCAAAAACCCGATCTGTTTCGTCTTGGAAAATGGTGGAAAAGATGACGGTAACGCGATCATGCGAAGCTCGGACGTAAATCGCTTCCTCGTCTCGATAATGAATCTCCATCAGCTCTCCCTTTTTATCAGTGTCCGCGAGTTCTTTCTGGGTCTTGAATCCAAACTCAAACGGCGCCGCGACGGCATTGCGTTTGAACATCGCTACAGACATGATAAACGCTTCCCGTGCCTCTGGTGGTAATGACCATTACGGATCGGAGAACCTTTTCTCTAACTAACGCACCTGGATCGGTAGGCACCTGCTCAAGGTCAATCTGTAGACTGACGTTATACTCCGGCTCGACCTGCCCAACGAGAAGTGGCCCATATTCGCGCTGCAGAACCTCCATCACGTCATACTTGAGTAGCTCATCCCAGCAGCGAACGTTCATAGACAAAAGAAGGATCGTCTTCTTTTCGGGTGTGGATAGATGGAATCGAACGCCGTCGAAATCGACAAACTGGACATCGAGTGATGAAGGCCTGTTGTGAACTTGTTAGGACGGTTCGAGTCTAGATGAAACGTTTACTTGTTGAGCTTATCATTGAGCGTTGTCTGTATGATGACATTGTGAGGCTATGGATAGTCGAGGTTATATATCGTAACTGTTTAATGTGAGTGAGATCTTACTTCTAGAAGAATCATGTTTCAGCGAAAGCTACTATTATTCGGCCGTGCATTCAGTGACCGGCGATGACCCATGTGAGGATGAAGAGCTCACGTCAAATGATATCAAGTGCGGAAGCGCAAGCGTTACATCGTACGTCACGCGAATGCGGCACAATTTGTGGGCAGCATGAGAGGTATACATTACTCGAGTACACTGTCCTAGGACGCGATATCGTCGACGTAGAATCCAGCCGATAACCATAGTTAAACGGTAAAAAAAAAGGGTAATAATGAGGAACGGAAGAGAGTATGAAATCCTCCTAATGATAAGTGGTGCTGTGAACCGTGGATGTGATCAGGAAACTATGAGAGAGAGAGTAACCTATGATGGTAAGAGGGATGTTGAAGGTATCGGATAAAGGAATGTAATGTCGCACTGCGGCGTCATTAGGGGGATGCTGAAAGGTAAGTTCCTGTGGGTAAAAGCAGATGTTCTAAATGTCAGGAGGGATGAGACGTCATAAATATATGTCGGGGGAAATGGTCATCGTATGACCTCATCGCCGTCTTTGCTGCTGCCAGACGGCTAACGGAACGTCCTCTTCCTCAAACCCTTTCTCTTCTACTCTTCTTTCATTGCTCAGCGATCGTTTGCCCTGGCCCTGTGAAGGTATGCTGGCACCTTTTCGACTCCTGCCATTGACTGGGTACATCGGAGCAGACGGCAAGGCTGTAGCAGATAACGAGCGTCCGGATAACCTGCCATTCGGCGTGATTGCTAGGTTCTCTTGTGACGAGTTTGGGCTGTACCGAGAAGCGTTCATAGGCCGATGTGAACTTGGGGCCGCAGGGGGAGATTTGGATCGACGGTCGGGAGGAGAAGTTATTCGAGGAGGGGCAGAATGAGCCGTTCTATTCGAAGGTGGTAAATCGGGGTTATAAAATTGATTTGGCATCACAGATTGGGGTTGCGGTTGCACCAGCTGAGGGGTGCTTGACGATCCCCAAGGGTACTGCTGCTCCCCAGGCCCAGAATTAGCGGCCCCAACGGGAGCGGAATGAATTCGCGCAAGCTGCACGTTCTGCTGCGCTTGTGCCGCATAACTACCATATTCTTGCTCCATTACGCGATGTTGCATCTCGTACTGTGGTCCCTTGACGGGCTTCTCAGCCCTACGCCCACCACCAGGCGGTGGCTTGGTCAAGGATCCACGTCTACCTGTTTCTTTCTTCTTCATTTCTGCTTCCCGTTCAGCTCGTTCTCGTTGCTCCCTCTCTAACCTTTCCCGCTCCAACCGTTCCATTTCTGCCCGTTCCCTCTCCTTTTGATCCCCCTCCTGCTTTTCGGCGTCATTCGCAAGGGCTGTGCCAACATTTGCCTGATCTGGATTAGGAACAGGTTGACCGTTAGGTTGCGTCGGGCTCTGGGCTTTGTTGATTACGCCAAGGTACCAAAACATCAGATTACTGATTAGAACTTGCTCGTACAGGGGTCGCCTTGGATTGGCGAGTTTGATGTGACTGAGCCTATAAATCGCCCTTTCTACATGTATAGGATATCTTGAATAGTTATTGGGGGATGTGCCCGGCGGAAGGCCAGGGGATGTAGATGGCACGTAGTTTTTAGAAGATTTTGAGGAACCCAGCAAGGCTTGTGCAGTTTCGCGGGCGGTAGCACTCCCGACGGGTTCTGATTCCTGCTTCTTCTTTGATCCAAATAGAGATCCGAAGAAGCCTGACTCTTTCTCAGATGACGCATTCTTCTGAGCCTTCTTTGACGCTTTATCGCCGCCCCATTTAAATAGCCCGCCCTTTTTGTCCTTTTCCTTCCTTTGTGGACCGGGCACGGCGGGGACCTGGGGAGCAGGTTGCGGCGGGGGTCTTGGTACAGGGGCATGAATCGGTACCGGCGGTGGTTCTATTCGGGGTGCTGAGAGAGTCGACACTTCTATCGGAGGTGAAATGGGGAGTGGCACCTGAGCCGGCTCTGGCGCAGGTGGCTGTGGCTGGGGTGTGAACAGCATAGCTTCACGGGTTGCTGTGGATACATCAGATACCGGAAGTGGCGGTGGAGAAGTTGAAAGGAGTGGAGGTGAAACGATCGAATCCTGCGCCGCACCTTCTGGAGGAATAATATCAATATTAGGTGGTTGGGAGTCTTCGTCATCATCTCGAGCGTATGAGTCAATAATGAAAGCCTCTTCACCATAAGACTCTGGTCGTAATGTCAATTTGTCACGAGATGTGGCGACATGCTCAGGAGGTGCCGATACAGATTCGACAGATTCGCCGTGATCGCTTGAAGATCTATCGCTAGATGAGCGTGGTTCGAGTAGTGACGTGGTTGCCGCTCTCGCTTGCACCTTCCGCGTCGATGCGAAGCGATGTCCTCCGCCGTCTCCAAGCAGGCTAGGTTTGCGTATTTTAGTACGCGCGGCTCGTCTGAGAATTTGACCAGGCGGAGGGACGATGATTGGTGAATCTGCCTCGTCTGCCATGTCGGGCATCTCCTCGATATTGGACAGAGCCGCTGCAGAAGAAAGGTCACGACATGGACGGTCTGTGGAGGGTATCTAGAACCAACCTGTGGGGGATAGATTAAGACTGAGGCTTCTCCTCAGAATATTTCTGAATTTCGAGGGGTCATCGCTAGTCGAAGCCTCCTCTGCCAGCTGATCCAATTTCTCGAGATCCTTAATAGTGAGCTGAGGCCCAAAACCATTGCTTGGACTTCTCTTGAGAGGGACGATCCTTTCTTCCTCTACGTCATCGTTCTCGGAGGGCTGATATTGCCTGCTGAGCATAGACTTCCTACGCGCCAGAGCAGAGGCAGAAGCGTAGGATGAGACCGAGTTGGATCTGAATACTCCCTCCTCCTCGTCATGTGGTGGTGTTCGGGCATGCTCTTTGAGGAATGCGCGGAACTCTGCAGGGGCGATTTCAGGATGAAGACTGGCAGGGACCCAGAAGAGATGAAAGGGGTCGTCGGTGGGGACAGTTGGGTCATCTGAAGAGCCAGCGCTACGACGAGAACTTCTGCGACGAGGAATTGAGCTACCATCTGTTTGACTTGGAGAGGGCGGGGATTGAGAAGGGGGAAGGTCAGGATCGATTGCGAGAGCGCCTGGGTTGATTGAACGGCGTCTGATATCTCTGAGAGCCTCAACCTCGCGTTGTATTTCCTGCTCAGAGGGCTGAAGGGAGCGAGAGGCCATGAGAGGAGAAAGAAAGTAGACTAGAACAAGATTATTCTACCCTAATTTGCATCACAGCGCCGCTTTCTCCCGTCGAAGCTCCTGAACAACTGCCTACATTTTCTTTTAACCCCTGACACGTAGCGTTTAGAATATAATAACTGACTGCTAGACCCGAGGCATTTACTCCACTCTCAATCATGCTCACACACGTAGCAAGCGTTTCCTTGTCCAATTGAGTGTTCAAAACCTGAGAGATTTCATATAGAACTAATCCTCGTTTACTGACTTGTTACTCGCTTAACTGCGAGAACTCACTCTCAAGCGTTTGCTCTGCGGCGCTAACTCGTTCTGTGCTTGACGACATATGTCACTTTATCCCTTCCCACGCTTCCTTGCTTAATCATGGCCTCCCCTGCGAAGCCGAAGCCTGTCAAACATAACAAGGAGAAAATTTTCCATCCAAACTCTCGCAAGGCTAGTCAGCTGGTGCGAGCATCATTACGCAAGGAAAAACTACAAAACATTATCTCAAAAAGAGGACAAAGACTCAATTCATTGCGTTTGTCTTTCTCCTTACGATCATATCCATATCTGAAGACGCCGTCACTAGTCGATACCTATAGATTCTATTTCCATTGTCTCCCTGACCATGGCATCCTTACCCTTGACGAGTTGCATTCCATCGTCCGCGATATATGGCTAGCCAGGTTTGACGAGCAATTGCAGTCAGAGCAAGCTTCCAGAAGAAAAGGGCGTCCAAAAAGCTCCACCCAGACGAGATTAGAAGAAATCAAGCTCAGGGACGCGGAAGAATATCGAACAGGATTGGGTATGTACCTTTTGCTCCGACCGTTATTCCGGCTAGATGATAGCTCCAAAGAGGTCATTGACTTGACACATGCTCCGAACGTTGAGCTTTTCAGGAAATGGGACATGAACGAGGCCGCTTATGTGGAACAGCTGAGATTCATACGGATAAGTAGTGCCGATCCATCCTTGTCATCCGTGTCAAGGCGTGGAAAGCATCCGACGCTTGTGACCGTCGATGTAGAGATGGGAACGTCGGATGTAGAAAAGGACATAATTATCGCTGAATGATCTTTTGGAGAGAAAAAAACATCATGAGATCAGCGCGTTATCTGACAGAAACAGCCAAAGATTGGCGCTTTTTAATTTTGAATATACTCCACACATGATGATAGGCACACCCCTCGCCTACGTATCCCAGGTACGTGAACCGTTGCCGTACAAGGCGCAACGGAATTGATCTGTGTACACGCGTCTCATCCCGCTCCGAGGCACAAAAACCAGCCTTTTGGAAAGTTTCAATGAAATCTTTCCTGCTCATTACTCTCGATGCGTCCTGAAATCCTCATTGTACGGTTTTTTCATAAACCCTCTCTCTCTGTTTCGATAGTTCCTGACGAGAGCCTACCAGGTAGGAGCAGGGCCGTCAGGCTTAATACTTGCTCTCTCGTTACTTCACCACGGTATCCCCGTTCGTATTATCGAGGGTCGACGTCACCAGCTCTGGAATCCCGCAATCATGGTTATTTCAATATTTTATTCGACCCATCCTACACCTCTTATATAATTCTTATCTATTAGCCTCGCTCGCTCGAGATTTTCAAGACATTAGGAATTTTAGACGACGTTTTGGACCAAGCTACAGATGTTCCACACGTCCGCTTGTATGATGAGGCTGAAAAATTCGTCGAATTCGAGGTTCTACCCCATTTGGAGCCTTCTCCCGGAAGCCCATTTGTCTGTATTAACTCTTGCCCACACTATATTATATTGACTCTATTTTCTCCTAGTTGAATGTTTTGTTACTTAGACCCGATCGGCTGGAACGAATTCTACACGCCGCGCTGGCGAGATTAGGTTGCTCGATCGGGCAAGAAACAGAATTGGTGTCATTTGAACAATCCTGTGACTATGTAAAGGTAAAGCTTGTCAAACACGGAGACGGCGAGCACACACCGGTGCATGAAGAGGCAAATTATACGTGGGTCGTTGGAACGGATACGGCGGCCAAAATAGTCTGCGACTTGTTAGGTTTGGAGTTTATGAACGAAACAAAGCAGGGAGATGACGTGATTATCGGGGAAATATACGTAGAAGGGACTATCTGAAGAAGTACGCCAGTTCCGTGTTTCATGGTCCGGTGACTCATACCTTTGACATTGCAGTATTGGCACGTTTGGAAGTGCTCGACAAATCATCAGTAAGTGTCGCGATCTTTATTTTCATCCTCATATCATACCTGGGTAGTGTTGGCTTGCGAAGGACCGGTACTCCAGGACTCTTTGCATACAGTCTTGCAGGACAAGATACAAATCCTTTTCAATTATGCGAAGATAAAAAACGCCTCGTGCAACTATTGCACGAAGGCACTGGTAAGGACAGTCACTTGAAGTTTGGTGAAATCTTGTCGTCGTCTTTTTATCCGTACGTTGCTTGGTTCAGTGGCACCGAGTGGCACCGTACTTGTCTGATATGTGAATAGATCGCATATTCGGATGGTCAACAAGTTAATGGATGGTCGTGTATCGATTGCGGGAGGTGAATCACTGTTCAACCAGATGACAGTACCTTACTGAGTTGCAAAAGTCACCGCTGGCTCAGTGCGCGGCCAGGTATAGTTGCTTCTATTGGTCATATGTTTTGTTTGCTCAAAGCAAGCGTACTAGGGTATAAATATTGACATGGAAGACGCTTTCAACTTGGCATGGAAGCTTGCTTTGGTGCACAAAAACGTTCGCTCCATATTCGCTTCTGAATTCGTACTCGGAAGAACGCCTTTCAGTAATTGCGGAGATGATTGGTCAAGCGAGTAGGATGCCCACTGATCCCTACCGAGGTATGGAATCACGAGATTTCCTGAACAGTTCACTCTTTCCAGCTGGAATCAATTACCGATGGAGTTCAATGCTTCTCGACGAGAGGAGAAAGGACACAAGAGAGGCAGCCGCAGAGGACGAGGAATATTACCACGATTACGAGTCTGACGCCAGCGACAGTGGACGAGGAGGTGCTTGACGCCTATGACCTGCAAGAGGATGCGATGTTACGAGCTGGGGACAGGGCGCCTGATGCACCCTGTTTGACTGATATGCGAGATACGCGGAGGACGGCGCCTGACGACAAAGACGTGGCACTTGTTTGATGTATTGGGGCCGACACATCACACCGTGCTGGTTTTTGCGGAAGCGACACGTCGCTGGGCACACGTGCTAAAATCGCTCTCATCTTATCCCAGAGGGACGGTTTCTTCTGTTTTGATTATTCGACGAGGACAGGTAATATCCGCGATGGAAGCAGCACATGCGAAATTCGTGTTGGAGGATAGCGGAGGGTACGCGCACGATGCGTATGTGTTGGATGGCAGGTACGGGGTTGTCGTTATACGACCAGATGGGGTTATCGGAGCGATTGCAAAGGGAGTGGAAGGAATGCGGTGGTACCTGCAGGGGATTTTGTTGCAAATGTAGAGTCATAACTGTATACACGACGCTGCTTCCCTTGATGATCTGCCTCCGCGAGTCATGTTGAGTCGACGCTCTCAGTAGCTTTTTTTACCCCTCGCTTCTTTTCCCATTCTCTGCCCAGATGGATCCTACAACCGTCCTCAGCGACGACGACGACTACGACGTCATCTCCAACCAATCACTAGAATCAAGCGTCGCCGATATCAGTCGTACTGTATTCGAACCATCGCCGACGTCAGTGGCGCTAACAAAGTTCGAGACGGCAAGGTTCACAGCCGAAGAAATTCAGGCAAATGTTCGCCGAGCGCTCGATGGATCATCAAAACCGCGCGCTGGCGAGAGACCGCAGCTCTTTGCTGACAACAAAACTATTCGAGTCTACGTCGATGGCACGTTTGATATATTTAACGTAGGGTTAGTACCCACATGGCCTCCGTGCTTCTCTCTCGGCTGATATCGAAACCCGTCGGTTAGCCATGCGCTGCAACTGCGCCAAGCTAAACTTGCCTTTCCATCGGTCTATCTCCTCGTTGGCGTTTTCTCCGACCAGCTCATGGCAAGTTATGGTTACACGAGTCTTTTACCCCACGTGGAACGATGTGAACTGGTCCGCCACTGTCGGTGGGTGGATGAAGTAGTCTCTGAAGCCCCCTGGATAGTCAGCCACGAGTTCCTCGATCAACACAAGATTCAATATATATGTGTGGAAGAAGGTATCACTGTCGATCCCTCGTGTGACAAGGCAAGACTTCGAGGCTACGACGAGATCAAGTCTCTTGGTACGTCCTTCCCCAATGACTTTTTGACAAGTTATGCTAACGAATAGATAGGCAAAGCTATCACAACGCGCCGGACGATTGGTCTCGTTTCTGCGGCGAGAATCGCAACTTGTCCATCTACGCCCACTATTCACCTCGATAGCCTACCACGTACCCTATCTTCGGCTTCTCTTCACACCCGCGCAGGTTGAGCCTTTTACTTCTTGGTTTCTTGATCTCCGTCTTATATCCATATCTTGTAACTCTGTGTGGACTACTGAACTTGTGGCTTTTTTTCCCCTCCTATTGTCTGAAGAACTGAGTTAGGGGCTGCCATTATCCGGTAAGTCAAAGATGCCGGCGACGAGCGCCTGATTGGTATGTAAAGCCAAATTGGAGTTTTTAACCTCGATCGAACGATCGCAATGACGCACTTTGCCGCTTTATAAACCGAGTGCGCACATCTTGTTGCACAATGGCTTCGCACGTCCCAACAGAACTATTCGAGTCAATCGTTGACTCTCTCTGGTCACTACGGCTCTCTGCCAATGAACGCGTCACCGTCATGAAGACCGTGCCACTCATTAATTCAGTTTGGAGAAGCGCATATATCCGTCTATCATCCAAGGACGTTTACATTCCCTGCATTTCATATTTGGACCATTTTCTCAGCATTTTGCGTCGTGGATCCAAAGACACCCAGGCATACTTCGAAGCCAGGTGTCGCAGCATTACCTTCCTCATCGACCATCCCCCTGCACCGCAGCAGGAGTCCACCCTAGACCATCCGGCCGCTAAAGCCATGGCAGACTTTCTCTATTTCACCAGTGACGACCTATTCCCCTTCCTTCCCAACTTGCGCAAGATTGCAATTCATTACCACAACATGGGCTTTGACGACATATTCGAGTATTCCAGACTGGTCGATTTCCCCTCACAGGTGACTGAACTGGAGATAGTCCACACGTTCAGCCCCGAGGTACCCCGCTTCTTGATTTCAGCACTACAAGACAAAGACGAGAATTACCTCAATCTTTCATGGCGCATGCCACACATCAAACGTTTAACTTTAGCAGGTGTCGGGAGCGATTACGTCGCAAACATGGCTATCGTCTGCCCAAACCTCGTAGAACTGGAATTGGGCCTCGCGGATCCCAAGATTTACGTTGCTATTCCCAGTTCGGTTCAATGCTTCATAGTTCATTCGCCGGACTCGGACCTTTTACTGGATCAGTTACCTTCTGAGGTTACTCACGTCTTCTGTCTCCCTGCCGTGAATTTTCGATCAAGGATGTTATATTTCAATACGAAGGTGTTAGATAATGGTGAACATGTTGTCGAGTTGACTTATCCTTCAACTGAAACCTGGGAAAGGTGTGAATTACGAGAGATGGTAGATGATGGACAGATAGAGTCAGATCATAAAAATCATAACTTATAGTTACATAGTAATGGTACATCCTTTTTACCTGCAAGCTCTGTCGCTAATGGAAGAGCGGTTTTTTTTCCTATGGGTTGCCAAGTGGCGGGTGAGCTGATCAGGCCGTGCAAATGTTTTTACGCAGCCTGGTTCAGGACATGTGTATGGTTTAACGCCAGTGTGCGTGCGCAGCTTTATCTTGTGTCAGTTTCGTTGCTACAATAAACAAATAGAGGGTACTAACGTGTTTCGAGAGGTTGGAAGACTCCGCGAATGCTCTGTGCAAAGCGTCAAAAACATGACCCTTTGGAGATAAAGCATGTTGAGTTACCTGTCGCACTGAGGGCATTTAAACGGTTTTTGTCCGCTATGTGTCCTTTTGTGGATTGTCAATGCCCCTGCGATGGCAAAAGATTTGTTGCAACCAGGGTGGTCGCATACATATGGTTCTAATAACAGGCGGTGAGCTCGGATAACTACGAGAAAATATATTCGCTGACTTTCTTGCGTATGCCTCCTCATATGCTGCTGCAGCGTGGCAGCTTCAGAAAAATTTTGGTGGCAGACGCTACATTGAAAGGGGCGATGACCAGTGTGAGACTGAAAGTAACTATTGTCAGGCATATCCAGATCAACATCAGTCAGCTTTTACCTGCAGATGGCGGTTTATCTTTTGTCGACTTCCGAACCCCGCCTCTTTGTTTCGAGTGCAGCCTTCCCAGAAACACTCATAAACAGGGCGACCGCTTCCAACGTGCACGCTGGATAGGTGTGCCGTTAAATCTTCACAGGCGTCGAAAGATTCACTGCACCCCTGCCATAGGCACTTGTGAGAAGCTTTTGAAGGTTTGCATAAACTCCTTTCTGTCATATTGGCGATTGACGGTTCCGTATCCGACGGGTTGTCCAGGTATCCTTGCTGAGGAGTACGGATCATATCAATTGATTCGTGGGCGGTCAAGGTGGACAGTGCTGGTGAGAGTGTTGGCGTAGTCAGGACATCGAGCTCGGAGTTCCGCGAATCCGCACTGATAGATGAACTATCCGTATCTTCCCTGCCATCTTGTGTGATCTCAGAAGCACCTGAGGCGATTTCAGGCGGAAACCCAAGATGGTCGCGGAATATATGGACAGCTATGAGATCCCGCCAATTCTCATAGGGCAATGGGCATGTATGTGGTTTGGGCTCGGGTTCAGGCGGATGCTTGTCACAATTGCGCCAGTGACACGACAAAGTCGAAACGTCCGTTGGGGACTCCCCTGTCTGCAGCCCAGAGATAGTTGACGCTGATCGAGAAAGGGTTATTTCGTTGCTCGTTTGGGCCGGTGTCCCCCAGGACAAGTGGTGAAGATTTACGTGCTCAATTAGCTCATCGGGTGATGAGAATGAAGCGTCGCAATTCCCCCACTGGCAACCTATCATGGGGGTCTGACTCTCTTTGTGGTTCGTCTTTCCGGGATGTGGGGAAGGACCGTTTAAATTATACATTGAATGGGATGCATGTTCTATGGGTATTTGAGATGATAAAGAGCTCGAGCCTAGTGGCGTCTGATGCCAGTAATGTTCTGTGCTATTTGACGCGACGACATTAAACTCTGGTGAGATGGAAGGTTGCCTTGATTGAGCTGCGTGTTGGTACGAATCATTGCAACATTGAAATCCAAGCTAGCTAACATTTAACGCGGTGAAAACAGAGTCAACGAGAACGCACAAAATCATCAATGAGCGGCATACATTCTGCGCACTCGCTCGGATTGATGCATACATTATTACAGTCTGCTCCGCAACCTGATCTCTGCTCGGGGACCGGCTGTATTGAGCATTTGGTGGTACATAGATCAGGTGGCCCTCTTGAACATGAAGTTGTATAATTCAAAAAAGTGTTTAGATTGCTCCTTTGAGATCCAGCGGAAATTTCACCCGTCAAAAGTTCAGCATATAAACTATCGCAAGAAATGCCGTCGACGTGGTCTGGATCGTCACAAGTGATTACGACGCATTCGTCCGTACATTGATCTGTCATTAAAGGACCGCTCGGAGGGAGTGAGAAGTTCTGGGACGTCATGGAGTTGGATGGAGATAAGCAGAGCACGGGAGTGGGAGAAAATTGCTTGCAGGGATAGGAGTTTTGTTCCTGCTGGATTATCTGGGGCGGGCCAGCGACATACGATGGAGGAGTGCTTCTTGACCTGAAGTGCGAATTCATGGTAAATATGGCTCGGCGCGACATCCTGACTAGTCCGACCGGTGAGGTTCTCAATGGATTATGTAATATTGATTTCAATCATCATCAAAGTCCAACTCGTTGCCAAGCTCCAAAGGCCGTACCGCCGCTTCCTCGGTCCCGTCATCACTCGTACAACGTGGTACCTCGTCTAGAAATTCAAGACATCCCCAGTTGCATCCTCGCCATCGCACTGGCACTGTTGCCCCAACTTCGACATTCGCGATTTTGGATTCCCAACTAAATCGTTCTTCTGCATGTCGGACGAAAACCCCATAATCTTCTCCTGCCTTTCCCTTTATTGTACATGGACAACGTCCGAGGCCTGTGATATTGTCATCATTATATTGGCTGTCTTCCGTATCTTCGTCACCCAAGTCATAAACGGAGCCCGGCAGACACACGTCTAAAGCCTTTCTTAGATGTGGCGGTAGAGCTTCACTGACGCGCTTTCTGCCGGGTAAGGGTAGCGGATCCATGTCCTGAGGCTTACATTCCCGCAAGGGCAGCTCATAATATGCAGCGAGGATTGGTTCACCCTGGTGCACTGAGATTGGCGAGAGAAGTTTGCGTAAACATACTTCTACTAATGGTATGACGCGAGGTAGAAGGTGGGTCGGTCGCAGCAGTGCAGTATCCGATTCCAAAAACGGGTTTGGATGCACGTTCAGGATCGTAAGCGACATTTCTAGCATTTCGGAGGGTAAATATCGAAGTTGATTATAGGCAACGTTCAGAGTGTGCAAGCTAGAAAGATATCTGATCTCGGGAGGTAGATATGTTAATTTATTATTTCCTAACGTCCCGATTTAATAATGTGCATGACAGTGGGCGAACATAAACGCACTGATGGATAAAATAGTTATCTTTTGTAGATTGAATAATTCCTTTGGTAATTTTGTGATCTGATTGCCCATCAGGTAGAGGGCGATATCTCCTTTGGGAAAGCCAAGGGGCATGTCTGAAATCGTTTTGACTCGTCTAGCTCTCTCCCTGGCAACTGTTTTTACTTCTGACGGAGAAAGGTAGGATCCAAAGTCTTCAATGTCCGCAGGTGCGGTCAGAGAACGAGAAAAAGGTCGGTGCGGGTTTCCAGGGGATGTGGACATCTCCGTGGATCGAAAACTGTCCAGGCTATTAGGTGGGATGTATATGTTTTCTAGATCCTCAATAAATTTCCGTGAGATGTGAGTGATGCCTTTATTACTGGGGCGCGAATTCGTAGTTATACGCATGTGACAGGTGGTTCACATACCTTAAATCTAAGTTTCCATTGCCATTAAATGCTTTTGTAGATACTTCTTCCCAGATCTGCTCCTCACGCGACTGTTGACAGTCCATAGCGTCTCCGCTATTGTGAATATTTAGACCAATCTTTCCGAGCCCAAAAACAGTTCCAGAAGACACAGAACGATGCATGGCGCGATAATGATATCTCGTTTTCTTAGCCGACCCTGGGGGCGTCGCCAATGGATCGCGTTCGGCGCGAGCACGCTTACCCATTCTGGTGCTTCCTGGAGGTCGCCGCTCGTACTGAGGCGGAATCCAGTCAGGCACGGCAGATGCCGCGAATGGATCAATTGGACGAGAAGATGGAGCCGAGCGAGAAACCAGGGCATCATCGTCCATGTCGTAATTATCCAAAATCATAGGTGTTAGTGACGGCGAATTCAAGGGTGAGGAATCGACACATGGCGCCGGCGAGGAGGGTGGAGAGGACGAGGGCGAGTGGGGAAGGCGTGCGGAGAACATGGAAGGAAAGAAAGGTCAACCAAGAGAGCAGCGCGTATTAAATACGACGCCGAATTACGAGCTAGATCACGTGGTCGTATCAGGCACATTCACTTGGGCTGGGCTTGGCAGCTGTGCTTCTCTTCGACCATGGACGTTCCAACCCTCGACAAGCATATTCTGGACTGGGATGAATTCGATGTACATGGCTGGCTGGCAAAACTCGGTTACCCGCAGTACGAGTCACAGATAAAAGGTTCGTCCTCCTTACCCCCTGGGTGCCGTTATTCATAGATGTCCAGAGCACAAAATCCGTGGCGACATTCTCACAGCGATCGACTCTGAAAATCTAAAACTTCTCGGAGTGTCTAGTATTGGGCACAGACTAGCGATTCTTAAAGCCATTTATTTTGTCAAGGTTTCGTACGGGATACCCAGAGACGACGACAGCTACGTGCCACCATGCAAGTCCCTGATATCCGCGACTACTATTACATGCTGATTTTGGAATAGCCGAAGCATCAGACCGCTCCAAGACTACCTCTTTAGAGAGGTTGAGCTCCTCTTTCAGCGACCAAGGTAGACTTGTGCACTTTGAGCGTAGATGACGTTTACAATCCCACATCAGTTCGGAGACTTCGATCGTTAGAAGAAGAGAATCGCCAACTGAACAGTGTTGTCCAGTCATTGATAGAGGAATTCAATACCTTTAGAACGGGATCTGGGAGGACTGTAAGTTATCGCGAATTGTGCCTGCCAACTTGTCAACCTGATCATGATAGGATGATATTTCTTCGCCACTTGTCAGGCAGGCCTCATTCAAATGGGCTCAGTATGTCAAACCACAGAAGTCTCCAACCAAACCCGATGTAGTCGAATCTCCTCATCCATCTCCTCAACAATTAGAGCATGACGTTCAACCTTATACGCGTAGCAACGGTCAACTTCCTCCAACTGAAAAGTCACGCCCTCAACCTCAGTATCAGACCGACTCCCCGAATCCCAAGACCGACTCCCCAAATCCTAACCAGTCGTCGAGCAATAAACCTAATAGGCAAGAGAGTACTGACAACCTCAAGAGCTTCAAAGTCAGTCTGGATGACCCTACATGGAAAGTTCTCCCCGCTGCCCTCAAGAAATATCGCATCACCAACGATACTTGGCAAAATTATGCCATGTTCATATGCTTTGGTCCATCTGGTGAGTATCGTTGACTTGTGGTGCGTAAGCTCATCCACTGATACTTTCTCAGGAAACAGGATAGAGCGATGTCTAAGCTACGATGAAAAGCCACTACTGCTATTCCAAAAACTCAAAGATGCTCAAAAAAATCCAGTGTTTATGTTGAAGCATATAAAAGATATCCGGTCACCGATAGTAGTTGCAGAGCAGAAACACGCAGCAAGGAAGGCTACTGGCTCTGCACCAACTCCAACAGTCCAAACACACCATAAGCAATCTTCGTCCTCCCGCAATGTACTTCGACCACCGAAACTCGAAGTACAAGACCTCTCGGCACCTACTCCATTACAAAGTTCTCTAATAAGTCCACACCCAGGCTGGCCTGATGGCTCGTTATCACCCGCTGTTGAGAGCCAGCGGAATGAAGATAATTCACCAAACCGCACCTCCACGACTCGATCTCTGACATCTGCAAGCGGAACGACGATGATCGGTTCTGATTCCGGTGTTGTTTCCGCACTTGCTCCCATGACTGCTCTCGACACCTCAGGCTCAAAATCAGAGGTACACGAGCAACCTCAGCATCAACGAACCCACAACATACCAAATCCAAAGGATCTCTCTGGTATCTCCTATGCAGTGGCAATCTATCCTTACATGGCGGAGCTAGAGGATGAGTTTGACGTTGTTGTGTGAGTTCTCTGTCCCATTCATTGCAGTGACTTGTCTGAAAGTGCCACTATAGTGGGGATACTTTCATCATATTATCGAGGGCCAAAGGATGGTGGGCAGTTCAGCGAGATCCGACTGGCTCGGGCATCGTTGATACGGACGTGTCAAAGCAAGGTTGGGTACCCGCGGGCTGTCTCCTGGAAACCAATGTCCCTGTTGCTTCTGCCATTGCGGAAGCTACGGCTGCCAAGGGTGGTTCTTCCGACGGAGAAAACAAGACCCCGATTTTGCCCTTGAGCATCATTTCCACAAGCTACCCAGGAGTAGCTTTAATGGATTATAAGAAGAGGGGAGAAGAGGAACTTGACCTGGCGAAGGATGATGCACTCAGGGTCTTCAAACGCTATAATCATTGGTCTTACGTATGTTGCATGTTCATTTCGTTTGTCGATCGTGTTTAATTGTCGTGCAACGCAGGCTGTCAAGGAGGACGGTGGCGATAGAGGATGGGTACCAGTACGTTCTATTGGCATCACACGATCTCATAATCACTCATGTCTTTCACAGTCATGGTTCATCGGCAAAGCGGCAACACCTTCTCCCAATACCTCGACGAATCCGCCACAAACTCCCGCGACATCTGTGCAGCAGGTACAAGCCCCGTCCGATGATATGGTCGGGCATTCCCAAGTTTCTCCAATGTCATCCGCATTCCCGACAATGCAAACACGGGCATAGCTGCGACGCGATTTCAACAAGTGCTGATTCACACTTTGGATGGTCCAATTAGATGCACGTTAGCAGTCACCCTAATCTTATATACCATTTCCTCCTTTCCAACGACCTACGATGTAATCCCGTCTAATTTTCCGGTTCTGGATGTTTATGATTGGTCTTGATTTAATGATGCCTGGGCTGTACGACTGTTATTAGTATTACTCTTGAACACTCACGACAAAATATCATGAATATATGCATATCCTACAGACTGATATTGACCTTCCTCGCGCTGCACACAAGTGTTGTTACATATCATCTAGGTATCAGGACAGAGGTCATGATACAGGATGGTTAGTCAATCAAGAACGTATACATGATTATTATGGACGAATACATTGTGGACGGTAAGCTAAAAAATTCCTCGAGCCTCATGCGGAGCAAAGAAAAAACAGAAACGCAGATCCACGCCAGTCCAAATGAAATACGAGGAAATTCACCACCACCTCCTGGGGTGATGAGAGGTTTCGTGCGTCCTATGTTCGTCATCTACAGATTATGAATAACACGTCAATAACTGGAAAAATAACCGGTCTACATACCACCGTGAACCTCGTATTCGTTTTCAGGTGCATAGTCTGCAATCAACATCTTTTAGCCGGGTTAAGAAACCCTGTATGTGAATACTTACATTCTCCACGCCTTCGATGATCTCGGTATGCAGACGCTAAAGAAGAGAAGGTCAACTTCCAGCACAGGTGTATCTGTTTTGCAACTCACTGGGCGCATTGTACACGTCTTGTTCATAGCCCGGATATGGTGAAGGAGGGGGATAATCGGATCGAGCGACGGTAATCGGCTGCGCTTGAGATGTAGATCGATGTGCTTGACTGGAAGACCCTCTGGTATTATGGTGGGCAATACGTCTCGACTCTTTGGGCTCCGAGGAAGATGGATAGCCATGAGCAGGTTGCTCCACACCGTTGACAGTATACACTTGACGGCCATCAGGAAAGGTGCGAGTGACATGTTCGTTTCCCTAATCGCAAGTCAAATTGAGATGAAAGTCTGCGTGGTGACAATAAGAAATGGCTTACATCCGTGTCCCTCCTCCTGTGAACACTTTGAGATACTCCGTTTATCATTTGTGTCATGAAACTCTCCTGAACGAAGCCTGGCCCCCTCCCGTGACGAGGCGGCTCAAGAGACGAGAACATCCGTGAACTGGATGGAAACCCGCCAGATAGCCCAAACGTATCCCGCTCCATACTTGCCAAGAGACCACCAAGACCTAGAGGCGATCTATTCAACGGATTTGAGAAAGGACCGAAAAAGGGATCAAAGTCCCTAAACGGTGAATGATGGTGGTGGTGGGAACGGTGGTGGTGCCAATCGGGGAATTCTTGTCCGAAAATCTCATCAAATAGAGCGAAAGGATCGGTGAAGGAAAATGTGGAGAATCCACGAGACATGAAAGGATCCCCGAACGGACGGCTTCGCGAGTGACGGTGATGACCACTCCAGCCATAATCAGGTCGAACGCGATCTCGTTCCGGTTCCGGAGGCGGAAAAATGCCATGAGTATCGTATGCCTATTCATATGGTCAAGACACAGCAACCTGTATATAGCTGTGTACTTACCGAGCGTTTCTGAGGATCACTCAAGATTTCGTATGCATTGTTCACCTTGGAACCTAAGTCTCGTCACTATAACACGCAAGAAGCACATACCAGTCTGAATTGCTCCTCCGAATTCGCCTTGTCCTCAGGCGTTGAACCTTGAGGCAGTCTGTCGGGGTGCGTTTGCAATGCCTTGCGCTTGTATGCTTTGCGGACTAGAAACGTCAGGATATGCAGCCTGAGCATAAGGTAGAAGATAGACATACTATCTTCGATCGTTGCAGTCTTGGATACGCCTAGGGTTTCGTATAGCTTCGTAGCCATGTCGTCGGGTGGAGGAATATTCCAGAGTGCGCACTAGCGCTGTGATGCCACAGTTCACGTGCCTGACTATATTTAGTATCTCAGGTTGTCCATGAATTTGCAGGAAGTCATCCTCTGCGGTACAGCTCAAACGTCCCCGACCACAGGGTCTGGCTCAATCTCGCTCCATGACATCCAGACAGGCACCGTCATATCTTCATTCAAACAAACCAATTCCCAGCTACACTGTACTGCCGTAGTAGAATCACAAAATTCACAAGGAGGCTTTGTTTTCTCCTCCCAGCCAGATAAACCTATTTTAAATGTCTACAACTATCAAAAAGTATGTCATCCATTTCAATGGGAACCAGGACAGGATGTGATATTAGTTAGGATCAAATCAGCCTAAAGATGGTTCTGCCCGAAAAACTGACATGTATTGCTCTCGACGTTCAAGGTACTTATTGCGCTGGAGGAACCGCTCAGGGGCGTATTTATCTGTGGGAGGCGAGTACGAACAGATTTTTCAATGCCTAGCCTCCACTAAGTTCCCATAGATTGCTTCCGGGATCATGTATAATTCATGGGACGCTCACTATCGGCAAATTAATGTACTAAAATTCACCTACGATGGCGCAGCACTAATATCCGGTAGCGAAGACTCTGGTGCTAGCGTCTGGTCTATATCGAGGTCCATAATCTCAATCTTGGGAGTCGGTGTTCATGGCTCATCTCTCTAGGCAGGCTGCTCGATGATGACACTCAAAATGAGCTACCTTTGCCTTACTTCTCACTGTCTGATCATACGTTACCTGTGACGGACATTGCATGCGGCGTCGGAAGGTTTCCATTGTGCAGAATACTGACCTCTTCTGGGGATCACTCAGTTAAAGTAAGAGGGTTCATTAATATTGTCACTTCTGATCAATGATATGCCGCGCACAGCTATGGGATCTGTCAAGCAAAACTCTACTTACCACTTTCCAATACCCTCGACCTATTACGGTCCTGGCCTGGGATAAAACAGAACGATTATTTTTTGCTGCGTCTCCGGATGGCTCAATACACCAGACGAACCTTTTTCGCAGACGCGGAGATACACATAACTTGGAAGCCGTTGGCGGTTCCGGCGCAACCGATGCCATCAGAGTGGATGACACAATTGTTGAAGCACAAAAGAAGCGTCTCATATCTATAAGGCAAGATTGCTCTTTCTTTAATTTTGAGAGCAGGAATTGACTCTGAACCAGCCAACAGATTACATCCATGACGTTGTCCTTGACGTCGACGCTTCTGTTGGTTGGGACCTCCACTGGCCTAATTTATATAATTGATGTTCCAACACATCAACAACTACGCATCGTATCCGCCCACAAAGAGTTTTCAATAACGCATCTCCAGACCATGCTAAAACCTTCTGACCTAATGGGACATGTCAACTTGAACCATTACGTAGGGCATGGAGCCGATCCACGAGAGAATATCCCTGTCAGACCGGTATCCGCGTTTCAGCGCTTGAAAGATGCCAAGGCGAGAGAAGCGCACGATGTTATGTTAAAGCTACCCCCTGCGGAACAGGTGAAGGAAATGACCATTGTCTGAGCAATGCTGACAGCTATACCAGCTTTTGACTATGCCTCTAAGCTACCCTGCCGATGAATTGCTACGCGATCAAGCTTTCTTCCTTCGATCGAAGAATACGTCGGACCCATCTAGCGATACATCAATACTCAGAACCCGGATCACCGACTTAGAAAATGAGATTCAACAAGTAAAAGCTCAACTTGGGAAGGCAAAAGGCATAAACGACGCAATGTGGGACAACATTGTCCAGCGGATTATACTTAACGACGGGGTCTCCCAGTCAAGTGGAGAGGTGAGAGAAGATGATCATGAACGGAAACGCAAGAGAGGCAAGACGTGATGGACGAAGGCGACGCCATAAGCGTTATTTATCAACCTTGCGAGTTCTCTCATGGTTGCTGAATGCAAATACGCGATGACCTCTGACTTGATGGAAGTGGGCGTATGCCCAGCCGTTGATGCAGTCGGCCGCACGCCACGCAGAGGCAATCCCAAAAGACCTTCGTTACTCATATAGGTTTGGTTGTAATAATGCTACCCTTGCAAAATATCTGCAAAGACTCTCATGCAACCGCAGATCATCACTTCAAGTCAAAAAAAGGGCAATTTACGCCTATGACGCGCTTCGGGTAACGGATAAGATAAGTCAGAGTGAAATAAAGCAGTCTTAAACCCAAAGACGGATCCAGCTAATGATATGCCACAAGCAGCGCAGGAGTCAAATATTCTCATAATCTGAGTCCGGGTCAACCATTATGTCGGATCATATGCGCTGGGTTTCTTGGTTCCAGTCCAAGGCATACGGCATCAAAAAAAATCGATCGTTTAGTCAGTATCATGGCGAGCGATGTGATGCTAGCTCTGGATCAACTGTTAATTATAGCACGAAACACCATACAGCATGGGGTTCTGCTTGCACTCAGCCACGGGGCTTACTGAGAGACTCATTTTTCATTCAGGGCGAAGTCTAGGGTTACAACTAATGTACACGATAGTTCAAACGTTCAAACCTCATGCATTTAGATTGTATAACAACCGTCCATAGTAAACACCTGTTGCGGCGGAGGTCGCAGCCAACACCACCGGCACAGGTCCCTTGGCGACGCGAGGTAAAGATGAGAGGAGTAGGAGTGTAGAGGCACCTGTGGAGTTTGTCAGTTGAAACTAGTTCCGTCGTTATACGTGGCAGGCGCTAACCAAGTGCACCCTCAACCCCGTACGGTGAAGCCCTACGGATCGCGTCCGCGCTCCAAAGATACAGTAAACCAACACTTGCGGAAGTCAGAAAGTGAAACAGGCGAAGAAACAAGGGGATACATACCCGACGCCGGCAACCAGAGAGGGGATCGATTTTGTCCTGGCGTAGCCAGTAACCCCGCCTACAATACACAGGGATCCCATAACAAAGGCAGGTATTGCAGACTGTTTCGAACATGTGAACAGAGCTATGTTGGTGGAATCGACTTCCTCACCATGGTGGACGATGTGTGCAAGCAGTAAGCAGCAATATTCGCACGCCTAGTAGCACCAAGCTCAAGCTTAAGCTTATGCTCATCAATACAGCCTAGACATACCCGTGATCGGCGTGAACATTGAATAGTGAAACTGACTAGTAGTAGAGCCCGAGGTCACTGCTTCAAACAACGATCGAGACATCAATGAAAGCGCGGCCTGGCTGTAAGCGCCGACGAAAATGCGATTATGGCACGTCTCACTGCCCTGGCCAACGATATATGATCCGTTTTGTGAGACTCAATGGCGAGAACATTGAGCCGACGATATAAAATCCGTTTGTTTAATAATTCTATGTTTACCCCATTTAACCCAAAGTGTCCCAGAAGCCCGCGATTCGGCAGAGTATCCTAGTTAGATACAATGCCTGAAAACCGCATCGCGGAGAATGTTTTCGGTACTCTAGGTGAACTATATTGATATGTGCGTTTCACGATTATTCGTTATCTGATCGAGAGAATTCAGGGACGACTTGCTGGACGATCCAGCTGATACCGCAAATCGTCAAAAGTTGGCGTCAAGGTTCAACCCAAGGCCTGTCTCATTGGCTTGTGTCAGTGGGCATATATCTTTGACTTGACATCTTATTTTATAATCTCTAGGCTGATATGGGGCGTCTCCCAGGCTTGTCTTGGGTCGTATGCTATTACGGAAAATTTAAATATTCCACTCATCTTACAACCGCAGCTATTTAGCTTCTTTTCTCTTGTGTCGTGGGGCCAGGTAAATGCAATTTATATGGCAAGCAGAAAGCACATCTGACGTTGGCAACAGTGCATGTATTATGGCAAAGGCCATTCAGGGTTCATGGCAATCTCACTCGCGTTGGCGGCAATGACATTCACTGGGGTGTGTCAAGTAGGGTTGGTATATGCCATTAAACCTTCATATGAAAAAGGGGAAACGAGGGGAACCCTGGTCGTCGGCATCCTATCCTCCGTGTTTATCGCCGTTGCGTTGATTCCTCAATATTGGGAGATATACAAACGTCGAGAAGTAATCGGAATCTCACTCTTGTTCATGTTCGTCGACATGGCTGGCGGTGTTTTCAGCGATATATCTCTCATCTTTAAACAAAACTTCAATGTCGTTGCCGCCATGACGTATACGCTGGTTGTCGTGAGTCTACCATTCGTCACAATTTACCCATGTTTCTTCTACCATGTACATAGGTAATGGACGCGATCATCCTGCTTGCTGCGCTCCTGCTTAACCCACGGGCTGCCCGTCGGAGGAAAGCGGAAGCTGAAGGCAGAGCGCTTGAAGAGAATAACGACACCAAATCCAATTCAGAGATCACAAGTTCTGCAACGGAAACGCTCGTTGATTCAAACATGCCCATTATTAGGATGGAAGAAAAGATTTGAAAAGTCTTGGTTATGCATCTCGATGAAACGCTTTCCAACATTAGATTGGACGGTGACGTAACTCGTCGGGATACAAATGGAGACCCTGTATTAAATTAGAATACACAACTGTAATCCAAGGCATAAGGCACTATTCTAAATGGTGGTGCACCCTACTCCCGGAGCGAGGAAAACACTTGTCAGATTAATAGTTTCTGCATGCCGTGAAGGTAGATTGTTGATAATGCAATGGTACCTAGCGGGTATGTCTTAAAGGAAAGAGTGATTGCAATTTTTATAGTCTGATAAGGTATACTCAGTCACAAGACGAGATGAAAAAGTAAGGACGTACATCGATTACTAGGAAAAAAAATTAATCGCTGAGCTTAATCCTGTCAGCAAATGACGTCCTCTCCTCATCACTGGCTGCAGTGCTGCTGCTAGCCTCTGTGCCAAATTTGGATCTAGAACTAGTCGACGCATAGGCAGTCGACTCTTCTTCATCGAAAAGGACATCGTCATCCGTGTCCTTCGCAACGCCAACACTACGCGAGCTCGATCTTGTATGGGTTTGATGCCGCGTATTGTGCCGGCCGTGGCCGCCTGTCTTGCGTGGCCGGCCCGGGGCACTCATAAAATCAGTGAAGCTGGATATGGAACCATTCGCCTTGTGTGTTCGGCTAGAACTTCGACGATGGTGGTATTGAGCGGATTTGGAAGCTGGCGTTCCCAGCGGTACACGATAAAAATCTTCAATCTCTTCTTCCTCGTCCATAAGTCCAAGTGAACTTTCGTATGTCCCATTCAGGACTGATGAAGATTGAAAGGACGCATTGGTAGTCCCAGCTGATCGAGAGAGTGGCAATGAACGATAGGACCCTTTGCGGAGATGTGTAGCATATGAATACATGAGGAGAACGAGGTAAAGCTGCGGAGCCGCATAATGGTGAGAACGGGACGCTTAAGAACACATGGCAACTTACGCGGAAGAACCACGAGAATATTATGACAAACGCGGCCGTGCCCTTCTCCCTCCGCCAAATGGCCATGGCGGCAGCCTTGCGCTCCGCTTGAGTTAGAGTAGAGTTTGCGGCGTGGCTTATGGCAATCAACCATTGTTGAGCCTCTGAGTTGGCTTGTCGACGGCCATCGTGCGGCTGGTAGACCCACCAGTCGACAGCGAAGAAGACGGTCCACATCGTAGAGATAAGGTGATCTGCGAAAAAGATGTGTGCAAAGTTGGACGTCTGACGATGATCCTCCTGTGAACACATATATAGTATGAGAATTTGAACAAAGGTAGAAGGTGGGCCGACAAACCTCTTTTACCCTTCGCAGGCCCCATGTGAAGACGACGAGGGCAAAGACAGAATAGATATATAGACTGAGCTGCGCAAAGGATCCTCCCGCGCCAGTGACCACAGCGATAAGGCCATACACTCCAGCAACTTTATTTACGAGCTGGAAAACCGAATTAAACGGAATTGGACTGTTTGTCATCAAGAAGTGATACTTACGGCGAAGAGTACGGCCACCGTTACGCCCGTCTTAATGTCTAGGATACCCAAGAAAGAAGCAAAGGGCCAGAGGCGCCATTCTGGACGGAGAGTTAGTTTCATGAAGGAGGGCGGTGGATCATATACAAGGGTAGTGCAGGTTTATAAGGCTGACTAAGCGTCATCGCTTTTGCTCACTCGTGTGCGATTATTATCTACAACATGTCCGCCCGCCCTCGCCCTCGTTTCTCGGCCGCTGCCGTCGCAGATCGCTCTCAGGGACAACAAGATACTCCCATACCCCACCCACTCAGAAACACGTATGTTCGTACGCCTTTCGTTCAGCTGACCTCGGAGGTTTTCATCCGTTCTTCCCAGATGGGTGTTTTGGTTTCGTCAGCAACGTTCGCCCGGAAATAAAACCCTAAATTACGAGGAAGGCATTAGGCGAATATCCTCTTTCAACTCCGTGCGTGTGCACACCCTTTTATACTACTAAAGACCACTCATGACATGTCAGGTGGAATCCTTCTGGTCGCTATGGACCCATCTATCGCCGCCTTCGTGTTTACAACCCACTACAGATTACCTTGTCTTCCACGCAGGTGTGCAAAGACCTGTATGGGAGGACCCACTGAATTTATCCGGTGGAAAATGGATAATTCGCCTCAAGAAAGGGACCGCTGATCGAATATGGGAGGACCTTGTCCTTGCCATAATTGGTGATCAGTTTTATGAGTGTCGCAATAGCGTGGAAACGTCTGCCTCCAAAAACGAAAGCGAAGGGCAAAATGGCAGCGAGCTCGGTTCGGCGTCAGAATGGCCTGAAATATGTGGATGTACGATAAGCGTAAGGCAGCATGAGGATATTGTAAGCTTATGGAACCGTGTGGATGGAGATATCAGGTTTCGCGAGAAGATACGGTAGGCAGGGTGAGATTAACAAGAGATCGGTAGCTAATAATAATGATCAGGGACACACTGCGTAAGGTTCTCGATCTTAATCCAGCGACGGTGATGGAGTACAAATCTAATAATGGTGAGTCATCCGACGGCATATCTTTTTTATATAGAGATGAAACTCTTTCTGGTAGATTCGATGCAAGATAAATCAAGCTTCCGTAACTCGGCCATCGACCGTACGCCATTTACATGACAGGCACGTGATGGAGGGATGATTATATGAATTGATAGCTGTGCGTCAGGTGGTTACCCTGCGTTGGCGGTGCGAGGCTAAAAGGCAAACGGGAGCCTTATTTGTCTGTTCTCTCCGTACATCATCACTATATACCAAACTGTTGTCAAGATTCTCTTACCTCTTGTCCTTTTCTCCTCTGCGCTTTATAGGGTTCCGTTCTTTTTCTCAATCACGCGCAACCATGACTTCACTTAACAAATCAGACGAAGAATGGAGAGCCATTCTCTCCCCTGAACAGGCAAGCGTTGCGCTTGTTGGATGACATCGGCTACTTGACACTGCATCTCCAGTTCCGCATTCTCCGCCAGAAGGGAACCGAACGCGCTGGTACCGGCGAGTATGACAAGCACCATGAAGAGGGCATTTACTGTTGCGCCGGTTGTGGAACGGCCCTGTACAAGAGCGACACCAAGTTCAAGGTAACTCTATGCGCCCACGTCAGGGGCGATGGCTAATGCGGTACAGAGTGGATGCGGATGGCCAGCCTTCTTTGATGGTATGTGTGCTGCCCACAAAATAGGCTAGAGATAACCTTGCGATCGTAGCGGTACCCGGTGCTGTGAGCCGCCATGTCGATAATTCGTTTGGCACAGTAAGGACAGAAATAACGTGCACTGCGTGCGGTGGGCATTTGGGACATGTCTTCAAGGGTGAAGGGTTCAGTACGCCAAGTAAGCATCCGCCCTGCTCGGATGGAGTGATTTGACAGCCGTCAACACAGCCGATGAGCGTCACTGTGTCAACTCCATCTCGCTCAAATTTAGTAACGAGTAGAAGACGACATCGGACGTATTTCTTTCTGTACTTGTAATTAATTTCACTGGTTCATCAGGTGTGAGCTTCAATTTTTTTAAGTCCAAATCCGATTAGAAATATATGCTACAAAGGCATATTCAACATATTCCCGATCAATCGATCACCCATGAACCAATGTTTACTCTGTTTATCATGATCAATTGCAGACATAAGAGTTTTGAATTCGGGATTCTTCTCAATCATTTTAGCAGTGTTGTCCCTGTTGCTCTTAATGATCATGAGGCTACTTGTCTTTGTCACTTGGGTTGTTTTTTGCTTCTTCCCTTTTTTCTCATCCTCACCATCATCAGGGATACCTCTTTTCAAACTGACACTGACAAAAGATTTGGAAAGAGGAATGTAAGGGAAATCATCGTCCACTCCTGATGGCATTGCATGTACTTCAATGTCGTCGCCCGTTGTTTGAAGTTTGTTGATTGTATCAAGGAGGACCATCTGGAGCGCATTATGCGCGTGGAAGCGAATGACCCTGCTCTCAAGGTTTGAGAAATATGGATCATGCCAGGATTGTCGGAAGTACATGTCCAAATTAAACAACATTTCGACGAAGGGATGAAGTTGAGGAGGCAGTGAGTTTTCATTGGGTGCCGCTCTGGAGTCATGGCCCATCTCAATTCCGTTCATGACCATGGACTTGAAAGCAGCAGTACGGTGGCGCTGCCGCTCTCGTTCACCAGACATGAGATCTGTATGATCGTAGCCCTTTGGGTGTGCTCGAAGGAAGAACAACACAATGAGCCAAAAAATCGATTCAGCATCATGCATTGGTGCATGAGCGATACCCGTTTGTGGCTTCCTACTAATGAACGGAATCTTCCCGGAATACAGAAGCTCTCGGTATTCATTTATAGTTTTTAGGAATTGTTTAACTTCCTTTTGACGTTGAATGGTGGGACCTGTAGCAACAAGTTCTGGGAACACTAATTCGCAAGCTGTGCAGGGGTCCAGATTCTGCGTACTTGCCAGGCGGCGGGAGGAGAGGGACCTCGCCACGAACATAGGAGTTCCCTGTCAACATGATAAGGTGATATCCAGTAAAGGATGGCATATTTCACTTACAGCAATTTCACCTCTAGTACTATTTTCAAGAATACATGCGCATCAGATAACATAACATGAACCTTTCTTGCTTCTGGCCTGTATCAGACACAATTCCAGGACGCGCGTGACCATCGGGACACGAGAAATGTACTTGACATCAATAAAAGGGCGATCGCAAAGATCATCTTGCTGATCTTTGTCTACGTGAGTGGCATTGATCAATACGTTTCCCTGGCTAATATCGCGGTGGAGGACATGGTGGTCCTCAACGAGCATTCGATGGACTGGTCAGGATGATGAGCGGTCGAGTCCCATCACAGCAGGGAGAGGCATTCACCTTCGACTAAGTCATACATCGCTGAGGAACAGGATGAAAGGGCATGTCCCAGCGACTTCATCACAAGAAGGACACTCTGACGGGGCACATGATCTCCGTCAGTTGGAGAACCTGAAGGTCCCGGCGTGTCGCCCCGCATTAATACTCGAGATTCGTTGAAGTTAACCCGGACAATCCCAGTAGTACATCGCTTCTCTCCTGAAATTAATGGTCTTTGATAAATATGTTGTAAAATGTGCAATTCGTTGAAACGTCGTCCCATATCGTGCCAATAGTGCTTGATGCACCTCGGTGAACAGCTTGTAAACAACGTCCGTATGCTTGTTTCAAGGCGATTTGGGCATCAGGGTCGTCCCATGCAAAGAGATGGGGAAAAAAGGCGCGATCCGGGTAGTATTCAATGATAACGAAACCGTTTTGATATGCAAGAAAGCCAATATGGTAGGCATGGCGAGGTTGGTACTATCGCGAGGTTGTAAATAGGTACTTGAGTACCTGGGTTGCGTGATCAAAGGATTCCTGCGCGGATCCGTGTGCATTACCAGGTTTCACTTCTCCGACCATCTGAATGTCAGAGTAGTATACTCTGGGTCTTTGTCCTTGTCACAATAGTGGAATTTGTCAGGAAGGTCTGATAGTGCCAAGTCACCATGAAGGAATTCGTCTATGTCTTTGCGTTGCGCATTTACGGCGAGGATATCAATTCTTCATCCTCTCCTGCAGTTTGGTTGTTCCGGGGGATGAATAAATACAGCGAGGAGGGTGAGAAATTTGCATAGCGGGCGGTATGGCGATGTCTCCTTTCTGGGGGGGCTTGTACGCATCCTGAAGCTTGTCCCATGCTGCTTCGAGTGGGGACAGGTTGCGTGGAATGAGCTTTTCTTTAGAAGGCCGCAGAGATGAACCCTGAGATAATTCAGCTTCAGCCGCCTTTGCTGCATTATTCCTTATTTCAGCTCCTGCCGCCTTCGCTTCATTATTCCTTATTTCAAATAGGACACAGAAGTGCTCCTTGAGAAGCCGATTTTTTATGAAGTCTTTGTTATTCTGGTGCAGGGGAGCATTCTTGTTACTACCCATCCGCTTTGGCGAATCGTCCTGACCTGCTATCTGGGCACGATATCGGACATGACGAGACCTGCCAGACTTTACATAGTAAGCCTAACATAACTGTGAATTCAACTCACTAGCAATGAGGCTGGTTTCTCGGTTTTCTCGACACCAGGCGACATGGGGCGATGCGCCCTGGTATACGGCGCTACACCTGTGGTTAGAAAGCCTCGGGGGACTTGTATAAACAACTTGTAGTACGGAACATTCGGCAAACGGTGCCGCTTACGGAAATACTGTGCGCGTCGTTCGAAATCTGAGCAGGCCCTTCCGAGTTACCATACATCAGCAAATATAATAGTTAAGTGGTATGCTAGATCTGATCATATTTCAAGTATCGCGAAGGAAACCGGTTGTGCGGTCTAATAATATATATACATTCGGCATTTAGCATCACATTCGTCAGATGCTCGAGAGAGAAACGTTCAACTCGTCGAGTTCTTTCTGCGATTTCTTGTACTCCTCTTGCATTTTCTAAAGCAATAATCAGCACAATGTGATTAACAAAAATGCCAAATGCGAACCTCGTATTTCTGCTCCCAACCATCACGCTCCTGTTCTGCTCGCTGGACCTGCCTTTCAAAGTGCTCCGCCTTTACGTCGACCTGCCTTAGTCTGATCGCAAGGAATTGAGATGATGCGCCAGTTACAATGATGAGAAGGCATACTTTTCCACTGTTTCCTTGAGGTTCTTCTCAGCAGCATCGAGCTCTTCCTCAAGCAATTGGACCTTGCGCTGCAAGCCATCTCGATCTTGCTTGCTCTGCTCACCCTCCATGGCATTCTTTTTGCTATCTTGGAGTTGAGTCTCGGAATTCTCAAGCTGACCCTCGAGGAGATTTAAGCGGTGTTGAAGCGACTTGTTTTCCTGTTCCTAGCTGAAGAATCTGTTGCTCAGTGGGTTTTGTTCTTAGCCTCGGCTTGTTCCGCGCGTTCAATGGCGGCATCGGCTTCCGCGCGCAGTTGTGTCAATTTCTACAGACAGCGGTGAGTAAATGACAACTACGAAAGATGTGTGTAGACCTCTTTAATTCTGTCCATGGGTGAAGGGTTGTTTGCAGTGCGATGGTTATTATGATTAGAGGCAGTGCTGTACGTAGATAATTATAAATGGTATCTGATTGATAATCGCGCTACCCTAAACACTCGATCAGCTCCGTTTCCAGTTCCTTTATTTTCTTTCGTGTATCCTACAAGCCGTTAATCAGATAATACAAGACAGAGAGATTAGAACAGACGTCGTATTTCGCTTCATAGTCATCGCGTACTCGAGTCAACTGCTCGAGCCTTGAATTCGCTTTCTCCGCACGTTCGTCCAAGGCTCGCAACCTACGTAATATGCAATTCAGTGCACGCCTGCAGCAGTGCCAGAGACACATGCTTCTGCTCAGCCTCACTCTGCTTCTCCCGGATCGAGACGAGCTGCCGGGTGGTCGTGATAAACTGCCTCGTCAGCGACAATCGCTCCTGTAGCGTCGCAACCTGTTTCGTCTTTGCCTTGACGAGGGCCTCGTTCTCCTTGCGGCGGGCCTCGGCAACCTCACAACGCTTGAGAGCGTCGTCACGGCGCTGACGCTGGGCTGCGACTTTCTACAGGGACATCAGCATGGATGACGTTGAAGCCATATAGGACGACCTTGGCCAGGATGTCCATGGGGGTAGGAAGTAAGGTCGTGGGAACAAATAGGGATAAGATGCTGGCACTGTCAGTGTCACTCATCCTAAATATGCTGTGGACCTTCTGGTACCACATGCCACAAGGCGCCATCCAGACATCTCCATTTTTATAGCTCCATACTTCGTTGAACTTGCACATGGGCACCCGGTCGTAAATTTTACCTATTGACTCGGCGGAACCTCCTATTGGCTCAGGACTGTCGTGCTCAGGGACCATCGAAGGAGGAGTAATTGTTCTTTGAGGTATGACTGTGTTAGACATCTACCGTGGTAGGGGATAACAACCAACGACATAACAGTACTAACGATTTAGTCTACACCAATAATGAACGTTGAAAACTCGTCATTGTACATGAGTGTTGTCACCTCCGAGTCGATTGGCCATATTTATTCTTCAAATGCTGTGACCGGTACATCGAAACTCTTACTTATGGAATGGAAACGGCCTTGAATTACTTTCTCTGTGGTTGGGCGCTAACGCTAGTCCAAAAACTCAACAAATACAATCACCTTTGACGATAACACAGGAGCCAAAGCCGCAGTAGCCCCCTCTTCCCCTTATCTAGCATGAAAATTTCGCGGCATTGTCCCTTTTAAATGCGGGAAGATTCAGATGCCCTGCTTCAGGTTTATCCTCCTCTTCTTATTCCATTGCTACCTTTGTAAACATGCCGGAAGACGGAAATAAAGACAGCATCAGTGAAAAGTCGATAGAAGAGGGCGATCAGGTCTATAGCTCCCGCAAAGTTGCGGAAAAGTATGAGGAACAAGATTTTCTCTTTATGTTGGGTCTTACACAGATACTTGCAGGTATAACTTTGATAGGCGCGATCTTGACCGTGTCCAGCGGCGCCTAAAACAAAGACATGTGCAGATGTAAGCACTCTCGTGTATCCTTTGAATCCGGACTTGGTTTATTAAGTGTTTAGGATCGCCGTATGTTGAGTTTATTCCCTGCACAATTGTCACTGAGCGTAGGGTAGATCGCTGGTACTATTGGAACTGGTCTATTTCTTGGTTCAGGGGGGGCTTTAGCAGCTGCAGGTCCTCTAGGAGCTCTGTTAGCTTATATTTTGGTGGGAACTGTCGCCTATTCGTGAGTCATCGGGTATTTTATATTCAACTTCATTCATGCCTTTGGAAGAACACTATGCGCACTTGCCGAGATGACCACGTGGGCACCTGTGTCAGGAACTTTTCCTCATTTTGGTATGCGTCATTCACTGGGCTGATTGCAAATTTGAACTTCTTATCTCATAGCTGCCCGTTGGGTTGATCCCGCTTTCGGCTTTGCAGTTGGATGGGTGAGCATTCTCTGAGTTCCAGAATGTTTCCATGTTACTCAACGGGGATTGCAGAATTATTTCTACACGAATGCGTACGTCCCTAGATCATGTGAACTTTGGGTTTGTGTGAACAACCCGCCAGAGTTGCAACTCCCATAGAAATATCAGCTTCTGTGATCCTTTTGAGTTTCTGGGACAGCAATGTACGCCCCTGACCTCCCTTAATTTCTGCGTGATAACGCCATTCCCAGCCCAAACATGTACCGGCATACACTATCGTGAATTTTCAGATCATTTCAATAGCTCCGTTCGCTAATCAACACGCAGGTTTTGTGTATAGCGATCTGTAGTGTTAATATATTTGGCGTAAAGTATGATTCCTTATTCAAGTTCTCATGTCAATCATCCTGAGAGACATATCATTCCAGGTACTTCGGAGAAGGTGCCGCAGGATTCTCTATTTCCGTAATGTTCACTTATACCGCACTCAGCGGAGTTCTACTTTTCATTGATCAAAAGTATGTATAATCTTTCCCGCTCTTATCTAACTTAAAGTGCAATGTAGTATCTCTGATTATCGCTCTTCTACTGGCTGGATTGATTGTCGATCTTGGAGGGGGACCTAACCATGAGCGCACCGGTTTCAGGGTATGTCGACTCATGTCACCCACTGAACTCGCGGCTAGATATCCTCCAGTACTGGAAAAATCCAGGCCCTTTCAATCGTGCCGGTCTCGTGAAGAGCAATATCAACACAGACCGCTTCTTGGCATTCTTGTCTGTGATTGTTCTAGCCGCTTACTCGTACGGGAGTGTAGAGCTTGTTGCCATGTGAGCAAGAAAATATATTCGATGTGGTTCATTCTAACTCATGCAGTGCTGCGTCAGAAACAGAAAGTCCTCGCCGTAACATTACCAAAGCTGTGAAACGAGTCTTCTACAGGATCGCATTATTCTACGTAAATTCTTACTCCCCCTGATTTTGACATGTTTCCTAACCCATCTCCAGATTCTTGGCATTTTAATGATCGGAATGCTCGTTAGTTACGATAACCCAAATCTCTTACAAGGTGCATCGTGTTACTTAATCCCGGGATATATACTAGTGGTCTAATTGATGCTTTGAAGCTACCGGAACAGCTGCTGAATCACCATTTGTGATTGCTTTCAATGCTGCCGGTATTAAAGGTTTGTTGTTTGCCCCGAGTTCTTGACAAGCACCCATTGTCTACAAATTCAGTTTTTCCTCACATCATCAATGCGTGTGTTTTCACGAGTGCCTTCTCCGCTGGAAATAGCTTGCTTTTCTGTGGTTCCCGGATTCTTTATGGTCTCGCTCTTCGGGGACAAGCTCCAAAGGTTTTTGCGTACTGCACCAGGAATGGTCTTCCGATCGTTGCTATCCTAACAACTGTAAGTGTTCCACGAAGTATAAGGGAGGCGATTGCTTATTAATATCATTGCGATCCAGTCCAGCTTTACACTCTTGTCATTCATGAGCGTTCAAAGTGGCTCCGAAACAGTATTTCAGTAACTTTTTTTTTTTTTTTTGACCTTGAGAGCCGATTGCTTAACGAGGTTATAGCTGGCTCATCAGCCTTGGGGCATCTGGTGGATTCATTGCATGGTTTTCAATGAACATAACGTACTTATGCTGGCGTAAGTCCGTCAGAAGACTATCCACTGTATTCCCTTATTAGTAACACATAGGACGGGGAATGTTGGCCCAAGGATTCGATCTCAAAAAGAACGCCTACCACAACAATTTCCAACCGTACATTGCTTATTGGGGTGCTTTCTGGAACCTTTTATTCATACTCATCAACGGATTCCAAGTCTTTTTCAAATGGAGCGTGTCTGAATTCCTGACTTCTTGTGGGTACTAAGCATGTTATTCGTTCGTATTTTAATGAGGTTCTGTTAGATATTAATATTCCCATCTTCATCACATTATATCTATTCTGGAAGTTTTGGAAGCGTACATCAATCTGGAAGCCAGAGGAAATGGACCTTGTAACGGTGCGTTAACAGTACGTTGATGGTATAGTTTCTAACCTTGTGATAGGGAATACCATCGATGGAAGAAACTGAAGAAGCGGAGGAGCCTCCAAGACACGTCTGGGAGAAGATAGCCGACATTCTCTTCTAATGCACTCATGTGAATTATACGTGTACGAATAACAGGCAGTACATATCTGTGTTGTATAAGTAATTAACACTGTACATACATTTCTTCTGGTCCAGAGTTCGGGAAGGGACGGAGCGGGCTAAGTATGTACTTGCGTGTCACAGCAGTGCCAGGGATACATGCTTCTGCCTCCGCGCCTCGACGACGCTCTCAAGCGTTGTGAGGTTGCCGAGGCCCGCCGCAACGTTCTGTGAGGACATCTGCATGACCGTATTGGAGCCATAGCAGATCGTGGGAATAAATAGGGATAAGATGGATCGCTCACATCCGACTTGTCTGTGGAGGCAAGGATGGTCGCGAAAGTGCCGCAAGAAGGTAATTCTTCCCCCTCTCTCCGTTCGCCGCCTCATCGCCTCTTCTAGAACTTCCCATCCTCGAGTCTCTTATCAAGTCGGTGCTGCTTTCTTATCATCCGTCTTTCTGCTCACCGCCTCCAGTATCCGCAACAGACTCACCGCCCTCAAGAAAGACCGCGGAGAGCCCATAAAGCCTTCCGATGTAAACATCCTTTACCAATCTGTCGTAAAACAAGGTATTCGCGCTTGATCCTCATCCCTCTTGTTCTTACCCGATTATCAGTCACGAAACTCAACGACGTCCGCGATGATAACGCTACATACAACAACAGAATAGATACTACCCTGGCAGACGTCTTTAGTCTCCTTTCGCTCTTTTATCTCACTATCGGAAAGACCAGGGACACTCCGGCGATCTATTGTCAGATCGCTTCCATGAGGGTCAGGTTCTTCCGCCAGACGGCCTCAGCCTCCGTTCTCGATCTAACGCTCTCTTCTCCCCAGCAAATTCTGAATCATATGAATGAATCAGCTGTCTACAATGAATCGGATCTAGCTCCCTTTGCCCGTCGACAAGCCGAGCTCCGGCAGATCCTTCAATCTGACGCCGAAAGTGGAAAACACGCAAAAGCGCTCATCAAGCTTCTCGAACGGCACCTCACGGATTGCGGTACGCTAGTCTCTGCTCGATCGCACCTCGCCCTTATATTAACCTGAACCAGAGGCTATTGTGAAGCAACTGCAAGATTCACTGGCGGTCCTCTCCCCAGAGCTTTTACCCGTTCACCAGCGTCTT
The DNA here is from genome assembly GCA_015039365.1 of Amanita rubescens. Classification (NCBI taxonomy): domain Eukaryota; kingdom Fungi; phylum Basidiomycota; class Agaricomycetes; order Agaricales; family Amanitaceae; genus Amanita; species Amanita rubescens. Next base: position 250,863 of record WION01000009.1, on the reverse strand, counting down.
GTGACTCTCCGACGCCAGCTCGCAGCCCTGATTGCCAAGGGAGGCTCCCACAAGACTGAGCTGAAGCCGATCCAAGAAGAGCTCCGCAAGATTGATTCGTTGAGTACCCCTCCCGTTCACCAAGTCTGTCTTTTTTGACTTTTTGACTTGCGTTTTGTCATGCTGTCACTAACTCGACCATCTTCGCTTGTCCTCGTACAGAACGCGTGTTGACGGCAAGTTCCTGGGTCCCGGAGGCGTCGTGCCGACTTCTCAAGCCATATGTTCCTCACTCCTGGAAGAATGCTTCGAAATCTGTCAGGAGATCAAAGCAAACGAGGAGTCCAAGCACGTCGCCTCTTCCCTCAAGCCTCTGTATGATCGACTCTCCGAGATCCGCGCCGAGCTCGAAGGCCTCATTCTTACGCATCGCTGGACGCTACGCGAGACAGATTTGTTCAATTATACCATCAGTTTGCAAGAAATCGATAGAATGCGCGTTGATGGTGCATTTGTGGATTCGGAAGGAAACAAACCGCCGGGACAATACGTCCGTTACTTTGATCACTCATCTCACATACTTACTGATTAGACATAGATTTTACTCTATCTACTCAGAAGATGTTATGGCTTCATATATCGATTATTATCTGCAAGCGAACCTGTTTCAGAAGAACTCATGCCGATAGTAAGCTCGATCTACGCGACCATAATTTCCTTACTTATGAGTCCGGATCAAGGCGAACAAGCTATCCACAGTCAAGAAATGCTTAAATGAAGTTCTCAAGTACGGCGGACCGTTCAATCCGCGAGATCTCTATCCTGTGCGTGGCCCGTTTTCGTTGTTTCCTTCTCCTTACTTCCCTCGTACCCCTTTTGTCTGACTGGTTGAACTAATTGTCCGCTGTTCATTACACGCATTCATTGGATGGATATTGTTCACGTTGACGCATGTATGAACCCCTTTTTGTTCTCAGTATCAACTTGCTCTGTATCAAATTGCTTCCATGAGAAAGGATGGTCATTTCGTAGGTGCCGATGGCAACATTCCCGAAGGTCAGGGCATTGTCCTCGCTCATCTAAACGAATGCCACGAACTACTTGGAATGGTACGGGTTGTGGATGCATGCTTTAGTTATCATGGCTCATGTTACTTTAGCTCAAGGAAGCTATGGACGAAACAGAGGAAGAAGACGAGGAGGAATTGGACGATGAGGAGAGAGACGCGTGCTCGGAAGAAGGCTCTGATGGTTAGGCCTGTTGTTTCCCTCCCCATCTTGGGTAAATCTTTGTAGACTTTTTTTTTGTTCGCGGAAACGGAATATCGACGTCGTACGGGTCGTGGAACGATTTGTCCAAAAATTCCACGATTGTCTTACTAGGGAAAATAATCCCTATGGAGGATTGAACCCAGGACCCTCCAGGAATAAACCACCAGTCCAAGATAAGTTTTCATTTAAAGGAGGTTCACCGAGCCAGGAATTTTTCCAAGGATCTCAAACCTTGGAGTTTTCGTGTTTTCGGAGAATCAGGATCCATGAGAATTTCACTCAGCCACTGTAAGAAGATATCCCCATCATTAGTCATTCCTTATTCTTCTTTATTCGCAGAATCTACGTCGGCCGTGTGTGCCTCTAATTAAATCCCTCACTTGGCTCTTTCTTCTCCGACGTAAGCATGTATGACCTGATTTCTTCGAATGACCAAAGGCATCAGGAAACAAAAAGGCATCACAGCGGAGGTGTACTTACCACAATTGGAGAACAGGGGTCCCTCAACCAGATACGAAATAAATTTTTGATGACTGACAATCACGATGTCCTTCTCATCACATTTCCACAGTGCTGCTTTGACCCTCTCAGCCCGCTCGAGTGCAGCGCCGTCAGAGTGGGGCTCATAATCCCACTCTTCCATGCAGAGCGAAAAGTCCAAATCCGGGAACATCTCAGAGAGCGCGAAACGTGATAAACCCACGTTGCATATGTCATCATATCCTTCCCGCAAATCAGGCCATATCATCAGCGGGACGGCGAATGGGCCCTGCAAGATGTGACGGAAAGCGATTTGCGCAGTTTGGATCGCACGAGACATAGGCGAAGAAATAATGAGGTCCGGTTTGAAGGGTAGCACCATTGCTGCAGCTTCAAAAAAGCCTTGGGAGGTGAGTGGAGCGTCTCGCCTCGGATAGTCGTATTGGATACTTGAACAAATTAGAACGATTCATCACTTCTTGGTCGTCACTCACTTGCTGAATGCCTGACCGTGGCGGACGACGTGAATTCGTTTGGATTTACCGTGCCGGTCCGTTTCCATGAGGGACGCGTCTTGGAGTACTAGTGAACTGAGGAAAGGGCCAAGAACAACGGAAGTCGCACCAGCATCTGGATTGGGACTGTTCCCATTCACGACAGATCCCTTCGGGATCTCAACCAAAAACAACTGCGAGGCTGCGAGAAAGCAAATATACTCTTAATAGCAAAACCGAAGAATATGCGCATACAGTCAGACATTGTTGGACTCGTGGAGTGATTAGAGGAATACAAAGTTGAACGGTCAATTTGGTCGTGACTTTTATAGAATTCGTACCCCCTATTGCGAGCCGCTTCTGTTTTGGCTGAGTTTGAATTTGAGATAGACGGCGGGCATGGCATTGGTAGCACACAAGTCGCAGCGTTGTTGGATACTGGCAGAGATTAAGAGGGTATATTGAAAATACACAATGTTGGTTGCAATAGTGTATCACATCCGAAGTCAGGCTTCGTATTTACAAAACGAACATCCTTGCACCATCGTGTGATATGAAGAACGCGCGAGGGGGACTCGAAGGAAATAAAAAGGGGGCTCGGGAATGTGTTCGACAAAGGGACTCACTAAAAATAGGTGACGCATCAGCGGCGGGCTCGAATTTCGCTCCAGCACTGCCTGCTTCAAGGACCTCGGTGGAAGCTTGACTCCTGAGTGGCTTGCGGAATTGTAAATCCACCACAGGCAGGGGGCAATTTCATGATAGCTGAAATAGCAACAGAATAAATAATTTCATATTAGTAAAAAGGATGACAAAATTATGCATTTCAGCCTGGTCGGCTGTAACTATAATGCTATATCTATCAAGCGAGAGTTAAGGTAGACTGCTTTTCATACGTGAAATCATTTGCTACGTCCTTTATTATTGTAGCATATGATTGCACAACATCCAGGTCGTCTGCATATGCCCAGACGGGAAACTTGATCGCCGTGCGATGAAACTCAGTTGCGCACGGAAAGTCTGCAGGAGTCCAACGAGGCTGGTATGTTTTGGGGTCGTAGTTATGAGGGAAGATCACCCATGGCCGCCAGTACAGCGGCTCAGCGTAGAGCGGACGTACTGAATTTGGAATATCGACGTCCGCTAGGCCACGTGCAGCAAGTGCAGCAACATACCGCTCACGTGTGAGGCCAGCAGGAGCAGCAGAGGAGTCGAAGTTGACAACTAGAGCGTACCAGCCCGGTTGAGCAGTGGGTAAAATATTGGGACCGTGTAAAAAGCCGACTGAGCATAATGATTCGATCAGTATCATTGCATACTTCGATTTGAAATTCCTAATGATCGGTAGTTGACGTAATTGGTTGAGAGCAACGGCGGTGGCGAGGGGATGGGCGCGATTTTTTAAGCCAGCTCCTGTGAGTGAGTAGGCAGCAAGAGGATGCGTGGATGGAATTTCAGCCTTGCATCGCTTATTATAGTGCCCGAAAATGAGCTGACGGTAGTAGAATTCCGGATTTCTGGTCAACGTGACACCCCCTTCGCCACCGCTGATGACTTTGTCACCTTGTATCGACCATGCAGCACCATCTCCAAACGTTCCAACAACCTTTCCATCCAAGGTAGCGCCGTGCGCATGCGAACAATCTCCAGAGAAATATGTCAGACAGGTGGTCTTTCGGGTAAAATGTAAAGCACACCTTCAAGTAAAAGTACATTGGCATCCTTGCAAAGCTCCGCTATTTCTTTCATGGCACAAGGCTGTCCCCACATGTGCGTAACAATGACCGCCTTGGTCCGTGATGTCAAAGCCGCTCGGATGCCTTCCGGGTCGATATTTCCAGTAGTTGGAAGGGAGTCGATGAAGATAGGAATACAACCAAGTTGCATCAGACATGACACGGTCGCATGAAATGTGTAGACGGGTACGATAACTTCATCCCCTTTTCCCAGCCCCGCAGAGTAATACAGCGCGTGCAGAGCGTTAGTGCCGGAGTTGTGAAGGAGCGCAAAGGCACTGGGGGTACCCATCGCAATTTTGAAAGCCTTTTCGAAATCCGCGAAAACTCCACTATTGTCGTAGATGCTGAGGGTGGTATCGAGTTGTTGTACGACATCTGCCTTCAGTTGGCTAGTAATACGAGGCCAGGACCATCTTTTCAACGACTTGCCGTCTAGGGTCAATGGCGAGGCGGTATGGTCATCTGTATTGAATTTTGTATGGGCATAAATTGCTTCAATTACGCGTAGCACAGCTAGATCGCGCTGGCAATCCCACTTGGCCGTGTCGCCTCCTGCGAAGAAGCTTCTGAAGGCAGTACGTAACAGGACGTGACCGGGTTCAACACATGTGAGGGACACTTTTTGAATGTCGCTGCCATGCCGTCCGGTACCGTTCAATGAAACAACATCGTTATGCAATCTCAGCACGCCACATTCTCCGATAATTTCGAATATCTCCTCGGCCTCATCCGCAGCGCGACTCAGTACGAGATTGACTGGTATATTGCCATCGCTACCCCGTTGGAAGGTAAGTTGAGCATGGACGGTATCTTCGACGTCGTAGGTCCCGCTGCGGGTCTTCAGAAGACTGGCGTAATTTACAACACAATTAGGGCCAAAGAGGCTGATGAGCTGGTCGATCGAGTGATAGCCGAGATCAATGACAACGCCACCTCCCGCCTTTGCTTTACATCCGCGCCAGCCATCATCCAGGTCCAGGACCTCAATCTTCTCAACAATATGCACCGCCCTGACGGTGCCGACCAAAGGTAGCCACTCGAGAAGTTGAATGTACCGCTTTGAAAAGCGTCGCTGTGCTGCAACACCTAAACGAACGCCATTCCGCTTCGCTAGTGCAACACGGGCCGAACCTTCGCTGGAGCTGATCGCCAGTGGTTTCTCTTGGATGACATCTATTCTGTGTTTAAGCAGTTGAGAAACAGTGGTCGGGTATTCTGAATGTGGCAATGCGACAAAAGCAACGTCGGGACACTGGCTACTGTTAATCATCGTCGCCAGGTCTGCAACGGATTTAAAGAACTTAGTATTAGATAGCTGTTCGTGATAAAACTTGGAGGGTAACTGAGGGTCTACGCCAGCAACGATGGTTAAGTTGAGCGGTTGCAATGCGGGCAATGCTTTTGTCAGGGTTCGATGCCCGAGTCCGACCAAAGCCAGACGCAAAGGACTTCCAACTGCTGATTTGAAAGAAACACTTGAGTGTCCGTGAGCCCCCTTCGACCGAGGTGCTCAGTGCCTACCTTGATTGGCAGCAGACATTATCTTCCGGTCGAAACTTATCCGTGAGATGTTCATTATCCTAGTAATTTAAATAAGAGGGATATTATTGAAATTTGAAGAGCAAGGTTTAATTACCTTGGTATTTTACGTGAAGCCTGGTAATGATCAGATTACCTTGATCGATGACTTCTTCCGACTCGGCTCTTCCCAGTGCGGCTACATCCGGTACTAAAATGGCCGGCGATCCCCGATGTATGCTACTTGAAAATGTGGGCCGCCAAGCTTGAAGCGGCAGATCCGAGGCCAAATTTCTTTCATTTTTATTTTATTTTATTTAATAATAAATAAATCAGGACTCTGCCATTTAGTTTTGTTCTTTCAAGAGCACAGACACGTGGCAAGGCTGTGCAATCTCAGATGATGCGGCAATGGCTTCTGTATGACTTAGTACTGTATCGGGACAAAATCTGCTTGTATATAGAAATTTGAGAGTGATCATGGCCGTTCATTGTGAACCACTAGGGATTGGCGTGGGTTGGCCAAACCCTTGAGGGTCTTGGGTGTGGGTGTACAGTGGGTATGGGTGGGGGTACAGACTCCATGGACCCTCATTCAAACCCATACCCTCAACATGGGTTTGGGTATCATCAGGCATACCCACTCCTGTACCCACTCCTATGTCAGGATAAGGTGGGATATGGGCAGCTCTGTTGGGACAGAGGCCAGGCCCAGGTCACAAATGCAGCCTGTGTTGGTGTCTGATAGTTGCAGGGGGGCAGGGGGAGCCTTGGAAGCAGAACCTGTGAAGGGCCACTGGGCCATATGCATCAGTGGCTCACTCCATGGGTCATGATGGTGGCAGAGGGTGGCGATTACAGAGGCTGGACCTGGGTGTGGCCTGTACACCCGAGGTCTTAGGGGCAGCCTGAGCAGTGGGCTGCTGGGTGGGGTTTTACTGTTTGGATTGCTCCAGAACAGGTGTGGCTGGAGAGTTGAATTGGGGGTGGCAGTGGGGACCTCAGGTGGAGGATGGGGGATCAGGAGTGTGTTCTCCTTCTGGTGGTCCATGGGTGCAATGCTGGTGGGCCTGTGGGGTCACTTCTCTGTCAGCCAGCAAAGGAAAGGGACAGAGGGGGAAGGGAATGGAGGGGAAGGAGACTCCTGGTCCTGTTTGCTTCAAATTGTCTCACATGGCTTAAAGGAGGTGGCAGTGATGGGCACCATTGAAGGCTGGACTGGTGTAAGGACCGTATTTACAAGTGTTAAGATCTAAAGGGTATTAAGCCGTGTATTAAGGGGATTAGGTCAGCGATCCGCGGGATGAGGATTGCGCAGCCGCAGGTGGATAGGTATATAAGGGTTGAGGGTTGGGTTAGTTCCTTAGTCTTACGATTGTTTCTGTTGTCCATAGACACAATCCAAGTTCTCATCCCCATCATCGAGTGTCTTAGTGGTTGTGTGCGGATAACCTCCTAACATAATCGTAAGACTACTTTACACTACCACACTCGCCTGCTCGTCGTTGCCCATGACGGACAGATACGAAATTCGACGACTGCTGCGCTTGATAGCGCTAGTAGCCTACTCCAGATACATCTACCTCCTCACGCTGCACATCGCGCGTATCCACCACCGCTTGATAAACCCGGACTCGAGGGTTAACGAGACAGGGCTGGGATTACTCTAAACTCAGAGTTGTAATCCCGGTAAAACTACGATACGTTCGAGTTTAGGCGTACCTATTCGATCCATAGGAGAAGACGAGCCAGAACCAAACACACAGTATTCAGAACTCCCTGTGTCCCTGTGAAGATAAGAAGAGATGCCTTACACACCGACGGAAGCGTTGATCACGGCGTGCCTAGGACTACTGGTAGCATTGATAGGAGCTTTCTCATCTGCACCAGTACGAGCCTTATGGACGGCGATGACAGAGCCGGCACAGAGAGAAGCAGGCACGAGAGTAGCGGCGGCCATAGGAGAGATTAGAGAGGTGTTCAGAGACCCACCCCGTCCCCCCAGACCCCAAATGAAGATAGATCCACCCGAAGCGTATGAAGGGAAGCCGGAGAAGATAGCGCATTGGCTGAGATCGATGAGAGCGTACTTTTCATTGACGGAAGTACTCAACAGCAGCCAAATGATAGCTATAGCACTACAAAGGATCAAAGGAGGGACGGCCAACAGAGCGGAGAATTGGGCGGGAGTGAAACTACAAGAATTTATGGACTTCGTACAAGAGATGACGGAGAAACCACAATCGTCGCGATACACATGGGCGCAATTGAGGACAGGGGTGGAAGCGAGAGCGGAAGTGGTGGCGGTAGCGTCCCCATTAGGAGCGATAATAGTAGAACCGAGAGCAGCGGAACCGGGAATAGCAGCATTCACACGAGCACCACCGTTTGATAACTGGAACGACTTCGAAGCAAAAGCGTTGGCCTTCTTCATGACAACGGAGACGAGAGATGAAGCAATTAGACATCTCCGAGAATTGAAACAGGGGAAACGACCGGTGGAAGACTACATCATTGACTTCAAGAGTTGGGCGCAACTAACGGACTTTAATGAAATTGCCTTAATCGCCCAATTCAAAGGAGGATTGAACCCACCGTTAGGAATCAAGATAGTAGAGAATGGAGCGCTGGGAGACGGAGCAACAGCAGGAGACCTGCAAATGTGGTATGATAGGGCGACGGCATTAGACAAAGCATGGAGAGACGGACAGAAGCTATATGGGATAACGTGGACAGAAAGACCGACATTCCGACCAAGGTACACACCCTACCAGGCACAAACGCCCCCAACGACACCGCAGGCCGTGCAAACACCGGTGGCAATTCCCACGCAAATTGCACGACCCCAACCGGTGGCGTCAGGGTCAGGAACAGATCCGAATGCCATGATGATTGATAGGAGAAGAGGCCCGGGACGATGCTTCAACTGCGGAAAGATCGGACACCTGTCAAGGGACTGCTGGGCACCAAGGAAGAAGAGAGAAGAAGTGAGAGAAGTAACGTGGAAGGAAAGGATCGATAAAGCGACGGAACAGGAGAAGGTAGAAATAGCGGCGCTGATGGGATTCCAGACGAATGAATCCGATCAGACGACGGAAACGGGTTTTCAGAACAACCAGTGAAAGCGCCTCCCAAGGCACTGGTTGAGAAATATGTTACGGAACCTCTCAATGTAAAATATAAAGATTTGAATTTAAATATTGACGACATTTTATACGAATTGAGAGGACACGAACATAAATGGAGGAACGAACCCGTAAGAGCAACGAATAAGAAATTAAAAACGTGGCAAGGACCATGGATGGTGAGAAGGATGTGGGATCAGGAAGAAAAAATAGCGGTGGAAAGTTTGAAACAATGGGTGCATCAGACAAGAAACGAAGAGGCGAACGGAGAAACGGTAAAAGCTATAAATAAAATGACAGAAAAAGACGCGTTGTGGTGCCTCAATAACTTAAAAACGAAACCAAAGCACATCCAAGGGAAAGGGAAAAACCAGATGATAATGAAAGGGACGGTGACTACGTTGGATACACACGAACGAAATAAGGTGGATATCCTTATTGATTCGGGATGCACAGGGTCTTGTATAAATCAAGAATTTGTAAAAAAATACAAAATCAATACACGACGACTAGACCGACCCATCCCCGTCTTCAACGCTGACGGCACACCCAACTTAGGAGGAACGTTAAAAGAAGTGGTGCAGTTGAAATTACGAATAGGAACGCACGAAGAGGTGTTCGAATTCGGCGTTTCAACGCTTGGAAAAACCGACGTATTCTTGGGACATGACTGGTTGAGATACCATAACCCAAGCGTAAATTGGAAAGAAAACTCACTCCGGATGGTAAATTGCCCAGGCCATTGCTACGTGACCGAGGACGATTACGATACTGAAGGTGAGGAGACCGGCGAAGATAAGGCGATCGGTGGACATGAATGGGAAGAAGGAGATCGGTTGTTGGCAGTAATGAGAGATGAAAATGAAGGAGTGTGGATGAGAGTGCACGAAACGACGGCCACTAGAATAGCAGCGGAGAATCAAATAAACCGAACGTGGGAAGAGATGATCCCTGCTCACTATTTGGGTCATCGAAAGGTCTTTGAAAAGAAGACGTTCGACGAGTTGCCGAGTCGTGGTCCGTGGGATCATGCCATTGAATTGATACCGGGATCTAAACCGCTGGACTGCAAGATATATCCACTCAGCAGACCTGAACAAATACAGTTGGATGAGTTCCTGAAAGAGAACTTAGATACGGGACGAATCCGATCGAGCAAATCCCCAATGGCATCACCCTTCTTCTTTATAAAGAAAAAAGATGGGAAATTAAGACCAGTACAGGATTATCGGAAATTAAACGAGATGACGATAAAGAACCGCTATCCACTCCCGTTAATTTCGGAACTGATCGATCGTCTCAGTCACGCTCGAATATTCTCTAAGATGGACATACGATGGGGGTACAATAACGTAAGGATAAAAGAAGGAGATGAATGGAAAGCGGCGTTCAGAACGAATAGGGGATTATTCGAACCCTTAGTAATGTTTTTTGGATTGACGAACTCCCCGGCGACATTCCAGACCATGATGAACGATATGTTTAGAGAAGAAATAGCGGAAGGATGGGTGGTAATTTACATGGACGACATACTTGTATTTTCGGATGATAAAGAAAAACATCGACGACATGTTGAACGAATATTGGAAAAACTGGAACGTTACAAGTTGTCGTTAAAAGCGGACAAGTGTTGGTTCGACCAAGACACGATCGAATTTCTGGGATTGGTTATATCACATGACTCAATACGGATGGATAAAGCAAAGGTGAAAGCGATACTCGATTGGCCTCGTCCTAAGAACAAGAGAGAAGTGCAACAGTTCTTAGGCTTTGTCAACTTTTACCGACGATTCGTACGAGGATTCTCGAAAATAGCCAAAGCCCTCACGAAGCTGACTGGAAAGGAGGAGTGGATGTGGACGATATTGCAGGAAGAAGCGTTCCAAGGGTTGAAGATAAGGATAGGAGAAGAGGTGGTACTAGCGATACCGGCAGACAAAGGACAGTATCGGGTAGAAACGGACGCGTCTGATTTCGCAATGGGAGCGGTACTATCCCAGCAACAACCGGATGGAACATGGCGACCAATTGCATTTATTTCGAAATCGTTAAACCCGACGGAGAGAAATTACGAAGTGTATGACAAAGAATTATTGGCAATAATGCACGCTTTATACGAATGGTCTCACTACTTGAAGGGAACGGAAGAAACAATCGAAATCTTGATGGACCATCAAAACCTTACCTACTTTCGCAAGGCCCAGAACATAAATCGACGACAAGCGCGATGGGTGTTAGATTTACAGGAGTATAACTTCACGCTGAAACATCGACCGGGTAAAACCAACACAAAGGCAGATGTGTTATCTAGGAGGGCTGATTTCGACAAAGGAGAAACGGATAATGAAGGAACGATAGTATTGAAAGAGGAAATGTTCGTACGAACGATAAATAAAGACGGAGGGTTACAGGAGATAGAAATACAAATAAAAAAAGCGAATAAAAGACAATGGGAAGAGAAAATAAAGAATGCGATAGAACAAAACGAAGAAGGGTGGAAGGTGCAGAATAACGGAATGGTGACGTGGCGAGAACGAGTGTATGTGCCGGTGATAAAGAAGTTAAGGGAAGAAGTGATGGCTATCCACCATTCGTGGGGACATTCAGGAATCGATAAAACGATCGAACTGATACTACGAAATTATTGGTGGCCGGGATTGAGGAAGGATGTAGAAAGATATGTGAAAGGATGTCGAGTCTGTCAAACGGTCAAACCAGATAGACAGAAAAGAGCGGCTCCCTTGAACCCAAACGAAATTCCCGAAGGACCGTGGCGAATAATATCCATAGATATGATTGGTCCTTTACCCGAATCGAAAGGGTATGATGCGGTCTTGGTAATCGTCGATCGCTTTACGAAAAAGGTGTTCTTCCTACCAACGAATACCACGTTGACCAGTCAAGGAACGGCGACGTTATTCAGAGACCATGTATTCAGGGAACACGGGATACCAGAGAAGGTAATCAGTGATCGAGGGCCGCAATTCGTATCGAAATTCATGAAGGAATTATACGAGGCGTTAAAAATAAAAGCCAATCCATCCACGGCTTATCATCCGCAGACGGACGGACAGACGGAGAGAGTAAACCAAGAAGTAAAGGAATTCCTCACTATGTTCGTGAATCATCAACAAAATGATTGGAGCGATTGGCTAGCGGTGGCTCAATTCTGTCATAACGATCAAGTTCATTCCGCAACTGGATTCTCTCCTTTCTTTTTGAACAACGGACGACATCCACGAAAGGGAGTAGAGCCGACGATTGAAAGGAAAGTAGTGGCGGTGGACGAATGGATTGAACGGTTGACGGAGGCGTGTAAAAAGGCGAAGGAAGGGTTGAATCGAGCGGCGGAAAGTATGAAAAAACAATACGACGTGAAAAAGCAACCTTCACGAGAGTATAAGAAGGGGCAGAAGGTATATCTGAGTACGCAGAATCTTCCGACCCTACGAACCACAAAAAAGTTAGGAGGAAAGTTCGTAGGACCTTACGAGGTTATCGAGAAGGTGGGAGCATCGGCATACCGAATTCGGATACCAGGGGCATGGAAGGTTTACAACGTATTCAACGAGATATGGTTGAAACCCTACGTACCTGCCCAGTTTCCGAAACAACAAGCGGGAGAGAAGGAATGGGATAAACGACGTAAGGAAGAAGAGAACATGAAGGGAGATACGGAGTTTGAGGTGGAAGAGGTAGTTGATAGTCGACAGAGGGGAGGTAAAGGACGGTTGGAGTACTTGGTAAAATGGAAAGGATACCCTCATGAGGAGGCGACGTGGGAGCCGGTAGACAATTTAGAACACGCTAGTAAAAAGGTAGCTCAGTTTCATAAAAAGAAACCCAACGCTCCGCGACGGATACCCGAAGGGGAGACTTTACAATTCAGGGCGTATCAAAATTATACGACTACTAGCGCGCCGAAGCAATTGTTCGGATGGGAGGATGGGAAATTTGATAAAGAATATTTGGAAAACATGCAACGGAGATGGGCTAATTGGAGGAGGGATCGAAGTGAAATTGATTGGGAAGACGACGAAGAAAATGACGAAGGGAAGGCTGATTCTCGAGACGAGAATCCTGAAAGGGAGATGGTGTAAGGACCGTATTTACAAGTGTTAAGATCTAAAGGGTATTAAGCCGCGTATTAAGGGGATTAGGTCAGCGATCCGCGGGATGAGGATTGTGCAGCCGCAGGTGGATAGGTATATAAGGGTTGAGGGTTGGGTTAGTTCCTTAGTCTTACGATTGTTTCTGTTGTCCATAGACACAATCCAAGTTCTCATCCCCATCATCGAGTGTCTTAGTGGTTGTGTGCGGATAACCTCCTAACAACTGGGCACTAGACTAGGGGGATGTTGATGGGATATGGTGTGGGGAGGAAACACATTAGCAGACACATTTTGAATGGAAAGGGAAGGTGGGACTCACCTTAGTTTCAATTACTAGTTGTTGTTTTTTTCTTTTTCATTTTAACTAACTTGTATTACACATATCATTACCTTCATCAAAGGGTACAACCCATAAGGGTGTGGGTGTGGGTATGGAAGTGGGTGTGGGTATGGGTCAGCTTGCCATGTACCCTGATCCAAACCCATACCCAGAGTGAGGGTATGGGTATGTCACAGGGTGTGGGTGTGGGTATGCATCTGGATACCCAGGGGTTCACCCAAGCCAATCCCTATGAACCACTGTGTCCTGGAGTGGGTTACCGTGTCCTGACGTGAATCACCGTGTCCTGGAGTGGATTACCGTGTCCCGATGTGAATCACCATATCAGTGTCACGGCGTGATTCGTCGATAGCATGCCCAATGTGAACGTGAACCGTTGTGATCATGATCAGCTGACATAACTTCACTCATGCAACTGCGCCTGCTAGCCTGATGGCTCAAGCACTCATCATCGACAACATTGACCCCGGAGAAGAAGGGAGGGTGCAGGGAGACTTGGGTGTCCTGGACAGGGTTGGGGGGGAGGGACTGAAGCAGTCGTGTTGTTGACTAGTACTAGGTATTGGCGATCGTGAGTCAAACAGTCCTGGCGCTCTCAAGACTCAATAAGAGGGGGGTGAGTCATTGGAGTGTTGGAGTATATGGGATATGGAAGCAATCGCAGTGTGTCGTACTCTCATTGTATGAGCGTTCAGCACTTTGGCGCATATGCAGGAAAGTTGGATTGATCCAACTTTCCATATTTGGTCATGCTTCCTGGTGGAAATTAACTGTATAGTTAATTTCCCGGTGCTAGTGGCTTGCTTGTATGGACAGTACACCTCAGTCGTTTGTCGTACACGGCTGAGGTGAGTACATTACTTATGTGTTAGTTACTTATTTTGTTAGTGCTACTTCTACAGGTATAGTAGTACTGAATAGAGTCATTTGTCGTACACGGCTGAGTGCTACTTCTACATGGAGGTCGTTAGGTGAGATCAAAGGGCCTGAGGAATGGACAATTTGGGTGGTAGGTAATCGGCCGTGGGACTTGCTGCTTCAGTTTCGGTCTCACCCAGGCAAAGCTGGCCAGGTGCGGTTGAGATAGAGAGGGGTTCAGGTGTATTATGTCCACACAGGGCCTCCCCACGTTTGGGGTCAGGTCCGTAGCATCAGTTGCTAGATTCATTCAGAATTGGTCCATCCGCTGATTCGGATAGTTGGATAACTGTTAAGATGTCAAGTCAACTCGGAGCTCATGGCAAATTCCCCATTCTCGTGTTGAGCTGAGTTGTGGGAATCTTATGTCAGCTGATCATGATCACGACGGTTCACGTTCACGGTTTGGCATGTGAACGATGATTCATGCCAGTACACTGCAATTCATGCTGGTACACTGCAATTCATGCAGTATATGGCTGTTCATGATGAACAGTTATGATCACTCTCTATTTTCAACCTGCAACAAATTTTGTCCAATATGGACCGTCATACTTCTGACATAGTAGTAATACGGCTTGATTGCCACATGTTAAGAGAGCATTCTTTGTTCACCTCATAAAACTGAGACCTTTGTTACACTAGTACGGCCTTGGAACAGCACGGCAACTCCTGCTCAAGTGCTCCTGGGCAAGACCCATACACTCCCATACACTCACCGGCTCTATGTGAGACACCCAAATCCCAAACAACGGCCCGCACATGGTAATTTGTGAGAATATTGTTGTTGTTTGACCCACACCCATGCTGCTATATGACCAATAGCGCAGGCTGGCCTTGGATGTTACAACATGGTACAGACTCCTGCATTATGATTACATGATATGTTGGACATGTCATTTTCTTTATGCCTACCATACTTGTCTCACCTTTTATGCTTGATTCATACAGACAAGCTTGTTCTTTAATATACCAATCCCTTGTTCCACATATGATGCTGTCCTTATACTTACTTTCGTATTAATTAGTATGTCTCATTGTACTTACAAGTTTATAAGCCGCATGTTGAACCCTAAGTTCAACTTAGCTGTTAATTGCTAGCTGTTCATTGCAGTCTAATAATTCAATCTTACTCTTTAACTTGTCAACCATAATTGTCCTCAGATACTAAGTTAATGTCTTAACTTAGTATTGAACTTGTATCACAATTGATGTTTGACTTAGACTTGTAATTGTGACTAGAGTTGCTGTTGCAACTTAGGTTGAGATTAACAAGTTTGTAACATTGGACTCTGCCACATGAAGCAGTGGCCCACAACTGACAAGTGGTACATAACTGTATGCAGAGCCCGGTTTGGCATTTGCTGACATACATGGAATCTGCATCATGGCCTGGAGCTCTTCCTGATGTCCCTGTTGTAAATATCAGGTGACTCTGCAAATATGTTGGATCTACGAGAACTTGGGCAGGCCAAAACTGTGCAACCTGTCGCCCCAACCATATTCACTGTGAGCCTACACATGTTGATGGCTGGATGCTGCGCTGCAAGGCCATGGAGTAATCAGATAAGGGCTAAGGTGGTGTTCAAGCAAAGTCAGTAGTGGCATTG
Organism: Amanita rubescens; assembly: GCA_015039365.1. NCBI lineage: Eukaryota > Fungi > Basidiomycota > Agaricomycetes > Agaricales > Amanitaceae > Amanita > Amanita rubescens. Next base: position 235,277 of record WION01000009.1, on the reverse strand, counting down.
TCCTGGCCCAAACTTTGGGGAAGACTTTTACAACACAGACAATGATCAGGGGTGCAGCAAATGTGGAACATTGGTATAAGAAGACTGCTCAATACGTACCATTGGTTGCCAATCCTATGTATATCAGGGACTGAATCTTCTTTCAGGTCACTTGCATCCTGCATTTTCTGCAAAATCATCAAAGGTATGTATGATCTTCTGTATAGCCAAAACTGCACATTGACACAAATGTTGTAGGCAAAATTCCCAGTTTCAAGTTGGTGAATGTTCTTGTGCCAGACTCATATGTTGGAGCCACAGAGTATATGGCATTCAGGGATGTAGTGGGCAGTTTGCCATGTATGCAGGTGCAGTGAGAGGGTCCTTGATGTCAGTTACGCAGCTCGGGGGTGGCTGCAAGATGCCTCTGGGATGACACCTGGCCCCCGCTAGGACTGTCAGGGAATGGCAGGGGTATACCCTTGATGATCCCTACACCTGGGAAAAGTTCTTGATAAGATGAGTGGTGGTACATCAAGTACCTTCTGTTACGTTGCCTGACAAGTTTCTTACTATCCAGCATGAAGGATAGATATGCCCAATCAGCCTATGAGAAGGCTCCTTACCCTCAGAACTCACCTTTACAACAAATATGTATGGTACTTTTTGGCTATGAAGTGTAGTAGTCCAACAAGTAAATTATCACTTGCCTACTAACTATGTTGAAAATGTTTGGGCATGCATGGGAGAGATACATATTATGAATGTGTAGCACATGCACATAGGGGAAAATGTAAAGGAAGGCCATCAAGTGCTGGGTGGTCTGACATATCTGAGTCACCTCTCCCAATGATGCCATTTATATTTATTTAACATATTTGTGTTAACTAAGTATTCACTGGCAGACAGCTTTTGTCTTGATGAAGTATATCATGATGAAAAACTGATACAGGAGACATATTGAGGTATGTCACAGAAAGGGGCTCAGTGGGCTACTGGTACAAAAATGGAAGGCACAAAAAGAAGAAAAAGATCATGGCATATGTTAGCAAGCACACCCAGTGAGGGTCACTGAGGGATAATTCATCCTGTGGCAAATTTGAGCTGATCCTATGTGTGGGGTAAGCTATTGATGGAGCATACCATCAGATGCCTGATCATATAAAAATGCAAGTAAATCTTGATCACTAGAAGGCAATGACTCTGAAGTAATGCTAGTCTTCAGTTTCTCCACATAGCCTTCTCTTTTGAACTGGTCAAAAGCATCCCTGATTAATTGCTCAAAGGACTGCATTTTATTGTTTTTAAATGACAGCTTGGCAAGGATTGGTTTATTTTTTGGCTTCATTATCCAAAATGACATCTTGACAATGATATTGATTGCTTTAAAATATTAGCCCCCACCCAAAAAAAATTAAATAAAATGGGATACATTACCAACTAAGATTTGACATGATGTAGGCTGATTACAGCATCAATTTTAACATCACAGTGGTAGAGACAAATCTTACAGTTGTGGAAAACTTTATTGATGCTCCAAACCAAGAGTGAAGTTTGAGCTGATGATGATGAGAAAATGTGAAATTATTAAGTCAGATTCAGTGGTAAGCATACAACCTGAGGTGAAAATTAGTATATTAATTGTGCACCACAGATACAAATGTCTTACAGTTGGCGAGGACTTTATTGAATCATCTTCAAACAATGAGACAAGTTGAGGCTGATGACAGGTGTGAAATGATCAAGTTTGGCTCAGTAGTGAACATACCAGCTGAATGTAAATTAGCATAGTTATCATTAACTCATATATGGTCATTGCTCACCTAGAGAAGGCAGTAATATCAGGAAAAGCTGTCAGAAAGAAGCTGTGGGAAAACTGAACATGTGACCTTACAATCTGTGATAGTGGTAAAACTGTAAAAAAAAACTTTGCACAAAGAAAAACAAATGTCCATTCACTTCCTGTCCAACTCATATCAAAATGTATTCGGGGAGAAATTGCAACTACCTCACTCTCTGTATTCACAAGTAAAAAGTGCCACAAAAATAAAATGCAATTCCACTCACTTTCTGTTGTTTGTGGAAAACAAACATGTTTAAATAGCCAGGTGGAAAAAATTGTGTCACTCACAAGCTAATGACAATAGGATAAAATGTATAAGCCACATGACCTAGAAACAGTATAATGGCACTTACAAACTGTTGAACACAAATGATATTATGGGATGTGTCAAGCTGCTTGCCAGGAAACATAGCACTGTCACTCACTTGCTGTTTCCATGCAATGAGACTACTTGGCAGAATATGCAGTGCACTCACTTGCTGTTAGTCATGGGATAGTCTGAGATAAGAGTGGCTCATGCAACAATAACTCAGACACTAACTCTCTATTGGTCATAAAATGTGATACTGTTGGGCCAAACAAAGGGCTACACCACTCACTTTCTGTTTGATGTGGGATGGGCAAGGATGAGACTATCTGGCTGAAAGAAATGCAGTTGGATCACTTACATTCTGTTGAACATGACATGAAATAGTATGATAATACATTCTGGCAGAAAACATGACTGACCCTCTGTTGATCATTAGAAGAGATATGATGGGCTGCTTTGCTGACAAAGGTGTAGTTCCACTCACTTCCTGCAGGTTGTGGGATGACAAAAGTTGATGAGACTGCCCAGTTAATGGAAGTGTGGCATCACTCACTTTCTGTTGGTCATAGATCAGAGGCAATGAGATGGCCTGGTGGAAAAAAACAGTGATATTCACCATCTGTTGGTCAGGGAAGAGATGTGATGAAACTGCATGGCAAAAAAATCCAGTGTCACTCACTCCCTGTTGGTCATGTAATGAGAGGTGATGAGACTCCTGCTTGGAAGAAAAGTCAGTGATACTCACAATCTGTTGGTCAGGGAAGAGATATGGTGAGACTACCTGGCCAAGAAAAGTGCAGTGACACTTACTCCCTGTTTTTCATAGAACAAGAGGTTATGAGACTCCCAGGTAGAGATTTAGTGATACTTACAATCTGTTGGTCAGGGAAGTAATGTGATGAAACTGATTTGCAAAGAAAATACAGTATTATAACTTATGTACTAACATACTGTTGGTCATTGGAAGAGATGTCATAACACTGCCTAGTAAACAAAAAAGTAGTGTCACTCACATACTGTTGGTCATGGGAAGAGACATGATGAAACTGGCTGGAAAAGCAAAAGTGCTGTGTCACTCACTTCCTGTTGGTCATGGGATGAGGTGACAAGACTGAATGGCAAAACAGAATGCAGTGTTACTCACATGCTGTTGGTCATCAGAAGCAATGTTGCTGGCAAAGAAAAAATGCAGTGTCACTCACTGCCTGTTAGTCATGGGGAAAGATGTGAAGGGACTGTCTGGCAAAGAAAAAAATGCAGTGTCACTCACTAACTGTTGATCACAGCAGATCTCATGAGACTACCAGGTAAAGAAAAAATGCATTTACACACTCCCTATTCATTGCGGGAAGAAATGTGATGAGACTGCCTAGCAAAGAAAAATGCAGTATCACTCACACCCTGCCAGTCAAGAGATGAGATGAGATGAGACTACCTTGGCAAAGAAGAATTCATGTGTCACTCACATACTGTTTGTCATGAGAAGGAATGTGAAGAGACTCCCTGGCAAAGAGCAAATGCAGTGTCACTCACTTCCTGTTGATCATGGAATGAGATGATGAGACCACCTGGCAAAGAAAAAATGTGGTGTCATGACTGTGACTCACATGCTGTTGGTCATGAGAAGCTATGTGATTGACAAAAAATATCTCACTCACTGCCTGTCGATCATGGTAGGGGAAAAGAAGAGAGAGCCTAGCAAAGAAGTGTCACTCACATACTGTTGGTCATGAGAGAAGATGGGCAAAGAAAAAGTTCAGTGTCACTCACTTCCTGTTAAATATGAGAAGAGGTGTGATGAGACTGCCTGGCAAATAAAAAATACATTCACTCACTCCCTATTCATTGTGGAAAGAGATGTGATGAGACTACCTAGCAAAAAAAAATCCAGTGTCACTCACTTCCTGTTGGCCATCAGAAGAGATTTGATGAGGTGCCTGTCAAAGAAAAAATCCAGTGTCACTCACTGCCTGTTGGCCATGGGAAGAGATGTGATGAGACTGCATGTCAAAGAAAATATCCAGTGTCACTCACTGCCTGTTGGCCATGGGAAGAGATGAGATGAGACTGCCTGGCAAAGAAAATAACCAGCATCACTCACTCCCTGGTCATGGGAAAAGATCTATGAGACCACCTGGTTGAGAACACATATTGTTGCTCACATCCTTTAATATGTGGTAAGACTGCCTGGAATTGAAAACATGTATTGTCACTGACTTCCTGTTGGTCATTGGAAAAGATGCATGAGACTGCTTGGAAATGAAAAAAATGTAGTTTTTGTCACCCACATCCTTTGGTATGTGATGAGACTGCCTGGCAAAGAAAAAATGCAGTGTCACTCACATACTGTTGGTCATGGGGTGAGACTGACTGACAAAGAAAAATTGCAAGTGTCACTCACAAACTGTTTGTCATGGGGTAAGATATGAGAATTGATGATGACTGCCTGGTAAAGAAAAAATACACTGTTACTCACTTGCTATCAGTGGCACATCACCTTAGAGTTTACTGGCAGAAATAGTGCAATTGCTCACTCTCTGTTGGAGTAGATGTGTTGAGATAGCTTGGCAGATATTTATAATGCACTCACTTCCTATTGATCATGTAATTGAATGTGATGAACATGCACTGTCACTGACATCCTGTTCATCATGTAATGAGAGGTGTGGTGAGATAACCCAGCAGAAAACTGTGCAGTGTCACTCACTCGCTGTTGGTCATGGTCATGGAATAAACAGTTATGAGAGGGATGGGTGCAGTGCCACTTACTGCCTGTTGGCAATGGAATGAGACTGGTTGACACAAAACATGCATTGTCACTCACAATCTGTTGGCCATGTGAAGATCTGGAGAGAAATAGCATTACAATGTCACATACACTCTGTTGGCCATGGCACTACATTAGATGACTTGCCAAGCTTGCAGTGTCACTCACTTCCTGTGGGGCATGGGATAACATGACATGCAATTCCTTAAATAGTGCTGAAACTTACTGCCTATTGGTCATGGGATGAGAAAGTTATGGAACTGCTTTCAAAAATCATAGCAGTGTAACTTACCCTCTGTTTATTGAGACTAGATGATGTTATCTCATACAAAATGTGCAGCAGTGTCACTCACTTCCTATTGCCCATGGTGAACATCCAGGCAGAAAATATGCAGTATCACTCACAAACTATTTGTCATGAAATCAGTCCTAATCAAAGCCAATAATTATTTCACTTGCCCACTGTTGTTTATGACTTCAGGCCAGCCTATAGAAAGCTCATGTTACCACTCACATCAACTGCCTTGTGCTGCTTAATATGAGGTTTTTGCCACAAGTTCAAATTAGCAGACTTCCACAAACCAGAAATAGTGCAACATACATCCTAGTTATGATAGTGCTTAATACAGTAGTACTTCATGAAGGGTATTCAGTAACTCACATCCTAGTTAAGCATCCAACAATACCATCATTATTGCCACATATTTGAATTAACAACACACTTCTCTGTCAACCTGCTCTCAGCTCAGCATTTCTACATATATGTAAATATTTTTGTAAAATACCCAGTAGTGTGGAAACTTGCTGAGAACTATGATAAAAACAGCTTCTAATGGCAATTCCTTTTTGCGTAAGACATGTCTAAAGAATGTCAACAACAAAATTGTAATTTTAATGTAATACTCACCTAAGTCCAAATTTAACACAAAGATTAATATTGTTCATTTGTGTTGAGACAAATAGTTCTTGTAGACCAGCATCATCAATTGCATCAGTAGTCTTCTCAATCAGTTCAGGACAGTCCTTCTCTGGAATGTCCATATCTTTTGAATGTATTATCCTTATCTTACAGCCAGAAATATTCATGATCCTCACCTTCCAAGCGCACAAATGCTTTTGGAGGATATTGAGTACCAAAGATTTTAGGAAGGTAACCTCTCTGAAAAGTGGTTTCAGCATTCTCCCTAGCTTTGTCCCACCTAGCTTCATCATTCTCCATATCAATCACGTTTTCAGATTCTCCAGTTATTTGACCATCAAATTTTGTGAATATTGCCACCAAGGGAACTGTGGATTGGTAAGTAAAAGAAGCCAAAAGATATCTTGCCAGCAGATGACTTACCTTTCCCTGTCCCTTTATTAAAGAACTCAAGTTCTGAAGGCAGGATGGGGCGAGAACCATCCATGGGTATACAGTACCTATGACAGTTCAATTAGTTATTCATGCAAAGAACAAATGAACGATACCAAATTGCATGTAACTGATCTTTCAGCTTAGCTGCAGCAGACCGCTTCTCAATGAAGTCCCAAACAATGTCTATCTCCTCCTTTGCACCAGATTCAAAACCTTGAGAGTCATGGAAGATAAAGTTGCTTCCACTGTATGTAATCTCATGCTCAATATTATGCATTCCTCTCTGACAATTTAATGCATATAAGTAAGCATCCATTTTCACCCTTTAGCTCACATCAATTGATGATGCAAAGTTTGTCTCAGAAGGCAACAGCTCATCACCTAAAAGTCACTAAATATGAGAAACTTTGAAGCATTTTGTGCTTTAATTTGACTTACCCTCCTTGTCAAGTATAATGATGGGTTCTGTTCCCTTTGACACACCACAAACCTTCTCAAGGATAGTTGTCTTGCCTGCATTAGCTCTCCCAATAACAAGAATACGAAAATGGGGACATTTGTATAGCTCCCTGAGCTTTGCAATATCCTCCGGATCTGGATCAGTGAAGAACCAGTCAAGTTCTGGTGGAGTTCAGACAATATTTTGACTTACTGGATGCAGGTGCACTTGCAATCTCTGCCATCACCGATATTTGCAGGAAGGGATTGTGGCGAAGTGCCTAGTGGTTGAAAGCAAGGGTCAGGCTCAAGAGATGAATGTTTGCGAGGCGAGAGCCAGTAAGTTTGGCCTGAGAGTTGAGGGCGCGAGCGAGACGATGGTGTGTCAAACCCGAGTGATGAGCGTGCAAGGGCAAGGGATCGTGCGAGCTAACTGTACGGACCCCGGGAACTCCTGCCACCTTTGCCCAATTTGGAAACCGGGCCGATAGCGGGTGGGGCATTCCCGCTAAGCCAACCAGCCAGTGATCGAGGTCACGTGAGATTCGTTACCGTCACGTCACCCACTTGCTTTGCGGGATGCGATCGATCATAACCGCCAATCGAAAGGATGTAGCAGATAACGCGTCAACATGATGGTGTTGTTGACCCGGACAGTCATGTACGTTCCAGATACACGATTATTCATGAAAACAATTAAACTGACGAGCACAAGGATTCCCCTTCCTCTTCTTCGGTGACTCCAACCGAACCTCCATCCCACCTCCCGCTGCGCTACCTTCATCTTCCTCTAGTCCTCCATCAGGTTTCATAGCCAGAAACTCTGTCCCAAAAGTTATCCACAAGTCCTCACACTTCCAATTGCCCGTCGCCCACTATTTTCGGGCTTTTATAAAGCGGTCGTCGTTGCCATCAAAGAGATGATGAAACGCGGCCAACCGTATCTCATCGCTTTCCTTCTCAAGGATGAAAACACGGACGCGGACGTTATAACGGACATCAATCAGGTTCACCAAGTCGAGTGTCTTCACCGCCCCGTCCTCGCGTGACCCGAACGGTGCACCAGGTGAAAAACAGGAAGCGGGCTTGACGGCAGTTTTATACCCCCACAGAAGGATCAGGATTACGGACCTCATGCAGACAGGTCGACCGTCGAGTATGGTAAATGTCCAGACTGAGCCACAGTCGAAGACGTCAGATGGAAAATCCCAGCTGCCAACACCACCCGCCCCACCTTCCCCGGAAAGTCAAAAGTTGGAAATTCTCTACCGGTATGTTCAACAAAAATCATTACTCAGGTCACCACCTCACTCGCGCTTATGCAGGTCCCATTCAGACGTCCTTCTTATACAATCACACTGTCTCCGTCGTCAGCGTCAAGAATCTATCACTCAACCGTACAACAAAGATGACCAGTACATTCGCGCCTTCATGTCAGAAATCATGTCGGTTTTCAAGGACATCGCCCAGTTGAACCCATTATTCCGTGACTAGATTACCAACTTTTCCATCAATCAGGTCGCGTCGCTGATTTCGTCGCCGCAGTCTCTACAGGTGAAGTCCAGGAGTTACAGGATGTACTTGAATCCCTCATAGTTGAGGATCATCTCCGAAAAGCTCTTCTCGTCCTCAAAAAAGAGCTTATCAACGCTCAGCAGGGATATTGATAGCAAGATCGCAAAGAGACAATGCGATCAAAGGGATCAAGACAGAACTCGGCATGGAGAGCGACGGAAAAGACAAACTAATCAAAAAAATTACAGAACGTGCTGCAGTGCTCAAAATCCCAGAAGCCGTTCGCAAATTATTCGACGAAGAAATCGCCAAACTAGCCAACCTCGAACCCGCCGCGAGTGAAGCCAATGTGACTACCTCGACTGGTTGACGCTCGTCTTCTTCGTTCTGCTCGCTGTCGTCCTCTTTGGGTTGACCGAATGCGGTGAATACAACAATGGTGGCGTTGGACGAGAAAAAGCGAGTAATGTTGAAGTTAAAAATGATTTGTGAGCTAGTGAACGGCGTGATAGAGAGGTCGCAAGACGCAGGTCTCGGGCCTGAGTAAACCAACATTTTGAAATGCGTAAAGGGAAAGGAAAAGGAAAAGAAAAACTGCAAGTTGCGGTCGAGGAAAAGGAGCCACAAGACATGTTGGACGACGTGTACATGATGAAATTACGTTTGTTTCTAGTCTTCTCTATGTAAAATAAAGTTTTGGTCTGCAAGCAACTTTTGTTAAAAACGTAGCGGGACTTGCGGCACCAGTGCCGCTCTCGGCGATTATAGCTGTAGGAGTCTGAGAAATCGTCCAAATTGAGAAGCGCGCTGCTTAGTCATTCACACGACGTCACACGGTTTACGTTGAACCTGCGGTCTGGCACGAGGCATCTCTCCATCTTGGTTCTTCTCCCCTCTGGCCATGACGACTGACCAAGAAGAGGAAGATCCTCTCTTAGTATATGCTGAGCAACCTCGTGAGCGTGTTTATCAGAAGCCCTTTCCATGGTTCCAGCTTTCAATCCTCTTCGCGGTGCAAACTGCGAAATATTTGCCGTCTTTCGCCACACGCACCTTCATTCCGGACGTACGGACTTCCTTACTGTCTTGAAATTTGCGGTCCCAGAACATTACTTTCAGTTAATTCGAAGTATCGGGGTAGCAGAAGAGGAGAAAGACGTGGGATATTATGTCGGGTTGCTGGTGGGTGTCACTGTCATCATCCTTTAATATCTGGAGTCTTTGAATGAGACAAAACAACAGATGTCCACCTTATATGCTGCTGAAACGGCCACAACATTCTATCTCTCTCGGCTGTCCGATCAAATGGGCCGAAAATTTGTGTTCCTTGCCTGTACACTCGGTTTGTCGGTATTCATCAGCGGCTTTGGGCTTTCGACGACGTTCTGGGCTCTTATTTTTTGGTTCGTGCGACGCTTGTATTAACACCACGTTCTTGATCGTTTGATGTCCAGGCAAGCTTTGATCGGTACAGTTAGTAAGTCTTTCATAACTGCAGTCACGCCTAACATCTGACATTGAATCTCAGAGGGCACTCGTGGAGTGACGAGAAGGTTAGATGACGGTGTCAACTCATGGAAGCGCGCAATTCACCGTTGTGATTTTTTAATGCAGCATGATGGCTGAGATGACAGACTCAAGGGATATTGCACGAGTATGTCTTTGGTTATGAATCAAGATAAATTCCTGATCGGCGACCCGGAGAGTAGGCAATAGCCTACTATGAAATGTCGTACTACCTGTCGGGAATTGTGAGTCCTACCATCTCTGCAAAGCGCGCACGTTCGAAAGTTTCCACCGTAGATTGGGTCCAAGATCGGCGGATCTCTCTCAAGACCTGTTGAGCAATTTCCACAATTATTTGGTTCCAGCGAATTTCTTCAGAAATATCCTTATGTCCTTCCCTGCGCCATTTGCGCCACATTGTTACTTACTGCTTGGCTAGTTGGAACCATCTACCTGAGAGAAACACTGGCAAAACCATTGCCACTTTCCAGCTTATTTAAGAAAAAAACACATCAATCCGAAATGGATGAGGGGAACGAAAGTGCCAGAAGGCCACTATCGTTGCGCGCCATCTTCGTTCCCGGAATCATCATTGCTGCCATCAATCTATCGTCGATCTATCTTGTACAGGCGTTCTACTCTGAAACCGAAGTACTGTACCTCTCCACGCCTATAAAAGATGGAGGCCTTGGTCTTTCACTACGCGCTATTGGCACCTTTGCATCAATCCGCTCTGCCGTCATGGGCATATCCCAGCTGTTCGTCTTCCCTCGCGTGCATGACAAATGGGGCTCGAAGTATGTCTTTGCCCTCGGTTTATCAGCATCAATCCCACAATTCCTGTTGTGGCCTTTGATGAACTGGATTGCGAGGAGAGATGGCTATAGTGGTTTGGTGTGGTTTGGGCTTGCCGCTCAAGTTTGCTGTTCAGTTTTGAATGAATTTGCGTGGCGTAAGTCATGTTTAGCGACGCTGATGAGGTCACATCATATTAAATGTGAATATAGTTGCAATTTCAGTTTTTATTACCCAATCGTATGGAAGCCGTGCCGCAGTACTCGGTTTTTGTGAAGTGTGTTGCCCTGGTTTCTTCAGTCAAATACTGTGAACTGAACTTTTTCGCAACAGATGGTGGCGGGCGTATTGAGCGCTATGGCCCCTGCAATTTCCAACTCTCTCTTTTCATTGTCAATAGACAAAGGGTATCTCGGCGGATATATGGTCTACTTTGTCTTCATTTGTACTGCAGTAATGGCGTTGTGTGCGTCATCGTTGTTGCCCAAATGTCATACCAAACCAGGAGGAAATCGATCGACGGAATTGCAGACATGGAAATCAACGACTTAGTATTATTACGCTGTTGTACAATAGATTATTCGCTCATGGTTTCGTTTCATTTTGTACCAACATATCGTTTTGTTCATCCTTGCAAATGAACCTTGATTCCGCCTTTCAATGATACAAATTTACTCGAGACATCCGTCGTGGGAGTGAAAGCAGGATGCACTGAGCCTTCCGCCACCGGGCAGAACGAAGGTATTTACAATCAGATGACATACTTCCACCTAGCATCCGTGAACCCCGCACATTTTTTGGGTCCTCTTTCTCTTGGTCAGGAGACGAGCCAAACCAAGCAGCTACCTCTTTGAACCCTCCGGCGCCCCACGCATCCCATTCCAGCAGTCGCACGCGGCCGCCATGGTCAAGTACCGAATTGTCGTCGTCCGCGAGTACGATCCCAAGTTCAATCCCATCCTTGAGCTCTGCAGCGAACGGAGTCTGAGCAGAGTCCATTTGTGGTATTGGCTACCAAGGCAGACTTGGGCAGGATATTGACCGCGGATGGAGAGATGTAATTGGCTGACTGGTTAAGCCGAGAGGACATAGACAGTACAAGTTAATGGACTTTTGAGACGGGCCGCGAGAGGGGATGGAGTTCGTTCCAAGAATAGGAACAAATGCGAGGCTGGATAATCCGATATTTAGAGTTATGGAAGCTTGGCGCCGGATGGGTAGTCGAGCTGAGCAAACCTCGCCGACCGTGGAGTAAACAGTAGAGGCGGAGATAGCAATATAGGATGACATGGCTGCGAGGTCTAGGGTCCAAGAGTGGAGGGCACAAGGTATTGATATGTAAGATGCTGAGCGAGCTTGCGAGTGCTGAGATCTTGAGCCGCCTTGCGCAATCGCGTGGCATTTCCATTTGGAGAAGGCCGAAAGCGGGCAAGCCGTGTGGAGCCTGGAAATGCCCGAAAGCGGAAAGGCCTCAGAAGTCGGGCCGGACCCATGCCAACGGGCTTGCTGCCCAGACCTATAGGGAGAGGGGGGTGGGTGAGAAAAGATGAGACTGTGTAAGGGTTGGCGACGACGAGGTGGAGGAGTGAAAGGAAAGATGGAAAGACGCGTCGGGGAATTGCCGGAATCGATCACGCCCAAGGCTTAGATAATTCTAGCGGAATTATAAATCAGGTTGCTTCGCGCATTCGTGACTTCGAATCTCCAAGCACCATCGCTCGCCGTGCACTCTCACCTTTAACTTGCGCACGTACTACCAACTTGACACCCGGCGGACCATCTCTCGACGCAACCTACCACCGCCCACCTTGCACACCATCCCGTCTTGTGCACCATCTCTCGAGCCGGACAGACAGCTGCTCATATTGTCCCCTCCATTTAGACACCTCTAGCAGAACATCGGCATGGCAGGGATTGCAGGTATACTATCCAATAGACCAAAATGTGTTGCACAACCTGATAAAAATAACTTTTGCATGTCAAGACATTGATACAGCAGCTTTTGCAGTGCTCCAGGAGCAATACAGATGCCCTCATTTTCGCATCCTTATCATAGGAAGGGCTAATGCGGGCAAGACAACTATTCTTGAGAAAGTTTGTGGCATAGCACAGGGAACAAAACCCATCATATACAATCAGAATGGTGATAAACTCAATATCATGTGGCACAAGCTGCGGCAACTTCTGGGTGGACAATCAGCATCTTCTCATTTAACACCATCAATGGAGGTGAGCCAAATGGTGAAATAGGGATGACTCCATAGTTGATACACAAATCTGTAGAGAGGTATACACAATATTGAACACCAGATTACCTATCCTGGAAGTGACTTTATCTTCCATGACTCTCCTGGTTTCAAACCTGGTTCAGTTAAGGAGATGGAATCTATTTGGAAATTCATTGAGAAACGGTCTGCTGCAACAGATCTGAAAGACCAGCTGCATGCCATTTGGTATTTTGCACTGGTTCTCTACATGACTGCCACATGACTAAGCTTCTCATAGGTACTGCATACCTGTAGACAGTTCCCAACCTCTTGCACCTGTAGAACTTCAGTTCTTTAGCAAAGGGACAGGCAAAGGTAAGTCTTGTGACAAAGTATCTGTTGTCATAGTAGTGTGGATTTGAGTTTGGCAAATCTTCTGCCAATTAACCATGCAAATGTTTATGATGGCCTTGAATTCCATGCTCTCTACTGCTTACTGACCAGTAAATGATATCTTCACAGTTCCATTGGTGGCTATCTTCACCAAATTTGATGGGCTAGTAATCCAAGAACATGCCAATTTATCTGATATAAAGGATTGGAAAGATAAGTTGATGAAGGCCAGGCAGAATGCTGAAAACACTTTGCAGCAAGTTTATGTTTCTAGAGTCATGAACACAAAATATCCTCCAAAAGCATATGTGACATTGGAAGGTGAGAATGGCACTTATTTCTTACTCAAAAATAGATATAATGCTGTTTCACAGATATGCACAAGCCAGAGACAAACTGCCACGAATTGCCTAAGAAGACTGCACTGGATGCAATTAATGATGCCAGTCTTCATGATCAGTTAATTTTAACACAGATGAACAACCTAGATCTTTGTGTTAAATCTGCACTTCAGTGAGAATCACATATTAAATGGAATTGCATTAAATTGACAGTTCAGACATGTCTTGAATCTGGAAGGCCTGTGCTTGATTGCAGTGTTTGACATTGTTCTCACCAAGTTTCCACATTACTGGGTAAATCAAATATGCTCTGATATAAATGTGCACAAGACTGAGTCAAGGACAGATTCAGAGAAATGTAGGCTTCATTCATATTAATGACCATTGAACATGTTTGAACAATGTGCAACTTGAACAGGATGTGAGTTGAATCATATAATAATGAAGTGCTTGGATGATATCATGAGCAGAAAGTATGTGGCACTGTATATCTTCTGTCCCAAGTGGTTTTAAGTCATGTTGCAGGTGAAACAGCAGAAGAACCCGAATGTGAGTTACACTATGCTCCACCTGAGTCTAATGCCAAATTTTATAGTGGGTAAGTGACATTGAAATAGTACTAGATTGGTGAACCCCAATTTCATGATGCCAGTCTGTGAGTAATACTGTAATTTTTTGACAAGCAGGTTAATCACATCTCACTCCCACTGGCATGGTCATAGGTTGTGAGTAACACTTTCTATTGATCTGCCAGATGGTCTCACCACATCTTATTCCATAATCAACAGCAAGTGAGTGAGACTGCACTTAATTTGTTCATCTACTCATTTTATCTTATCCCATGACCAACAGGATGTGAGTGACATTGCTTTTTTTTCTGTAAGGTCATCTCATTCCATGATCAGCAGCGAGTAAGCAACATATATCTTTTATTGCCAGGCAGTCTCATCACATTACATCTTCCAACAGCAAGTGAGTAACACTGCTCTTGTTGCTGCCAGACAGTCTCATTACATCTTTCATCCCATGACCAATAGCTTGTGAGTGACACTGCATTTCTTTCTGGGCCATCTCATCACATATTATGTTGTGACCAACAGTTTGTCAGTGTCATTGCCCTTTCACAGTATTTGCTAGGCAGTCTTGTTACATTCATCCTACTATGTCCAACAGCGAGTGAGTGACACTGCCCTGTTATTTGCTTGGCAATCTCATCTCATCTCATCTCACCACCAACAGGATGTGAGTGACAATGGCCTTTTATTTGCAGCAGTCTTATCACACCCTATCCATCTCATAATAACCAATAGTATTTAAGTGATATTGCCCTTGTATTTGTCAGACAGTGTCATCACATAGTATTGTCCCATGACCTACAGTATGTGAGTGTCATTGCCCTTTTCCTGTCAGGCAGTCTCATCATGTGTGATCTCATGACCAATAGTATGCAAGTAACACTGCCCTTTTTTCTGCCATGAATTCTCATCATATTGATCTTGTGACCAACAGCAAGTGAGTGACACTGCACTTTTCCTGCTAGGGAGTCTCATTGCATCTCATACCATGGCCAACAGCGTGTGAGTAACACTGCCCTTTCTGCCATACAGTCTCATCACATTCAATCCCATTACCAACAGCCAGTGAGTGACACTGCCCTTATTTTGCTAGCAGTCTCCTCATCCAATGGCCAACAGGATGTGAGTGGCATTGCACTAGTACATAATTATCCTTTCTCAGTGACACTATTATCATCTCTAGATAGTAAGATAGCTATTATGTAGCTCTATGCCTGCTTCTAGACACCTTTTCTAGGTAAGAAATGGCAGTGCAGTCATCAAAAGACTTATTAAATTGCATGTCAGGCTGTATGTCCAATATTGAATGCAATATGAAAGGCTTACTCCAAGTTTTCCTTCCCACCAGGCCAGATTTTTCCATTTGTTTGGAGAAGGATTAAACTTGTCAACTGAGTTTTCCACAAGTGTAAAAGTTACCTTTGCTTCTGTGACACCCATTTGACAGCATTTAAACCAGCCTACATCCTACCAAATTTTAGCTGGTAACATATCATGTTTTATTCATGTGTCATTAGCTGACATTATAAAGCAATCAATATCATGGCTATGCAATCATTTTGGGTTGTGATGCCATTGCAGGAATCAGTCATGCACACTTTCAAGCAGTTCAAGAGGCAAGGATATGTGGAGAAGCTGAAGCTGAAGATCACTTCTGAGTCTATACCCTCTAATTATGAAGATTTGTTGGCATTCCTGTATGATCAAATTATCTCCATTTGATGGTACTTCATATTTAATTTACAAAATGAAAATGTATGCTTAATTTTTCTATAGAGCATAGGATGCACTGTACCACTGGCCTCAAGGAATTGGCTACCACTGTCTTGCCAATACTTCTCATATCTTTCATGTTTATGCCAGGCCATTTCTCTCCTATGCCTTCCCTAAGTTGTTGTACTGTCTTTCCCATCCACTTCTGCCTAAATATTGTTTCTTAATAATTTCTACTGTATGTAGCACAGAAGTTGCATCCACCTATGTTCCACTGTCACCTCACAGGCCTCCCCCTACCCTGATCATAGAAGCAAAGGCTATTAGCAATGTAAAGATACATAGCATTTCCTTGCTGTGGACAGCCAGCAAGAAAATACTGTTACCATTCAAGTCGCCCTGGCAGACATGATCCATCACCTAAAGAAAGAGGTGCCATAAAACCTGGTCAGCGCGTAACAGACTGTACCGGCATGGTTCATTACCGAATGTCTGAAGGACTTTGTGTTTGTAGCGTAACCAAACCACCAACATGATCATTTCTTAACCTTTCCCTTCGTGTTCCCTGCATTCGCTGCCTGAATAAGCTTATCACTGCTGATATTGTCCACGTCCTTTTTCTCATCCTCAGACACGTCTTTCCCATTATCATCAACCTGTGATATCGAGCGACGACATGAGTAATAATGCTACAAAGGGACAAACCTTGTATGCTTCTTCCAAGTCAGGCACAGGTCCTCCAGCGAGCTTCTTCGGTGCCCCCCCCCAAGGTCCAAAGCCTTGTGAAATGCGATTGGATGTTCAGTTGAATTGTGTCCATGTGATGAAATGCATGTGTATTTTATAACGTCAACATTCCACATTGTACTCACTTCCTTGTAAACGCCATTCTGATCGCCGGCGCATACTATGTCATCCCTACGGTCACCCACGATGATAATGTCCCAGTCTTTCTTGGACAGGTAGTATTCATCCATTCGTTTGATAACGTCTTGAACAGCACTATCAATGCGCAAGTCCACAGTACAAAGCTTGGTTCATAAAGCCCACCGTCCCGCTCTCCATCAGCGGTTGCACGATGTATGGATCAAGCTCGGGAATATATGATTGTCCCAACACTTTGAGTTGCATGCGCACTTGGACTTCTGCAAGTTGTCGCATCAGCTTGTTTTGCTTCGAGTTTTGCCCAAGCCATCTTTGTGCAGACTAATCAACAAAGACTATCCACTAGGTGGATAACGCCAATCACTAGCGTTCAGCTCTATAAGCGTAAAACCTTCGGGTTGGGTGCAAAGATAGTTTTTCCAATGCCAGGCGGCACGGTGCGGAACATATTCGCTCCGTTCTTACCAGGCTTCTTAAAGCCGCACTTGAGGCTCTGTAGCCCGCCTACGGATTAGGAAACACGTAAAAGAAGAGAGATAATGGAATGACCAATCGTGCAACCACTGTTGAAGTTTCTCGACTTGAGATGTCCAAAGCTGAGAGGAAATAGGATTGGGCTTTGCACTATGCAACTTGTTACTACGCTGTTTTGACAGTACACTCAAAAAGGGACTTATCTAGCGCTGCTCGAACCTGCTTGTTTATTCTCTCTCTTTCCCTCTTCTCCATCTCTTCGCAGCTTCGCGTATAGCATCTTCCTCCTTTTTGAGTGCATATGAGATTCATAAACTCATTGAGTGTCTTGAGGCCATGTTTCTTGATAGCAGCAAGATTCGCAGGCCCAGCATTTTCACCTAAAACGACAAAATTTACTATTGAAGCGTTAAACGTTAAACGCCTGGATTAGTACGTCAGCACATTGCAATTGGATAACTCATGACTCAGTGGAGAGGCGCAAGAAAAAGGGCGGCATGACTGACGGACGGTAGGTCTTGATTATGATAATGTCAGAAATGTATACGGGCGGGCGCAGAAGAGGGATGTGCTTGAAGAGTCCTGGCTAATGGCATAGGATCATCGGTACAGGACGCGGCAAAGTACAAGGGTGAAGGGCATGCGATGGGCACTGCAAACGTGCCCACGTTAGCTGGGTGTTGCACCAGGACTAAGAGTTCGGAATAACTTGAGCCGACAATTTTGATCAGCCGCCGGGCAACTCGGGTTACATTAACCCTTGATAAAATTATGCTGGCGTCGTCACGGACTCGCGGAGAACATGGGTTGCCGTTTTCAACAGCATAAGCTGCCCTCACACGGCCATTCTACCTATCGCTCTTCTCCATCCTACTGCTTGGAATTTAGACGGACCATTTCGGATGTCACGTTGTTGTGACAAATCCTGTGCTACTGCACAATGAACACGACACTCTCTACCGGGGATCGGGCAAAGCTCATTAAAGGGGCTCTTGAAGGTAAGATATAAGCCTGTTGGCGGACTACGAAATAACGATAAAGCAATGGATCCAGGGAAAAAAGGCACTTATTCGCCGTATTCCAAGTTCCCTGTCGGAGCTGCACTCCTTACTCCAGAAGGTAACATAATCAAGGGTGCCAACATTGAGAATGCGTCTTACGGTCCGTCTTAATATTGGAGATTTTCGGAATATATCTCAGGCCAGTTGTAGGAGGTACAATTTGTGCAGAACGAACTGCCGTAGTGAAGGCTACAGCAAGTGTCCCTTGATTTAAACCACACATATATCAACTCATAACGCAACAGAGCGAAGGAATACGGTCGTTTAGGGGACTGGCCGTCGTATCGTAAATCCCTTATCTTCTGATGAAGGACTCACGATGATATTTCGTCAGGAACGTTACTGCGCCGATTTCTCCTTGTGGAATCTGTCGCCAAGTTCTTAGGGAATTTTGCCCACTGGATATGCCCGTGCTTCTAGTTCCCGGAGATTATCCGCAGAAAAACCCTCCAAATGAAGATCATAGTAAACCAGGGAAAACCACAGAGGGTGGAGTGCGCGAGACAACTTTGGGTGCCTTATTACCCGATAGTTTCGGCCCAGAAGATCTGAAGCTACCCCGCAAGCCGTGACACGGGCGATGAGGTAGCCTCCTTGCCGCAGGCGTTTGATTTCCCAGGCCAAACTCACGGATCCATCTCGAATTGAAATGTATACTATGTTTCTGTCTGCAATGTACATCGTTTCTCGTGACTGCGCGGGCTGATATCTATTCAGAAATGTTTTCGTCCTTCGAATAGAGTTTGTCAACGACAAAACTATTGATCAAGACATTTTACATGCGTTGCAAATGGTTCGTCAGGTACATCTCCCGGCGATCGTTTGGAAAAGGTAAATAACCTCATTGGCCCTTCGACCCTCTTGGAATACCGCCCGGTTTTGCGCTATCTTCTCTGGTGTGTCCTTTGCCCAGGACCGCCAAAATTGGGAACTGTTGTACGGAAGTCCCCTGACCCTGGAGAATATACTACGAAACACATGTAAAACACCAAACCGTGGTACTCGGACTTATTGATCACGGTTGTGTGAAGGCGGGGATCCACTACATCACCCTCGATTTATAATTGACATATCCAAAGGATTCAGGCCCAGCTTGTTGGCCCTATATAATTATTTTGTATCACCACAAGACTTGACAAGAGGCTCTCCTTTTTCTGTCATCGTCGACTTGAAGGCTACGTCTGCTTGGGTCAGTACTTATAACGAAAAGGCAGGAACGATGGATCAGTACATCAATAAGTCTGAAAGTGGACGGGACAGTTCGTTAGTTAGACTTTAGCCTTGTTGCCACAGCTCGGGTTTTCGGACTCGGAGTTTTCGGCTCCTGCAGTACTGATATGGATGATGAATGGATGTCAACTTGTTTAAGGGTTTCGAGCAGCGAACATCCTCACTCTGTTCGATAGCCACAATGCCACTTATTACACACCCCTCGCTTGCAG
The DNA here is from genome assembly GCA_015039365.1 of Amanita rubescens. NCBI lineage: Eukaryota > Fungi > Basidiomycota > Agaricomycetes > Agaricales > Amanitaceae > Amanita > Amanita rubescens. Next base: position 215,679 of record WION01000009.1, on the reverse strand, counting down.
ATCGCCTCATATCTCGTTCTACATTCCTAGGGCATTCAGCATCGATTGGAACACCATTTGATAAATTGGTCGTTGGCGTCGCCATTACTCACCCTTTGGTTTCCGCCACCAAACCATTGCAGATCCTCGTCGTGCAGCGTGCGGCCCATGAAAAGGTATATCCCGGGTTCTATGAGCTTCCTGGAGGGTCAGCTCTTGCGTCGCCTTTATCTCTATGCGAACTGATGGATTGCTTAAGCAACGTTGAGGATTCTGATAAAACGATCCTGGACGCTGCGGTTAGGGAAGCTGCGGAGGAGACGGGCCTGATCGTGAGCAATATTGTTGGAGAGATTCAGCCTTTCGAGTACTCCATTGAAAAAATACTTGCCGCCGAAGAGGGTGCTATCCCAACGGCAATCGTAAGGACGACTATCCAGCTTAATTTCGTGGCGCAAGTAGCGCCCTTCGGCTCCACCAACTGTAATTGAGGTTACACTCAATCCGGAAGAGCATCAAAAATACGCATGGGTTTCGAAGGAGGACTTGGGCGAATACAAAATGACACCAGCAATGACAGGAGTCGTGACAGATGCGCTGGTGTGGACAGAACAGAATTTTGCAATGTTTAATGGTGATGTAGTTACCCGCAAAGTAGAGTAGTGTCGAAATTTCGACATTAGTAGTATGTGATCGAGATGTAATATTGCAGCATAAAATGTATTATATAGCTCCAGCGAATCATTTGTGAGCAAATTTCTCCTGGGACCTAGCCTAAGCCTAGGCTGTTAGCAGCAGAAACGCATGACAAGGACGAAGTGTCATTGTACCATTGCGGTAAATCACGCTAGTCCTAGTGAGTGGATATCAGCCCGCAGTCACGAGAAAATGATGTACATTGCAAACAGAAACATAAGTAGTATACATTTCAATTCGAGATCGATCCGTGAGTTGGCCTGGGAAATCAAACGCCTGCGGGTAAGATTAACCGCCGCCAATGACAGTGTCACGGCTGACGCTGGCGAGGTAGCTTCAAATCTTCTGGGCCGAAACTATCGGGGAATAAGGCACCCAGAGTTGTCTCGCGCACTCCACCCTCTGTGGTTTTCCCCGGTTTGCTGGGATCTTGCTTTGGAGGGTTTTTCTGAGGGTAATCTCCGGGAACTAGGAGTATTGGCATATCAAGTGCGCAAAATTCCCTAAGAATTTGGCGACAGATTCCACAGGGAGAAATCGGCGCAGTAACGTTCCTGACGAAAAGATTATCGTGAGTCCTTCATCGGATGATAAGGGATTTACGATACGATAGCCAGTGCCTTAAACGACCGTATTCCTTCGCTCTGTTGCGTTATGAGTTGATTATATGTGGCTTTAATCAAACGACACTTGCGGTAGCCTTTACTATCGCAGTTTGTTCTGCGCAAATTCCACATCCTACAAGTAGCCCAGTGAGATATATTAAGAAAATCTCCAATATAACGACGGACCGTAAGACGCATTCTCCATGTCGGCACCCTTGATTATGTTACCTTCTGAAGTAAGGAGTGCAGCTCCAACAGGGAACTTGGAATACGGCGAATAACTGCCTTTCTTCCCTGGATCAAATGCCTTATCGTTATTTCATAGTCCACCAACAGGCTCATCAGATCCTACCCTCAAAAGCTCCTTTAATGAGCTTTGCTCGATCCTCGGTAGAGAGTGTCCGCGCTCTTTCTGTCGTGTTCATTGTGCACACACAGAGATCAGAGATCACAGTCACGCGGTATGGGATTGAATCGGCAAACTCGACCTAGACCCGTTACGTAACAACGAGTTTTTAATGGAACGAATTTGTAGCCTAGAGAAGTAAGTAGATCAGGATGAAGTTATCAAGTTCTGTCCATTCCTTCTGTCGCATTCTGAGCCTCTAGAGAACAGTCTCTATGTCGAACAAAGCACTTATTGGCTCCGTGGTCGAGAGGAAATCGTCTACCTGGAGCAATCCCCCGAAACCTTCTGCACAGACCAGTTTAGGTTTTCCCTCTGCCCAGCATCGCTCAAAGAGCGCTTTCGCTCGAAACAACGAAATCATGGAACAGGTGGCTTCAGAGATGTCCCAAATATCGTATCTGCACCTGCCCAGGTACCGGCAAATCCAGACAATTGGAGGGAACAAATGCGCAAGGAGAACCAGCGTAGAGTGGCAGCTATGACCGAAGAAGAAAGAGAAGAAGAGAAAAAGCAAATATACGAACATTTTGGCCCTGAAATTGGCAGTATCTTGAAGCGGGCGAAGGAACGGGCAGCTTCCAAGAAAGAAACGGAGTCAAAGTCAATTCCAGCCTCTAATGCAAGAGGTACGCGCGATGTTTGTTCGCCACAGGGCTTTCTGTCCGGGGATACTAATACTGCGGGCAGTTGCTCCCCCTGAAACAAGCATAAGCCGTCCACCTAGTCGAGTGCGATTCGCTGAATTACAACCACAGGACGTGCATGTGTACCAATCAGCACTTCCATCTCCACGCAAGACGCCTATTGCGCTGCCACCACCTCCCACGAATGATGACTCGATTGTCTCTCTTGGTAGTTTTGTGGTCAAATCGCCTAAGCGTATATGATACTTAAACAAATCAGAACGATTCATCACTTCTTGGTCGTCACTCACTTGTTTAATGCCTGACTGTGGCGGACGACGTGAATTCGTTTGGATTTACCGAGCCAGTCCGTTTCCATGAGGGACGCGTCTTGGAGTACTAGTGAACTGAAGAAAGGGCCAAGAACAACGGAAGCCGCACCAACATCTGGATTGGGACTGTCGACAGATCCCTTCGTGATCTCAACCAAAACAACTGCGAAGCTGCGAGAAAGCAAATGTACTCTTAGTAGCAAAACCGAAGAATATGCACATACAGTCAGACATTGTTGGACTCGTGGAGTGATTAGGGGAATGCGAAGTTGAACGGTCGATTCGGTCGTGACTTCTATAGAATTCGTACCCCCCTATTGCGAGCCGCTTCTGTTTTGGCTGAGTTTGAAGTTGAGATAGACGGCGGGCATGGCATTGGTAGCACACATGTCGCAGCGTTGTTGGATACTGGCAGAGATTAAGAGGGTATATTGAAAATACACAATGTTGGTTGCAACACTAGTGTATCACATCAGTCAGGCTTCGTATTTACAAGACGAAATGCTTGCACCAATCGTGTACGGTGTGATCGGAGAATAGGGATCCTCGGCAAACTGGCCTGTAGCTAGTCACACAATCGCGCTCTGTCACAGTGCTAGAGCTTTCGTTGGAGGACATGAACATGGCTTTCCATGCAAACACTGGTTACGACAATCACCACATAGCTCTACAGCTTGAGATCTTGGCGAATTGTGGCATATGATGGAACCAAAGAGGTTTCTCTGTAGAATTTCTCATGTTTATCCATACACCAGAAAATCGATATACAGCCCATCTGCAAAATTAGTCGACTATATGTTATAGATGCGTATAAGTGGCGAGACTTGATACTAGTTGCTGGCACTACAGGCAACTCGTCTAAATAGTAATGGACAAACCTAGTAACATTGCCTTCACCAAGGTATAGGTGGTAAAGCTGCACTTTGGGGAAAATGACGTGTTAATAAGTTTACAACGTCTCTTTTAGTGACCACGCCCTCTAACGTTCCTGCTCGCGTGAATAGAACCTGCCGCACATTCTAACTCCTCGGTTAGGAACATGAACTCAAAAAGCGCGATTGTGCGTACCATATTCTGGAATAAGCCAACGACCTGTTCTTGGGGTACTTCTTTCCTGAGCTGCAACACGGCTTTTTCAATCGTGCTCTGAAGGTCTATACGCTCGCTTTCTGGCAACCGCGAATCTCGCAATGAAAAAGAACACTTTTTGTCAGAGTCCGAGTCTGGTCCGATGATCGAAAAATCGCCTAAACATCAGTTTAGTCAGGCTCGAAAGTGAACATGACGTGATATGACATACTCAATGCCTGCTCCAACCCAGCGCGAGCGACATAGCCGACCAGATTCAGCCCGCGAACGACCGGGAATCCACGATAGCTATGCTCTTGGAGTAATTGTCCTATTGCACAATAAATAAGTCAGGCAATTGCGACTGGTAATAGACGCACTGATGCCCGCAACGGTGCATGCTTCATCTTGAATGACTACAAGTTCACTGAATGGCGTCATCAATAGTGCACCTGTCTCCCCTTTGTCGTGATAATCCGCCATAGGGACCCAAGGATATCGGCGCATCGCAATCCAGACGGCATAAATACCGTCTTTTCCAAACGCATCACCGACCCATTTCGATGTCATAACAGATATCATAATGGGCAGGACGTGAGAAATAGCGCCCGTGAGCTGCAAATGGGGAAATCATCGAGCCCCCCATCGGTTAAAAGTAGCAAAATCCGTACCTCGAAGAGTATGACCACCAATGAAACTATTGACAATTATGAATACGAAACGTACGGGCAAAATAAACACTCACTTGTCATCCGTGTTACGCCAGCAACCATAGCAGATGCTCCGATGACGGCGTAAAATCCGGGAGAAATACATTTTACTGAGGGGTCCGGAGGGCAGCTCGAAAACACCCAGGCTTTGGGAAAGGCACGGTAAAGGTCTTGACTAAACCAAGGTCAAATTGAATGAAGTTCACGCATTTTAAATACACCCACGTCAATATCCCAACTGCTCTGCCGAGGCAGGCGCCGATAGCTATCGTAGGCAAGAATATGCCAGCTGGTATCTGCACCACTAAGTAAAACGGCCTCGAAGACACAAGTCACTCACCATCATACCAAACGTCCAGGCGGTCAGAACGAACTTGATAAATGCAGTCAGAATGAGCAGAAAAACGTTCTGTCCCGTGGCAGTGGGGCTTGAAATTCACGTATTAGAAACAGATATAAAGAGGGTATTGTACGCACTTGCACAGTCCATGATAATCAAATGTTGCTGGATCACATTCTTGGAATAAGTTGGACACCAGTTCCGATGTTTGCACGCTGCGAATTGTTTGGATCCAGATTACGCGTACCAATGGCCAACACTTACCGCGAGAAGACGACCTGTTTGGAGCTGGTTACAAAAGCAGGTTCGAAACAAGAAGTGAAGGCTCACAAGATAGCTAGCGGCGGCAGTAATTGCAGCAACGCCTATAACTTCAAGAATAGGCCAATCTCGCAGAACGCTTTTTTGGCGATATAACGCAATGTAGGCGTTCATTCTGATAAGTAACGAACCGAGCACCCCCTATAAACTTATGATTTTTTGCACTATTACGAATGAACTTGAACTCACCCCAATTACACCCAACATTAACCAAGGGACCTAAGTTGACGTCAGATTATTTGCAATAAAGATACTTGATAAACGGACAAGCTCAAAGGCTCTCCAAACATCATCAACGTATGTAACCTGAAACGTCAGTCAGAATTATTGACATTCGCTGAGTACTGACCTGAAATAACACTAATTTTTTCGTTCTAAAGGGATCGACCCACTGTAACGTGACAGCGGCGACGGCTGAGGCTACAAAGCCTCTCCATAGGACATCTGACTCACTCGCGAAGGCGTCCAACTCTGACATTGCATCTAAATACCTATGCAAACACAGGTACGACTGGTGCTGACCTTCTAGACAGAACAGCACGCCGCCTAGTGGGCTACCGAAAGCAACTGAAACGCCTGCAGCGGCGGCGGCGGCTAATAGCTTGCGTTTTTGGGCTTTGTTAAGGGTTAGAAGCCAGTCGTACGCTTTCCACAATGCTTACCCTCGTTATTACGGAATTGCCTGAAACAACGGGCAATCAAGTTTACTGTACAGCACGCTATATGGACAAGAGGGCCCTAAGGTTGGCTGACGATTAGCGAAACACCGTAACTGATGAGGATCAAGAATGCCAGTACCTCTTTTCCTAGAGAGAGGCCCGATGCTACAGCAAGTGCCAGTCCGACAGCTTTAATAAGCAATGTCCATGGTGTTAGAAATGCATCGAGGACATAACCGCCGAGAATCTAAGATTAAAAATGAGCGGCGCTGTTGTATGGAAAAGAAATTGCGCACAGCCTTTATCTCAGGAACTAAATAAATGATCAGAATGTTTACCAAACGTAGATACGTTCGACTCACTTCCGGTGTGAAATGCGCTGAAACAAGCGTTAGCGCAGCAGGAGTATGATAGTTCGAACTCACTATGGTGCATAAGTTTTGACCAAAAAGGCCGCACAACCTGCGAACGAAACCTGCGAGTTGTTCGTCATTCCTGATCATGAAATTCCTGGTCCTCACGCACAGCGAGAATGGCATAGACAAATGCTTGCAACAAGGACTCTAGAAAAATGTACTTGATCCCAAAATATTGACTCCACGTCTGCCATTCTCTGCAGATTTCTCCGGCTGTTCATACACCATAAGTTGAAATATATTTTGACGAAGGGGCGACATACGATCTACGCCACTACAGCATGTTACTTGGTTATAGAAGAATCCGTGAGAGCAACGCCCCTCGCGTATGTCACCAAGCCTGCATGCTCAATAACCAGCGCACTACCAACAGTAGAACTGAAGGCACACCATTTGACAAGTATGTCGAGCCAAGCACCAGTCAATCCGATGCCTGTTCCTGTGAGAATGACGACCAACCACATGCGAGTGGCCTCCAAGACGGGCGATAACATGCCGCGTACGCCAGTCTGCGAGCGGAGAGCTTGCTTCCTCTCGCGTTCTGCGGCATCCTGCTGCAGCCAGTCGATGGTACTCCCGTCTGGGTACCTTGCGGATCGTAGAGGCTGAACGTTTCTGGAGAGTCTTCCGTCGTCTGTTATTTCATATTCTTCAGCCCTATATTGGTCGGCCGTCGCCGTCATGGTATGCGCTCAAGGCGCTGTCTACGGGCCGCAAGAGGATTCCATTTGTTATCATCCCGAGCCTGAACCAAACAAACAGTCGCATGTCGCAAGCCAGCTCACAAAATGTTCTTGCAGGTCCTTCAGACTCGTCAGAAAATGCGTCTTCAATGTCATCTATTCTCCTCTCGCCACTGAATGAGCTCCAGTCACTATCTCATACTCTTTTCTTGTCCCTGTCACCCGCACAGACTAAACCTCCGCCACCCCCACCACTATCTGCATTCTTATCTTGTGACGCAGCATTATCTGACGCGGTAAATCTCGCATATAAACATCAGATGGGACAGCGAAAGATCGACGCTTTGGAGATGGAAATTCTACAATTGGAATCTCGGACGCGTGATGTATGCATGGAACTCGAGGCAGGAAAGCGAGAGCTAGAAGAGATGATAGCTGAAGGTGAGGAGAGAATCAAGGCAATCGAAAAGGCAAAAGAAGGTAAATGTTTATCCACTTCCTTACTTACATTATTCATTTCTTTCAGCCTCGATACCATTCCCGGAACTGTTGGCATATGCCCAGCGTCTTAGTCCATTCACGTCAGCGCCGCCTAATATGCCTGACATGAATTTACCTGGTCAACCGCCGCCACCACTATTTTTTCCACCCTTCCCGAATGAAGAGAAGATGCGACGAGGACGACTCAATGCCGAGGCACCTCTTGGATTCCTTGGAGAAACCCACTCGGTTGGGCGACGTGAGCGTTGTCCTACATACCACCTTTGCTGTCTACTAACAAAATGCAGCGCCTACTGTGTCACCCAAGGTCGAAGCCCCTGCTCAGCGGCCTGGCCCTGGCGCCCACCCTTACAGACATGATCTTCGTGCACCAGTCCCTCAACCACAGTTCTTTGATCTCGACTTGGACCTCAATCCTGATCTATGAACGTGATTCAGCTGTCTATCGCCCAAGATGCCATGCATAGCAAGTCTATGTAACTACTCGGGTATATATTTATGAGAAGAAACGAGCTTTAAGTCATCCGAAGCGCAATTCCCTCTTTAATCTTTGCCAACAGACTTTGCGAGTCTCGTCCTTGATCCGCTTCACATTTGGATGCGTATTTTTCGAGTTGTTGTCTGAACCCTAGATTGGGACAGACAACCGGCCGCTTGGATTGTACGTAGGTAACCGCCTCTTCCGCTCCCATATGCTTATGGGCAATCAAGTACGCACACACTACTGTCGCGCTGCGACTGATACCCATCATACAATGAACCTGTCAATTCTTGTACTTAGTCCAGAGCCAACGCTTTTAGCTCGGTTGACCTACTACGATAACGTTTTTCTTGTTTTCCTCTAACGCAGCTTGTATGAAAGCCGTCGTTTTGTCTAGATGCTGGAGCAAGTCCGTTCGCATGGTATCCGTGATCCGGATGTGTAATCTATTCTCCTCCTTTATAAAGAGGGGCAGGTCGACATTCTGCTCGAGAACAGAGACAACATGTGTAGCAGCAAGACGGGAGAGATCCTGAGCATTCGTCGCGGTACCGTAATCAGTGAGATAGACGCGTGGTATTATGCAGTGGGCCTCCGAGCGTCCCCTACTTGCGGCCCGGGATATCGCCCATAGATGAGGTGGAGGGAGGGATAACATGATGGTTCAAGATGGAGGACAAGCGGTGCTTGCAGGCGCTAGGGGTGGCGATTGCGTTGTTAATCATGGGAATTCCGGATTGAGCCTTCCTGACTCGAAAAAGGGGTAAAGTATTAAAATATTTATTGGCATCCTTGGCAGGGAGGCAGTGCATACAACGCTACCGAACCCAATATTCATCATTCATCGAGAAACTCATTGATACGATTAGGGGAGAAATAAACACATCTACATGGATAAACTGCTATGTTGATTCTTCTGACGTTGCTTTAACACCATACTTTGCAGGATCCGTTCCATGGTATTGGTGGTTAACAAGATTAAACCTATTTTGCATGATCAGTCATGATTCAGATACAAGGCGTTTCCCTGTCTCTCACATTGGAAATGCGGCTGCAGATGTGGGTAAGTAACATAACGACATTTTCGAACGCGATAGACTCACAGAACTTGAGCTGAGAATAGGCAGAGTTCCTGAATGCCGCCCCTTGTACCCATTGGGGTTGAAAAGACTCTCCGTACAGCGGCTTACCCTCTTTCGCGCGTTGGCTAAGTTCTTCGAGGTCCATCAGCTCTTCGCGCTTGTTTTCGCTCCATCCCCAGAATCGAACTGAAAGACAACGGTTGCTACTTGAGGACAAAGAGAGATGTTGTCCTGCTTACCACTAGACCTCTGGTAAGCAAGCAGGAATCCACCCACAAAACCTAGAAAACCTCCCAGTCTCAAAGCAGTCGTCATTCTGACCTTAACAGGGTCCGCCATTTCTATCAGTCGGAAGTTAATTATTGTCAAATAGTACTCAGTATGACAAACCCCAAAGATAGAGCGCTGAAGGGAAAGCAGCTGTCCCAGTTGCCCAAACATGCATAGTCAGATGGTCTAAAATACCTCACGACGCGAGAAGCGTGGGGGTCTGCATCAATAAGAGGGTACGGCGTTTCGGTGACCTTTTGAGGCATCGTAGTTAGTATCGGAACGCTTCGCCTTGTGAAGCGAAAGCCACGTGATGTGAAGCAGGCCTGCCCTAAAGCAGGAGTTTCGCCTTCAGCTGGTCTTGTCAGTTGGCCTTTTATTTTCAAACGCCACCACAACGGGCTCGCCGCGAATACAAGCATGAGCGTCGTACGACACGACAGGCGTGCATCCCGCGCAAACCAAGCATCTCCGTATGCGCGCCCCTCCAGGAAGTCGGCGAGTACCATTCATTCCCATCGTGTGGGAGCAGCCACTCATTTGACCATAGTCATGGAGCTTCTCAAATCTGTTTAGCTTCTTGAATCCCTTGCGTTTTCGTGGCTTCAGTGACGACCGAGAGTCAGAGATATCCTCTCAACGATCATCTTTATCCTCAAATTCTACAGAGGCTGGCAATACCAATAAAGCCGCAGTGCTACCTACCTCTACCTATCAGGTATGGCCCTCAAAAGTTACCCGCTAGCGTGATGTCTACAACTCGCACTCCAACTATAGCCTGATGCAACGCACAGTCATACTGCGCATCCAGAGTCTCCTTCACAAGATCGACATTTACGACCATCTACAACTTTGGCTTCCCCTCCCAAACGTTCCACGCTGCACCTTGATGGTATAGATGATTCCTCTCCTGCGAAGAATCTTGAAATAGTTACCAAATTCTTGGAAGAGCGTGGGGGAAAACCCATGAGCAGTGTGGAACTAGAAGGCGTGATTTCCCTGATACGCAAAAGTACACCATGTTCGTCATCACTAACGATTGCATTGTGGCACATTTTGACTTTGTTTCAGCTGAGAAACCAGAGCCTTTCCGTTTCTCCAGTAGTGCATCTCCAACGCCCGGTAAAGATGAGTCTCCCGATGCCATGCGTGGGCGTAGTCCGGTTGGCAATGGGGCTGCTCAGGGCCCTAGGAAAATGTTGACAAAGAATCCTAATGGTGTATACAGGTGGCGAGGAGGCGGCAGCGCAAGACCATCTCGTTCTCGTAATCGCTATGCCTCCCCTGCATTTGGACCTTCGCGGACTACGCCCGAGAGATTGGTGCTGAAAGAGCACACAGCAACAGGTGAAGGCCTTAGGACCGATAACAAGCGACGTCGGATTGGCGAAGAAGCTAGTTTATCCTCAGTTTCATCTTCCACTACCCCAACAAACGGTCCGACTGTGATTCAGATACCTTCTGATTCCCCCTCCTCCAAGATTGCGCAACCATCGCCTAGCGCCATGCCATCTACTACTTCTCCGAGGACAACCAATGGAACAAGTGCTCAGCAGAAAATGAATGGTACGCCAAACGGAGCCGCGCCATTCCGACTCCGCACTGCTGGGTTGCAGAAGCCTACGACACCAGCCGTACCCTCACCGCTAAGACAAGCGTGGTCCGGTTCGTCGTCTGATGTGTCGCCTAGTCCTGAGCAGGCGCCACCAAAACCCACCAAAGTTGCGAATCTCATGGCTGAATTAATCAAGGAAGTGACTCCGCCAAAAAGACCAGACGTCAGCAATCCTTATCAAACTGCTAGCCCTGTGAAAGTTCCCCCCTCTACATCGCGTCCAAAACCTAAGCGGGCGAGAGCAAAGGGGAAACCAGTGGCTGCGGTATCAGCTAAGATGGACACGGATACTGACGCAAAGGGCGAAGAAACGGGTACTGAGAAGGTTACTCCCCAAGCCATCATTGAAGCTACGTTACCCAAGGTTTGTCAGGGACTCTTCCTGTTTCCCATATACTTGACAGCGTATGCAGGGTAGCAAGCGAGCTCGTCCTCCGTCTCACTTTGAAAAACCGGCAACAATCGAAATTGAATCAATCGCGTCCGTGGAAACAATGGAAGATATAAGCGAAGTGCGCACGTCAACTCGCCTATCGCCGCCGAGAGGGATATGCCCTGACACAGCTTATACTGTCGAGGAGGCAGAAGAGGACGAGGAGGCTAGAGCAAGGGTGACCAAGAAAATGAAGCCATACCTCAACGGACGTGGTGGAGAGAGAAAGCCTCCGCATAATGATGTAGTCGTTGAAGAGATCAAGGACGTGGAGATGGGCTACGCGAACGAAAGGCTTGCAGCAAAGGTGGTCCCACCGTCCATCGGAGTTACGACTACAGCATCATCCAAAACTGTGTTTGGACACAAGCCAACTTCAGTACCGAAAGAGCCGAGCAAATTGCGGTTCAGCTACCAGCCCGAAGTTGCAACCCCTTCATTTCCCTCGACTACTCCCCTGGCAACTCCATCAGCTGGTGTCGAAGGGGAGTTGTCCAATAAACAGGCGAACAATGCCGTTAGCCGGGACCCAAAAGCAACTGTTCTTGCTCTTCCCACCACTGCCCTGCCCACCTTCACTTTCGCCATTGCTGCAACATTCACGCTAACCCCTGCTGAAAAAATGGCGCGTGAGGGAGTAGCCTCTAAAGCAGAGGCCTCCTTGCCAACATTCGCTCTCAGTCAGAAGCCAGAAGCCAACCCGTCGTCAAGCGTGGCTTCTGCTCCCGCTGCTGGCATCAAACCACCCGCCGGCATCAGTAGCAATTGGACTTGCTCGACATGCATGCTATCAAACCCGGCTTCTGCGACGGAAAAATGCACTATATGCGAAACCCCTCGGTCGCCCAAGTCCACTCCCAGTCAGAAGCCAGAAGCGAACTCATCAGTGGGCATTGTGGCACCTGCCTCCACAAAGGCTTTTGATTGGTCTGCTGCTGGTATCAAACCACCCGCTGCCAGCGGTGGCAGTTGGATGTGCTCTGTATGCATGCTATCAAACCCAGCCTCTGCGACGGAAAAATGCACTGTATGCGAGACTCCTCGGTGATGTTGCTTTTAGGAATGTCATTTTAACCATCTGTCGTGTCATTTCTTCACTTTTCATGAACATTGTTGCTGTGCTCATTTTCTCGTTTTCACTATCATCATTGTTGCAATAACGTTGTTCTCGTCATTACTAGTACCTGTACATTTACCGCTGAAGTAGTAGCATATCAAACCAATGGAAAAGGGCAAGAGGCCGTATATCTCGACCTCTTGCAGAAGCAGACTCTTGTCCAGAAGGCCCTTAAGCTAGCACCTACTTTGCAAAATCCAAGCGTCTAGCTATAGATCGGCCCTTGGAATCATCCAACGGGGATGAGAGTTTGCGTTTTAGCCTATTGTTCTTGGCATGGACGCCGGGGCCAGTGGAGTCCTTGTCGACATTTCCATCGACTTCTTCTAACGGGCGTGATGCAGCTAATTGCTTGGAACATTTTGGTAATTTGGATGGGTGGGTAGGATAAGGCAACGCAAAGAAGTATGGATGTGTTAATGCCTACCCAAGTCAGTTATATCCTAGGGCTAAAAGCGTCATACACGTACCTCGCGTGCAGAAATACGTCTCCGCGGTTCATACGTTAAGCATTTGCTGAGTAAGTTGAGTGCATCAGCACTAGCAGCAGTGAACAAGTCTCTAAGGGGTGTCTTCGGGAACAGGCCAACGGGTACGTAGTCTGGTAGTTTCGTATGGCCCTAGGTGATTCAAGCTGAGATGACATCTAATGACTGTGGCTCAAGAACGTACGGGCCACTCCTCTTCTGTCGGTGTGCCCAAGGCACGGAATATAACCTTGAGTTGGTCCATGTCAGTCTCTCCAGGTAAATATGGTGTGCGCAGCATAAGTTCTGCAAAGATACACCCAACAGACCATATGTCTACAGCTGAGCCGTAGTACCGGCTGCCGAAAAGAAGCTCTGGTGGTCGGTACCATCTGCAAGTTTATAAACCTTGTGGACGTGTTCAAAATGACCATAAAAACACACCGAGTGATTACTTGGCAAGTCATCTTATACCCTGGGTCAGTGAAGTCTCTTGCCAGACCAAAGTCGGCAATTTTCAGGTGGCCATCAGAGGAAATGAGCAAGTTGTTCGGCTTTAAGTCCTGGATATGGCATGAGGGACAAGTCGTGAACCCAGATAAAAACATACACGGTGTAGGACGTGGTTTCTGTGACAGAATTCGAGGCCACGAAATGTCATGGCCATCCAGCTTTTAATGTCTGCTGGCAGAAAGACGAGAGTCCTGTCCTTGATGATCATTTCCAAGTCCGAATCAAGGAATTCTAATACGAGATTGAGGTTCGTTTTTGAGGAGAACACGTCTAGAAGCTGCAACGACGTCTTTCAGTCGAGTGCTTGAGGCAGTATGTGGCGGACGTACCTCAATCACATTCTGGTGCTTGAGCTCCCGCAAATATTTAACTTCACGTATGGCTGACATGTCCAGTCCATCCTTGAACTGCCCGACTTTGATTTTCTTAATAGCAACCTTCCTGCCGGTAGTGGCCTCTCGTCCTGGGATGGTATCTGTGAGACTTGGCAATGAACATGGCTATATACATGCTGACCTCTATAGACCACAGCATAAGCACCCTCGCCGACCTTTTGATCTTTAGTCCTGGTATATGAGCATTACAAACGTGGCGAGACGACCTGGAACAGCTTCGGACCCACCATCGTTTTTGCCGTTCTATATTAGCTTTCTCTACAGCATCCATTAAGGACAATCCTGCAGTACGGGCAAACAAGAGAATGTGATGTATAGGCGAGCAGAAGCCACAAGGCGATGATTATTGAATATTGAACGTGACGGAGTTGCACGCAAGTGAGCATCACATTGAAGTTACAGTCACTTTCTCAATGACTTTGACGTCACACTTCTACATCACGGATAGCTGCAGAGCGCCAAGGAAACGTTAGGGATTAACATGCCAACAGATCGTCAAACAGTTGGTCCAGGTTAACTAGGACCAGGACATTCAGCAAATGTATTATATAATGATCTCATTCACGTGATTCGCTATTTTTAGTCACGTAAATGTTCAAACGCGGTTGCGCAACAATACCTGATCAGTGATGTCCACGCTATATGGGATCCTTGGAATAAACCAATCCGCTTCTGACGATGATAGTATGTCGTATCCCTAATTTTTCTATCTCAATTGATGTTCAAATTAGTTCAGTACGCAAAGCTTATAAGAAAAAGGCTTTGGAAACCCATCCAGACAGAATAGGGCCCAATGCATCAGAAATACGGAGAGAGATTGCACTGGCCCGATTCCAGAAGGTATTCAAACGTGTTGGTCGTGAATCTCTGGATTTGTTATGTAAACAGGTCAACGAAGCGTTCAATATTTTAGGCGACAAGCAAAAGCGCAAGGCACGTATACATTCCGCGTTTCAACTCAGTTCTTTTCTGAGTTTATATAGGAATACGATGCAACTTTGTCAAAGCCCACAGCTGTTCACGGTCGACAAGCTGAACTACGAGAAAATGAGGAGCAACTCAATCGGATGAGGGACAGAATGGAATGGGCTCAACAGCAGCGAAAGCGCGAGGAAGAACGGATCGCCGTTATAAGAGCAAAGGACAAAGAGCTCAAAGAGAGGAAAGAAAAAGAAGCCAAAATGGCTAAAGAGTTTGTGCAGGAATTATTTTCATTGAATCCTGAATGGGAAGAGCGCAGAAGACGTGTGCATCAGGTGCGTCATTGCGATCCTGAATATAATTTGATTGTAACCTTGATTTCAATTACAATAGCAAAGAGAGCAGCGCCAGAAGTCAGACGTAAAGAGAGCAGATCCTCGTCCAGTTGTTAAATGACTGTAGATACATATATAGCTGTAAACGTGTAAACTTCGATAAGGAATTCGGCAAATGTAACATGTGTGTACTTACTTAACTATACACCCAATGCTTTTAATCTGCTTTGAGCGATCCTCCCGACATCGTGAATTGCTCGGGTCAGCTCTGACCGCCATGCTTCGCTGGTAACATCCACAGCGATCAAATCCCCTAGAGCTGGCGATGCCGGTGACAATGAATGTTCCAAGCCAATGGCATTCTCCATCTCTTCTAGGATTTCTGCCCTGCTCCTACCATTCACGAAAGTAATGTATCTTAGACCGGGGTACATCGTTTCGTAACACAGGTTTAGATGGGCGAGGCGTCCTAAAACCTCAGGAGAGGTTGGGTTGGGACTCTGTGCTCCTTGCTCCTTCGCACTCAGGCTAGAGAGCTTATCGCTTTCGCCGATGCGAGGGTGACCTGATATGAATAGGGTTTGTGACTCTACATCCCATGCTTCGATGTGAGCAAGTGCCAGTTCTACAAGTTCGGAATAGGACGATATTTTTAACCCATTTCGAAAAGCTGTCGCAAGTTCCGGTTCGAGGCGTGAAATGAGGATCGGTGAGTGTTCAAATAAGGTTGTCAAAACAATTGCGAGTGAGGAGTCTGTATGTATGGCCTGGATTGTGTTCAGTGATGCCATATTGGAAAAGTGACGTTCGGGAAATCCCGATGTGAACGCTCTCCGCTGCTCAATTTGGACTCGGTCAAACGTACAAAAGGGGCAGAGGACTGGCAGCCTACTAGAAGATCATACCAATGGAACACAGAAAACCAACAGAACTACGCTGGGGAATAATTTCTACAGGCAACATAGCTGCTTCGTTTGTAAAGGTCACACAGCCGATAACTTTTGAATGTGCGGGCTGAAGCGCTGACTACTTGGATAGGATTTGTTATTGGATCCTTCAACGTAATCAGATTCACCATATTGCTCTACACTGAATGTCTGATAGATACCAAAGCCGAGGCACGCATGATGTTCTCCACAGAGTTGTCGCGGTGGGCTCCCGCAATATTCAAAAAGCCCGGGATTTCCTCAACAACTACGCCGGTAACACTCCTTCTGTAAAGGCCTACGGTTCATATGAAGAAGTTTATGCAGATGACGTGAGTGGATTACTTCAATAATGCTGACATGGACGATTAAAAGATATATTAGCAGATTAACATTATCTACATTGGTATGCTGTCTCCTGTACACACTGCACACCAGGCCGAGTTTTGTGTCGTAAGGCACGCCGCATACCTATCATTATCAAAATGCGATGGATGCAATCAAGGCGGGAAAGCACGTTCTTTGCGAGAAACCGGTAACTTGCAACGCAGCTCAGTTACGATCTCTGTTGGCTGCTGCAAAAGCGCATGACGTATTTTTCATGGAGGCTATGTGGACTCGTTTCCAGCCACTCAGCTTAGAAGTCAAGCGGATAATAGATGAAGGTTCTCTCGGAATGCCAATCACCGTGCATGCCGATTTCTCTGAGAATTTTGATATTTACAGTAAGTGTACAAAGCCATTGCGGGAATCAATGATAGCATCACGCGAATCTCAGATATTCCTCCAACTCATCGAATACTTGACCCCAAATTAGGTGGTGGTGGACTCCTTGACCTGTACGTGAAGCGAATTGTATCCGCCATGGTTAAGAATGACGTCTTTTGTTCAGAGGACCATATCCGCTCGTATGGGTAGGTTATAACTCGAAGCTTTGCATGGCATGAATATGACTGAATATGACCAGGCTATAATTGCGCTATATGAACACCCAGGTAACAACTGTGCGAAGCCGTCAAATATTGCCGGCGCAATGCTCAAAACCCCCCTTACTAATGTCGATCGTAATACATCCTTTACGGTCACATGGTCTTCGCCAGATTTCTCTGCGCAGGCCGTTTTGAGCTGTAGCATTAATGCGCATGCTCATGAAACGGCGGTGATAATAAATTTCGAACGCGGTGCTATCAAGATACCATCGCCCATATTTTGTCCGAAGGAATTTATCCTCCAGCGTCACGGTCAGGTGATGCAGGAGGAAAGAAAATCTTATGAATATACCGGCGGAGGTTGGCACTTCCAAGCGGACGAAGTGGCGAGATGCTTGCGTGATGGCAAGCGAGAGAGTAGTTTGTGGGGACACGACAAAAGCCTTTTACAAATGGAGATTTTTGATGAGGTGACTTCGGGCTTGTCCATCTTGAGCATGCTATTGAAATCATCGCAGGTTCGTCGTCAGGGCGGTTATTCGCTGCCTTGCGATGATGATGCATGATGTCGGGAAAGTGGCATGAAAGGCAAGACATATACGTCATGCTGTACTTTGAACTATCCAGTCATTAAGTCCTTTTGCGCATGTCATAAACCCCCATCGGTCAACATGCTCGAACCATTGATCGTTGACGTTGATCGTTGATCTTCGTCTTGAATGAATTAAACCTTTCGATACTATATAAGTTTACGGGAGCACCGTCGTCCCGCGCAGGTCAGATCCTTAGGTTGGGAAGTGAAACGCTGTGTGCATAGTACAGCGAGTTCGAGTGCCGCGGAAAAGATCAAAAGCCAGGGTAAATATGTGGGAAATCTTATCGGAAATCGCAATGATTTTGACTTCAAGGAGTCAAAACGGACAGAGGCGGAATCAAATAGTTATAGCCTCTTTATATAAGTGCTTGCAAAATAAAAGACGAGTATTCGTCGAGGAGAGTGACGTAGAGAAGCCCTGCAGGGTTCACGCTGAGGTAAGCACTCATCGCAATATTTTGGGGATGATCATAAGAAGTTTGACCCCACCATAGAAGAGAAGGGCTGCTTCTTAAATCGTCCTTCTTTGCCCTTACCCATCCTTCTCTCATTTCCTTTCATCCTCTTGTCTTCCTTTACGCAAAAAGGTTTCATGTCAGCTTACGATCATTCAAAAGTGCAGCACTTCGTCGGTCAGTCTGCTACCCAGGCTTTGTTTCTGTGGCATCTGACGCGTCGTGTACACTTTATAGGTGGAAATTCCTTGGACAAGGCCCCTCCAAGTAGCGTCTATGACTTTGTCAAATCACACGGAGGTCATACGGTAATCACCAAGGTACGTGTTATTCGTACGTGTAAAAAGTACAGAAGTCAAACGTTTGTCTCGTAATAGGTTCTTATTGCAAACAATGGTGATAGCATATATCTCTAGATATGAGCTTGGGCTGATGCATTTATCAAGGTATCGCGGCCGTAAAAGAGATTCGATCAATTCGGCAATGGAGTTACGAGACGTTCGGACGGGAGCGCGCCATCGAATTCACGGTAATGGCAACACCCGAGGATTTGAAGGTCAATGCCGAGTATATCCGGATGGCGGACCAGTACATTGAAGTTCCCGGGGGCACCAACAATAATAATTACGCCAATGTTGACCTGATCGTCGATGTGGCCGAGCGAGTTGGCGTCCACGCAGTGTGGGCAGGTTGGGGACATGCTTCGGAAAACCCTCGTTTACCCGAGAGTTTAGCTGCCAGTAAGAACAAGATCGTCTTCATTGGACCACCGGGGAGCGCAATGAGGAGCCTTGGTGACAAGATCTCGAGTACAATAGTTGCACAACACGCAGATGTGCCTACTATGCCTTGGTCAGGCTCTGGGATTAAGGAAACTGTATTATCGGAGGCAGGATTTGTAACAGTCCCAGACAAAGCCTACGCGGACGCCTGCGTGAATGATTTTGAGCAGGGAATGCAGAAAGCAGAGGAAATAGGCTATCCCGTAATGATAAAAGCTAGTGAAGGTGGGGGTGGAAAGGGTATTCGCAAGGTCGAAAATCCCGAAGCATTTAAAAATGCGTTCTATGCCGTTGCTGGGGAGATTCCTGGTAAGCTATACCTGGTTCATTTTATTTATGGGTGATGCGGATTCTTTTCAAGGATCTCCAATATTCATAATGAAACTTGCTGGTCAAGCACGGCATCTCGAAGTTCAGTTGCTTGCTGATCAATACGGGAACGCCATATCACTCTTTGGTCGCGACTGCTCTGTGCAGCGACGGCATCAGAAAATCATAGAAGAAGCTCCAGTAACGATTGCGAAGGAAGATACTTTTGAGAAAATGGAAAAGGCCGCCGTCCGCCTTTCGAAACTAGTCGGTTATGTTAGTGCAGGGACAGTGGAGTGTAAGAGTTTTCGATCTTGTCCTGGAAGCTTGCTCACAAGCGTGTGCAGATCTTTACAACAACGCAGACGACGACTTCTACTTCCTGGAACTCAACCCTCGTCTGCAGGTTGAACATCCAACAACAGAGATGGTAACAGGCGTCAATTTGCCTGCGGCACAACTGCAAATTGCCATGGGTATTCCTTTGCATAGAATTCGGGATATTCGACAGTTGTATGGCGTTGCGCCCAATGCCACCTCAGAGATGGATTTCGACATGGCACGTCCTGATTCTAGTCAACTCCAGAGGAAACCTAGGCCCAAGGGCCATGTCGTCGCAGTCCGTATCACAGCGGAAAATCCCGACGCGGGATTCAAGCCGTCATCTGGCTCCTTACAGGAGTTGAACTTCCGTTCAAGCACCAACGTATGGGGGTACTTCTCGGTCACTACAGCTGGCGGTTTGCATGAATTTGCAGATTCTCAATTTGGTCATATTTTTGCATATGGCGAAGATCGTGACGAGAGCAGGAAGAATATGATTGTTGCTCTGAAAGAGTTGAGCATTCGTGGCGATTTTCGCACCACGGTTGAATACTTGATCAAATTGCTAGAACTTGAAGTGTTCAAAAACAATTTATTCACTACAGGTTGGCTAGATTCATTGATCAGTAACAAACTTACTGCAGAACGACCTGACGCTACCTTGGCCGTTGTTTGTGGCGCGGTTACTAAGGCCTATCTGGCTTCTGAAGGCTGTCGAGCAGAGTATCTGCGAATCCTGGACAAAGGTCAAGTTCCTAACCGTGATGTCCTTAAAACTGTGTTTGGCATTGAATTCATCTACGACAATGTAAAATATTCGTTCACGGCAGCGAGGTCGTCAGCCACTATCTGGACGCTCTATTTAAATGGTGGGCGTACTATGGTTGGTGCACGTCCCCTCGCCGATGGAGGGCTACTTGTATTGCTTGACGGACGTAGTCATTCCGTCTATTGGCGGGAAGAGGTTGGAGCATTGCGTGTCATGATCGACTCCAAGACGTGCCTCATTGAACAAGAGAATGATCCCACCCAGCTAAGGAGTCCTAGCCCCGGCAAGTTGGTTCGATATCTTGTCGACAGCGGGGACCATGTCAAGGCAGGCGATCAATATGCAGAGATTGAGGTATGGGATCAGTCGTGGCCGACTTTGTGGCCCATAATTGACGTCTTTACAGGTCATGAAAATGTACATGCCTTTGGTTGCGTCGGAAGATGGTATAGTTCAGCTCATCAAACAAGCCGGTGTTAGTCTTGAACCCGGAGACATTATTGGCATCTTAACGCTGGATGATCCCGCTCGGGTCAAACATGCCAAACCTTTTGAAGGGCTTCTACCTCCCATGGGCACTCCCGGCGTCGTTGGCAATAAACCTCACCAGATACTCAACAGGTGTGTTGGTGTAATGCACGACATCTTGGAGGGTTTCGATAACCAAGCTACGATGACTTCAACGCTCAAGGAGCTTATTAACGTTCTTCGTGATCCGGGTCTTCCGTTTTCAGAGGCCGGTGCTATTCTGTCGTCGTTGTCAGGTCGTATGCCAAGCAAGCTTGAGGAGAGTATCAGAGCTGCCTTGGATGGAGCCAAGTCCAAGGGCTCGCACCATGACTTCCCGGACGTTCGAATCAAAAAATCACTAGATCACTACGTGCAAGACCATGTCCTGCCGCAAGATCGTGCCATGTTTCGCACTTCTCTCAGTCCCTTATTCAATGTCGTCGAGAAATATCACGGGGGGTTAAAAGCTCATGAAATCGCAGTTGTTGCAGATCTTCTGGAAAGATATGCTGAAACCGAAAAACTGTTCGGAGGCAGTATCGAAGCTCGTATCCTTGCTCTCCGGGAGCAGCACAAGAACGATCTTGATAAAGTCACTGGTCTCATGCTTAGCCACATCAAGGCACAGAGCAAGGCGAAATTGGTTCTCGCATTGCTTGACCATGTGAAGTCCAGCGGGTTCAATATTTCTAACGCAGAGTCTGCTTTGTATAAGGCAATTCAAGACTTGGCAGCATTGGAAGCGAAGTACATCTACCTTTCTCCCCCCGCCTTAACAATGCTAAAAAAACTATAGATCATCAGCACAAGTGTCCCTCAAAGCGCGCGAAGTGCTCATTCTTGGACAGATGCCCTCGTATGAAGAACGTCAAGAGCAAATGGAAAAGATTTTGCGGAATTCGGTTTCTAATCGTTATTACGGCGAATCCATGAATGGGCCAAGGTAATTCAAACACTCTTTGCTAGCCTCTTTATTTATTTATTTTACGAATCCACCAGGACGCCTTCTGCGGAAGTACTCCGTGAACTTAGCGACTCACGCTATACAGTGTATGACGTCCTTCCCGCATTCTTCAAGCATCCCGATTCCATGGTGACACTTGGTAAATTCGCATAGATAGCTTTAAAGATCACTGTTTCTGACTACCAAATAAGCTGCCTTCGAGGTTTATGTGCGACGTGCATACCGGGCTTATAGCTTACTTTCCATTGACTATGACGAGGGTGATGTACTAGACGATGGAGAGGTCCCAAGTATCCTAACTTGGCGCTTTAACTTGGGAAATACCCGCTCTCCTCCTTCAACTCCTCAATTTACCTCTAAGTAAGTGTATATTTCTTGACGAATAGAAGTCGCTTATAGTTATGTTAGCCAGTCACGGAGGGCTGCGTCCGTCAGCGATTTAACGTACCTCATTAATCGCAATCAGTCTCAACCAATAAGAACAGGCGCTATCGCATCGTTCCCTAATCTTGCCGTGCTGTTGCGCGGATTCAACAAAGTTGTTTCTGTGCTTCCCGAGTTCAACGAGCAAGAGTATCAAGAACGATACGGTTCAAACAACCAGCCTCCTAATGTCGTTAATGTGGCCCTTCGGATATTTAATCCAGAAGATGATAAACCCGAAGATGAATGGAACAAAGACATTCATGAATTCATCAACTCACAACGCGATATACTCAACAAACATGGCGTTCGACGAGTCTCAGTTTTGATCTGTCGCCCCGAGCATTATCCTGTTTACTTCACTCTGCGTGACATGGGAGGCAACTGGGGCGAAGAACAATCTATTCGCAATGTAGAGCCTGCACTGGCCTACCAGCTTGAACTGAGCCGACTTTCAAGTTATAATCTCCAACCCCGTTTTGTCGAGGCAAAGCAAATTCATATCTATCATGCTGTAGCTCGCGAAAATCAACTGGACAACCGGTTCTTCATCCGTGCTCTAGTGCGACCAGGCCGTATACGCGGATCTATGAGCATGGCGGAATATCTCATTTCAGAAACAGATCGCCTAGTTACCGGCGTCTTGGATGCTCTCGAGATAGTCAGTGCGCAACATCGCAACGCGGACTGTAATCACATTTTCCTGAATTTTGTCTACAACCTCCCCGTCACTTACGAAAACGTTCTCGAGGCTATATCTGGATTTATCGAGCGCCATGGGAAGCGGTTATGGCGTCTCCATGTGACCGGTTCAGAAATTAGGATTGCCCTCGAAGACAGCGAAGGGAACGTGACACCTATTCGATGCGTCATCGAGAATGTCAGTGGGTTCATCGTCAACTACCATGGATACCAAGAGATCACGACGGACAAAGGCACCACTATTCTAAAATCTATAGGAGAGAAAGGGCCTCTGCACCTGCAACCAGTTCACCACCCATACCCCACGAAAGGTTCGCTACAACCCAAGAGATATCAAGCCCATTTAGTTGGCACAACTTACGTGTATGACTTCCCTGAACTCTTCTCGAAGGCTTTACAGAACGTATGGATGAAGGCACGACAGCATAATGCATCACTTGTCCTGCCCAAGACCTTGCTGGAATCCAGGGAGCTTGTTTTGGACGAGAACGACCAACTCACAGAAGTGGACCGGGCACCAGGCAATAACACGTTCGGGATGGTGGCATGGATATTTACGCTCCGAACGCCCGAATATCCCCTGGGAAGGAGGGTAGTTGTGGTTGCTAATGATATCACCTACAGGATCGGCTCGTTTGGTCCTATTGAAGATCAATTTTTCTACCTTGTTACGCAGTATGCGCGAGACCAAGGACTCCCTCGCATCTACCTCTCGGCCAACTCCGGTGCACGGATGGGTCTGGCCGAGGAACTTCTTCCCCTGTTCTCCGTCGCGTGGAATGACAATCAGCATCCTGAAAAGGGGATTGGATATCTCTATCTCACGCCAGAAAACTATCTCAAACTACAAGAGAAAGGCAAGGATATCGTGCAGGTTACCGAGGTTGAGGAACAAGGTGCACGCCGCCACAAGATCGAAGCCATTATCGGTCTGCAAGAAGGTCTCGGAGTTGAATCCTTGAAAGGATCTGGTCTTATTGCAGGCGAAACTTCTCGTGCGTATGATGACATTTTCACGATCACGCTCGTCACTGCCCGATCTGTCGGTATTGGAGCCTACCTTGTCCGCCTTGGAGAACGGGCAGTTCAGGTGGAGGGACAGCCTATTATTCTAACCGGCGCACCCGCTTTAAATAAAGTTTTGGGTCGTGAAGTCTACACTTCCAACCTTCAGCTGGGGGGGACGCAGATCATGTTCAAGAACGGCGTATCCCATCTTACTGCTAGCAGCGATCTTCAAGGCGCCACGCAAATTTTGGAATGGTTATCGTATGTGCCTGAGGTAAAGAATGCACCTCTACCAATACTCGAGACATCGGATACATGGGATCGAGATATAACCTATTTCCCCCCCAAAGGTCCATATGACCCTCGCTGGCTCATAGAAGGCAAGGCCGAAGAAAATACAACGGAATGGTTAAGTGGCTTCTTTGATAAGGGTTCTTTTCAAGAGACCCTAAGTGGTTGGGCGCAGACCGTAGTCGTAGGTCGTGCACGTTTGGGCGGCATCCCAATGGGTGTAATTGCAGTTGAAACTCGGACAATTGAACGCGTCGTTCCCGCCGATCCCGCCAACGCCTCCTCCTTTGAACAACGGATCATGGAAGCTGGTCAAGTGTGGTACCCGAACTCAGCTTATAAGACTGCCCAAGCCATATTTGATTTCAACCGAGAAGGCCTCCCTTTGATCATCTTTGCGAACTGGAGAGGTTTCTCTGGAGGTCAACAAGACATGTACGATGAAGTCTTAAAACAGGGCTCGAAGATAGTCGACGGTCTTTCTTGCTACAAGCAGCCTGTTTTCGTGTATATAATCCCCAACGGCGAACTGCGCGGCGGTGCCTGGGTTGTTCTCGACCCGTCAATTAACGCGGAACAGATGGAGATGTACGCCGATGTCGATGCTCGCGCAGGTGTTCTTGAACCGGAAGGCGTAGTCGAGGTGAAATTACGTCGAGAAAAAGTACAAAAATTAATGGAACGCCTCGACGCCACATATGCGGCTCTCAAACGAGATAGCAACGATGCTTCGAAGACTGAAGAAGAGCGCTTCACTGCATCAGCAGAGCTCGCAAAGCGCGAGGCCTTCTTGCAACAGACTTACAAGCAGATTGCTATACTGTTTGCAGACCTGCATGAGTATGTTCTCTTCATTCGGCTTCAATCCAGCTTGATCTAATCATTCATTGTGCAGCCGAACAGGACGAATGGAGGCAAAGGGCTGTGCCAAGCCCATGTCCTGGCGCGGCGCACGCCGTCATTTTTACTGGGCTGTTAGAGCTCGTGTAGCTCATTCCAGGGCATTGAGCGTACTTGCTGAAGCTAGTCCTGACTCTTCTTATGACTATCGTTCGAGACTCTTGGATACGCTTGGGTCAATTCAGCCGGACACAAGCTATCGTGAGACGGCCGAGATCTTAGAACAAATGGACCTATCCCAGACACTGAGCCAGTTACGCGCCGATCATCTTGCTCGAAGTTTTGTGGAACTTGCCAAAGAGAATCGGAAGGCCACTCTAGATGGACTTACACGCCTTATAGATATATTTACCGAGGAAGAGAAATCGTCGCTCATCACTGTCTTGCAAAATGCCTCGAGATCGCCTGGTGAGTTGATATCCCTATCTTGAAACGTTCAGCCGAATAATGTACGGTAAAGCACCACCCTCCTACGCCACATCGAATTGATAGACTAGTTGTATGTTACCCTCTGTTGTCACTGTTGTCTTGTTATCGTGATAGTATTATTCGACGATGCATCGCGTGATGATGTCATACATCTGCACTGTTGATCTTAAACGATAGCATTGTTGCTTCCGCTTAACTAAGTCAATGGGTCATTTCGTTACCGTTGCAACGTGAGCACTTTTTGAGAGGATGTACCCCCCTACTAACTCCTCTTAGCTGGTTAGTTAATCCTTTACATACTTACTAGTCTAAGCCCTGTACCTAATCGGCCGCAGCGCTCTTAACCAATGGGCGCTTGACTTCGAAGTGAGAAGCACTCGGCCGATGATCAGGAACCCTGCTAACCTCAACATTATTTTAGGGCAATTCTGATCGCATCCTGCAAAGCATAGATATAGCGAAAAGACGAGGCG
Organism: Amanita rubescens; assembly: GCA_015039365.1. Taxonomy (NCBI): domain Eukaryota; kingdom Fungi; phylum Basidiomycota; class Agaricomycetes; order Agaricales; family Amanitaceae; genus Amanita; species Amanita rubescens. The sequence continues at coordinate 189,919 of WION01000009.1, read as the reverse complement.
CAACCCTACGAGTTGGGCCAGAGCTGGAAATACCGTAAATCACGCCTCTCTCTCGGGCTTCGATCTTGTACCTCACACATTTCACCAGTGGATATGGATGTTTGGACCACTTTCTCGAAGGCATGATCAATTAAACTTAATCATCCATAATGTGCCTCATGATGCATGAACTTCAGGCGATACTGTACTTCATTCTTGGCAGGTACTCGCTAAGATATTGTCATCCGACGCCACCATAGGAATTGTATGCGATATTGGAATGCAAGCTAATTTATTTGGCTGTCTCGTTCTGCTCATATCTCTTCCAGGCCTATCATCCACAAGAATGTCAGGTACAATTGCCGTGTCATTGTCCATGATCGCAAGATCCTCCTCATTCGACCCAAGATGTGGTTGGCCAATGATGGCAACTACCGCGAGCTCCGTCATTTTACGCCTTGGAAAAAGCATCGCCAGTGGGAAGACCATTTCCTTCCAAGAATGATACAAGCTATTACTAACCAAGTAGAAAACCTTCACCGTCCTCTAACCAGCACTCACTTCTTGTGTAGACCAAAGTGCCATTCGGAGATGCTGTTATTAGTACCATTGACACCTGTATCGGTGTCGAGTTGTGCGAGGAGCTCTTTACTCCATCTAGGTACGTTAAATCTGCTTCTTGCTTCCCGGCTCACCTCGGCGTAGTCCACACATCCTCATGGGTTTAGATGGCGTCGAGATCTTTACGAACTCCAGTGGCAGCCACCATGAACTGCGGAAACTACACACTCGGGTAGATTTAATCAAAGATGCCACAACAAAGGTACTAATGACCTATGTCGCTACCTGATCATGACTAACAGCAAACTTCACAAGCTTGGCGGGATCTATTTGTATGCTAATCAGCAGGGATGTGACGGTGATCGTCTGTACTATGACGGGTGTGCCATGATCGCCGTGAATGGAAAGATAGTTGCGCAAGGATCGCAGTTTTCTTTGAACGACGTCGAGGTTGTCACCGCTACAATCGACCTCGAGGACGTACGAGCCCATCGGGCTGCAAGTAGCAGGAGTATGCAGGCGGCAGAAGCAGAAAGGTATTATAGGATCGAAGTTCCTTTTGCGGTGAGCACCGGTGGGTTTGAGGAACTTAAAGAAGAAAATGCATCAAATCTCGTTGGCACGAAACCACTGCAAGTACGGTATCACAGGCCGGAAGAGGAAATAGCGTTTGTGTATCTCTTCTCTGGCATGAATTGGCACTGATGATTCCCAGACTTGGACCCGCCTGCTGGTTGTGGGATTACTTGCGCCGTTCACGAACCCAAGGCTACTTCTTGCCCCTGAGCGGTGGGATTGACAGTTGCGCCACAGCTGTAATCATACATTCAATGTGTCGTCTCGTGGCCGAGAAGGCTCAAGCTGGAGGTATGTTCTACTAAGCTCCCCTGATACTAGAGCTGATCCAGGTAACATGTATTAAGACTCATTGGTTATCGCGGACGCTAGGCGCATCGTCGGAGAATCAAACGATTCGATCTATGTTCCTACAGACCCGCGGGAGCTCGCGAGTCGAATCTTCCATACTTGTTATATGGGAACCGTGAATTCTAGCGAGGAGACACGTCTACGAGCAAAGGCCCTTGCGGAGGCCGTTGGAAGGTTGGTGAAGAACTAACATGTTCTCGGTATCGCGTTGATAGCAAGCAGCTACCATATTGATTTGAATATGGATACCGTTGTCGCCGCGGTCCACAACTTATTTTCGTTCGTTACCGGGACCCGGCCACGATTTCGCAGCCATGGTGGTTCTCCGGCGGAGAACCTCGCTCTGCAAAACATACAGGTGCGTTGATTACAGGGAATATCTGAAGTTTCAGTTTCAATTTTACTCAGGCTAGATTGCGGATGGTGCTCGCTTACGTGTTTGCGCAACTCCTTCCATGGGCTAGGGGTAGGAACGGCGGTTTACTGGTCCTGGGTAGTGCAAACGTTGACGAGAGGTAAGCCTTGGGACGATGGTTTGCTGAGGAATACACAATATTAACCGCGATCAGTTTACGGGGTTATTTGACAAAGTATGATTGCTCCTCAGGTGATGGCTTAAACTAGTCCGCCCGACCACCACACTAACCTTCCTCCAGCTGATGTAAACCCCATCGGTGGTATCAGCAAAACAGATCTGAAGCGATTCATTGCTTATGCGCGAGATGCATTTGATTTACCAATCTTGAATGAGTTCGTTTCATCACTGTTGATAGAAGTATGTAAACTAATTTTGCAGCTTCCTGACTGCGGTTCCTACCGCGGAACTAGAACCCATCACAGAAACTTATGTTCAGTCCGATGAGGTAAGTTTTGTACTCGAAACTCGCGACTCTTGATTAAGGTCATTTCAGGCTGACATGGGTATGACTTATGATGAACTTTCGGTATTCGGTCGTCTACGCAAGGTGGAGAAGCGCGGACCTTATAGCATGTTCACCAAACTCGTACACGAATGGGGCCACTTCCTTTCACCTACACAGGTTTGTAGTCCCATGGTCTTGTTTAGGTGAATCTGCAATCAACCTCCTTTCGCTAGATTGCGGAGAAGGTTAAATTGTTTTTCTTTGAGTATGCAAGGAACAGACACAAGATGACGACTTTAACACCTTCGTATCATGCTGAATCATATAGCCCCGATGACAATAGTAAGATGATAGCATTTGTGCTTTTTAATGACTAACGCTTGGATAAAGGATTTGATTTGCGACCATTCCTGTATCCTTCACGCTTCCCGTGGCAATTTAGGAAGATCGACGAAATGGCTGCTGTTCTTCCAGATAAATCCCAGGAGATCGCCGAGCTCAGCAAAGCAAAAACTGACTGAGTACGAACAATGTAATAGGCTTGTAGTACTATACAAGATTGTTTATAAATCCTACAATTATACAATTCATGTATGTCGGTTAGAGATGATAGAAGTCCCAGTAACAAAAGAGTTCGAATGTGATTAATCCTACGTTCGTAAAAACCTGGAGAATGAGTTTTGAACAGCAACTTTCTTCATGATTGTTGGCTCGGGTGCTGGAAAATAAGCATTATATGTTGATGAGAGATTTCAACGTGAAAAAGCTTACGATCTGTGATACCCTCGTCCTTCACCTTGCGCTTGATACTTTCCATGACCTCACTGACAGCCGTGCGATCAAAATCGCTCCGGGATTTCATGAGACCTTCGACGAATGCAATATTAGGCCCATGAACCTTCGCAAACGACCAGTACGATAGGAAGACGATGTCTTTGGACGCTTCCAAAAGTGGGAGAATCAGTTCCAGCACTTCCAACGATTGCTCGACCTCTTTCGACAATTTGAATATCTTGAACGCGTTGTATATCTCGTCGATATCCCCTCTCAATCGTTCCTGCGGCAGCAGGTATTTTCAGTTTTGGAGAGTTTGCAAGAGCATTAAGATAGTTGACCAAAAGAGCTTCCAAAAGATCTTCAGTAAGAAGGTCGAAGAGCGTTGGGTTTAAATATGATTGGAAGTCAGCCATATAGTCCCGTACGGTCTCGACGATTTGGCGCATTGTGCCATCGTACCATGCTGCTTGGAAGAGATTCTTAGTGGCTGGTTTTAGATCGTTGAAGATGATATCGATGAGTGTTTGCGTGCATTTCTTGGCGACGTCGAGGTACCCGTCAATAGCGTCGTTTAGACGGTCATTAATTGGCACCTTGTACTTTTGAGATACCAGCTGCTCCAGACGCCCTAGTAACGCCTCAGTAAAGTCCGCTGATTTAACCTGGTCATTGGCAAGAGCGATGCAATATTCTACCAACCCTCCAGTAGCCTCCTCAGGTTTCTCTGCTTGCTTCTTAAGTTCGGACTCGACGAGCTTGGACCATTGATCTTGGATTCCTCGCATGACCCTGTTGACCTCCCCTACGACGCGAGCGAGAATGGCACCTTGGCCACTCTCAGTTGCAGAGTCGGCTTGTTGGTTTACCATCTGGAATAGGATAACGGCGCCCTGCATTCCAGTATAACCCGTCGCCGTCAACCTCTGGCGGCTCCTCGCGTTTTGTGAAATGCTCAACCTCTGTTTTCATCAGATTCGCAGTCCATTCAGTCGAGCTTCCGCACAATAACTTGGAGGTAGTCTTCGATGAGTTGCTGCTCCTGACCATCCAACAGTGGCGGTTCAAGGAGCTCGGGTGGTATGTTCAGATCCTTCATACTCTGCTTATACTCTTTGAGCCACTCAAAGAGGACAAGAAGCGCACTTGCTTCTAGCTCTGAGGCGGCTAGTTTCTTAATTATGGAATTGAGTGATTTGTGGTATTCACGAACATAGTGTGAATAAATGTCGTAGTCCGGAGGAAAACAGGGGACCACGTCGCCCTCGATGCGAATCAAGTCTTGGTAAACCCACTGCACGTTCCCAATAAAACCGAGGGGGTCCCTTTCGCGAAGTCTGTACGCTTCCTCAAACTTTTCTCGTATAGAGTCAGCGATAGCCTTCATAATTTTTGACCTGTAGTGCTTAAGAACACGAGCATTCGCTTGTAGTGACTTGAATTTTGACGCGGCATCCATCTTTGCTGCTTTCTTGACGAGACGAATCGCTATCGCCTTGTCGAGATATATAAATGCTAGTTCATGCAGATACGATTCGTGCTTGCCTTTTCGTCTTCTTTACCCTCCAATTCGGCGATCTTGATCAGTCGAACGACGACGTCCTGATGACCTGCACGAACAAGATTCAAGACGTTCTTCGCCAATTCGATTATATAGGCATCGAAAGCCTCGATGACACCATTTAAGCGTTCGAACCAGCGAGCCAATGTAGCACGCGAAGCGGCAGAGGCTTTCTTTGCCTCATGCATGGTTTGGTTACGGAAGTTGCCCAGTTGGTTAAGGTGATAATGAATAATTAGAAGACTTGGCGCGGGTCCTAAAATACTGTCCGAGTCTGCAGCTAACATATTCTCGATATCATCGAGTTTCTCTGCCATAGAAAGTAGGTTGAGAACCATCTCTTGCGTGGATTGAAAATTCCGATGCACCATGGATACCTAAAGATTATCTGGTCACCATCCGACATGAAAGAGATGGAACTCACTCTACTGATCTGTTCAAACGTCCTGCACGTTGATCTGTACATTATTCTCTCTTTCGATGCCTGACCATCTGATCCTTAATTGCCTGGACATTGTCCCTCGTGCCGAGGAGTTTCCGCAGTCCCTCTCTTGTTGCGATCAGCTGTTCCTTGACGCCGTTTTTGAGTCGTGTGTCTATGGACGCTTTCTCTTTTTCCAACTTTTTTTTAAATGCAACAATCTTTGCGAGATCATCTGGACTTTGTAGGTACTCGCCGACCGCCTGGGCAGCTGAGACTTGAGGAACGGACATGAAGGAGCTGCGACCACGTGCGGTGATCGACGGCACGCTGCTATGTCTCTCACGCGCGTAGTATGTCGTTCCGTTGCTGCAGCGTCGAGGATCGCTCGATACTCTTCAACAGCGCTCAACTCGGCTGAAGATTACGATGTGGTCATAGTGGGAGGTGGGCCAGTTGGTCTCGCCCTTGCAAATGCCCTCAGTGCGTGCCAACGCTATAAACATCCCACTCGTTAAGACCATGCTTACTAGATGCTTCGAGTCTTGTCCGCCAGAATATCCGCGTTGCTCTTGTTGAGGCTGGTGATCTGACCAAAGTGCAAGATTGGTCAATGCCGTCAGACTTGTTTTCTAACCGCGTCAGTTCATTGACCAACGCGTCACAGTCATTCTTGAATGGTATGGTCCAACTGCTTGATCTCCTGTACGGTTCCTCAATGTGCTACCCAACAGCCATTGGCGCTTGGGATTTTGTCGACGCGACCCGAACAAGCGCTGTGGAGCAAATGCAGGTGCCGACACTTTCTCGCTTTAACTGAATTATACGTTACATCCATGTTCCTACTCAGATATGGGATGGAGTTTCCGATGCACGCATCACATTCGACGCTTCCGAGCTGGGTCTTCCCAAACCTGAGCTCGGCATGTCACGCCTCACGGAAAATCTCAATCTACAGCGTGCTCTTCTTCGACATCTCAATCGTGACGGTACTGTTGAACTCTTGGATAAGACAAAAGTTAGTTCCATCGTGAGAGACAGCGAAGAAAAGGGCGGTTGGCCGTTGGTTAACCTAGACAATGCAAGGACTCTGAGAGCAAGGCTACTGGTATTCATACCCATTCCTATTTACATGCGGTGACTGAAATGTTTTCAAGGTCGGCGCGGACGGCCTCAATTCGCCTGTGAGGGCATATGCAAATATTTCGTCATATGGATGGTCATACGACACCCAAGCCATTGTCGCGACGATGTACCATCATCCACGAGGAGCGTTTGAAGGCCCAAATACAACGGCCTACCAGCGATTCTTGCCTACGGGGCCGATTGCGTTCCTACCCCTTTCACCTACGATATCCTCACTCGTCTGGTCGACCAAGCCACATATAGCCAAAGCACTGCTCAATTCGGAACCAGAGATTCTGGCGAGCATGATTAATGCAGCATTCAGGCTGCCAGCTATTTCCATGCAATATCTGCATGATCGTATCATGGAAGCATTTTCAACCGGAAGACCATTGACCCACCCAGAAGTTGTTCAAGAGATACTCTGGCGTGAAAAATCTCACGCAGTCGATCCCAACTCGGCATACGCTTCTGCTGTTACCAAAAGCCCAAATACCAATGTTGTCCCCACGGTAGACTCTGAAGCAGTTCCACCTCTTGTAACCAGCATACAGCGAGGCACGATTGCATCATTCCCACTACGATATAACCATACAGATAGCTACCTCGGTGAAGGCGCCGGCGCACGTACTGTACTCGTTGGGGATGCAGCACATACAATCCACCCTCTTGCAGGGCAAGGGTTAAATCTAGGTCTTGCAGACGTGGAGTGTTTAGCTCAATGCATTGATAATGCCCTGGTGCTAGGCAGTGACATCGGTTCGTGATATTTTATGCAGCGGTGTTATTGAGGTAGCTGACGATTTTACTCCAGGGTCATATACGGCTCTTCTACCATATTCTCGGGAGAGATACCTCCAAAACCACATCATGTTGTCGACTGTGGATAAACTACACAAAATATATTCCACTGACGTAGAACCAGTTGTATGGGCGAGAACGGTTGGCGTGGAAGTGTTAAATGAGCTAGATTCCCTCAAGGCAGCCATGATGACTGTAGCAGGCGCTCAGTCAACCGTAGGAGGTATCAATGCATCCACCGGCTGGGACGTCGCGGCAAAAGGATTGGAGACTTTGGTCGCTGGGTCCCGCTTCGCGCAATCCATGAGCGGTGGTTTGAACGATGCTTTGGTTGGCGCTCTCAAGGGATTCGTGCAAGGGGCCAGCCGGACGGCAACGAAAGACAACAAGGCTTAGGATTCCAGATATTTAATATCATATACCTACCTGTCGAAAGAATATACCAAGTTGGTCCGTAGGCTGTGAATCGGGCTAATATTGCGATATATATAAAATATGTTACAGTGAACGGAACCAGTTTATGTGATTACCATTGGAGTGGGGCAAAACATGGATGTAAGCCCATCATCGCCTAAGGAAATCAAAAAAGGTTGAGGTCGGTCTCTCTGGAGGCGGTTGGGCATATATCCGTGGTGAGGGCGGCGGTGGCTGCGTCTGTGGCAGGGCCGGTGGCGCGCTCGGGGGGGAATACGACTGTCGGTTAGAGCTTGGTTCAGAGTTCTTGGGCGGGCTCTTGGGTGGTGAATAGTTCGGTGACTGGTTCGTTGGGGTAAGAGAGGGTGACGAGCGTTTTCGACGCGTAAGAAGGCTTGGTTTGGGCACCGACAACGACGAGGAAGCTAATCGTAGGTTGAACGCCATGAGACGTGTAGTTCTTGTCGAGCGACAATTCACTCACCGTTGGGTTTGGTGTTATGATTGTTGCTGCCGTGGTCGCTGCTTCTTTTGCGAGTGTGATTACTTTCCCCCTTGCCCTTTCGTTCGTCCACCTGAGTCTTGGGCTGCAATTCTGGCATGGGTATCTTGGTTAAATAAACCGTAAGGCTGTTTGGCGGCTTGTACTTGTCCATGTTGTTACTGTCGTCCAGATTGATACGCCGTGGTCCCTTTTGTCGTTCATTGTCGTATAGGACATACTGGTATAGTTCGTCGTCGTCTTGGCCTAAATAAACCGTCAATTGTGCTCCTGATAATTAACCAAAGCATCTAACCGTTTTTATGTCTCAGGCGTTTGGCCTCTTCCACTACCTGGAGAACTTTGGGTACATGCTCAGCACTAGCAGATTTCACCGTGACGAACAGCATTGAGTCGTCCTAAATCTTCATCCAGTTCACCGTACTTATATCAATGAGAGAGCTTACCTGAAGCAGAATGTGGCAATACTGAGCATAATCGGGCACGGCTCCTTCATCTTCTACCATCACCTCATTGACCTCGTCTCGTAAAGCTTGTATCTCTGCTATTCTATCCACTCCTGTCTTCCGAGCAGGCTTTGGAGGGGGTGGTGGCGGTATTAATTCTATGACGGGTGTATTTGCGGTATAGGCTGGTATATTCGCTGCAGTAGTAGTAGCAGGATTTGTTGTGGCGGCATCTGGCACTTTTGTGCCCTTTGCCGTCCCCTCGGATGAAATTGGCTCATTGAAATCTTGAAAAGTGAGCAATGCAGTGAGGATCGTGATTTCGAGACCTTTGCGATCATTGATATCGAATCTATTCCACGCAGTCATTCAGCAAGAACTCGGGATAGGCTGATATCTACCCACCGGTTAAGGTTATAGTCGAGTATCTGTACTGCGGTCGTCTTGATTTTACCCGGCGGCTCTTTCGCTACCGCAACCATTACAGGAGGATCGGGCTTGCGGATCATGTAACATTCTTCTCTTTTCCACTCAAATTCATGACTGTTTTGGTGATCAGAAGTTGCGCAACGGATGGAAAAGGTCCTGGCTTACTCTTCCCATTTAAATGACCAACGAAAGAATAGGGTTCCGGTGTATTTGAGTTCAATGACAAGAGTCGGATTATACAGTTCTAGTGTTTTGTGTTTGCTACTGCTGGACGGACCTGCTGCGGTGGCAAGCAATGCTTCAGATGTAGGATCTACATTCGAATGAGTATAACCCATATTGGAATACTTTTCAAGCTGCATACCATATAGTTCAATCTTATATGTTTGGCCAGGAATGCGATGCCTTCGGTAATGGATGTTACCTGAGGGATCCACAAGCTCGATGACGTTTGGGTTATCTTTGTTCTGAGTGAAATGGAGAGTGAATAGATTCTGGTCTAAACTCATTTCTTATATAGGAGAGAAGACGGAATGCGGACATGTCTTGCTGTATTTATCGTCGCAGACATGCTGCGGTCATGCGCATGCATAGCCTTCAACTCGCGTTAAACTAGCACCGCCTTCACCGACTCATTAATCGATGTAATAAATCCACACCTCAGTGGCTGATCATTAAGGTACGGTCTATGTATGGGAAAGGAGAAGGTATGTACGGTGCATAGGTAATCATGTACGTATGGGAGATAACCAAGTCCACATCCTGAATGTCTAGTTAGGCTCGTGGCTTAGCTGGATGGGTGAAATACGCACTAGATATGTACTTTTTAAGTTGCTGATAATCACTTGCCACCGGTCGTTCCCATACCCATGGTTGCCTTGAAGGTGTCGTACATCCACCACTGGAAGCCAGTCAAGGTTCCAATCATGATAACCCTGGTTCCAAGGCCCTTGGTGGCAAGATTGACAATACCGAGTTCGCTGGCGATTGCGCCGAACGACTTGCCCTTGTTCTCAGCTTTACCAAGTTGAGAGACAATGGAATCAGCAGGATGTGAGACGACTGCGCAGACTACACCAGCGAGATACCCGGACGCGAATGTGACACCGAGCTGAGTGGTCTTGCCATAGGTTTCTTTAGGCTCAGTGAAGACATGGGTATAGAACAACTGCGCTATCTTCTCGAAGAAGAGGAACTTGGCCATTGTATAGGGGATCTTGGAGAACGCGTTAACATTGGAAACCGATGCCACTGCTTACTCACCTGACGAGACCAGAGGGGAACGAGAGAACCGAAGGGGTAGCGAGTGTCAACTTTGGTTTTTCTCATCTCGCTGAGGGCAGCACCGAAGGCAATGGGGAAAGTGCCCGTAGGGCTAGTTTGGATCTTGACCTTGGTCATCTCAAAGGGACAAAGGGCAATGTCTGCAAAAACTTCAGCTGAGGCAGAGCCAAGTAGCCAGATAGCAGGCTTGTAGTTTTGAGAGGCTTCCTCTCCAGCGAGGTTCGAGTAGAAGTCCTTGAACACTTCATATAGACCAAACTTGAACATGCCCTGGAGGGAGTAGCCGACGAAGGTGGGACCGAATCCTTTCCAAATACCAGTTGCACCCTCCTCTTTCATGAGAAGCTTGAGACCTTGACCAAGGCCAGTATATTTCGTGGGATTGACCTGGGTATATCATAAGCGTGAATATATGCGCGAAATTCCGAACGCACCTGTATGTTACATTTTGCGACATCAAGAGGCGTGATGCCGGCATGGGTGATACCGCAAGCCAAGACACCACCAAGCATGCACTTGGCATAATATGAGGTGTCGTGGGGCACAGGCCCAAGATACCTGTTGGGAAGGTCAAGATATGGGCGTGTCGCTTGAGAACGAACTTACCTGGCATCCCATTTAGTAGGAGATACAACTGACATTACAATGGAAGCTGATAAAAAAGTGTCTAGAATCTAGGGAGAGCGCGAGAGCGCTGAGAGCTGGAAGTCGTGGAGGGAAACGCAACCTTGCCGGCCGAAGAAAAAAAGAATTCCCATTCAGTGTTCCGCAATTGGCCGAGCCAATCATCATCTGATTTCCAAATGCGGATTCTTGTCATCGTAACGGGTAAATCCATCCGTACTTATATACGCTTCAATCGCTTATACCTTCCCAATTATTCGTCCCCATTCTCATGGCACCCGTCCCACTCGCCCCTTCTTCGTTCTCGCGCGATCCTCTCCTGCAAGTGGATCAAAAGGCATGGTCTCCTAAACCTATCTACGACGCACCCAAGCGCACTTCTTTTGCCTTTGATTCCATGGAGGATGCTTTGACCGCTTTCGAGGAGGGTGAATTTCTCGTCGTTATGGACGACAAGGATCGCGAAAACGAAGGCGACTTGATTATCTCTGCCAGTCAATGTACGACGGAGAAGATGGCTTGGATGATCAAGCATACGAGGTATGCATTTGATTCTTCCAGTTACGATGTGTCATGAAAACTTTCGTCCCAGTGGTTACATTTGTACCGCACTTCCTGGAAAGCGCTTAGAGGAGCTCAAGATCCCAATGATGGTTGAAGAAAATCAAGACCCGCGGCGCACGGCGTACGGTGTCACCGTAGACTACAAACACGGTACGTCTTTGAACCCCTTTATACCTCTTTGTTCCTTTTGTACCCCTCGAGCATGTTCTACCGTTTCTTCGTCTTGCGTCTATCTTTCCACTCAACGACCTCCTGCGAAACTTAGGGACAACTACCGGCATTTCAGCGCATGACAGGGCTCTCACTGCCCGTGCCCTTGCCTCGCCCAGCTCGGCCGCCGCGGATTTTGTCCGCCCCGGCCATCTGGTTCCACTCCGCGCACGTGAGGGAGGTGTGCTCACGCGAAGGGGCCACACGGAGAGCGCCCTTGACCTCTGCCTTTTGACTGGTCAACGCCCCGCTGGAATTCTCTGCGAGATTGTCAACGATGATGATGAAGGCACGATGGCTCGCCGCGATGATTGTCGTGCGTTTGCCGATCGTCATGGTCTCAAAATGATCAGCGTCGAAATGATTATTCAATGGCGTAAACAGTATGGTATCACCACACTATGACTCTGACTCTTACTGTATCTCATACCTAATGTACGATTGCAAGTCTGTAGCAATTTTGTACAACCCCTTATCATGTAACCTAATGTTAGCCGCCGCTAGATCAATGTACATTGCAGCTTGCTTCTAGAGTGATTGCGCTTCATGCACATCTCCTCAAAATCACGTTTATTAAGAAGAATTAGTCCTATAGTATACACTGGTGTCGTGTGAATACAGTCACATGAGAGGCAACGGACGGCGGCATTGAGGACAGAGATTCTGAGAGAGTAATCAGTATTACGACCTCATCACGGCGGCTTTACATACCTTGATCGCAAGCCACTAATTCCGATACATCTAATCAGTAATCTGGACGAAGCATTATAAATTTAAAAGGAACACCGACCCTTTCTAGGCATTCTGTATGCTATATTTGTCAGGTGGTATGTCAGAATGCTCGATAAATACAAAAGCTATGCACTTACGAATAAATGATGACAAGGTGCAAGGCTATATGCTTTTCTAGAAGACACACCGCCTACACCCCTCTGCATCGCACTTAGAAGCGAGCTGGCATTCGCGGTTCCAGCGCCTTCTTTACGTTTTGCTGTGCTGCGAGGTCCAAGACGGGAAATATCCCACCGCCCCTTCTCATCTGCGGAATCAGAATGCCGTGGTGAAGTTCCCAAAAAAATCGCGTCCATGCAGATAGCGCAATCGCCCAAGCTCTGGTCCGGAGATTCCGGATCAGGAAGAGGTATGGGTTGGTGGTAATCATATCCGTTTGATCTAGCATACTAAAATTGATCGCATTAGTCTGACAGGGCACGCGCATAATAGAACTTACGCGACGTGGTAGGAAAAATGAAGCACCCAACCATTCTTGTAATAAGATGACTATGGCTTGAAGGGAAACGAATATCGCCAAAATAGGTGTCCAACCTGCATCATAACTAAGGCAATTTTGGAAGGTCAATTAGAAAACGTCGTACTCCGTGATTCTATCTCTAAGACATTCTTGGGACAAGACAGGAAATCTGAGATGTGCGTCAGAACTTTCCGTAAAATAAACAACCATTCCTTACACAGAAGGAAGTAGAGGCGACATGCAGTCGTCCCTAAAATGTACTCGCTTGCGAGTCCGCTGGTCCGTCCCCGGCGTGCAGACCTCACGATTTGTGGTAACCATATCGAGGTGTATGCGATCGTGACAAATACCACCGACAATGGCGATAAGATGACTCGGGCGATGAGTGTGAAGAAAATGATTGACATGAGCCCTTACAAACGCGCGTCAACTGAGATCAATTACAAAAGGCGTTAAACAAGGCAACATACATAGGCGAGCCTGTGCGTCCGTCCTGATATGATGAATGAGAAATGATATAAAGGACCTGGAGCTATTATTAGGCGCAGTCTGTGTCACAGGCGTTGGCAGAGGAGCAGGCTGTTGAGCGGCATCGGGGATGACCGGGTCCTGATTGCTATTCACCGTCCGATCGGATGGTAGCGCATCATCTCTCCGAGGAACGACATTTGCTGTTGCCGGAGATGTGGGCGTGGGTGGGCTCGCGGCGCTTTCCGGTAGTTGAATCTGATAAACCAAGACAGAAAATTGCTGTTGCCCGGATAAGCGACAAATGATCGAAAGGAACAGATGCAGACGTACCGCCTCGTACGCAAATAGCATGCAAGCCAAAAAGGCAGGTGCGGTTAATGACAGCGATGGTCGACCTTCTGCCAAGATGGCAAACGTGATGTGTCCCGCAAATGACACAGAATCGACAGCTGCTTGTGTCAAGAACGTCCAACGAGAAATCCGAGATATTCCAGAAGGAGAGCGACTTCTCTTCGCCTGACGATTAAAAAGAACTAGCATAACAAGATATGCAAGCGTTGCCAATCCAGCATCTTATTGATAGTTAGCTTCATTCACGACACTCCTAAAAGACGTACAAGTGGTAACCTTCCGGAAAAATGATTGCGACCTACGATTGTTTTAGTTTCGAACGGCGATCAGACGACTAGGCAAACCTTAGTCCTTCTGTATCATGAATCTGGTACAGGATACCACATTCCTCGCTAATCATCACACCATCAACTAATAGCTTTGGTATCCTTATAGTTGAACTGCCAGTTGGGCTCTTGATCTCCTCTTCCAACTCCTGCATCAAAGTCTCAGGCACAGGCACAGGTCTGATTTGAGCGTATACTGAAAATCGACATGCAGTCTTTGGTGGATCATCTGGAATAGCATGAACAAACTTTTGCATGGTTATCAATGCGACTGACCATTGTTTGAGGAATCAGAATCCACGACGCCCGCGTCTATCAACTTCTCCAATTTCTGAATGCGTGCTACAAGCTCAGGCTCGATTATGAGTGCCGTCTGATTTTTTAGCGAAGCAGGGACTGCAGTTGGTAAATATCGGATATCTATCGGTTGACTTCTCTAAAGTAAGTCATCAACGTCTCCTAGATTCGGAATACGTACCTGCTCGGTGCAGCAAAACCAAATATGGACCCTTCTGATACAAGATGAACACCCTCAAATTCGAGCCGCAAATCTTCGTTGCTGTCCGTAAGCTCAATTCGTCCCTAATTTCCCCTTCACTCTCGGGTAACAGAACACAACGAGATGTAACATACATGTATTAGGGCCAAGTCTGCCGACGAATCTACACTCTGCTGAACCGACGTTGCTGGCTTCTCCCTGACACTAAAGGCCACCTTGTCCGATGCGGTCCAGTTCCACCTCCCTAGTCTTTCCATCATTTCTGTCATGTTGAAGTCTGCCATGTAAGTCTCCAATAGAAGCTTGTCCGAAACATTGTTCGAAGCCGCGAGAGTTGGCAGCGATATATTGCGAAAGTGCAGATTACCGTGGATGAAACCAGTGATATTAGGAAAGTAAGATTCCTGGGCAGGGTCAAGCTTCTTTCCCTGTATGCGAAACGTTTCTAGCAAAGAATCTATTACTGGTTTTCTATCCGGCTGGCTCAAGTATTAGACTTGTATGACAAAAAGGGATATGGACACGTACGACGGTAAAGTTGGTCGACGTCCCATTCAACCAAGCTGTATAGTTTGATAGTTGGTGTGACAAGACCTGAAGGGCATCCTGGTAATGGTGTCGTGCAAGAAACTCGTCGCTATTGTGGCTTGTGAGCAGGAACAGCATAAGACATAAAAAGAGAAGGGAAGAAAAAGAGCTTCGCGGCCTCTGTTGCCCCGTCTGTCCTTGGCCAGCCTCCGCATCGGACAAGGGATTATTCATAGCAGAGGAGGACGTGTCTGCAGCATTGGCCTCACGCAAGAAGGGTGTAGTGATATGTCACATGTCATATCCTGTCACGCTTGTTAATGCTCAGCCAGTCAGGTAGTAAACGCTGGACCCACTTTAGCTCTGCATTACAGCTCGCAGTGCAGCGCTCAGCACACAAGTGGACGTGAGCCCGTGTTGTGATTAGGCCCAACGCATGTCCTGACTATGAGATCCAGATTCGAGGACTTTGCAGAATGCTTCCCGACATACGTCGAAGAGGATAGGAACGGTGCATCAGCTACTTTCAACAGCATTGCAGATTATATCGAGGCCCAAAATTTTGTATGTAGTGTATATCTATATTTTAATGCATATCAGATCCAACCCTGCTCGTAGCGCGACCTCGAGAAACTATTCAACGAATACAATGTACGGGAAAACATTGACAATCTACATCAAATAGTTCTTGAGGCGAAAGATCGTAAAGCGTCTGGCGACACCCGAAAAGACTCGTGGAAGGAAGATCTCGACCCACGCGTGGCAGTCAGCGCTAGAACAATCCCGCGCTTGGAGGCCGAAGCACAGCAACTTCGTGAGAGACTAGCTGCAGTACGTCATAGCATTAATCAGCAGCGAATTATTATTCACGCCACTTTTAAGTTGGAGGAAGAGAACCGTCTACTACAGGCCACCATAGACGAAAACAATCAGGCAACGGCGACTGCTAACGAGCGCGCACAAGGACTTCTAGACACGCTGGACGAAGTAAGCAAACTATAACGTCACAGATAGATTTGATGTAATCAATGAACAGACCTGTGACTCATGGAAGGGGTTGGACGCCGATAAAATGGAAGGATGGACTGTCCAAACTGAGGAATCATTGAAGCCCACGCTGCGATCATAACTATATTACATCGGACCGTAGTAATGTATACCAGTCAAGGTTTCGTGCGTAACTTCAATCTAGTCTAATCATACAGTCCAGATTATTATCAGGGTGGCGCCTCCTGGGAATCCCGTACATGTAATAATTTAATTAATTCACTGTTGAGGGCTCGCCGCTGGGAGTCCATGACAGTGTAGTTATGGGTATCAGAATGAAACGAAACAAACAATCAGCAATGCAACGAATAATAGCAAAAATAAAGCGTTAGATTACTTCAAGGCCTCAATCGGGGACGAAGCCTTAATTGAGGTTGCCAGCTACCCATCGACACATGATGCAAGCTGACAAGGACCAAGTCTTCCAGCTTTAGTCCTCTGTGGTGAGAGCCATCTCCCACTCGCCATCTAGAGTCAGCACCGTCTTCAAGTTCACAGTGCTGCCGTTCCTGGATCAACGATCACGGTAAGCTAGAGACGATGAGGCAGAAATAAGTAGGCCGTACGTTAATAAATCGTTGGACACATTTTGCGACATTCTTGCATAATTTTGTCATATTTATTGGGCGCGGCGGACTCTTGAAGTCTTTTGTTGGTATTTGTCGACTCCATTGCCTATACCCGGGCCACTGTCATAGCAGACGATCAGTAAAGCAGAGAATATTTGGAGGAGATTCCTTACCTCCAATCGAATCGAAACGCTGGGTCCTCGACCCTCGAAGACCTCCATGTCGTGGTCACGAAGACGTTTTGTGCGGGAATGCAAAGCGTCCGTGAGCGGTATACCACATTCATCGGGCCCCTCCATCCAGAAAATAATCGGAAGGTCTAATGCCACTTCTTCGATATACCTCTTGATGTCACTCGACGTGTGTGGCCTATACATTTTCTGAGGAATAAATTCTGGATTCCCCATCGCCGCTGGAAGTTCGCGAGCCCTCTTCCAGCTTGTGATCTGTTCTTGATAAGATAGTCCCTGATATACAATAAGCCAAGTTACTTGGCACGCAAGTCGAGTGCTTACTTGGGCTGGGCGAGGTGACGCCACTGGTTCCGAGTGGGCGCTTAGCATGGGCGGTATCGTGAGAGGCGTCGTGGGCGTTGAAGAGATGTTTCCGTTGATTTGCCATGGCGATAGATATGGTTGCGGCGAATAAGTCGTGCTAGGTGTTGGCGGGATCACGACAGATGGAGGAGAATAGTGACTCGAATGACTTGGAGAGTACGTATTCAAACTCGGGGTTTGGAAATGCGCCACAGGAACAGGTGGAATGGAGTATAACGGTTGGAAGACATTATCTTGATCTGTCTGAAGGAGCTGGTCGACAGTGGTAACCACTGCATATCCTGATATGTGAGATTCAGCGTCACCCCATACCACCAGATCTTCCGGCCGGTAGGTGAACATGTTATCCTGGAAATGAAATTGAGTCAAATCAAGTCGATACAGGTGCAGTAAGAGATAAAAGTACCGATTGATGGTATAATTGCTCAGGATTCCCAGTGTTGGAATTCGACATTGTGTGAGAGGTGAAATTCACCAAGTCAGAGATTTCATTAAGAGGCGAATGCGTCGTAGGTTCCGGTTTGTATAGAGGGATGGAAAGATGGGGGAGACTATGCGTCATGGTATTTTAACAAGGTAAGTGACTTAGTATAGGCGTCTATATACTCACGATGGGATGACGTTGTGCAACGGGTTATCAGTGCTGTAGAGCATAAACGAGCTTTTTGGCAAATAGCTGTTGGGTAACGTGCTTGATTAATGAGTCAAAGGAGAAGGAATGCTGTGGAAGCGATGCCACAATTGCAGGTTGTACAGCAGTACTTATAGTTTGCCCCGCGTGTCGCATGGGCAACGCCACGCTATGAAATAACAGTAACGCATTCCGATCCCGAACCGTCTGCAGACAAAACGCGGCCCCGATGAAACTTTGTTCTAAAGTTGTCGACGGAGATGTTGGCCATGACATCTAAACGAGATTTCCAAAATGGGATGCTTGACATAGAGTGCCTAATTGGCGCTAATAACCCAAAAGGGGATGGTGCGTGTTCCCGGATGGAATACGGCCGGTTTTTTCGAATGTCGGACATGAGGCGGCAGCGAACAGCCTCCTGAGAGGGAGCGTAATACCACCTTCCATATATGGACACCGCACCGCCACTCGTCGCTCTCTGCAATCCCACACTACCGCATCATGTCCAGTCTCGCAGGAGCCCTCGATGAAACTCACGTCAGCTCCTATCAACGAGCATCCTATGCTTCTAGAGATTCAAATATAGGTTCTCCCATCAAGGAGGAATATGACCCTCCCCAGGTTGATCAGGATATGGACGACTTGTTTGGGAACGACCAAGAAGTGATTGAACCAAAACGCGAAGAGTGAGCACCGCACATGTACCGCTTTGCTCAGCTAATAACTTAAATCAGCGTCGGATCACCAACGGCCTCTGGTTCCGAATTCGAGCGACTCGCTTCTCCAGAAAGAGAACGGAGGCAGGCTCTCGAATATGAAGAAGAGGAAGTTCCGCCGGAGATTGCTGTGGAAGTGAAGGAGGCCGAAGTGGCATTTCCCAACATTCCCTTACCAAGGAGTTCTGATAACAACGTGCGTATTACTCGTGAACTTTCCGCAGTCAAGCGAATATTTTGTCATTCCAGAATTGGGTTATCAAGATGCCGAACTACGTCAGGGTAGATACCAAACCATTCCATCCCGACACCTATATCGGGCCGGAACAAGAGGAGGAAGAATTCCAACAGAGCGAAAACATGCGCGAGAAAAGTATGTCAATCAAACTTAGAGTAGAAAACACGGTTCGCTGGAGATGGACAAAAGATGACTTCGGTCGGGATGTGAGTCATTCTCAGATCCATTGGGCTTTCCATTAATGCCAAATTCAGGTTAAGCAGTCGAACAGCCGCGTAGTCCGTTGGTCTGATGGTACCCTCAGCCTGCGTTTGGGCAAGGAGTTGTTCGACATTAACCAAATGATTGACACTTCTGGGGCCGTACCGAGACAGTCTATTGGTGGATCTCAACCTCAATCTCAATCTCAGTCTAGTCAAACTCGAAATACCACCGGAAAATCACAAGGACTGACGTATCTTGTAGCACAACACAAACGCTCACAAGTATTACAAGCCGAGGCAGTCATTACTGGCTACATGCAACTTCGCCCCGCCGGCATGCATTCAGAAACTCACAGAATGTTAGTACGCGCAGTGGGTCAGAAACACAGCAAAGTGGCGCGGTTGCGCATGGCACCTGACCCCACCATGGACCCCGAGCGCGAAAAGTTGGAACTGATGAAACAGAACGCTAAAAAATCAAGGAGGAAAATTGATCAAG
This sequence comes from Amanita rubescens, assembly GCA_015039365.1. Taxonomy (NCBI): domain Eukaryota; kingdom Fungi; phylum Basidiomycota; class Agaricomycetes; order Agaricales; family Amanitaceae; genus Amanita; species Amanita rubescens. The sequence goes on along the minus strand of WION01000009.1, from coordinate 170,547 downwards.
AAGATGGACTTGGGAAGCGCAGGAAGAGAAGATGGAGAGAAACAGCCAGTCGTGAGTGGACGGACGACGAAGAGGAGCATGCAGCTGGGTCAGAAGAGGAAGAAGAAGAAGGATTGGGCTCGCAGCGCAAGGCTAAGAGGAAAGAAACTGTCCGAAAGGCAGATGAAGAGTACCAAGAGGACGATTTCGTCGTTGCGGACGAATCAGACGACGACGCTGCTGCATATTCAGGGAACAAGAAGAGGCGACGAGGAGAAGAAGCGGAAGATGATCCGTTGGATAAACTAGATGCCAAAATAGAAGAACAGGAGGATAGGGTGGCCGAACCACCTGAAGACAGTAAAGGCGATGATATGGATGTTGAGAGCGAAGAGGAGGAAGAATTCAAGGTGCGCCGCCTCGGGGCCGTGCGAGCGCGAAAGCGCCCCGTGAAGGCCGAGGAAGAAGAAGAATGATTCATGGTATATTTGTGACAGCTACTCGTAGTACATGCCTTTGTTAGATATTCGCTAACCTGAAACTGGTTCATATTATTATTAAGTTTCACCTTGATTGATCGGCTTGATAGACTCTACTACGTCCTGATTCTCTACATTATCCTCCAGAATGTTACGGAGCGCCAGAATGGCATGCTCCTTGAGATCTATAAGCAGTTTAGCGCGCTCTCCATATATTACCGAAAGGGGAAAGACTTGCAAGGATTTCTCTCATCAACGACACACATGTTCATAATGATAGGTATTCCCCCACATTCTCGTATGCGATCTTGCACATTTCGTTTCTTGTAACATAAAATTCCAAGGAGGCGGACTAAATCTCGTTTAAGGTACGAAAATCCAGTCGTGTCCTGAACTTTGTCGTATGTCTTTTCAGTAGACAATGGACTTGAAGCCACTTGCTTTCCGAAATTGATTCGAGGAAGGAAAAGATCCAGGAGCCGGAGCAATTCTAGCCACCGTTTGCACAAAACTGAGAAGTTCGACAATTCACGCATCACGCACCTATCAAACTTTCCACTATGCCCTGCTTCCCATTTTGTTGTTCGTTGAAATAGTCTTTCAAATTCCTCTGGCTAGGCGACTCGGATGAATTTGATGAAGCTCGGTTCTCAGCAGCGAGGGAGACTGTCACCATACACTGCGTCAACAAGACAAGGGCTTCGCACGCTACGGGAAGTCTGGCATCAAGCTCTCTTGGTATTGTGCCTGAAAAAAATCAATGAGCCCACGCAATGCAATTAGCAAAGGACAAACCAGCAGGGCTGGAACTCAAAGATTTGTCGATTGTGCTTTGAGCAAAAGTGGACAAAGAAAAAAATGCAGTCGCAAGTAGCGGACTGAGCTCTGAGTGAATTTCGTATCTGTCTGTGCTATGCCTTCGCTCCTTTGATTGCAGAAAAGAGTCGACAATTTTGAGCAGTGTTGTTTGATGCGGCGTCACTGGCTCGTCTGTCCTGCCATTCCAATGTTACCTAACCGACATGAATGAGTGATCCGTACACACATGGAGAACTTGGTATAAAGATCCGGCACATAGCCTTGCTGTATCAGTAGTGAGAAAATTTCATATCTACGAGCGTCAATAAATATCAGCGTGGTGTCACTTGCGATTAGATCTTGTGTTACCCGAAGTCAAAAGCTTGGCCACCGTCACTTTGTTCATTTGCGTCATAAAGGCGGATCATGGTATCAAGAATTGAGATGCATATCCGGGAACCTATAAGCGTCCTGCAGAGCAATTTTCTGAACTCATCAATTATTTGTCTCTAAATTAAACGAAAGACTTACGTCCTCTTACTGCTGCCTTTGATACAATTAAGGATGAAAACCAACACAGTAAGATTGACTCTGTGATCCGGAAAGTTTAGCAGGCGGCTGCAAATGGGCACAAAAAGTCAACATATGCCAACTCATGTGATAAGGGAAACGCACAGCACTATGATTTGATCTTCGGGAAGACTCGTATAGAGTTCCCAGAGGTTCGTCATTAGATCTTCATTAGATGTCACTAGATTTGACAATGCTTGCGCGAGCATGCAAGTGATGGGAGTAGCTAGGGTTGGTTAGCATTCACTGGAAGGATCGGAACAACTACATGCGTACACCGCTTATCCTCCGCCGCGGACCATGAGGTGTAGTAATGAAGGAGGCGACGAATATCAGGCTCATTCTTACTGGGGGCCTTGTTAATTAAATTCACATGCATCTCTCTCTTATCACGACTTACAAAGCTTGTTCCTGATTATGAGGTACGCCAGCAACAATGTTCCTGGTGAATCTAGCAACGCTGAGGCACAGATTCCTGAGACGTGATTGTCTGCCAGACTGAGCATCTGCTTCGTCGCCTTCCGAATCGTCCCAGAACGTGAGCTGAGTGCGGACTAGATCTTTCCATAGTTTTTGCAAGTCCAACCAGAGCGACGGATCTGAGCCCAGTTCTTCTCTGTATCATATTAAGCGACTATATGTGTAGATCACAACTCATAATGTTGACCTTCGCTGCTTGCTGCGTGCTAGTTGACCGGCGGTGGTGTCCAGGACGCTTGTGAGGGACACTACGGCACCGTCTGAATTGATGTCGAAGCGTTTCATAACGAGTGGGACTGAGGGGACGCTGTTGGACGACATTGTAGTTCAAGGTAAAGCATGTTTTATGTTACTCTCGAAAGGCAACACTTAAGATTGCTTCAACGCATTTTACCGAGCTGCTGTCACTCCCTTGATTGACACGCTCGTTACGTCCTCATGGTTGGCTCTCTGAACGGCGACAAGCTCAATATATCGCTAGAGAATCATCTAGTGGACACTCTGCGGCCTTTGCAGCAGCGGTTGCCTGACGACCTAGCGCAGGAACTGGCACCATATCTATCCACCTCACCTCCATCGGTCATACCTTACAACCTACTGTTCTCCATTTCAAGGTGGACGCGCTCAGATATCGGGCTAGAGGCATTGCACAAGCAAACTCCACCTTTGGACCCACATGCATACTCCATGGTCTCTCTTCTAGCGGGGACCGCTACATCACCCGAGCGCTTTTTCGGCTCTTACATCCCCCCGAGGGACCCTGCAGAAATCCAAGCAGAGCAGAATAGAGAAAGAAAATCTATCACGGCTTTGCTAAATGCAATCCTTAGCATTGTAGGTTCAGCATTTGCCACCTGGTGGGCCGCAGAAAAGATAGGTTGGCGAAATGAATGGGTATGTGTCAGATTCTTGTAAAGTCGATCCAATTAACATATCCTATTGTTTTCAAGAGAGTTTTAGCAGGTCTTTTTGTCGCGATACTAGTTACAGTGTCAGAGGGTGTATTGTTTCTGCTATGGCAGTCGCGTGCTGAAGCGGCAAAGAGGAGGCGACGCCTGCGAGCAGCCAATCACAAAAAGGTTGACACCGAAAATTCAAAGGAAGATCCCACACATGCTGAAACAGTCGATGCAGTCGATGTCGTATCAACCTCTACAGACGCTCGCGTTTCAGATCTACGGCAACGGAAATAAACTTCCATCTATTCATATATTCAATATCTTCATGACAAGTGACAGATACCAGCCCGTCAATCCCCATACTTCGAGTCCCTCCTCTAATTTATTACCATCGACGATATTCTCGGCATCTTTTTGTCCATTAACGTCGACAATCGAAGGTTGCACATCCTGAAGCAGATCCGCTATGGAGATTGCCCAATAAGGCCTCCCTTCACGAAACATATCCTGCCTTCGCCTTGTTGACTCTACAAGAGCGCTCAAGGGTAAATGAAAGGCGGCCCCCACTTCGACCGTTGGGAGCTTCTGTCGGATAGTGCTCATATCTAGGGACGGAAATGGTTCTTCTGGTTTTACGGGATGTTTCCTGTTGGGATGATGCACGAAGCCCTGTATAGTTAGATTAGACGCGCCGTACTCCGGATTGTAGTTAAGTAGAACCTACGACGAACGGCCAAACGGTCCAATCACCCCGCCCGTTCAGTTCGGGTGGGCCGATGCTACCGAGTACGTCTATTTGATCAGGATTGATGCCAAGTTCCTCTTGTGTTTCTCTTAATGCAGCATGCTGTAACGAAGCATCAGTCTAAATTAAAAGAACTCTGTTCCAATGTATCTGAGATGCTTCACAACGAGGGCGTACTTCGTCCATTCTCCCGCCAGGAAAGCTGTGCGGGGGGCGACGAACAATCATTACGGCAGTTGAGCATTTTCCGCGAAATGGGCATACCTTACTTCGCCAGGGTGGCTCCGAAGTGACTTGCCTCTTACTTCAAGGAGAATGCCTGGCTTCCCATCGACATTACACAGGGGAATTAACACCGCAGCATGATTTGATTTGGGATGACGGGGCTGGACAGTCGGAGATGTAGCACTCCGAAGGGCCTCGCGAACGAGCTCGAGAGTATTTGGGGAGAATGGCCGCGTTAACGAAAGGACCGAGCTCGTGGATGACAGCGCCATGCTGCTGCATGGTGATAAAGCTATCCTATTATAAGTATTTACGGCATCATTCTTTATCCTCCGATTCAACGCTCGTTGGATTATCCGACTTATCTTTCCCAAGCGCTAGCGAGAATCACGCCAGTGGAATCATTCGACACTGCCCAGGACACCACTACCGTATAAAGCAGATAGAAATGTCTGCGCAGCCTCTTCAGCCCCGTGGCATGGGAGAGAAATGGAAGCGCTTACGATGAGTTTATACCGAATGCAGTACATTGACCCCAAGATTTCAATACCCCGCAGTAGTACAGTCCCACGCGCCAAGCTAAGTGTGCCAACGTTGACCCACAGGATCGAGATCTACATACGAGGTAATTCTGCAACAGGTTCTGCAGAGGCAAGCCAATTCAGGGCTGCTCCAATCTAAAGCCCGGATTCCTCTTCGTGTACGTGTGCTGCACAATTATCGCCCACACGAGTATACCGTCGTCCCTACATACCTGACGGGTGCCTTTGGAAAATTCTTAATGAATTTTGCCATGAAAGTCATGGAAATAACGGTGGCTGGAGATCCTGTTACAGCACCAGGAGCCAAGGCACGCGCACGGACCTTTGAACTGGCCTCAGGTGCGGTGTATTCGGTGAGTGGCTCGACCCAGCAGAAAAGTACAACATCAGATACGTCGATGCGTACCTTCAGCTATTATTCCGCAACATCAAAATCTGCGTGCAACATACTGAGGAAGATAGCAAAGAGCTCTGAGTCGATATCATTTTCCGCAAGAGACAAAATTGCCCCTTGACGATTGCCTTTGCATCGATTTTCACCCTCGTTCCGCCTGCGCGCTTAATATCGTCAGGATGCGAGATAAGGGACGCCGCGGGCGGCGCCAGGACTTGCATCACGACAACGCCCTTGGACTGCCTTGCATTCAACTCTAGGTTAATAGCACCGCCATTCCAACTATCTGTTCGCTGTTTTGGGAAGTAGCGAGATATCTGCCTCGTTTCCCATGCTCGAGATAGGCCAACACGATGGCACCCTGTTCACATTAAATGATAGGTACATATCTCGTATTTTCGTGCTTATCGCCTACCGCCGCCGCTCAATAGAGACCCGCTGAAATCCCTCAGGTGACGGGTGCAGATATAACAAACCATTGCTGTACTCTACTGAGTATATAACGTGACAATAAAGCGGACATAAAACTCACGATACTATATCTGTTATTCTGGTCTGAAATTTAACCAGACTCGGCGTACTGCACCATGCGGTGAAGAGGCAAAACGACTTACACAGCGCGGCGGAGTAGGGCGCCCGCCCAGGACTCCCAGGATAAGTGTATTCTTTATACCAATAGAGTTTACAACAAGCGAACTCGAGATGCATAGAAGACCCATCAACGCGAAGACAATTCTAGAAATTCAGACATTGAAAACCATGGAAGCTACCCATGTGCCAGTGTCATATATGTATCAGCAGCACTGTTATGCGCGCCCTGGAATTTGCATGTGAGGCACTTACTTGACACCACAGGCAGGGAACGATTTCATGCTGGCTGAAATAGGGCTGAAATAACAACAGGAATTTCTCCAGACCTCATAGACTCCTATTACATAAATGGCAGAACGGGTGGATTACTTGCACTACCTAAGATTCTGTTGTAACTCATTATCATACAGTACGGCTGTCCCAAAACTGAGCCTACGCCCAGTGACCCGAATCCTCCTCAAGCAGTTGTCAGTGGTCAGAGCCTGCGATACCGTCGTACGTATCCATATTTTTCGCGCGACAAGTGCTTATCAACAATTCACCGTTCATGGCGTACAATAATAAGTATGACGAGCAGCTAGACAAGCTAGCATAGAAGCTAACTCTACAAGGTAAGTCACTCCGTACCTAAACTGTATGCATGATCTAACCAAAATCGGCTTCTCTCAGCTTCCTACTTACCTTCGAGGTTTCTTGAGCCAAGAAAGACTGCTCGCAGATGTTCATGCTACGCATGAGCGCTTCCTGGAGATTTGGAGAAGTTAACAAGAGTCTGTAGATGGACGAACAATGGCAGTAATGGCGGTAATGGCAAGGCCAGTCTATTCCTATTTGTAGCGGCGCACTGTTGAACGCGATGGATGGTGGCTTGTTTTTAGATCCTCCGATGAAGCGGTTTGCGCAGCGGCATATGCACCAAGGGATCTACGCCATTGCCTCGCGTGATCTTGGGCTCGCAGTGTCAGTCAGCGCAAGTTCCTCGGCTGTATCTAACTCTAGCTGCAACCTAGTGGATGACTGGATGTTCCCATTTTTGTGCAGATCGGTAGACTACTTTGCCCAAAGAAATAAAATAAGATCAGGTTCTATACGTTCTGCGTTGAAGCGAAACATGATTATATCAATACTATTTACTACATGTGCCCGAACATCTAATTTTCTTTTTCTTTGTCAAATGCACTTTGCGAAGGTTCTTGTCCCTCCTATTAACGAGGCATTTCCTAGTCTACCTCCATGCTAGACTCGCTAGACTCCGCCATGTATTCAGAATCCTCGCCCTCGGCCCACAATTCGCGCCATTCCTTATGACACGTTAGAACTTGGAAGGTTCTTGACAAACTAACTTAACATACCCTATAAGTAATGTCTTGCCTCACGGGATCCAACGCGCACCACGCTATGGGTATGCTTTCCTTAGGATCTGTCGGAGAGAATAACTTACCCATCCATTGCGATGTCACTGCTTGGATTGCTGCTTCGGTGTCTCCGACGAATACAACGCGCCATGGCTTATTCCTTAGCTTTTTCGACAGGTGCTTTTGCAAATCTTCCATGCCAGCTGTCGGCGGCTTGTGTTTCGAGCTGATGGTGACTTGAAATACATATATTCCATCATCACATATGAGTGCAGAGTTGATTCCGGGGTATTTCTTGGGAGCGACCCAGTAAAACGGAAGTTTCTGTTTCTCGTTCTTCAAGGGATCCCAGGTTGCATACACAAGGTTCTTTATCCCTGCTAGCTGCTTTAGAGTTTGCCCTTTGAGTTTGCCCTGCGCCCAGTGGCATCGTAGAGAGTTACCCGCAGCCATATATGAATGGAACCAAGACTCGAAAATGAAGCCGGCAGCTTGCCGCATCTCATCTGATTGGGAGGGAGCACGAAAAAAACTGAACCTGACTGATTTGTCCAGATTCTGGAGAGCCACGCCCAAGATGCTGCGAAGCTTTTTAGTTGGTACTGATGCAGAAGGAAGTGTGCGATCGAAAACCCCCTCCCTTTTCAGAGGCCGGCAGATGTAGAACAGTGATAGGGCATTGTCGAAGTTGGCGTTCATCTCTATTGAAGACAGCATGCTCCCACATGCCTGGACGGCCTCCGCAGAACGTCTTTTGTATTTTTCCTCGATCTGTGAATCGTCAAGTTCCATGAATTCAATTAGGCTTCGAGGATCACAACCCCATTGCTGTGCAAGAAAAGACATGCGCTCTGAGTCAAGTCCCCTGAGTTTGCTGGTCATCTCAGGATATATAGTTTGAATGGAAAGAGTAGGAGTCACTCACGCAAGCTTTTCAATTTCTTTCCTAGACCACACATCCATAATGTAGCATTCCCCATGTGCTTCCTTGCCCCGTTGCTTCCACCACTCCCTTGGCAAAGTTGCTTGAATTACTCGCACATGCGACACGCCTAGAAAGATGCCTTTGAGACTTGGAGTGTGAGCGTTGGAGTTCGAGAGTGCCCAGATATCAGAACCAGTGCTGTCTAACAGCGCATCCTTGTTAGCAAGACTGTGGAAAGCAACAGTGGAGTCTTTGAAAAGTGCATAGAAATCACGGCCATCTGGAAGCTGCAGTGCAACCGTGTGTTTCTTCCAGAGGAGATTGATGAGTAGATAGGCCAGGAAATATGTTTTGCCTGGAAGCAGTATAAGCATTCAAGTTCGGCAGTGGACATAATTGAAGATGGACTTACCTATACCCGGTTGCCCAGTTACATATGCACCTCGCCTGTATGTATCCTTCTCCAATTCCTCCAGTGCTGCGCGATACTCGTCTCTGACCAGTATCTTGCCACCATTAAGTTCCCCCGCAAAGAGGGCCCGAAAGACTTCGTGACCCTCAAGGTCAATGTACTCGATATCCCCAGAGGATTTCAGGAGAGCCCCAGGTTTACCCCAAACAGTTTTGGAAAACTCGGTTAACTGGGCGTGTTCGCGAGAAGCTGTAGCCATTGTACGAGAGAGCAGAGAACGGCTGTTTCGGAACGTCCCGAACAAGGTCAGCCACAGAACTTGAGATTCATTGTCAGGTTTTCCTTCGCGATTGATATCATTGACTGCGATTTTACATTTTGTTGGTATTCTCAAAAATATTTGGCTCAGCTCAGTGCGTCGGTGAATAATTGTCAAGGATCGAAGCCAAAACATGCAAGCATAGAATACAGTAGCGAGTACATCGTGTCTTTCTTTGTCCTTGACTTCGAACGGCTAGTTGTGAATTGGAGGCCTTCGGTTCGTTCTTGCTAGATTTGCAAACCTCATCAAGTGCCACATCCTAACATAGGCCCGCATTAGCGATAGGTCGACAAGGCACGGCCAAGGTCAGCCACCATTCCCTTTTGCCTTTGCAGCTTTACTTGAGCGCACCTCTTTGAAGTTCTTGCCAGTTGCAATGGGAACAGGGAACTCCTCAAGCCTGGTCTTCTTCACTACTATACGCATTCCAACTTTCGAACTAAGTTAGCAAGCAAGTGTTTCAAAACTGACCATTTTCGGTGATGCAATACAAAGATAATTTGAAGTTAGGGATGTGCCGAGAGCTATATAGGACGGTAGTGCTCGCCACCAGCAGTGTTGACCACTTCTTCTAGAACATCTTTCAACCTGCTCACGTATCTTGTTCGGCATATCAGGCACAAGTTAAATTGCAGCGTACCATCACACATGTCCCCTCGAGTGTCATTCCTCCTCTGTTGCTAAATCGAGACCAGCAGCACGAATATCACCACCACCGTTCAATCGACGCACGCGAGCCCATTGCTGTACATTGTCCATTTTGAAAAAAATGTCGTATTGTCTTCAAATTGAAGGATGATCAAACATTATTAACAGGAAAAATGGTCAGCTGCACGTGGATGTCAGAGAAATATCGCATCATTCGACGCCCCGAATTGGTTCGATACGATATCCATTGCTGTTCGGGTTGCTCAAGCACGCCAATTTTTAAAACGATTCCCGTCCATTTATTCTACGTACTAAACCCTATATTCTGCCCAATCTATGAGCAAAGAATCAAGACCATACAGTCATACCAACAAATCATGTACGGGGAAATATAAGAATAAAAATAATGCTTCTAGCGTATGATATATGACGCTGACGGCTTATGCACGTCCGAGTCCAAGATGCAGAATTAACAAATGAGAGATTAAGAGTTTATCCGGCGACTCCTCACTTCTCCAGGTGCAGAAAACAATTTCAAAAAAGGAATACCAAACCAGTGGCCAGCATACAGTGCGTGCATTGGATATATATCTGAGTTGAGATTACTCACAACTCATCGCAGTAAGGAAGATCGCCCTCGTCAGTCCGAAGACGGTGTGGCCATCGGGGCGTGAGTAATAGTAGACGTATGATTGGTGTGGACGGCTGTTGCACTGGGGTTGGCAGGAACAGCGTTCGAAGGGGGAACTACCAATGCGGCGGCTCCATTGGATGGTGTTGCGGGAACAGCGACTACGTTCGCAATACAGAGGACCTGAAAAAAACCATAAATGAGATTTAAAGCCAGTTGATTAGCAAGCGGGTATAACAAACCTCGCCAATGTATATATTGGTACACTCGTGGTTAATCTGAGGGTTGTTCGTGTGGAGAAGGGTGGCATTAATTCCAGTCTTGGTCTGGATGCCATCGCAGGTATCTCCATTACCGACGGTGTAGGTCGTAGTGCAGTCTTCTCCAGGCATTCCAAGACAGATGGTCTTGCCTGGCTTGAGGTTAGCACAGGAAGGGTCGATGACCCCCTGATTAACAGCGGCAAGTTGATAGCTAAAAATAGATTGTCAGCACCTGAATGTAACAGGCTTTGAGAGACCACGGACGTCGAGACGTTGTTTGCCCCGCCAATGCCGTCGCAGATGTCCCCTTCCTTTACAACATATGTCCTGCTGCAGCTAGCTGCGGTAACAGCTGTACCGTGTGTTAAACAAGACAAAGTTAAACGAAGGAGCCGAATACATACACTGCGCAATGAATGGCAACGCAAGGAATACAAAAGACACAACTTTCGTGAACATGGTGTCAATGACAGTTAAATTCGAAATGAGTGGAGCAAACGAATGGGAAGAAGGAAGGAGATTGGGAGACGATGGGAGAAGGAATAAGGAGCCTTGTCGACCGATTGCAAAAGACCGCCTGTTATATACGGTAATTGATCTTCCGCCGCAGCCACATGGCCGACCTTGGCGCCCTTTCTCTCAAGTACATAATTTACTTAGCTTCATTCGCATTCAGGCTCAAGCGAAACATAGCGCGAATTCTGAGACTTAGAAGTAAGAGTCTGCAAGTCTGTTCGCCAGTCTGGCCAAGCACCTTTGTTCACGCCTCCTCTAAAGATAGATTCATGAGAATAATGGAACAGTTGATTTGTTTCCGGTCGTCTCCTTGGTACTGGTTACGACTATTCCTGGTCGTCATGCGGGCAATACGGTATTACAAGATGTTACGCGTCTCGCGGTTTGAAATTGACCCCCGCTCGCCGTAAAATTTTTTTAAGCTTCCCGCTTTCGTGAAGGGCGGCTAAATCGTCTGATCCTCCTATGCTCTTTCCATGCACGATGACGTTAGGGAAAGTAGCGCGACCAGTCAGGCGGCCTAGAATTGTCTTGAGAATGCTACCATCACCTGCACAACATTGTCATGGACGTGTTGGTACCTTATGATCTGATTGTATTACCTCGGAGATCAACTTCGACGATGAAAGGAGCTGGCCGGATGTCGTATGATGCTAGAAGGTTTTTGGCGCGTTTAGAGTAACTATAGAATGCATCAGTGCTCAGTAACCGAAACTCGCAACTATAGCACCTAGACTTACGGGCAATAGGTCTAGCGAGAAGCATAATTAATGCTGGTAGACGTTTTTAAAAAAGAAGAACTCGCCTTGCTGAAGACAACAATGGGGTACTTGGTATCCAGTCTCTTCACTTCCTTTCTCCAGTCTATCTGTCTTCCTTCCGCATACACGGACAGGTCAATAGGCTTGGTAGGGTCACCATCTGCAGCTTCGGTCAAAGTGTCCTGTTCCTCGATGCCGCCTGTGACCAAGTGTATTAAACCGTAGACTTCATCGACTTTCGGCCTTGAAACATAATCGACGATTTTGGACCGCGAAATTTCAAGGGAATCTGAGAACAGATGTTGACCACCCAGAAATATGAACGCCAGGACCGCAACCGCGAGGAGAACGAGTGTTTTTCGCCACCGCACCAATGACGCCCGAGGGATTGGTTTAGAATCAGAACTCATGAGCTCAGACGATTTGAGAAGTAGTGTCTGAGTGAGGGTGGGAATGCTACTTGCCAGCGCGCACTTGATCTCCTCCGTCGAACTATGCAGGCCAGTCGTCCCAAGATAGAGTATGTCTTATTTGACATGGATGGTAAGAAAAGCATGTTTCGGGGTTCGTTACTGGATGTAAACCGCCAACAGGGCTTATGATCGACTCGGAGGGAATGTTCACCAAAGTCATCAGTGATTTTCAAGTCAATGTCAACCTATTTTCTAGATCGCTAATTTATTAGATGAGATTCTCCGTCCGTATGGTAAGCAAATGACTTGGGACATCAAAGCAGGCTGTATGGGGCTGCGTAAGTTACTCCTTAGCTATCTAATCTGCATCGATGCTAACACGAGTGCAGCTGAGGAGGCATCAGCAAAGCACCTGCTCTCATTCTTTCCGGATATACCCCTTACACTTGAATCATGCCTTGCGCAAAAAAATGAGATGTTGGATAAGTTGTGGCCTACAGTATCTGTCCTTCCCGGTGTTCGCAAACTTGTACACCATCTCAAGGCTCACAATATACCCATCGCCGTTGCCACCAGTTCACGACGTCACAAATATGAATTGAAGATTACGAATTTAGGGAATATCTTCAGTCAATTTGAAGACAAGGTGGTGTGTAGTGACGATAAGCAGTATAATATGCGCGGCAAACCGAATCCTGATATTTTCATAACTGCTGCGCGGGAAATGCTGGGACGCAATGTGGGACATCCGGAGGTGGAGTGCACTACAGATAATTTGCAAGAGAGGGCCCGAGGTTTAGTATTCGAAGACGCGTTGCCAGGGGTCCAGGCTGGAAAGCGTGCGGATATGTCTGGTTCGTTTGTCTTCCTCGGAAGCAAGTCAAATGATCATCAGAGTAACAGTTATTTGGGTGCCGGACCCAAATCTTCTCAATATAGAATATTCAGGGACGGAAAAACCGGACCAGATACTCAAGAGCCTGGAGGACTTCGTCCCAGAGGAATGGGGTTTGCCGCCTTATCAGTAGCGCGTTGTTTGGCAAAGCCACTGAATACAAATAGACTATCTTCAAATCGGCAGATGCTTCTTTGAGTTTAAAGTTAATGCGGGGGTATCACATTCACATTCGTGTACATCGGAAACAAGAATCTTCAAAGGCAGAGGAACTCATTCCAGGGAATTTATTCTCGAGGCTTCCTGCTCAGAAACCAAAGCCAACTCAACGACCCCGTACGCCGGCTGAGACACCGAAGAACGATTATAGATTCGGTCCCATAAGAATCGACTGGATGGATATGGAAGACGTTGGTAGCTCAATTGGTCACGCTAAAAAGAATAAAGACCAGGGACGCGGTACGTCGCTGCCAATCTCGTTGTCCACAACGTGATCCTGATATTCCTAGGCACAGCCCAGGCAACCTTCATACCCAAGAAGCACACAAAGACAGGCTCTATGAATCTCCCAGAAGGCGTTGTTCACATATTTCGTGATCCTGCAAGTACTCTTTCTTCGGAGGCGCTAGAGGCCACGGCGTCAGCCTCAACGATTTCAAGTAATGCTGACTGTGATGGTGTAATGGTAGGCGTATTGGCGGTTCCTTCGTGGATGACACCCTCCGACTTTCTTTCATTCGTCGCACCCGCTTCCGAAGGAATGACCCATATTCGCATCATTCGGTGTGTATTTTCGCAATGTCTTATTTACTTTCATTGACGAAGTCTGGTTAGAGATACGGCACCCAACCGTTCCATTGTGGTCATCAAGTTTAACGCCGTAGCTGACGCCTGCGAGTTTTCGGAAGCATATAATGGCAAACCTTTTGATCCCATGCAGGTTCGTACCTCCTTTCTCATGGATGGTATGGTCCTGATGATAATGGAAAGCCAGAAATTTGTCACGTAGCACATGTACTGTCAGTTGAGATACAACCAGACGATCTGGTCTCTCAAGCTATATCACGTCTGAGCTCCTCTCAGGGTTCTATGTACGAGCTACCGACTTGTCCAGTCTGCCTAGAGCGCATGGACTCTGCTGTAACTGGCCTCGTCACAGTTCCATGTTCTCATACATTTCATTGCATGTGCCTATGCAAATGGGGAGATAGTCGGTATGTTGCATAATGAATTCATCGACATTCGCATGACTTTTTTTCGTTACAGGTGTCCTGTTTGCCGGTACTCTCAGAATCTTCTTTCTTCTCATCCTCCTTCATCCTCTTCGCGCTCTTCCATTCCGATCCCATTTGCCAACCCTTCAACGCCATCGCTGTCTACCTGCTCTGCGTGCTCTTCGACGACCAACTTGTGGATCTGCCTTATCTGTGGAAACGTCGGTTGTGGTCGATACGGTCGCGCACATGCGCAATCTCATTATCAAGCAACGACACATTTATATGCATTGGAGCTCGAAACACAAAGAGTTTGGGATTATGCCGGTGACGGATACGTGCACCGACTTATCCAAAACAAATCAGATGGCAAGTTGGTTGAGCTACCTAGCGCAGCGTCATCCGCGACTGCGGGTGTGACCAATCGTGAAGGGAATTTGGGCCCGAGTCAATCAGATGCGTTGACGGCGGAGAAAATCGAGGCGATCGGGATCGAGTATTCGTATTTGCTGACGTCACAGCTCGACTCGCAACGGTCTTACTATGAGGACCAACTAGCTGACATGAACAAGCAAATAGACGAGATGAAGAGTATGATGGAGCTTCTGAGGCGGGATATGGAGCGTGGGCGAATGGAGAGGAAAGAAGAGGATGAACGACGACGTAAAGAAGAGGAATCCAGATTGGCGCAAGTTGTGCAGGAGAGAGATAAAGCGGATCAGCGGGCGCAGAAATTGACACAGCTGGCACGCAAGTTGGAGAAGGAACTGAAGGATGAAAGGGCCGTGGGTGAAGGACTGTTGCAGAACCTGGCCAAGATGCGTGAGCAAGTCGAATCCGCCAAGAAGGCTAAGGATGAAGATCAACAAAAGATATCTGATTTGGAGGACCAGTTGCGGGACGTGATGTTCTTCCTACAAGCGAGAGATACGATCGAGAAAGGGGATGAGTCGGTTCGAGAAGCGGCCGGTGGCTCAATAGAAATGCATACCCCCATTGCAAGGAGGAAGAAAAAGAAGTAGTGCTCACATATACCGTTTTAACTTATATTCGCCCTGACCGTGATGGACTGAATCATAATAATCATTGTATATATACTACAAAATTTCCTTGCAAAGTAATAAATATTATGGTTTTTTTTAATTTTACAACCCTTCAAAGAAGGATAGATCCTGAGCTGAGAGCCCACTTGTCGGTTTATTATTTCTGCTCCCTGCGCTTGGCGTAAGCAGCTTACCACCGCTATTCGCCCCAAGCGACCAGAGCGAGGGATTCGACGAAGCTGTCGGTGCTGCCATCGCAGCTCCATTCACCTTGTTTGGTACCAGCTGGTGGAGACTATCGCTCTCAGCGGCAACGTCGTCCCCGAGCTCGAACCAACAGCCGGGTTGGCGTTCCATTGCGCCAACGTCTGGGTTTGAGGTTTTCCCCCTGTCAACGTATGAACGACCTCCCCATCTCCATTGTCAAAAACGTTTAGCGATGGGCCTTTGGATGATGTCGATGGTGGCGGTGGCGGTGGCGCGATAGCTTCGGGCAGAGGAGAGGGAGGAGCAGGCCACCGACCCGGTCGGGCTGCAGCCGTTTCTAAAAGGCTAAGTGTACGTGCGTGGGCTGCGGCGCGTGATGCCTTTTGCGGAGGTGGCGGTGGAGGTAAGGAATCTCGACTCTTAGTCGATCTTAATCCCTGTGGCGGCGGCGGCGGCGGATTAATGTGACCTGTCCTTTTAGACGGTGGGCGTGGTGGGGTAGGCGTTCGTAAGGTTGGCGAGGATACAAACTCGTCAAACTCGTCATCTAAAAGATTGTGATTACTAGTTTTTGCTGCTGTTCTTGCGGTGGTGTGAACTATGGTCTGAATGTGTGTGAGGGAAGCTTCGAATGGATGGTGGTGCGCCAA
Source organism: Amanita rubescens (assembly GCA_015039365.1). NCBI lineage: Eukaryota > Fungi > Basidiomycota > Agaricomycetes > Agaricales > Amanitaceae > Amanita > Amanita rubescens. Next base: position 154,590 of record WION01000009.1, on the reverse strand, counting down.
TAAGAGGGGTGCTGTGTACCTTTGGTTTGTTACTTGAGGCAGCCTGAACAAGCGGTTGTAGTAGGACCTGCCTTTGCCGGAGGAGACAGAAAAGCCGAAAATTCATCGTCATCAAAGAGCGATGTTGACTGTTTCTGAGGCTGCGACTGCGGCGGGATTAATAAGGGGGAGTTGCGTAAAGGGAGGCGGAGGTAATGGAGGTAGGGGGGTTTGTAAATTAGATGGAGTCGAACGACCTGAACTAGTCATGACTGCTGTGAAATTGCGTCGCTGAGGAGAATCTTTCCTTCGGGGATTTAATGCGATTGGTGGGGTAGCAGTAGGCTTAGGCATCTGCCAAGAGGTAGACAAGCTTGTCGATGGGACCGTAGGGACGAGAGACTGTATTGATTTCGCCTCTGCAGCAGTCAGAGGCTGCTCATCCACGAAAGTGTCGAAGAACGAAAATGGGGAGTTTGCTTGCAGGCTCGAGCCTGGACCCGGACGTGAAAACTTGGGCGGTGGCGGTAATGGCTGCGGCAAGGGGGTCGCAGACAGAGAAGATGGGGATTTTGCGGAGATTACGTTTGTTAAGCCCCTCAAATTCTCGTCATCATCTGCGTCATCTTGGGCACTGGGCGCAATATCGCCCAAAAAGTCTATATCGTCCGAAGATAAAGCCAGCGATCGTGATGAGTTGGAGGAGGCCGTCGAGGAACGCGAAAATCGCCCAAAGAAGCGCGACACTGCAGATGGCGCCATCCCCTGTTCCGTATTCGGTGAAGAGGCAGAAAGCTGGCTGGTTGGACTCGCATTGGATGTAAACGTGCTGGTGCTAGTTGATGAAAGAGCAGATGATTGACTTACGCTCGATCGTCGTTCTGGTTCGGGATTGGAGGTACCATCTAGACTAGACTTTGGTGACTTCATGGTTTCAACAATACTAGCAGGGCGTGACGAGGACGGACTGAGTTCAGTAGTAGTATCGCCGCTTTTGAGACCAAAAAATGACAAAAGACCACCCGTTTTCTTTTTAACTTCAGGAGTAGGGGTGGGCTCCTGCGTCGTCTTTTCCACCATACGCCAGCCAAGTGGCAAGATATCGTCCTGAGCCATGTCCTGCTGGGACTTGACGAACGTTTCCCATGCCGTTGAGCCTTTTGAAGCCATGTAGATTGACAATGGGCTAGAATAGTGTTATTGGCAAATGCCTGATCAGTCGTAGAGCCTCGGTCATGTGCTTCGACGTAAATGTCCTAGGCGAACTGTACATTTGCAGATAGAACGAGGTCATCTGGAACGAGCCTATCGACCGCTGGTTTTCTGCAAGGACGTGAGTCGGTAGCGTACACAAATCGCCATACTTACAGGCCAGGGACATCTGTCAAAAAATCTTTGCTGGGCTGACGAGTTTCACCCTCTTCCAACTCTGGCCACAAATCAGTTGACAATTCCTTCAATTGCTCTAGAATCGAAGCCAACAATTCTGGCGGCTTTTAATCGGTCAACGGCGATACGTCATGCAAGGTACTAATAAAGACTCACAACATGGTGGTCCAGTTTCTCTTTCTGTAGCTTGGCCAGTTCCCACTCGTCTACACGAGTTTGGACCTGCGAATCCGCTGGCGGAGACCATGGCTGAGCGGGCCATGCGAACGAGTCTTGTTGAAAGGAAGCATTTACGTCTGCGGTCTCGAATGTATTGAATTCGGAGGGACTACCGCGACGCGTCGATGGGGGAGGGGTTGGAGAGGGGGGTAAAGAAACTTGCTTTTGCGGGGTCGGAGTGGTCGGAGCAGTTTGAAAGTCGACGGAATCGTGAAAGTTCTACGACTGGACTAGAAGGTGACGAGCCGTGAGTCCATTCTTCATTATTCCAGAGAGAACCTGCATCTGACGGTTCAACCCAACGTACGCCTGACCAGGAATTTGAAGGAGTAACAAGGTCAACAACTTCCTGAGCGTCGTCGTCGTCGGGCCAGCTGGTGTCTGTCCATGGATTCTCCATACACAGTTTAAGATCACGTGTTCTACTACACTACGATTCGTTTCTCCACTCGCTCGCTGTTCTTGCCATTGTTGTACAATCCCAGCTACAACTCCTTCTCGCTTCGCCCTTCGTTCTGCCACCAATCGCAAAATTTGAGACCGCGTCGTCGTATGTAGGTCTTTGAATTTCCACTTTTTCATATCTCCTCCCCTTAGTCGTAGTAGTTCGTATCTTTGTATTACCTGTGACTCTTTGATTTGATACAGGTCCTCGATCTGTTTCTCTCTATCCGCCCGCTCCTTCTCAGGCATATCCTCCAGCCGCAGCGGGTAGTAGAATGGGTCGACTAGGCCCACAACCGCACGTTTGTACGTCTTGAATGATTTGCGCTTATTGCCAGTAAGGAACGGATAGATTTGCGATATATAGTTGTCCGTGCGTATGTACGTTGTCTTGATGCCGTACACGGCATGCAAATACGAACGAATGTCTGTTTTCGTGATGGACTGCGGGATACGAAATGTGGCCTCGTACGGGTTGTATGGCTGCCCGGGTAGAGTATGGTTCCTCACCAAGCGGAAGATGATGTTGGGGAGGTAAATACGCTGACCGAGAACTTTGGTGATGTCGTGTCCGTCACGTCGGATAGTCTTGAACCCACGGATGCGCGACCGGCGTTGGTATATACGCTCGAAATACTCTTTTTCTGTTACAATGTCACCACTTTCGCGAATAAGCTTGCCCGTGGCGAGCAGACGCTGGTAGCGTGCATACTCAGACGGAGTAAGACCGCTAGGACGAGCATCGGAATCGCCTGGAGCGGTGTCTCCTATGATTTTTCTTCGTCTAAGGCGGACGGCAAGCGGTGTCGAGGCCGTTCTCGCAGCCTGGGCGGGCTGAGGCAGATGAGTCGAGTAGAGTCTGCGAAAGACGAGCATGGAAATTGCTCAATCCGTGTATTTCCTTTTTAGCTACTCACGTCACGGTCACTACTACCACTATGGCTGTTCGCACATTGAGTGCCGTCTTTGCGACGACAGCAGCCATTATTCTCCTTCTAACTTACATTTTCGTTCTTTATCAGCCATCATTTGGCCCCGGAGGCTTACAGAAAGTCGGATGGCAATCTTGGGACCTCGTCATTGATAATACCGTTAAAAACCAAAGTAAAGGCTCCCCAGCCACACCCGCTTCCGACGACAAGCCTGTAGACTGGTGGAATGTATCCAGTCCGGAAGATACCATAGACACCGCCAGTTTCCCTCTAGACGTCTGGCAACCCTTACTTCCTCACGCCGATACCGGTCGTAAGTACGCTAACTTTAATTCGGGACAACGCTAACAGCCACAGTATCCGAGATTACAGTCACACATTGTCTGGCACCTCCCCATCTATTCGGGGACCTCTGCGCACCTCATTCTACTGTGGAACAGGACGCGATCAAAGGGAAATGGGTACGCGTGCCTCGCAACCTCAATCTAGAAATGGGCTATACCACTGGTTTTCTGGTATGTGTGCTACGCCAAGTCTACATGCATCTCTCAATGGCTTGCAGGAAATTTACTACCGTCGTACACGTCGACAGGACGTCAACTTCGTTACCGACCTGAAACTGTTGCCATCAGGAGAAGAACCATCACCTCGTGACAACTGGTATCAAGTACAGACCTCGCTGCGTAAAGGTGTTTTTGGAACTCCTCCACTTTTCATGTGGTATAAACTGGGGAAGATGGTTGGAGAAATGACCAAGGAGGAAAAGGCAAACGTGATCACAGAATTAGACGTGTTGTATGGAGACGACGTTCCCTGGTATGAATTCGAGAGACTTGAACCGCCTACCGTGGCTAAGAAAGAACCTGTCGAGGCCACCTGGATAACCTACCGCAAAGGCGTTAAAACCCCTCCCCATGCTCCTCCGCTTCATTTTTCTCATTCGGGCAAATTCAAAATCATGCAGATTGCCGATCTTCATTTTTCAGTTTCCCAAGGCAGTTGCAGAGAAACTCCAGAGCCTTGCAACAACTCGGACAATATGACGACTTCCTTGTTGATGCGTATGCTGGACAAAGAAAAGCCTAACCTTGTGGTGTTCACCGGTGACCAGCTAAATGGACAAGGAACCTCATGGGATCCTAAATCGGTATTGGCTAAATTTGCAAGAGCTGCAACAGACCGCAATATACCTTGGGCGGCCGTGTTTGGAAATCACGACGCGGAGGACGGCGCGACTAGAGAGCAACAGATAGAATTGCTCAAGGCTTTGCCCTACAGTCTCGTCCAAAGGGGTCCTAAGGATATTCACGGAGTTGGTAATTACTTGCTCAAGGTCTGGAGTGCGGACGCGTGCGTATAGACATTTGTAGTCTTTTCTTATTTTGATCGTCATCGACAGATCAAAGACACACTTGTTAACGTTGTATTTCCTAGACTCTGGTGCATATTCCGAAGGATTCTTTAGTTGGTTGGGTTTCACTGGATCTTCCGATTATGATTGGATCCATAAGGTATTTCACATACAAAAATGGATTCTTTGTGATTAATGAAACTCCATCAGGATCAAACGGATTGGTTCCTTCAGCAATCGGGTAGGAAAGATGCTCCTCCGTATTGCAGCATCTGACCAATTTAACAGTCTCCATCAGTCCTATCGAACGGCCATTCCACCCTGACACCGGCAAGGACTTTGGTAGCATCTGGTCTCGTCAGTCCGATCAACTAACCCCGGAGACGAAGAAGCTCGCTAAGCCTAATGCCCTGATGTTCTTCCATATACCCTTGTACGGCTAGGATCCATTGCCAGAAATGCGCCACTGACCAGCTTCGTAATAGACCCGAAGCCTATACCAAAGCTGACCTCGACCCACTCACTGGAATACCTTTGGATGTAGGCATACATGACTTGGAAACCCCCGGAAACGCTGAACACAATGACGGCTTTTTCGAAGCGGGAGTTTTACAAGCGAAAGAAAGCGACCGTAGGAGTAGCGCAGTTTTACCTGAGGTCAAGGTCATTGGGAATGGTCACTGTCATCGTACGTGTCTGTTAGACTTTTTGTTAGACGCCTAATCAACTCTAAATGGCGCAGTGACGGAGAATTGCAGAAGAGTCCAAGGAGTCTGGATGTGTTTTGGCGGCGGAGGGTGAGTTGGCATAGTAAACTCAAGTTTAATCTAGCACCCTGACTGTTAGGCAGTTCATACTCAGGTTACGGTAAAATCGGGTGCGTACGGGTTTGTTTTGGAATGTCAGGGTTAACTGACGATCAATGACAATAGGTTCGATAGACGGTTCCGGATATACGATATCTCTAGCTACGGCGAAACCATCAGGACATATAAGCGGACGGAGAAGGATGAGATTATTGACGAAATGATACTGGTCGGGAGAGGGGCACCGTCGTACTAATAGCGCATTGTATGTATTGTAAGAAATGTACGCTTTTGGCGTAGCCGATTAATTGATTAGAGCACTCTTGTGCCTATACCCTCACCTCGTCCCTTAATCCATGTCGCAGACTCACCGTCGCGATAACCCTTCCGTCTCTTCAACCATCTCAAATCGCAGCGAGCGTAGCGCAAAACAGAATGGTCATGTAAGTCCTTCCCAACCGGAACTTGCGGCAACTACACTGACATATACCAATCTCGACCGAATGTATTAACCCTCGATCCCGCCTCTCAAAACTCAAAAATTTCTACCTTATACCCCGCCACGTAGCCCGCGGTAGAATCTGCCGTTACACGCCTTCTCGTCTCTATCAAGCAGCTTCTCGAATCCCTCACTCATTGGAGCCAACTCAAATGCGACGAGACGCAAGTCAGCAACGTATACGTCCGTCTGGGAAACGACTTCAACGCCGCTGTAACCGCATTCGCGGCTTATAACATTGACATGGCGTACGTAAAACTATACTTAATAAACGCTCCCTCCCCCAAGTTACTCAACTTTTGTCCTTTATCTATCACCAGCGAGTTGATGTCTGTCCCAGACGACCTGCGCAATGTTCTCGAGCCTTGTCTCGCTGAAGAAGCTACGCCTGAGAACCTCGATATCTACCTGCCTCGTGTGCGACAGATTATCACAAATCTCTTACAGGGGTTAAGGGGGAAGCAGTCGGTGTATCGCCGTATTGTGTCAGAGCATAGACATCGATCGAATGAAAACGGTACGCAGGAGAGATCGGATGCTAGGTCGTCCCGTTCGGAGAGGGATAGGGATAGAACCTCCAGGAGGAGCGACGCTGCTCATCGATCGCATGGCTCAAGTAGACCTGATATGGAGAGGGCCGCATCCAAGGAGAGAGAGCGTGAGAGGGAAGGACCGTCCAGGAGAAACACCGCACAGTCGACTTCGTCTGTGAGCAGCAGCAGCAGACGGAGAGAAGAAGAGGAACCATTCGTCGGTGGCTTTGCACCGCCAATTGCAGAACGGCAACCTCCTCCTCCGCCGCCACCTCAAATACCAGATCAGCCTCCTCCAGAATATCAAGAATACCCGGCGCTGATGCAAGAGATACAAAGTCGGAGGTCTCGTCCTGTTCCCCCATTGCCAATAGAAATCAATACCCCTCCGGCTGCTGCACCAATACCACTCCCCAGCGATGTCCAATCTCATGATACCGTGACACAGCCGGCTGCAAACACCAGCAAGACAACGGAGGATACGAATGCAAGACCGCAGTCCATGATACATCAGCCCGCCGTTCCTGCTCATGTCAAACGATTTTCCTTGGTTGACAAGCCAATGACGCCCACTCCACCACCTGTATTGGTCGAACCCTCGAGCCCGGATGACTTCAGAGAAGGTTCCTCTACACCACCCTCCGAGAGGGCCGTCCCGGTAGATCCACCTCCAGCGGTCGCCAGCTTGCTGGCAGCACTCAAGAGCGCAGATGTATTGGAAAGGCGGGCCTCTAAACGATTTTCGACATTCAATATCTCCAAAATGACGGGATTTCCCAACCGCGAGAGACCGGTAAAGAATCATCCGAATAGGAGGTCCTTAGCGGCATCTTCCGCCTTGACACCAGGAGAGCTGGCCGTGCTCACGGAAGTGGACGACGAAGAATTGGACGAAGCGCCGGATGTGCCGTTGAAGAGGGAAAGCAGTCAGAGGTCCCGTCGTTCCGTCTCTCGCGCGGTTACGCCTGATTATAGGCAACCCCTGCCACCTCTCCCAACAACGCCTGCGCGGACGCCAGAGCCTGTGGTGAGGACCGAGGTCAACGGAATACAGAACGAAGCCGTCATCTTGCAGGTCGAGTCGTCAGGAGAACCGTCAAAGATGACGGTGTTCTTGCAATTAGGAAGAGAGGTCAAGAAAGTCAAGGTTGAACAGGGAATTTCATTTTCGTCGCTCAGAGTCTTGTTCGTCGATAAGTTCTCTTACAACCCTGGCCAGGAGAATTTTCCGGCAATATACATCCGCGATCCTTCAAGTGGAGTGCAATACGAACTTGAGGATACGGATGAGGTGAAGGAAAAGTGCCTGCTGTCCTTGAACATTGAACGTACGCCTGTTTGGCTCTTATTGTTCTTGCGGACCTAACTGTCAAATTCAGCTCTCGATCAAATCAAGCAGCATATTGACTCTCAAATATCGAGCCTATCTCAAGATATTAAGGAGCTCAAATCTACAGTTGTCAATAATAATCGACCATCGTATCCTATCATTGCGCAGCCCCTGGTGGACAGTCCCCCTACCACCAGTCGACCCACTGATCGACAGTTTCAAACTGTGGCGAGGAGGCTATCAAAGTTTATAACTAACCAAGAAAGCCCGTCGGACGTACCTCCTCCTCTCCCGCAAGTTCAATCACACATGACCGGACAATCATTGCAATCGCAAATGACGGGGGCGTCGGTGATGTCCGATTATTCCGTTCGCATCGTCAGCGATCTCAAGACTCAGTTTGATGAGGTGCAAAACCTGCGAAGGGATCTTGGCATCATGAGGCAGTTGTACACGGAATTTATGAAACAAACCAAACAGTCTCTCGGAACGCTACGTACGCAGACGCAGTCTGTCAGACAGTTGGCTACGACTAGCGTGGGAGGAGCGCGAGCATATATTGACTCTGGAAAGCAGAAACTTGACACACGGAGTCAAAATTTGTTGACAGAAGTCGAGAAGCTCCAGGATGCAGTTGAGATCATCAAGGACGACGTCATCAAGAGACACATCACCCCTAAAGCGCAATTCCTCAAGACGACAAAGAAGGACATGGATTCGGTTGCGACGGAGCTTGAGAGCTTGCGGGAGCATATCAAGACGATTAAGCCTATGTGGAAGAAGACGTGGGAAGAGGAATTGCAGAACATTGTGGAGGAACAACAGTTCTTGTCGCACCAAGAAGAGTTTTTGAACGATTTGTTGGAGGACCACAAGGCTGCGTCGGAGATATACGGGCACGTTGAAAAGGTGATATCGCTGCGGAATAATGGGAGCAATGGGATTAGCAAGAGTTTGCGTAATCGCAGCTTCCGACCGCCTCCGCAAGAGGAAGGACATGGTGGATTGAGTACAGTGATGATGGAGCTACGGGGGGCTGCATCAGTGGACCCAGAGCGGCGACTAAAGGCAATCGAGGCGAATCAAAAGAACCGGGAGAAGGAGCTTGCGTCGCGGTCGGACGAGATGCATTCCGAGCTGACCGAGTTTGTTGGACAGAAAAAATTACGAATGACGGGAGGAGCGGAGGAGGTTGAGCGGGTGAGACAAAGGAAGAACGATATGACGCTCAAGGCTATGTTTACGGGTTCGAGCACAAGCGGGACAAGCACACCTACTTCGTTCGCATCTGAACTTTCCTCTTCGACGTCGTCGTCGCAACCGCATCAACACTAGTCATGTGGTTATAATGAAGGTCAAGCATTCCGAATTACCTCGTTTCTTGCATGCTGCTTCCTGTACATGTGGACTGCTATCGATGATCCTCACCTTTCACATTATCTTTTACATTCTACTCCTCTAGCCTTTCTTATTCACCTTTGAATGCATTACTTATTTCCTTGTTTAATATGTTGGGAGCGGAAGTTTTTGTGCACCTAATGAGCGAAATACTACAACTACAGTAATGATGCGATGCAGGATAATATAATATACAACCTGTGTATGTAAAAAGTTTCTGTCCCGAGATATCGTACAAAAGAAGGATATTGAGGCAAAACCGTTTTTGAGGGTGTGAGTTACTTATAGCTCAACAAAACTGTCTTGTCCATCGGGGCTTCGATCGGGCCGTGCTCAATTTTATGTTGCCCCTTGTATAGGGGAACGGGGAGGCGTTGGCATTGGCGCAACACACAACAACCTAGCGTGAGCAAAAGGTCGTAAGACTTTGATTCTAGCAGCTAAGACTTTTGACCAATTGTGGCGGCCACCACCTAGGATCGCGAGTCGGTATTCGACAATATACTTTTGGGGAAAATGGACTCGGAAGCACTCACGGAGCCTTTGAGCTCGGGGTAGACAATTTTTGGTCTGGCAAAGGAATGAGATGAGGCGGGAGGACGATATAGGAGAGGTTGAAGTGAACCATTTGGAGGTCGAAGAGGAAGGAAGAGTGGAGGAGGACATGTGGAGGCAATCGGAATGCTTAAAGTGAATGTGAGGATTTGGACGAGGATCGGGTGGAATCTTTATCGCAAACAAAAACAAACTTTTAAGTTCAATCACGGCGATGTCGATGAGGATGCGGCGAAAAGGCTGGATGCGTAGCTGGAACGCCCCCTGTGGGTATAGAGCGCAGCGGAAAGACGGGATCCATTCTCTTTGCCTTATACTCGGAATAATATATATATCACCACCGGGCGCCTGCTAATCCCATTCCTCGGACATTCCCTTCTCTCTCTCTGTCAAATGGCTCTTCACGATTCTTCTACCTCTACACGTTTCTATCCTGATGTATCGGCACCCTCACAACCTTCCTCGACCCATCACGATGTATGTCCATCATCTTGCTGCGGAAAATGCGCACCGCTAACGCATTTTTTCTTTCTCAGAAGTGCAACGTCAGCCCACCAGTTTTGTACCCATCCAGATCACCGTTGGCACATCGTCAAAACGGCCTGAGGGGTGAAAATTCTGCAGGCGGGTTTCTCGGGTTTCGTCATAGGGGGGCACGATTGACTTACTATTTCTTATTAGATGGCAGCAATGATGCCATGCAATTGGCGTATGAAATTATGCAACATAAGACCACAATGTGAGTTTATTCTGTATTGCGTCATTGACCCGTCACTGACTCTGTTGTCAAATAGTCAACGTATCGCAAACGCATTCGCCGTCTGAAGATCTGAACGACCTTTATTATGCTCATCATGCATGTTTGTAACACTACATTCATATTTCGTTCCAAGTCCCAATCTCTACATGTATAATACATAATCCGTATGTTATCTTATGTATAGATAGAATTAATCTTACCCGGAATCGCTTCCGATAAGATGGGAAAGGATGTCCAGTTTTTTTCCCTTCACTCAGTCGCAACTCGTCAGATGATCATCAATAAGAAAGTCTCCACCTAGCTCCACCTACACGTCCACTACTTATCGAGTTTAGTGCCTTGCATCCGTTCATCTGGAACATTCCTGTCAACGTGCTACGTGGGACACGACCAGCGGGGCAGTTGCGCAGCCAATCCGATGGCAAAATCGATGCGTTGTGTGTGTGTGATTGATGGATAATGTGATCAATTGCAATAGCTATGCCGTGAACCATGTGCATGGACCGTGGTGTCAGGAGGGCATGACTCGCGATTGGCATTTACAGGTACCTTCCCGCTGTCCATCTCTTCTGTCATGATGATGGATTTCAAAATTAGCATCACCCACTATTAGCCACTCCAGATGAAATATTAGGTAAAGTAGCACTGGTTGAACGTCGCGGCAGACCCGGATACGAGGGCTAGCCGGGACTAGACGAGATGGTTACGAACACGATAACTTGGATGCGTGGGAGACAGCTGGTTTCAACAGTGGCGTCGGAGTGGGAGTAAGTACGGGTCGTCGGGTAAGGTTCAGGCAATAATAGGTCAACAAGCAAAAACGTTATTTAAAATAAAAGACGTCTTCGAGACGTAGTTAGGCGAAAATGGGAGTAATGCGGTTCCAAGAGATCGCGGGTAATGGGTACCTGGGTACCCGTACGTCTATGGTGGATTGTCAAACCAGCAGAACAAAATGTACACGTAGCGTGAGTGCCAACGAACAATGTTATCTTACCCATGGTCCATTTTTTTAATACAAATGAAGGAGTAAACTAAAAGGTTCGGCACGCACAAGTCGGTTAGGACCAAAGCCGCCGGTATCCTCAAATAGAACCCAGGTCCCAGTAACGGAAGAAGGGAAGATACATTCAAATTTCGATCGATGCAGCGTGAGAGCACATACCCGACCAACGCCGGCGCCGACCAGGGTGGCAGGAGGATCGGTAAAAGACCGTTGAGGCCGGTAACCGGTGGAATGCCGTGCAGTGGACGTAAAAGAGGGGCTGACTTCCTGACTACACGCAGTATGCAACTTGGAGCTGACAGAGATTTTTTGCATTGTTGGACATCTGAAACGTCATATTGATAATGCCCTTGCGACGCTCAGCGGCCATCTGATATCGGCTGCAATTGCGCTAGTGATAGAATTATTATAAAATCTAGGCCTCGGACATGACACTACACCTGCGGTCCCTGGGGCCTTAGTACATTTCTTCTGAAACGACTTGACGACACCCTTGCTTTCAACGGCGCAAACGGCTCCACTCGTAAGCGTAACCCCTGTGACGCAAGCTACCTGCCTTGTGCTTTATACTGCATTCGAAAAATCGTAAATTGAATACTATCAATGAGGACAGAATTCACACGGGTTTCGGTTGTCGTCATTGTACAGGGCAAACTGTTTGAATGTAATGTTCCTGGTGCAGGTACGCATGACGCACTGCGCGTCAAATGAACCTACTTCAACGTATTCGCATTATTGTTAACAATAATCGAAACTACATCCAGTACGTATCATGACTCGGAAGTCCCTCCGTATAGAGTAATATTACGTCAATTCTCTATCAACCGCTGCCAGTGAGTCCACCGGTTGCACCAGTGGCTGCAATGCGTGTGACGGCGTCGGATTGCGTCGTGCAGGTGACTGAGGTTCCCGGTTTGTTCACCAGGGGAAGTGCAAAACACTCCGTGCCAGCACCACATGGCGTGCTAACGAAACTGGTGCCTACGCATTGCGCGAATTTGCCTCCAATGCAAGCATTCTCGCCGGCCGTGCACGTGGATTCAGGTGTGAGGCCAGCAAATTTGGCATTTAGCTTCTGAGCGTCTTGGCCGTTCTGCAGGTGGAAATCGCCGTTAGAGGAACCGTTGGAGGTGTCGGAGGTAGCGTCAAATCGAACTGGAGAGGGTGAAGTAACTATAAGGGATCCGGGAGTGGTTTTGCCCGTGCTAGGTGGGCCTGGGTTCTGAGTTATGTCAACTAGCTGCTGACCATCGGGTATAGGACCTTGGGGATGGGCAGGGCAGGAACCAGGAGGATTGAGTGCGGTGTGCTGGAAAGGTAGCGTGTTTGCACCACCAGCTTTCGCGCCGTTAGAGAACGTCGCCAAATTTGATCCTTGGAATTGACACTGGAAATAGCCCAACAGCTCGGAATTCTTGGGTGCAGTGTCGCAATAGGGCATCCCCACGGAGTTAGGCTGTTGATAAATGTTAGAAATTATAGTTGAGAAATTATAACAAAACTGACCGAATTCCTCGGCTGTTGCATGAATATTTGAGTCAATTGGATCATTTTGGCATTGCTTTTCAGCTGGTGGGCCAAATCAATCATCTTGTCGGCTTGATCCTGTTGGTCACAGGGAGCAGCGGCAGCGAGGAGAGTGTCGAAGCTGGCAATCTTAAGGGGATTGCACTGCTGTCCTCCTCCAGCAGCGTTCTAGATGAAATTTCAATTATGCGGTTGATTAAGTGATGCCCTAAAGATACATACACAGGCTTGCTCCCAGAGCGTCAATGAATCCGCTATAGTTTGTTGAATCCGCTTCCTGAGGGGGACGGGCGCACCGCTCGCGGTGGCAGCAATCATGCTCAAAAGGACAATGGGGGCGAACTTGACCATGATAACGATTCTCGATAACAGTACCTGACTGAAAAGGTAAGGAGAGAGCACCGGGCTGTAAAGGAATAGGGAGTAGGAAGCGGGATCCGGCGACTGGCGCTGATGGTGGATAGAGAGAAGGGGAGGACGGGAAGTGGCCAGACTATATAGGCCATAGGTCAGCCAAAGTAAGGTTCTGCCAAGGAATTAGCATAAGGTTTCGTGACTTGAACAAGGATGGAACAAGGGGCCGCATTGCCACTGCCTATCAGTATCACACGCCGCATCTGCATCCGAGTCACCGCTCAAAGCTGAATCCACGTCCGTTCTCTAATTGTTCGTTCAGGTCGTTTGCACACACACACACACCGAAGAATCAATGCTCCTTAGCTACCCGGCTCTTCCGCAGATCGTAACGTCCAGCCTGTTCCAAGAGATCTTCACGATAGTACGTCACTGATACCTCTGGAAGCATGTCAATAAGCTCCGGCGTTCCGAAACCCCTTGATATTACTTGGGCGCACATGTCATTACTCATCGCCTCTTCAAGTTATCCGATGGCTTGTCGAATAGCAAGGGCGGTGCAAATCTTCCCAAGAGGGTTTGGCTGGGATCTGCCAAGAAGAAAAAGCTGTGTTGCCGAACTTTCATGCCCGCGGTATGGCCGCTCGTCTGTGAAGATGTGGCGTGGGAATAGTGCCTAAACGGATTCTACAATAGGTTACCATCTCTATAGACTATACAAAAGACAGACACGTGAATGTATTCATTCCAGCGCGGTGGCAGCCAGCGCACGCTTTTGGGCTATGTGCCACTCGGGTACGATTCATGTAATACAAGGGTATTCCCTTGTCATGGCAATCCAGCACCGCTATAGTTGCTAAATCCACAATGGGCCCACCACTCGCGGGGTCAATCATTAAAGGTGAAGAGCCTGACCATGATAGCGGCCAAGTCTCGATAACAGTGCAAGGAGCGGAACCAGGCGGCCTGGCGCTGGCGGTTAATGGGGAATAGGAAAAATGAAGATAGCCTGCTTATGGTTATCCAGGCTTGGAAAAATATCGTACAAGGGGTGGTGGAGGGTGATGAGTTGGCGGGTACCAAGAGTTAAATGACGTCCTGCCTAGCATCAGCATTAGACTGATGTTGTGCTTCTAACCGAAACCACTGTGGAATAAGCTTCCACAAGCGCTCTCTCTCCCGCGCAGCCCATGCCTCCAGCGATCTTGCACAAGCGATGCATTCTGAAAACTCGGCGCTCTTCAGCTGCCCTAACTCTTCGGCAACGTAGAGTGGATCATAGCATCCCCTTTCTCGATCGAACAGGTAATGCTGAGTTGCTAGCTCAACTAGTTCAGAGAAGTCTTTGCGGCATGTCGCTGCAGAGATGCAGATTAACGGTTTCCGATTCTGCGACGCTACGTGATGTTGTATCTGGCGCATGTGCTGACTATTACTCATCGCCTGAATGAGTGACGTGATCGCTTGTTGAATGGCCTCCTTTCCTAAGCAGAGGCGTTGTAAATCTTCCGTCGAGAGTGATTGACTGGGGTCTGCCAGGTAGAAGGGGTCATTTTCAGGCGCCTCAAAAAATTGTGTATATGGACGACGGGATAGGTCGTAGAATGCAGCCGGGAGGAGCGACGGAACATTAATTTCTCTTGCTAGGTTGATAACGAGCTATCATATGATTGATGATATGAACATCTTAACATGCTGATAACGATCATCGTCTACTCACGACTGGATGTGGATAAAAATGAGATCCAGTTTCCATTTCGTGTATTCGAGCATGGTCTTCACGTGCGTCCCAGCCTTTGAGGCTGGCAGGCCAAGCAATACTCAAGTGTGCGAGTGCCTTAGCCTTGAGGGAATCGATTATATATTTGTTTGACAGGCGAAGTATGCCTGATACTTTGCGGAAATCATCTTTCCCGTTGTCGCCAAAATCTCTTTACTGCATTGTCAGAACGTGGGGCACCCAGTAACATTACAACGTACGGTCCATCATACAAGGCCGTCAGCAAGTTCCCAGCGTCCTCGGCGGAGTCATATAAGTGGATGATTGAAGTCACATCCACGTCGACACCGAATTCTCGCAGACCTCCGTACCTCAACTGCGCAGCATCAGTTGATTGTCCGCGAGGTACGGAAAACATATCTCTGAAATAAACGGAGCGACGAGCCAACTGGGACATGTGGACGCGGAAGAGAGTATCCTGTGCTCTGCAGATGATGCTGCCATCGTTGAACCATAGGTCGCTGTGTCGTGTTAGAAGCGCACCAGTCTCGGTGTCCACGATGAGGGATTCACCATGCATGAAATATTATTATATTTAATAAATATTTATTATAATAGAGATAATAATAGCGTCGGTCAACTCCGACAAATTTTTTGAAGCATCCTCTGACACTTCTTCCATTCACTTTTTTATCTCTCCGTTCTTGGGTCGAACAAATGGATGCAAGTCCTCAGTATCCTGGCATATACTCATATCTCGCTAATCCGCCTTATCTAGCCAAGTTTCGCGCAGGGATTGCATAATCTTCTCGTGCAGTCCATCTCAAATGACACCAATCTCGTCAAGACCGTAGGTGCACTTTGTGCCCTTCCAAACATTGTTAATCACGCGTCTTTTTTTCATCAAGGCGACGGCCCAACTCAATCAAGAATATTACAAAAATCCAGCATGTATATCTGCTCTAGCCAGTATCATCGCCAACTCTCCTGAACAGCCGGTATGCATCTGCCCTACCCACCCTCCATCGGTTCATCGCATCTCACAAATTTAATCTAGGTACGCCAATTGGCCGCCGTCGAGATGAGAAAACGCGTCAGTCAAAATAGCGGCAAGTTATGGACGCTGCTTCCCCAAAATGAAAGGGAAGAAATCAAAGCAAAATTACCTGAATTTGTCTTGGCGGAGCCGAAGTGAGCTTGTTTGATTAGTTCGATTTATTCTCTTACGTTAATTTTTGCCAGTGATCTAGTACGCCACGCCGCGGCTCGCGTTATCGCATCCATTGCCTCCAACGAATTCAGTCATGCTACCTGGCCACAGCTCTTGCCTTACTTGATTCAAACGTGCATGTCTAGCGATGTTAAACATCGCGAAGTTGGAATTTATATAATCTTCACCGTCTTGGAAGCTATCGCAGAGGGATTCGAAGATCATATGGAGGAATTCTTCAAGATTTTTCAGCGTCTAGTTGGCTGATCCCGAGAGCTTAGAAATCAGGATCACAACTGTCAGAGCGCTGGGGGTCCTTGCTCAGTACATCGATGTTGAAGATAAGAAAGAACTCGTAAGTTGCGTTTTCTTACTCCTCTGTCCACTGCTCATGTTAGATAGAGAACATTCCAAGCTTTGCTTCCTGCCATATTTCAGGTCATCGGTCAAGCTGTTGAGTCTGGGAATGAGAATGGTGCAAGACAACTCTTTGATGTTCTTGAGACACTTCTCATTTTGGTATGACTATGGTCGTTTATTCTGCATTTTGCACTTATACTTCATGTCAGGAAATACCCATCCTCGGAAAACACATACCAGAGCTTGCAACTTTCCTTCTCCAGTGCGGTGGGAATCGTGACTTTGATCAGGAAATGCGGATACTTGCTCTGAATGCACTTAACTGGGCCGTTCAATAGTGGGTGGGCCTTCTGCTTTACATGCCCAATCTCACACTTTACCAGTAAAAAGTCCAAAATTCAGCACCATAACTTGGCTGCTACTATCTTGGATGGTCTCATGCCCATCACTACCGAAGCGGAACCTCTGGATGTCGACGATGACGCACCTTCTCGTGTATGTGCACGTTTTACCCTTCGTCAACAAACGTTTATTTCGATGTCTAGTCTGCACTAAGAATCATTGATGGCCTTTCTACATCTCTTCCCCCTTCTCAAGTATTCCCTGCTCTCCGCAACCTAATACTCCAGTATTATTCATCTCCTGATCCCGTAAATCGCCGGGGTGCCATGCTCGCTCTTGGTGTCGCTGTAGAAGGTTGTAGTGAATTCATGACACCAATGATGAATCAAGTTTGGCCCTTGATCGAGGCTGGTCTCCAAGATGCGGATGCAGGCGTCAGAAAGGCGACTTGCACTGCCGTTGGCTGCCTCTGTGAATGGTTGGAAGACGAGTGTGTTTCTAAACATGCTGTTCTCTTTCCTGTAAGTGCTTTATCTGGTGCATTCGATAATGATTTGTATGGAGTCTTATCAGGCTATCATGACACTTATTAACGACGATGTAACTCAACGCTCAGCATGCACGGCTCTCGATGCCATCCTTGAGATTTCAGGGGAAGTCATAGACCAATACCTACAACTCATCATGGAACGCCTGGCAGGGCTCCTGGAGACAGGCGCCAATCCCCGTCAAGTCTGTTGTCACGGGCGCTATCGGCAGCGCTGCTCATGCATCAAAGGATCGCTTCCTTCCTTACTTCCAGCCAACCATGGATCGTCTGCAACATTTCCTCGTTCTCACAGGGGAAGGTGAAGAAACCGAATTGCGTGGGATCACCATGGACGCCATCGGGACATTTGCCGAAGCTGTCGGGAAAGATGTCTTCCGACCTTATTTCCCTGATATGATGAAGCAGGCATTCCAAGGCATTGAGCTAGGTAGCGCCCGTTTAAGAGAGTGCAGTTTCCTGTTCTTCGGTGTGATGGCTCGTGTCTTTGGTGAAGAGTTTGCTGGGTACTTGCCAAGCGTAGTGCCACCCCTTTTGAACAGTTGCAAACAATCAGAACATGGTGACGAGGCTTTCTCCTGTGCGTACAGCCTTTATATCATTGGATAGGGTTGGTCCCTCTGATGCTTGACAATAGTATCGGTTTCGGAAGCGGCAACTGCGTTTTCTTCTGGTTCTTCCCCAGTTGCCAACTGGTGATGAAGTAGATGAGAACGGCAACTGTTTCCATCGAACTTGAGGACGTTGATCTTGACAAGATGTTGGACGTTAACAGTGCCATCGCTGTTGAGAAAGAAATCGCGGCGGATACTCTTGGCACTCTATTCGCTGCTACTCAAGGTCACTTCCTGCCCTACGTCGAACTCAGTACTCTCGAACTTGTATCTCTCCTCTCCCACTATTATGAGGGCATAAGGAAGAGCGCGACAGATTCGTTACTGGAGATCGTCAGGACGTTCTATGATCTCAGCGAGCATTCACCCTGGGAGTCCTGGTAGCGTTGTGGTAAGGTATTCGACTGATTAATTTCCTGGTCGCTAATGTATCTACAGCAACCTCTGGATCCCAATGTCAAGGAATTGATTGGCCATTCGCTCGTGCCGCTTTTGGACATGTACGAAGCTGAGGATAATAAGTAAGTGAAGTTCTGCAACATATGTACAAGATGAGAAACTACTCAGCTCACTTCGATGTCTACGACAAATGAGACTTAACAATTGTTCCTCCTGATATTTGACGACTCGTCTAGTATTTCGACATGTGCTGACTGTTTTAATACAGGACAGTCGTAGCCGCTTTACTGGTTGGTCTTGCAGAGACTATTAACAAGATTGGTCCGGCATTCATTGAGAACCGTATGTGCTTGTGCTTCGTGCCTGTCGTTGATATAACTCGGTTCTCTAACTAGATGTCGAACATCTTTGCAACATTGCTGTACAAATTTTGAGCCAGAAGGCCCCTTGCCAGCAGGATCCTGATCAAGACGAGGCAGAGGAAGCCCCAGACGACCAGGCTGAATACTGACTCTGTCCTCATCTCGTCAGCCGGCGATCTCGTCGCTTCACTTGCTAACGCAATGGGTGCCGAGTTTGCTCCTGCCTTCAACACTTTTTGTCCTCTTATTACCAAGTACTATGTAAGTTCCGCCAGCACCCATGTCGATATCGCAGCTCTGACAGGTTTACAGAAAAAGAGCCGTTCTCTCGGTGACCGTTCAGCCGCGATTGGTGCACTTGCCGAAATCATCGCCGGTATGAAGAGTGGCATCACCCCACATACCGAACCACTCCTTGAACTCTTCTTCCGTGCTCTAAATGATGCCGAGGCAGAGGTTCAAAGCAATGCTGCATTTGCTATGGGCCTACTTGTCGAGTGCTCCGAGATCGACCTCACATCTCATTACCTCCACATCCTGTCTGCCCTGCAACGTCTCTTTAATGTTACACCCGACTCACCGGCTGCTCGCCTCAATGCCAAAGACAATGCTGCCGGCGCTGTATCACGACTAATCTACAAGAATGGTAGCGCTATCCCTGTTGACCAAGTCATGCCTGTCTTCATCAATGCTCTCCCCTTGACCAACGACTTTTTGGAAAATACACCTGTGTTCCGTGCCCTCTTCCACATGTTCCGGACGGACACCACACCATTACGCCCATATACAGGAAAAAATTCTTTATATTTTCTTACACGTGTTGGATCGCAATAATGCCGACCAGATCACTGACTCTATCCGAGAGGAACTTATCCAACTGATCGTCGCGCTGAATGCAGAGAGCCCGCAGGCAATAAAAGAGGTTGGCTTGGCAGCGTATCTACCATAGGTGGAGTTTTGTACCATGATTTTCTTGCCCGTGTATCAATTATCTGTAGTTGATTATCCACCCATCTTTTTTTTACCTATTGCACTCTTGTTCTACATTCACCCCCTAACGCTATGACCACGAAACCCTTAGAATCTGCGATGCCAAATCCTTGATTGCCTTACGACTCTGTAAAAAATGTTGCTATAGATGTCAAACTTACAGCGATGTTTTCTGTATCTGGAATAAGCAGATTACAAGGGCTACAAGTGTAAGTAAAGATTACAATGGCGCAAAATTGATATAATAGCAAGCTATGAGTTTCCGGCTGTAAGCCCAGCAGGGAAGCTCGAAAAATCTACTTGGTCTTGATAAGTTTGACCATTGATTGTATATGATATTCGTAGCCTTAGGCGGACCGTGCTCTGTACAAGAAAACATCAAACGTATTTGCTGCACAATTTATGGTGAGACTTACGCCAACGGGAGCGATGACGCGCATCTGTTGTGTCTCGACGGCCCCTGGATCAACATTTGAACTCGACATGGGCAACATCTGCAACTGTTGCGCCTGTAAGGTAAAATACGATGAGATTTTCAAGAAATAATCTTAAATATCACCCCTGCCTTGGGCACTGCTGCTTGGAAATTGATACTGGATACAGGTGATCCGCCAGTCACTTGGAATCGGGCCTGGATCATGACGATCCCAGGTTTCGCAGGTGTCGTTTGGGGTGTCAACGTCACTTTGAGTCCATTCTGATCATAGGCAGTGTAAGCAGTAAGCCGTGAAGCCGCTTGAGATGGAGTTGGAGGTGGCGGCGATGACTGAGTCTGGGAAAAGGAAAAGGCAGATGGTGTGGATGCAGTCACAGGAGTCGGCACTGGTGCTACAGAAGTGGATGTTGTTGATCCAAATAGCCCAAGTATGTCATCTACAGTCGAACGCGGCGCTGGTGCAGCAGGAGGTAGAAGGAGGTGCAGCAGTGCTTGGTGCACTTGATCCAAAGATTTCAGCGAGAAGGTCTTGATTCGTTTGTGTACTAGTAGTTGGGCCGTTCGCAGGCATTTGTAATGGAGACGCTTCATCTGCTAGCAAGTCACTCTTTACAACGAAGTCAGAACTGTTTTCCTTCCAATGATTGTTACTTACGGCTTTGGTAGATCCTACTGGCTTCTTCTCGCTAACTGATACTGGTATTAGCGGAGGACAAGAATTTAGAAAACAATCCAACGAACCAACATCCATGACCGTGGCTTTCAGTTCCGGTGGAGGCATTCGTTCTAACACGCCTTCCCGTACCGAACCAAGGTTAAACAAACCTGCAAACTCGACGGCTCGCTGCTGGAGCTCCAGTTCTGGACTTGTCGCATACTTAGTTAGCGTTTCATGTATACGATCCTGTTCTGTCTGAGACGTGGTAGGTCGTGAAGACATTTTAGTGATAGAAGCAAGCGTGTATTGTCGGGTGAGAGAATTGGCATAGGGCGAATCGAGTGTTGACAGGATGAGATCGACCAGTTCCTTGTCGGTTATCCGTAGTGGGATTGTCCTCGTCAACAACCCCACCCTCTAGGATAATCTCACTATATTCACCCAATACCCATGTGGCGGCTATAGTCAGAGACTCCTGTGATATATCTGCCTTGAGGGCTAGGAAAAGTTTTGAGGCTGTATAATGTTGTAGCTCCGGAGTGTGAGCCACAAGGCGAATGAACGCAGATAGTATTTCTTCGCGTACGAAGTTGCCAGCCTAGGAATGATACATTCAGAATCCTCAGAAGCGAATAAAATGCACATACCAGTTTCAACACTCGCAGGACCGTGTCGATATGCCACCGTTTGTTGGGTGCATAGCGTTCAGCAGCAAGACATATCTGAGTCGTCATCCCTTGTTTGAATTCGTCGTCCGCAATTTCCAAAAAGGCTAGCAATTCCCTGACGAGAATGCGAACGTTCTGCTCATTTATGAGAGCGTATGATAATTCTAATGCCCGTCGTCTGATGGATATATCACCATCTCGGAGACAATCAAGTATGGTGTTACGATGACGCTGAACGGCATTGGTATCCATGGACACTACTTTATTGAGTGTGTTCAAGGCAACATAACTAGGAAAGGGTATGAATTTCAGTAAGGCTTTATATGCATTGCGCGTACCGTATATTATTATCGCGGTTGCTCAAAAACTTGCCCAAGATATTAATAGCCATTACCCGAAGACCAGAGTCTGCTTCGATTTCAAGAACAGTGAGAACAGGTTTCATACAAAATGGAATTTCCAACATTCTTTGTTGAATCGGTGTTCGTGGCGACCTACTCATAATCGTCAAGAGCGACGCTGATTAGAAGGCGATAGAACTTTACCTGAGCCAGGATATCATTCATAATTTCGCTAGCATTCACATCACCTTTACCGAGCATACGGAGAAGGCGCAGAACTTTCACTTGAAGAAATGGATCCGTAATGCCAGATACAGTCGTGTTCCGGGCTATAGCCTGTAGTAACTAATGATTTTAAGTTCCGTACAAGGATGGGAACGGCCTTTTCAAGAATTATGAAAAAATAGATAGATTAGGTGAAATAGCTCACATCGCGGAACTCGTTTAGCAAGGCCTCGTTTATATGGCACAACTCAGAAACAAGAGTGATGGCCGCCAGGAGGACACCATGATTTCGGTCAGTTAGCAGGCTTTTTGCCTTGGAGACAAAGTGATCAACAAGATCGGGGACTTTTTTGACTACGCGAAGCGCACAGAGGGCAGCCTGTAATTACAATTCGAACCTTGCACGAATGAAATGCAATGACAACGTCTATACCTTTTTTCGAATATACGTATTACTTGAGCCAAGCAGTTTTTCGATTTCGTTTGCGAAGGTCGCGTGACATTTCTTCAGATGCAATATTTGCAAATGTGCACAATGCTAATCCGACCGTGTACATATTGGAATGGTTCATGTCACTAGAGGGGATGCCTTGAATGCTGCTCTAACATAGGTGGTCATGGGCAGCGTACTTCTTCAATGAATTAGTGACTAATGTCAACACTTCCTGGTTTTCGTCAAGCAATAGCATGATTCCTAGGTACCCTAGGCGTTTATCAATAAACCGCGGACTT
This sequence comes from Amanita rubescens, assembly GCA_015039365.1. Lineage (NCBI taxonomy): Eukaryota > Fungi > Basidiomycota > Agaricomycetes > Agaricales > Amanitaceae > Amanita > Amanita rubescens. The sequence goes on along the minus strand of WION01000009.1, from coordinate 131,904 downwards.
GCAACAAGCTTGAGGCATTCTATCTGGCCAAAGTGGGCAGGGGAGCCGAGCATATGGATATATAAGAGTTTTGCGATATTGTTGTACCGTTGGAACGAGTCTTCTTCACGGAACGAAGCACGTATCGCAGCCGACTCTTGCTGGATAAGGGCGCGTTCATCTGCTACGGTCTGTATAAAGCTGATGATGTCAGTCTATATTGTCTATATTGATATAGAGGCCAAATGACCTTGCACGCTCGAATACCCTTGATAAGCGCTATCGGGAGCAGGTAAGCGCGTTTTCCGGGGAAAGATGGTAATGTGCGCACATTTGAGATTGTTGTATACCATCTTGTCGAGATGGCTACGCGTGACGTGTGACGTGACAGCATGACAAGCCATTATACATATTCGTTTTCAATGGGCCTGTACACAACGCTTCCTCCGGCTCTATCGAGCTTAATCACGTTCTTTTACCCTTCGTTGCTGGTCGACACTCCTTTTTACCATGAATTACCAGGAACTAACTCAGCTATTCAGCAGACATAACAAAGACGGTTTCATTACGCGTCTGGACCGGTCCTCAGTTTATTCCAAGAGGTACGGACATATACGAAGGTCTACGATTGTAACTAACTTTGCTCTCTAGATTCAACTTTGCAAAGGGTTTTGCTGCCAATATCACCATCCTCCTTTCTCTCGGTTGGCTGGTCACCACCATTGTAAAGCACGACTTGGCAGCGCCTCTCCCTCGTGCCTTCAAGACCGCTGCATGCTTGACACAGTACCTTCTTATCGCGTGGGCTATCATCACAATTCTGCTCTCAACTTCATTTCCTTTTTTCTTTGGGGAATGCCGCCTACGTCTTATCCACGGCTTCCGCCCAACTGAAATCATCATTCGCGACATTCCAACTCGCGTTCATAGTAGGATACATGTCCGAGGTAGTGCAGGTAAAGGGCATGAATACCAAAATTGGAAATCAATCCTGCGTAGCATCGATGCACGCCTCGTTTTCTACAACCCTCTCGCCCTCCTTTCAGAGGATTTTTGGATCCTTGATTACGATGCTGTACTGCATGCGTATAAGTTGATCACAGCAGGAAAACTTGACGAGGCCGATTTTGAATTTGCTATTTGGCGTCCTGAACAAGGCGTTTGGAAGTCTCATGAAGCTTGGAGGATACATGCCGTATGTGTCGATCAGCACATCACGAATCTGATCAAGGTACGCTAGTGGGTTGTGGTTCTTACGTACGTTGACATCCGTCAAGAGCAATCTTGTCATGCAAGGGAAAGAACAGCTATTCACTCTTTGGCAGTCGACCTTGCATGCAGAATCAGATCCTGCCAAAGCTTATCGTACTATTGTTGAATGTTTCGTTCACGAAGGCATCGACTACGAGCAATTCTGGAGTCAACTGTTCGACAGCGACTCTTCATCGAAACCTTTTAGTGCTGTATAGTCGTCCCGACACTCGCATCCAGGATGATTTTGCCGGAATAGCACGTCACAGTTGTGAATAGTCTCAGCAGCAGGCTGCTCTTGCAAGATATGATACATATACCATTGGAGCTATTAGAAATAATTAACATTCAAGCTAAGGCCCAGCCGCCTGACCGTTACTTAATTACTTGACAACGTCGCAATTTTGTAGTTGTACGCAGGTCCTAATTTTCACGCTCGCTTACCCTTGCGGTATACGTATTTTTTTTATTTCTAAGCGCCCTTTGTGAGCGCAATGAACAGCCAGTGGCAAGTCAAATTTACTGTTTAGCCGCGTACTCGTGGGGACTTGGAGGATTGGATTGAACGTCATGAGCTTCCTGATTGACACTTATCCACGAGGCTTCTCCCGCATGCGCAGCAGAGATAGACTAGGACCAACAACATGTCTGCAGATCCAAGCGCCAGCCCTTGTTTTTTCTTTGCGTACACTGGTCAATGTGGATCAGGGGACCAATGTACCTTCTCTCACGCCGTTGAAGGCGACCAACCCGAACCAAGTACGTTGTTGTCCCGATGATCGTGGCCTAAAGGAAATCATTTGCATCCACAGCGTTGAGTGATATTGACCCCAACCCCGACGATGCTAGCATTGCTGTTCCCTCGGGGCCCCGGAAAGAGGGTAACAAGCCAAGCCTGATGCGTAGAACCTGTATCTTCTGGAAGAAGGGTACATGCAAAAGGGGCAAACAATGCAGGTTTGCCCACTCAAGCGAGATTTTAGGTGAGGCATCGTCAAGACGGAATTTGCGACAATCGGCCGCGTCATCGAGCAATAGCAGGGCATCGTCGGCGTATTCAATAACTGAGGAAACCATTGCGCCGCCGCAGTCTACCAACGATGGTCCTCATAATGAAGACGGTAGGACGTCGTTCATAAAGCTGTTCAGGTTCACTTCTGATCATGTACGGTTCCAGATGAAGTAGGAAGCACGCGCAGCGAACTGCAGAGTGATCAAGTCTATGATGGTCCAAATCAGGAGGGCGGGGACAGAAGGCTGAACGCCCTACCTGATACGGAGCCAACCATAAGCGTAGAGTCAACAATGCGACTTTTCGAGCCTGAAGACGTGGAACAGGTGCAAGAAGTACAGGCGCAAGACCAAACAGCTCTTGCAATAGATCATCGTGCCGAGGACAATACACAACAACTTGCAATTGATCGTCCGGAAGAACAGGGCGATGTCAGTCTGAACACGGATAACTCCGGATGATTATGTGGAAGAACTCGAGGACAATACACAACCACAAATTGCAATTGATCACCCGGAAGAACAGGGCGATACCAGTCTGGATACGATAACTCCGGATGATTATGCGGACGAACTCGAGGACAATACACAACTGCAAATTGCAATTGATCATCCGGAATGAACAGGGTGATACCGGTCTGGACAACCAAACAGCTCTTACAATAGATCATCGTGCCGAAGAACTCGAACAACTTTGCAATTGATCATCCGGAAGAAAAGGGCGATACCAATCTAGACGACCAAACAGCTCTTATCATAGATCATCGTGCCGAAGAGCTCGAGGGCAATACACAACAAGATCCGGAAGAAAAGGGTGATACCAGTCTGGACACAATAAGTCCGGATGATTATGCCCCTGAAGCACAAGACGAGCATCAGGAAGGCCAACTAGACCCCATGTCTGATTTCGTCACCGATTCGATGGAAAGAGACTATACTGAAGCAGCGGAGGATAATCAAGCAGTAGGGGAAAGTGATCCAAACGAATATAGTGAAATTCCGGCTCTCCACTGGACTGAATATGCCGACCCACATGCGGATCCATTCCTTGCGTTCTGCAAGTTTTTCGCCAAAGGTCGATGCAAAAAGGGAGCATCGTGTGCATATAGGCATGCACTGACAGTGCAAGAATTTTTCCTTCTCTTCCGCCTAGAACCTTTCATGTGGTCACCCCAAGTACCAGTACCAGAAGAGAACATCGAAGAGGTCGCACTCGTTCAACCACCCCTGGCAACCGCCTCTTCAACAGTACATTCAACCACCTCTTCAAACATCAACGTCCTTCGGTGCATGTGCATTTTACCCGCTCGGAAAGTGTCGCAACGGGGCGAAATGCCCATACGCTCATACAATTCGCCCCAGAAGCTGGTGAGTAAGGCTGCCTGCAGAAAAAATAAACTTTTGGCTTAGACAGGGCACTTAGAATTTGGGTCCAATGAACAGGGTACAGATGGGTGGGATGAATGGAATGGGAAGGACAGCGAAGACTCGAACGACCGGAATGTTAAGAGACCACCGTGCAGATATTTCGTTAACTATGGATCGTGTCGAAAGGGTGATGACTGTGAATTCAGTCATGAAAAGGATGACAGTCACTTTGGGGATAAAGGATCCCAGGCGTGGAACCAAGATGGCTCCGCTGCGTCAGGAAGCAAAGGCACAGAAGAACATGCAAGCGCATCGGACTGGTATGTGCCAGACGGTGACGAGAAGAATGAGTCTCATGGGTGGGATGATACTGGAGGGCAAGGAAGCACCGACAAGTGGGACGAGAATGAGTCAGGAAAGGACAATGATCGGTGGGGCACTGGCAAGGAATGGGATGGATTGGGAGCGGACAACGCAGAACCGACGGCAGAAGGAAATAACGAAACATCGCGAAAGGGAAACCGTCAGAGTAGCTCACGTTCAGGTGACGGCTGGCGCCGAGTCTGTAGGGATTACTTACGTGGATCATGTCGTCGGTCAGGGTGCAGATTCTCACATGAAACCGACGACGACACCGCGCATCACGATTGGAATAATGACGATTGGGTCACTAGAAATCCTTTACCCGAAACGTCATCTAAACAAGAATGGAACTCGGAGAATGAAACCAAGGACGAAGCGACAGGAGGTGATGAATGTGATGCGCCATCGATAACATCTCGACAAAGGGATGGATCAGACCAGCGTACCTGCTGGGCTTACTTGCGTGGCCAGTGTCACAGGATTAGGTGCAAGTTTGCACACGAACCCGCGGCTGATCAGCAGGACGGCGATAAGTGGAGTTCCGATTGGAATACCGATGAGCAGGTCAACACATGGAATTCTTCACAAAATGCCGATTCTTGGAATGAACAACCGTCTGAACCAAATGCCGAACCATGGCACCGAACAGATCACGCATCTTCCTACACCTCTCCAGGACGCGGTCAGGAAACCTGTTTGTACTTTGGTCAAGGTTTCTGTCCGAAGGGCGACTCTTGTCCGCTGTTACATGTCAATTCAGATGACATCATGAGCAGCGACAATCAAGAAGTTGGTACTTTCGTCATTTACCAAAGATATGTTTTATTGAAATACGGGTTATAGGATGTAGAGGAACCAGCGATCGAGGGCAAAGAATCGGTACGTTGACTTTTCTTCTCAATAGCACTCGTATTAAGGCATTGTTTTCGTCAATAGGCCTTTGACGAAAACATGACTACAGAGCGATTCATGTATAACTGTACAGTGGTCTTCGGAGCCGGTGGCCACGTACAGTATGCACTGACAGCTACCGATCCAAATCGTGTCATCTTGAAGAACCTCCCGTCCCACGTTTCTCGCAGAGAGCTTGAAAACCTTCCCGTCACCGGTTTGCGCACGGTGCACGTTGACAAGCTAACCGAACCAATAAAAGCCATTATTGAACTCAGCACCAAAGAGCAGACATTGTCGGCTCTCCAGATCCTCAATGATTATGAGCTCGAGGGTTCCACATTGTCAGCTCAGCTATACTCAGACCTAGCGCTTGACCCCGATCGTGCTGTGATGAACTGTGACGTAAAGGTCACTTGGCCAACTCCTTGTAAAACGGCATGGGCTCGGTATGGCACCGTGACGCTGGCGAAGGAAGATGCCGCCCGACTCGATGGCCGAATTATTGAAGGACGTAAAATCAAGGCATCCTATTTACCCGCTAAGAAGGGACAGACCACCATGTTCACGGTGCAGATTGACAATTTGCCTGCCGAAGATACCAGCGTATCCATTAAACAAAGATGTACAGAATGCCAGTATGTCAACGTGACAGCCCCAACATACGTGTCATTGCCCATTGAATCTATCAAGGAAATTCTTGGAAAATACGGGGTACTGACTGCCTTTGACATTCTTGATTTACCCGCTTCCGAGGAAATGACTGCCTTTGCAAAATTCGAGACGCCGGAAGCAGCGACAGCTGCAACGGGCAAAGTTAAAGTGGATTTCCTTGGAATAGGGGGTATCTTGAAGGTCCGGGGCATTCATCGCTCTCGGTTTGATATTCAGCCAGAACAATTCCGGTTTATAGAAGGCGACCTAGAAAAATTTCGAGACATCTATAATGGACAGTGCTCCATCTTAGTTGTCTCATCCGACTGTGACGTCCGCATCTACGTCGCCGCCGCCTGGGCAGAAGCAATGGCGTTCAGCAAGCTTTTAGCCTCGCTCGATACATTGATTAATGGAGATATCCTGAAACAAGATGAAGCTATCGTGTGGGACGATTACTTCGATTCGCCCAGCAGTACCAAGGTCATCGATGCAGTCAACGCAGAGAACAGCAAAGACTATAACGTTCTTATCATACCAGATCATCGTGCGCGGCGAATCCATATTTTTGGGGAACAGTTGAATCGACCGCGGGCGAGGGAATCCATCTTGAAGGTTCTCAAGAAGGTACGCATGGCATGGAACGAAGTACCTCTCGACAGATTCTTTCTACGATGGTATCTTGAACAGGGCCAGGAACGGCTGCAGTCCGAGGCCGATGTCGGGAAGAATAAAGTAACATTGGATCTCGTCGATTCAAAACTAATTGTCAAAGGAGATTCAAAAGTTCTGAACAAAGTGAAGGAGATAATATCAAATGCTGTTACGATCCGACGAGACGACCTGGACAATGCCTCTACAAATATTTGCTATATCTGCCTAGGCAAGTCCATTTCACCAATAACCCTGCAGTGCAGGCATGGTTATTGCAAAGAGTGTTTATCGACATTACTTGCATCTGCTGTCGAAAACATTCATACCCCTCTCAAGTGCATCGCTGAAATCGAAGCTGGATCTCGTTGTAACCAAGACATCCCTTACGCGGTCATCCGAGATCTTTTACCTCTGGCAGACGAGGAGCGGTTACTTCGCGCACATTTCCTGTCTTATGTCCTCACAAACATGGAAGGATTGTTCTTTTGTCCCTCGCTGCATTGTGAAGCTGTGCATAGGTGCAGTGATGTTGGCACGATCTTACTCTGTCCAACGTGCATGATGGAGATTTGTTCGTCATGTCAGACACGATACCACGCTGGAGTGACTTGCGACCAGTGGCGCGAAATCATGTCTGCGTGACCTGCGCGTCCGTTCGATACGTTAACCTATCTAAAGCGTGCGTCGACGACACACTATCTCCAATATCGTATGACATTCAACTATCTAGATACAGCCTTGTATAGCTACACAGATAAAAATTACAAAATGCAGTATAGATAGGGAGTCGCATAAGGTTGATGGAGAGCCATTTGGACCTCGAAACTTGGCGGCAGAATCACAAATACAAGGAGATAGAATAGAAACGACTTCATTTCCAAAGCAAGTAGATTAGCCTGTGCCAACGCATGTTGACGTGGTTAGGGGGAAAATCGGCAACTATGCGAGCTTTCAATGCACTCCTTGCTCCACGTCCAATGTCTTGCTCTCCACAGTTGCATTTGGCTCTCTAAAATGTAGCTTGGACGCATGTTGCGCTGTGGAGGGTGAGACACTACTTTTAGCCGCCCTTGTTACTAGAAGATTGTATGCAATTCCTGCAAAGGGGGAGCTCTAGAAGCATGATTAAGTTATGCGGTCAAAGTCTCCGTTCAATGTACGACGTACTATAGCAGTGGTCATCATCAGGGGATACGAAGATCCATTGTGAAAATCTCTGATAAATATCGCAGAGAGTGCGGGGATACTCGTCAGAGTGTACAACACGCCTGATTCTGCAACGGCACGAATTGTGAAAATGGAGCGTATGCGTCGGGTGTGCTCGCCTTCCCTCCAGATCTGAATTATAATGGCGGCTCAAGCAAAATTTAGTATAAGGATCGCAAAGAGATCGGTGGACGTACAGGTCGCATATATGTTAATGAAAACGGTGCAGGCCTCAAAACTCTCTTGCACTCGCATATATCGCACAGTCAGCACATCTGGGATACTGGTTGAAGCCCAAGACGTGAGCGTAATAACGCTGGCGAGGTTGTATACTAAGAAGAGAAGGGGCACAGCTGCGATTGACCACGCTTTTTGGTAAATTATCCAACAGTGGTAGACCTAATATAACTCGGTGAACCAAAATCTTCTAGAACTTTGATATACTAACCAGAACACCATCGACAATAATCGCTGTAAAGGCTTCTACAGCAAACTGGAGCGAGCTCAAGATAAAGTAACAATATGTCGGAGCGGAAAAACTACGCACAGCAATGATACCCGCGAATTCCAGGTTGTCGGCACCCCTCAGGGCAAGCAAAGAAGCTTCCAGGGAAATGGCTAGGTCTGTCATGGCGAAAACAAAGATGATAATGGTGATGAATAACATAAACCGTTGGAAGCTCTTGCCCGTTTTCAAGATGTAGTCGGGGTTGGGATAGATCTGCCATCGCAGGCAGAGAAGGAATGTGGCAAAGTATGCGCCAGTCAGGACTGCCTGTACGGTTGTCGAAACGATGACTGCTTCAGTGTAGGAGATCATATTGTCTCCGTAGTTCAGTTGAAGGCTCCTCACCTATATATACTGTTATACGTCTTGAGGCGCCTTGTCCTCGAATAGGCAACACAACTAAACATACTGGACGAGGAGGAAACAGGGTCCAAGCATGTGGTGCCCGTATGGTAGATCAGTATCACCGCACACGATTTCAAATTTGGCAATGCACGTCATGACAGAATCAGATCTAAATTTGCTTTGTTCTTCTATCACATATGAAAATCACCTCAGTCCAGACACGAGAGATTGCGGAGTGCAAGTGGTAACTTGAGATTTTGGCCATGCAATAGTCTGAGGTAGGATGCCCGCATCACGAGTAACTTCAATGGCGTAGCGCTGAACGATGTATTGCGATGCATCACAATAATACGATTAGGAAGTGGACTATCTAGTCCGAGGTGTGGTAATATACAGCAAATGTCGGGAGATGCCGATGTACAACAACGTGCCCATATTCACTATCTATTCGCAATTTAATCCTAGGTTCAATTCATCCGCATTCAGAATCAGCATCGTGAAAAAAACGGAAGATCGGTTAGTGGAGATAGACTATAGTTGTTGAACGAAATTAGAATTAGGGACCTCAAGAGGGAACAAAGACAATATGGTATGTCCATCGCACACAGGAGCGCGCGGTTACTGGCAGGATGGTCGGTTATCGATTTATCTATGACAAAAGACGCGCTTGGATTCATGTTTCGTCAAAAATAGTCCCAGGCAGTTTATATCTGGATTTCCCACTTTTCAGGCGCAACATAGATATTCCCGAATCCTTACGGGGAGGCGTCGAGGGTTCAAGACCAAGAACAAAAATGCCTCCTGAATCAGGCAACATTGATGCTTTGGCCGAATGTACTGATGTCAGGTTATCAGCCTCAAGTTGGTCATAGATTACGACTTCAGAACTTCAGCGTGAGGCGAATCCGTTCTAATCCCAAATTCCATCAAGTAAATTCTCCTTACCTGAGTCCTGACATGAGGCGATTAAATGTATATCGCAGCACATACTTTTCAGTAAGTATGTCGGGAAAGGAAAGGTTCGATCATTTTGACTTCGAAATTGAAATGAAATGAAACATATCTTGTTTATTTTTCCCACAAATTTTTGTGGCAGAGCTGCTATGTGGCACATGTGGTTGAGAACAGCCTCAATCAGCATCATGGCGCGCACATGTCTATACTGTTTTCACTCATGCACAGCCCAAGTGACTGCCTTCCCTGTAAGTTAAAATATTTTTTGGTTTGGAAGCTCCACTCGGCCATTGTTACTTGCTAAATGTGTGCACGCTGGTAACATTGCTCTATCGGCAAGCAAATGGCTTAAATGCTATGACCATGAATGAACCGGCGGCTACTTATCAGGCGCCCCGCCAGGCGTTCGGAACCCAGACTCAGGGCTGTAGAGTAACCTTGGCGTTCCAAGTTCTCAGGTGAGTTGTCATAAGCTTCTCGACATCTTTTTTCCTTTCCCAATATAATTTATCTTCGCCAAGACTCATGAGTCGCGATTGCTTGTCACGTCACCGGCAGCACGGAATTCTGGTTTCGGACCGCAGAAATGTTTCAAGAACATTGTAGAGGGCGACCCATGACCCATGAGAGGGTTTACACAGGAACAAACCGAATAAGACGTCGTTTTACATTTTTCAAGCTTCTGTTAAGTAAATAGTCTCCGAAACTCGAGGCGCCAGAAGTTGGCTCGCTTTTAATGGTTTGCGGGCATTGAGGTGAGCCATGAAAACCAGTATAACTTGTCGTGCTTGGTTGCAGTCCCGACTGTGTCACCAAACTTATGCTGAACACATCACTTGTGTTCCGCTGACTTCATTGAAGCCGAAGGCGAGTACAGCTGTGCTAGTTAGGATGGATGCGTACTAAGTGCCATTGGCGTGTCAAGGCATTCAATTGAGCTTCACCGGAAAACTCAATGACAGACAAGACCGCATGGCGTGTACTGCTCTTGCACCAAATGCCAAGACTAACCCGGCACAGTTTATGCGAGTCCAAAAGTGCCTCACTAAACCGTATCCAGAAAAAATAAGATCAGTTGCAAGGGCATAGTTCAAACGAAACGTTCTTGTGCGACAAGGGGCACTGCTTTGGGAATGGCTCCATGTTGCCTTTGACAGACATACGTAAAGAAGCTAGAAGATTAACATTCGGTTAACTCCAATCCTGTGCCTGGATGGATATCAGGCGCTTTCTACTTATACGACTCGAGACAAAGCAGTAGCGGAAATGAAATGGAACCTAGAGAACTTTCCTATCTCGCACGCTGCCGCTGCTACCGGCTGGTGCAAATTCGTCAAAGGATTCATTTTTGGAAATGCATAGCGTTGAGACGAGAACAGCTAAGCTACCTGATTGCACCAGCCAACCGGTCTGCTACTTTCGTCTGAAAGCCTATAGCCACAAAGGGATCTGCGGGCGGTGTAATTGATCCTGTATGTATTAATGTTGGAATATTATATGGACGCACTGCATGGAGTCTACTGCCCAGCGTTTCGTTCACCTTTTTCCGAGGTTCTAAATCTTCTGTGTCCCTGCAGTGAATGGTCTTGCGTTCAAATGACACAGCACAGCAGAAGTGAATTGATTTCCTTGTCGATTCGCGTAATCGGCATATGATGATGTTCGTAATGGTCATTTTTTATCAGACCGCCGCCTCTTGTTCAACTACACTACGTAAGTATCGTCGATACGAATCTATATATAACCGTGGGCCATTGGCGTGACTTTACCAGTCTTTGATCCACACCAAATGGTATATCTCATCTCAACCTGTACTGACTGTCATACTAATCAAAGCTTTGCTCCTCTAGGCCGCTCAACAAAGCCAAGGTATTCAAACCCTACTCGAGGCCGAAAAAGAGGCCGCCAGAGTCGTTCAGCAAGCCCGACAGTGTAAGCATTATTATTAAACCTTGAACAAGGATCCGATTATGATAACCCTCGCATAGATCGGGTGCAGAAGCTCAAGGATGCTCGAGCAGAGGCTGAAAGAGAGATAGGAGAATATAAACAAGCTAAGGATGCCGAATTCAAGGCCTTCGAGTCCGCAGTACGTCGTCTCGTTCCGTCTGTTAGACGACCCTTTTTGAACCCGCCTTCTGCTTAGCGTACAGGTGTCACGTCCACCGTCCAGGCGACGATTGACAGAGAGACGGAGGTCAAGCTGCAGGCTGTTACAGAGTCGTACAACAAGAGCAACGACGCTGTGGTGAAGAAGCTTCTCGACCGCGTCATCCTCGTTGAACCCGCACTCCACCGAAATCTCAAGAAAGTGGAAGCTTGAGTCCTCAGTCAAGTTATAGCTTATACCAGACGGATAAGAGGGAATCGATAGACATATCAAGAAACGGCACAATCATTGTTTGAGTAGATTTTGCTATTAGTAGGTGAAGAAAAGGGTTATCTGGATACCATCGAGGTAGCGTTCGCGTCAGGTGTAGTTGTAGCTCCATAGTGTCCACTCATTATTAATACCGTATCGAAGCTTGCTGACAGTCCTGCTTCTACCGAAAGCAAGCTATGCGATCCACCGATGAAACCCACAACGAGACTCGACTACCGTACGAGTCTGAGTCTGATACAGCAACCAATTCCTCTGATGAATTCGACCGGGATCACGAGGACGAGGACGGGATAGAAGACGAAAAAAATCTGAAGGCGAAGAGGGGGAGGCGTCTTTGGCTGACATTTCTGAAGTTGGCAAGGCCGATTCGAGTCCTCTTGGCTGGTAAGCTTGGGGTCGCTATCCTCATTATACCGCTACCTGTCGTCAACTTGCGCTTTCGAGAATCGCGTGTCAAGCTGCAGATTTACGTCTGGTCGCTCTGGCTAGCAGTTATTTGGGCTGCCAGCTGTGGAACATACCTAGTCGTTGATGCAATTTGCAAGAGCGGCGGCAAACTTAGTTGGGGGACAAGCTGAATGGAGGTAATTTGATTGTCCCGCCGTATGCTATTAATATACACATAGCTCAGTGTCCATACCAATAAGGATCTGTGTCTATAAACAAATGCCTTTTGAATTCGGCCAGTGCATCGACAGTGGGGAGTCCCATTTCAACAAAGGGAGGTCTGTAAGAGGCAAAGGAAGCGAAGACTGCCTTTTCTCCGGGTCGGGTTGTTCTCATCCACATGATTCCTGTGCAACAATTTGCCATCCGAGCAGCATCCCGCACGATGCAATATTTCTCATATTTATTGCGGTAGTCTTCCGGTGTCATGTCCTCCTCTAATTCCAACTCATGGTAGTAGTTGCGTTGGACATTGTCATCGATGAGTAACCAAATACAGCCCTTCCCCCCTTCAAGCCATCTGGCACTGGTGGCAACACAATCCTGTTACTGCAAGATGAAATGAACGTAAGTGTGAACGCTCTTATCCTTTCACTGCGCACAGGGACTTACGGAGGACGGCTGCATCACACAACTAGAGTCACAGCCCCTTTTTCTGGGATTTGCCGGTCAGCCTCGGGGTGTGGGCTACCGCTTTGCGTGGCATGGTCCGAGGCCAGAAACTATAGTTGGGACTTACTTGTATATAGATATCACAAAATAATGACTTTCACACAGACAATAGTGCCAAAAAAAAAGAAGTAAGGCCATCCAAATTCTATCCATGATGTGCGCTACAAATTATTACATTGTAATTTGCTGTTATAACGCATATGCTATGGTTGCTTTGTTCCATTATGCTGACAATACACGAGCTTAATGCAAGTGTGGATGCAAGTAAGAATGCAAGAGTGGGGGATGCAAGGTTTACATAAAGCGATGAAGGTATATCGGTTAGTATACGGTATGACGAATAGAATGCATACACATTTAACGCGTGCAGATGAAGTACAGTTTACTGTTGCCGTGACTCATTAGCGAGCCATTGCAGACCGACGGGTAGACCAGAGGGTGTCGTGGCAGGCGCATTCCGGGACGGATCGCCTCCGGTATCCATGTGCCCAGGGGATGGTCTTTGATGCAATATACTTAAAGGTGATTTTCGTGGAGGTACATCTTGCAACCTCTCGGATATTCTTGATGATGGGGCCCATGAATCCAATAAACCGCTGGCTTTAAGCGATGGCAGTGACTGCGGTTGGCCATCTCCATTAGGACCATTTCCCGTAGAGTAGGTCCTCGACACTCCGTCTGGTGACAGGGTATGTTGACTACTTCCAGGGGCGCCAAAAGGGCTATTGTTGACAGGTGATTCATTCTGAATGACAAAAATAAATGAATACTTAATATCCGACGCGACGCAATTTACCAACCTCTTTCTTGACCCGCTCATTATACCCCGTTTGGTAGCGGTCATGATCCCGTCCTGCCCACGCATGACCTTGCCCATCGCTTCCGAAATTCATTCCCTGTCCCGATGGCCCTGAATATATGCCTGTAGAAGTCGACGCTCGCACGTCATGTTGTTGATGCCAGTTGGGGTTAACGTAGCGTGTATCTTCCGGATGCCGTGCCGAAGGATAGGGATTGGTGGACGATGGTGATGGAGAGTGGTGCTTGGCATTCCCTTGCATGGGATCACCACTAGACGGGCGGGACTGATCTATGCGAGATGGTTCATTACTACTTATTTGTATTTGCATTGGAATAACTCCGGGTGGTATGTCTCTAGGTTGAGGATGTGGATTGGAAAAGGTATCAGAGGGTCGGTGCTTGAAGGATGTGTGTTGACCGTATTTTTGTGGCGGGGTTATATATTGGTATAATTGTTGGTGATGGGGTGTCATCCGGGAACGCCAATCTCGGACCAAGTCTAACATTCGGGTGCCCCAGTATTCCTCATAATCTCTTGCCATGATGTGAATCTGCGGATCATCCCTTCCGCAATGACCAGCATACGTCTTGATTCAGATGTCAGTGCACATCTGAGTTAATGATGCAACAATTCTTACCCATAATGCAGCGGACACTGCCAGACTCAGCAATGGAATGCAACATTCGGAAAGGGAGATACTCACTGAGGAGACTATTTTTTCCACGCTCATCAAGTAGAGTTAAAATCTGGTCCAACATGTCAGTGGCGTATTGGGGTCCGACTTTGAGGACGGGTTGTCTTTGTAGAAGCTGCTGTACCTGAAATACGGTCATCGATTGCCTGATATCAAGGAACTTTCTATTTCTCACATTGTTGAGAGCAATCAGGGTGGAAGCGTGATATACATGCATGCAGCAGTAGCACCAGGCGCCATCGTTTGAGCTAGTCTCAAACATGGACTGCTGTACAGAAAGACTGTCCTTAGAAAACCGGAGATGCTCCGGTAGTGAGTTTGACCAGTCCTAAAATTCATCTATAATGATTGACAAGAGCCTCATGCTAGCACACCTTTATTTTCTGATCTGTCTCATAAACAAGGGTGGCAAAGTTTACGGAAGGGTCGGGTTCTAAGTCGGGTTTTAAAAGGCACGTACGTCAGCATCTATCCCAGTCACATAAAGCAGGAAAAGAACCTTGCAAGCCTGTTAGGTAATCTAGTACACGCTCGACCGCGGCATATATCATGAGAACGCGGATGAGATGCCCAAATTCAGAAGCATATTGGGTCTTTATCGGAGGAAGGTGCAGATATTCTAAATATAGATGTGAGAAAAGAAGAGAAGAAAAAGTCAAGGTGAGCTAATTACCTGGCAAAGTGGTATGATTGGCCAACTCGAAACTGGACTCGTTGGACGGAAGCCTTACGCGCAGGTCATTCTCCGAGGTAATAAGAGGCCTTTTGAAGTACATGGCAATCATGACGTCGAGCATTTGGATAAGCCAAAAAATGCGGCGGACGGACTCGCGTTCGATTGTGATTTGAATTAACTCGCGGGAAGGGACCGGCGTTAACAAGGGGTGTTCGGGATTGTGGACTCCGAGGCCTTTGACGATCTGGAGAGCAAGATCTGCGCGTCGGACACGATCAGACAAGTCGGAGGAGGGGCGATGACGTCGTACCGTGATATCGGGTGTGGTACCGCATATTCTTGTCCTTCGTTATGATGTCATGTATTTGTAGCAGACACAGCGCCTGGGCCGTTGCAAGATTAGGTTCACATATAAGACGTCCAGCGCCGTCGAACATGATAGACATCGCTTCTTGCGCGAACGGTTTGCCTGCAAACCGCGCTGGATGCGTCCGGATCTTTGGTTGTTTGGATAATGGCGCCGCTAGCGCGCAGATGGCGTGAATGAGATGCTCAGGCACTAGGTTGTGACTGAGGGAAGTGGAGAAACTCGTCTTGTGGATAATAATGCGCGCAGGATGGCAATGAGTAAAAAACACTATGTGATCATGATCACAATCAGTCTCAGGGCCTTGTTTAATCTTTTGCGCTTACAGCTCGTGAGTTCGTGCATTAGGAGGTGATCTAGCTTAACAGGGATTGGGCGCTCCATGGATAGCCCGGAAATGGGACCATCGTCCATGACCATGTCGTCTGCAGGTATCAGATTTCCTCCATCGTTTCGTGTCTTTTTACGGATATTCTGATTATCATCTTCGGAGATCTCGGCGGTCATGGTTTGAATGGGCGGAGCATTTGGTGGGGGGAGTGATAGGTTGTGCCTGCTGGCGTCGGGATACGGGGCGGGATACGACTGCGATGATGATTGAGGGTCGCTCCGCTCCGTACTAAAAGATCTCGGCGCGGGAACTGGGCGACCCGATGCATCTGTATAGGTGCAAGATTTTGTGGCATAAAAGCTGACGATGGTAGGATGAGGGTGAGATGAAATGGATCGTAAGCGCCGCACCAGTTGCTGCAGGGAGCTGAAAGAAAATAGTGAGGAAAAGGGTAACTAAAATGAATGTAACGGCATACCTGTGCCGTCGCAACGGCGTTTGCTCTTGTGACAAGCATCGCAAGCCTGCGATGGGCTGAGACTGAGGGGTCAGGGATATTGGAAAGCGCGACTCACTTTTGCAAGTCTTTTCCGCTTTGGCCCTTTCATGAAGAGGTTGGATTGTGGGGAATCTTGTCTGTCGAAGTCAGAGTGCATGATGGGAGAAAGGAGGGCACGTTGAAAGGGACGATCACCAGCCGAGAACCCGGCGGCTCAGAACACCGGCGGCACAAGACAATGCAATCAATAATATAACCTGCATTACAAAATTGCTATCATCACATGTACTCCTAATCAAACAATCCGAAGCCCATGTCATCATCTGACTCTTCCTGAAGTTTCTCCAGTTAGTTCGAGTTCTCACACACATGTTCACTTTTCTCTTACCTTTTCTTCCTTCTTTTCTTCTTCCTTCTTCTCTTCAACAGCAGCTGCCGCGGCAGCACCTCCACCAGCCGCCGGCGCTGCCGCTCCGCCACCACCACCGGACGGTACCTATCGTCACTCAACACGAGGCTACCTACATCGTCATAAGTTTTACTTACAGATGCCAGCTTCGATGAACCTTCGGCAATCAGCTGCGTACGACGTCATTACCCTCCACAACTACTCCAAACAACAAAAACTCACGTCAGCAATGTTTTTGCCTTGCAATTCGGAGATGAGTTTCTCAAGGCGGACTTCGTCCGCTTCGATCCCGACGGTCGCAAGTAATTTGGTGATATCGGCTGCGGTGGGCGCTGCATTTCCACCGGTTTGAAGTAGAAGGTATGCTGCAATGTGACGCATCTACGTTGCAATTCGTCAGTGGTAACCCTCCGCGATGAACCCTCCTAGCGTACCTTAGTTTTAGCAAATTGAGTTTACGGTAGCCACAAATCGCTGGATCTATCGTTAGAAATAACGCATGCGTCCATCGTAGTAGTAACGCACCTTTAATCCTCGGAGGGAAGACCTGTGGATTCTATCCGACGGTTTTGAGTGATCCTGAGATGGGGCCGTGCGATGTGTTTATGATGTACTGTACAGTACCACGTGGCTACTTTCTCAGCCACAACTCAGCCGCCATCGCAAAGTCTCAAGACCACCGTCCCCGTCACCGCCAGCAACCATGGTTCGCACATCTAGTGCTGTCAATGTCATGATGTTAACGAGTGCATACTTCTAGGCCGATGTAACCGACCCCCAAGTCGCCGCCGATCTCAAGAAAAAGCGCACATTTCGCACCTTCTCGTACCGTGGTATCGAGCTTGACAAACTCTTGGACATGAGCAATGAGGATGTGCGTATATATTGAGATCATTTTCGCCTTA
Organism: Amanita rubescens; assembly: GCA_015039365.1. NCBI lineage: Eukaryota > Fungi > Basidiomycota > Agaricomycetes > Agaricales > Amanitaceae > Amanita > Amanita rubescens. The sequence goes on along the minus strand of WION01000009.1, from coordinate 114,535 downwards.
CCATAACTGAGCTATGGTGCAGTTCGTGGAAGTAGGTATTGACTCTCTGACCCAAGATCAGTGAATAACTCGTACCCAGCTCGTCCACGCTCGTGCTCGCCGCCGCTTCCAGCGAGGTCTCAAACGTCGCCCAATGGGTTTGATTAAGAAGCTTCGTAAGGCAAAGAAGGAGGCGCCTCCCAATGAAAAACCAGCTGTCGTCAAAACACATTTGCGTGATATGATTATTGTCCCGGAGATGATTGGCAGTGTCATTGGCATCTACAATGGCAAGGTGTGTGTGTGCCTTGAAATGTGCAGATGATTAGCTCTTAAATACCGCTATCAGACATTCAACCCGGTTGAAATCAAGCCTGAAATGACCGGTCACTATCTTGGTGAATTTTCAATTTCATACAAGCCCGTCAAACACGGTCGCCCAGGTATCGGTGCTACGCACTGTAAGTAAATGATTGATTGAGAGTCTTTCATGATGATCTGACTTTTTTTCTTTCTTTCAGCATCACGTTTGTATGTTCTAGTTGGTTATTCATGTTACTGAGTCTGACCTCGTTACAGCATTCCTCTCAAGTAATTTTTTTCTTCTTTGCACTCTTCCATGTACATCGCTACGTACATACAAAACATGCAATGTATGCGTATGCAAAAATGCAACTGTGGCTATGCAAACGTGTGATCACATGACCAGCTAAGGTACCCCTAGACTAGGGTTCTCGGGATAACTTTACCGCTCACCAGGGCGTAGTGTGAGGTCTTTTGTCGACGAACGCGATGGCAGGCAATCCAGTTGACCCATTGCAGACCTTACAGGCAGCCCTGAAAGTACCTGCAAATTCTAAGGAGCAGGCGGACTTACTTGCCACCTTTCGTGAATCACTTGAAAACCATCCTGCGCCCATACCTATCCTCGTCGGTACACTCATCGGAATAGTCGTTAATGCCGGTGATTCTTTGCTCAAGAGATGGGTCATTAATCTTCCTACATTTTGCAATATGTCGATCCACTTTGACTTTGGAGCAACGAACACAGAGTTAGTCTCCAGTTTCGCGTCGTGTTATGAGTGTACATTGAGTTTAACATGCATTGAAAATCCATTTAGTGTCATCACAAGCCCTTGACACCCTCTCTCAACTCCTCGATGACCCAAATCCTGCCATTGTCAAGGTCGTTATTCAATGCCTCGCGACTGTCTATCCCTTACTTTTCCGCCAACTGTACGTGACGCCTTTTGGGCGCTGCATCCTTGCAAGTTCACCACTCGTTATAGATGTACAAACCGAAGTAATCCCACCGCGTGGAACATCCTGTCTGGTTGTAAAGCACGCATACTTGATATGGTCTGGTCCAATACCGTCACTGCTGGAGTCAAGTTCTCTGCCGTCAAGTTCCTACAACGAGTCATTTTAGTCCAGACACGTGGTGTGTCAGACCCTAGGGTACTACACTCATTTCCTTCTACATCTATCGAAAACTAATAGACTCTTAGTTGCAAAATAAGAATGACCCCAACATCTCCTTCTGCCCCGTCGATCATCCTTTTATCAGCGTTGCGGAATTGGAGGCAGAGGGACGGAAGCTAATGGAGGGCTCCATTACCCTGTTATACTCCGGCCAGTGAGCATTCCAAAGTGCCTTTCTCGTACTTTTCTTTTAACACCTTTCGCAGGAATATCGACCTTCTGTCGGCTTTGCTCAGTAGTTGGGCCAATCTTATCAAGCTGCGTCCGGTGGCGGTCCCTGTGGTAGTGAACGCATTGAGGCAATGGACGCCAAGCGCTCTGGGAGGGCTTCCTGCATCTAGCGTTCGAAGTGTTGAAAAAACTGTGAGGATTCTCTTGGTGTACATTTCAAGGTACGTTTTGTGACGCAAAACCAGAACTATCTACTGACCGGGTGATTCCAGAATTCCGAGCAATAGCCAATTTACTGGCCAGATCAATGAAGCCCTCACACAACAGGCATACCGGATGGAGAAGGCCGCAACTGAGGAGAAAAGACGGAAGGCAACTGCAACTACAACTTCAACTGCGCCTAGTACAGCTGTGGATAGCCGGAAACGGCCATCCTCTGCGCAGAATGAAGAACCCGTAGACACAAAACGGCCCAAACTGGACCAGGAATCATCTGCCTCAACCCCATCTTTCCTTGCCTCTTTCGACTTTACCACACTCCCAGCCGTTCTCATCTCTGAGCTCATTGTAGCCAATCTTGAGGCATTTTCTGAACCTGCGCTCATCAGCCTTGTCCAAACTTTCCGCCAAAGCCGAGGGCTTGGAACGGCTACATCCCCCGCACCATCGCCGACACCCGTCCCCTCTGCGGCTCCCCCTCCAATCTCACCTAAAAAGCCACTTGAGAAGCAACGAAGAGACACTGAAGGTACACCTGTCCCTGGCACACCACCCCCAGTGAATGATGAACCTGTTGACCCATTACAAATGGATATTGATCAGGATGAGCTAGAGTTTGAGCCAGATAAACTCAATGCGGAAGTAAGTCACCCCTTGGATAAGTTATAAAATCTCAGCTGATGGTATGCACGTCAGCTTTCGGGGGCCGAGTCATTAGTAGACGAAAGGATTGAGCTTGACATGGATAGCATTGTAAACAACTTCCGTGCCATCGACTTCAAACTTCCACCACCTAAAGACCTTTCCGAAGAGGGGAGAATAATTCTAATTAATTCATCTGCAAGGCGGATATGGGAGGGTGCATTGGAGCTGAGGGGAGATCTGGTACCAGCTGACTCAACGCAGGCGGGGGGAAGCTCGGCTGTTGAGTTGTGGATGTTGCTGCTTGTGAGGCTGATAACGCGTGTTGCCAAGCCTCCAATAGAGCTAGAGGAAGTGGAGGACGATAAACAAGTGACTGACTATTATGCGCGGCAGGATCAACTTCGGCAGACGTTGTGTGACTACATAATGTCTGATTTCCCCTCAAGGTTAGTTCTTCCGAGTTTTTATTTTTGTACTGTGTGCTCAGTCAGCCAAAATCCCAGAATCCGGTTGGCGACAACATGGATGAACGAAGAATGGTACAATGATCAGATACGGGCATTAGGGGACAGAAATTGGGTGGGTGCAAGAGCTTTGATAGTCTACCGTTTACAGTCTAAAACATTTGGACGTCAGCGACCAAATTATGATATTTGGTTAAATCAAATTGTAGCCTCGTATCAGGCGCTGCTAGATAGCAAAGACCGGACATTTGCACAGTTCTTACTTGATCTACCATCGATACCCCCAGATGTACTGGATCTCCTTCGGGAGCTTTGTGTGGATTCTAACAGGTAGATGTATCATCATCTTCACGTTGCAACGTTGTGCTGACGTGAACATTACAGCTCTGAGAGAATGCAGGTCGGATATTCCACACTTCGTGGCCTCGTGATGCAACGGCCTACCATGCGGAGTGACGCACTAAGCGTACTGTTGGAGCTAACAACACATCCAGGTCAGGCATGTTCTTGTCTGTTGTACCAATGCTGACCAAGTCGAAACAGAAAAGAAGACGCGAGGGGCAGCCATCAACACAGTGAAGTTGTGGGTACCCAATTCCCAACCGATGGATGGTATCATTCGCGATTTTGCACTTCAAATGCTCCGGAAATTACAGTCTCCTTCATCTCCTCAGCCGCTACCCAAGGCAGAGTCAATACCTCATGTTGAAGACGAGGAAATTGTCAACGGTGATGTGACTGAGGTTTCCGAGGATCATGCGCCATCCCCGAGTAGCAGAGAGCAGGTGGACGACGAAAACATGGAGGATGGACAACTACCCGCGGATGAGCTCGTACATACACCCTATCTTCCGGATCGTATTCAATTACCCGCGGACAAGGCACAAGTATTGCAACACGTCGAACTACTATTCGTTCTCTCGGTCAAAGTACCTGAATTCTTGGATGAGTAAGTCGACTTCTTCAACTCTGTCATATGGCGTTGCTCATGCAGCTTTGGATAGGATATTTATGGCCTATGGCCAAATGGACATAACCGTCCAAGAAGCAATACAAAACTTGATCACTGCATTGATTCGGTCATTGGGACCTAATCATGGCAAACTTCTCACACTAATGCGGACGTGCCCACAAGGAGCCGAGTCGCTGGCTTTGCGTGTACTGACAATATTCACAGAACATGGTCGCGCGAGTGCGCAACTGGTAGCGTTGGTGAAAGGTCTCGTCGGTGAACGAGACCTTGATGCCCGGTTTCTTATTCCCATTATTGCCGAGATGGACAAGGTACGCCCTAAACGATCAACCCGAACGATCAAACTCGAGCCATTTGTGTTTAGCCGGATATTGTACGATACTTACCCCGCATTGTATCGTTGCTCAATGGTTCTGCCGAGAACAAGAACTTGGTTCGCCAAGTGTTCAACTCCGTGATATCCGCGACCCCACAGGCCCTGGGTACTGTATCGACCAACCAACCGCGGGTCAGACAAAATGACCTGCTGACGCCGGCGGAGTTGATGGTACTGCTGCATGATGCCGAGAAGGAGATTGGACTGAAGGGCGCCATTGAAGGTGGGTAATATGGATTGACGCCTGTCTCTTTATGGAAGGCTGATATGATTGTTGTAGCAATTAGTATATGCTTCTCGATGACAGATGTGTTCCGGTCCGAGATTCTCGCCATCGTGATGCAGCAGATCATGGACGAACCCGTTCTACCTGTTCTATTCTTGAGAACGGCAAGTGTGCCTTCGGCATGTCATACTTTTATATTAACGGGTATATCATTTAGGTGATCCAAGCAGTGACGACATACAAGTCACTAGTGGGCTTTGTGTCGACGACTCTACTCTCGCGGCTTATCACGAAAAAGATATGGACGAACCCACCGTTGTGGGAAGGATTCATTCGTTGTGCAAAGGTGATTGCACCGGCAAGTTTCGGAGCGCTTCTACAGCTACCGAAAGACCAGCTGCGAGAGTTGGTGGACAAACAGCCGAGTCTCAAGTCCGGGTTGCGAGATTATGTGACGAAGAAGGCGCCGAATCGGGCGCGAGGAGCAGGATTTCTTGACATATTTGGGGAACCGGGAGAAGGAGAGCGAGTGCCGGGGGCGATACAGATAGAAACGTAGCGTATTGTAGTTAGCCTTACAGAACATCTCACTTCGTCTCATTTCTCACCCCGCCACTATGTCCCAGCCAACTTCGCGCGGCCCCCGCAGGCGTCGCTCGCCTGACGGCCGCTCGTCATCTCCTCAACCGTCACCGGGCGATTGGACTATGGATCGGGGTCGATCACGGGTCCGTCGGTCATCCAATGCCTTTTCAGATGATAACTTGAGGAGAAGGTCAGTGGCATCATCCCCTACATGACTCATTTTTTTATTGGAGCTATTCCAGGGGCTATCATTCGCTACTGTCGTCATTCGGAAAACCGTTCCATGTCGAGAAGAGGTGGAAACTCGTTCGGGAAATGGGTGCAGGGGCTTATGGTGTCGTCATGTTCGTCATTGTATATCATAAACCGTCCAGCATTACTGAACATTTACATAGATCCGCTGCAGACGAAATCTCAGGAGAAACTGTAGCCATCAAATTGGTCACCCGCGTGTTTGATAAGGTCCAACTGGCTAAACGGGCGTTGCGTGAAATCACTTTGCTGAGGCACTTTTCTGGACACGAAAACATCACTGGACTAATCGACGTTGATGCCATATCTCCGAACTTTAATGAAATGTGAGGTCATATCTCATACTGGGTTACGTGTATGTACTGAAGCTAAGTCCAGCTACATTTTTATGGAGGTATGATCATCTTGCCGATTGGTGCTTGGAAGGCTGACGTTGTTTCACGTGTGATAGCCTATGGAAGGTTTGGAGCGCCAACAAGATGCTTTTCAGCGCCTGTAACTCATCACCAGAGTAGCTGACCTTCATCAAATCATCAAGTCAGGTCAGACGTTGACCGGTGAACATGTGCAATATTTTCTCTACCAAATACTTCGAGGTTCAGTACCTTCAGGCCTTACTTTGCTCCATTTGACATATGCGTAGGCATGAAATATGTACATTCGGCATTCGTCATCCATAGGGATCTCAAGCCAGGGAATTTACTTGTAAACTCCGATTGTGAACTGAAAATCTGTGATTTTGGTCTGAGTAGAGGTTACGGTAGTCCTTCGGAGGAAAACGTTACACATTTGACCGAATACGTGGCTACAAGGTGGTATCGGGCACCAGAAATCATGCTTGCCTTTCGGTACGTTCTCTCTGACGTTGTAGAGCACGATCGACTTAATTCATCAGAGGTTACAACACAGCCAGTACGTGCAGGGCTCTCTCGCTTCTGCACCCGTGTAGTCATCATCATTCATAAAACAAACAGTCGACGTTTGGTCCATTGGCTGTATTCTTGCGGAATTGCTTTTAGGAAAACCTCTATTCAAGGGAAAGGAGTGAGAGTTAGTTCATTTCTCTCGTGTCCAACCTAACTAACCGGGAACATAGCTACGGTTGGCGACGCCCATATTGCACAACCACAAGTATGACTTACCTCACTTTCTTTAGTCGACCAGCTCAACAAAATTCTTGACGTTCTTGGTAAGTTGCCTGCGCGTCAGCTATTAACTCACAACCGTGACTCCTGATAGGGACACCGTGTGAGATGGTTATAACGAAGATAGGAAGCAAAAAGGTATGAATTGTTTTTTGACTTGGCGAAATCAGCACTAATGTCGAATAGGCCCAAGACTACGTCCGGTCTTTACCACTGAAAAAAAAGATGCGTTTGAAAGACATCATACCAACAGCCGATATACAAGGTCGGTTTCTGAAAATGACCACGAGCTCCGTCTAACCGTTGATCAGCCATCGACCTTTTGGAGAAGATGCTGGCCTTCGACCCAGATCAACGTATCACTGTGCCTGAAGCCCTCCAGCATCCATGGCTATCTTCATACCATGACATGTCCGATGAGCCAGATTGCCCCCAAGCATTTGATAAATGGCAAGACATCGAGCGACTAGAAACGATTGATGATTTTAGAGAAGCTTTGTGGAACGAGATAGAGGACTACCGACGAGAAGTCCGGGGGATCAAGTTTACCTCGCCTCAACGCACTGTGAGCACGGCGTCTAACAAGGAACCAGAGCTTATAGCACCGATTACGAGAGAAGAGCGCGGGCAGGAGAGAAGTGTCTTTGAACACGACACAATCAGGGAAGATGACAGCGCGGGAGTGGAGACAACTTCCACGGTCGTCGAAGATGAGCAGATATTGAAAGTAATTTCTGTCGATTCAGAACAGAAAGACTTGCTGTTACGGTGCAAGGAAACCGAAACCAACTTCCCATTTCCTCCAACAGTTCCAGCAGACCCGATGGTTATGTATGCCCGCCGCTCAAGTATTTTACAGCCTTCTCGCCAGAACTCTACATACAATTCGCCTGTACCACCATCTCAACACCTTCCTACTTTTCTTGATGGCCATCGAATGAACCATTCCGAGACAGGGAGTGTCACATTTCCGACTCACGGATACGTGTATCCTGCTCGGTCACGTACAGGGTCGACAGTAGGTGGCGAAATCACTCGGAAAATTCTACGCACTCTATCGACGGTCTCTATCCATGAGAGTGTAGAGGGCTTATCTACGATTGGCAAGTTCATGGTGGGTGGTCGGACGGAAGCAGATGCTCCGCCAGTCCGAAATGCCGGGAGATTTTGGCGTCAAGTCCGCCGTAGACAAGACTGATGGTTCAGATGAAGGAAAAGCCGAGGGTCCTTAAGAAGGGTTGCAAATTTTCTTTGGTATGAGTCAGATGTGCACTTGCAGACGATTCTCTATTGCAGACTGCTATCTAATACATCCATATGATATAATCGATACAATGGGCAAGAATAATCAGCGTAACGGGCCTGACTTGCCCTAATGTCAATGCCCTAATATTTCCTTGACACCTAAGAGTGTCGGATTGAGTGGAAACCTAAAGGGTAATATGCATCAACTTACGTTCGATGATATTCAGATACGCCGTCGTGGCTGGACTGTCTGGATATTCGTCAATAAAGCTAACGCCAAAATCGGCGCTCTTTCCTATGCGCGGGTCCAATGGAACTGCACCCAACAGCTCCACTCCCGTTTCTTCGGCCAGAGCTTTGGCGCCTCCTGTACTCGGCTTAAAAATCTGCGATTCAGATTTGCAACTGGGGCACACAAAGCCCGACATGTTTTCCACAAGACCTAAAATCCTAATCCCCACTTTACGGCAGAAGCTAATCTCGCGACGAACGTCCTGTAACGCCACTTCCTGAGGCGTCGTTACAAGGATCGCTCCGTCAATACCGCTCTCTTTGAGGTATTGTGCCACACTGAGATGCTCATCCGATGTCCCAGGTGGCGTGTCGATGATGAGATAGTCAAGTTCACCCCAGTCAACGTCCTTGAGGAATTGAGATATCAATCCGTTTTTCTTCGGTCCTCGCCACATGACCGCATCGCGGGAAGAGGGAAGCATGAAGCCGACTGACATGACACCAAGGTTGTCTTGTACATATACCGGAGACCATCCCGTTGAGGAGGAGTGGACCTGCTCCGAAGCGATCCCTAGTATCGTCGGTATGGAAGGACCACAAATATCCACATCCATTATGCCAGTCTGTAGATATACGATCAGTGACTGAGTAGAAATATTTCGGTAAGTGGGGCTCGCCTGAGTTTGTTCGTCCGCTGCAAATGCCCAGCCCAATTGTGCTGTAAAAGTTGACTTTCCAACCCCTCCTTTGCCTGATAGCACGAGTATTTTTCGCTTAACGTTTGCCATGCGCTGCTTGATAAAAGGCAGTGCCGGATCAGGGCCATTGGTCTTTCCAGAAGCGCAGATTTCTTGGTTAGCGCAACCGGCGCAGGCACTTGCCTTTCCTGCCTGCTCAGATTCTGTTCCCTTCAGCCGCTCGTTAGCCGCGCGCGGCAAGAGTTCTAATTCCTGAAACATACGGGACAGTGTTCGGGTGCATTCGATGGCACAGTCAAAGGGTTTGGAGCCTGCGATGCACTTTGCAATGCAATCATGGTCAAAGATACATATTAGTCAGAGAGCCACATTCGCGTGCTTATATGATCCTCTCTGTTCAACTGAATTTTGCATTTACATGCTGGTGTGGGTATCGTAAGTAGAGCGATGAACGTCCTTGTCATACCGATAAGTGAGTGCCATCAAAGTTGTAAATTACATATCATGGAATCAAGAAAAAGAAGAATGGTGAGTTCCTGGGGCAAGAATAAGTAAGGAACGGAATGCGGCAGCACTAGCCGGTGATGAATATAAGTCTGTGAAAGAATACTGCATGTCTGAAAGCACAATAGAATACATCATGTACGTTGTCGAACAGCTGTTGGGTACCCGTTGGTATTCGTGTGAGGAATGCTCACATGTCCATGATCGGAGCTTGGCCTGGGCGCGAATGAGGTTGGTCTAGGAGTAGGCGTGGCTATCAATGGCCGTGGAGGACCAAGGGCTTCGTCAGGTTGCGGCACTCGCATAGAATTCAACTGAACCAGGGACGGCGAACTCGACGATAAATGACCGTTTGTGCTCGGCGGTGTGCCTGAATGCACCTGAGGTCTGCCCTGTCGTTCACCCATTGATTGGGTATTGACAGTAAGACGATCAGAAAGAATAACGTTCGAAGTTGGGTAGCGAGGTGTGTTACCATTCACCTGAACTGGTGGCAGCAAGCGACCGTTTGATGCCTTCACCTTGAAATAGGTATCGCACTTCTTCATGAACTCCTTCCCAGGTAGATCCAGAAAGTTGGAAAAGTACTCTTGGTCGTGTAGGATAGGCAGGAACTCCGCCGGAACGGCGAAGAACTCATCTTGGTTCTCCAGAAAATTGGTCACGACTCGAAGTGAACCAAATGTCTCGTCCCTCACAGCATTCTGTCCACGAGCATAGAGAATGTTCGGACAGATGACGGTGGCTAAATTGCTCAGATCCATTTTACTACCTGTTTCTGCATCCATATGCGCAAATGACGCCACCCATTTGAGGAAGACGAATAAGACCTCCAGCGTATCACGGTGACTCTTGGGCATCAGCAGTGATATTAGATGCAGGTAACGGTTGCGTTCCTCTTCCGTTGACAACGCTAGCAACAAAGAGTGTTACTTGCGGTTGACCAGTTGCAGATAAAAAACTTACATTGAGAAGCAATAAATAACCTGTGCAGCTTGAAAGTCATTAATGGATCTGGCAATTCCCTCAGGAACTTTTTTAGGAGCGCGGCCAGCTGTACGGGGTTATCCTGGGTTAGGTCAACTGATGAGGGATCTCGGTCGATGGTCTCTGTAAGCTCCTTCAGCCTCCTGATGTTTCCATTCTTTCTGAAGATGCCTTCGACTGACATATCTAAGAGTCTATTAGAATTAGATACGTGTATCGCGAAATAGATTTACCCATTTGCCGCATTGCAGAAATGACGTCATCGATAAAACTGGGGACCCGCATGGTCGCCCGAGTTGCACCCAGTAACGAATCTGCACCATCTCGCTCTACAAGCAACTCCAACGGAATGCCGAAAACCCCTGACAGAGGTTGAATACATCGAAATGTCCGAATCAGATGATACCCACCTTTCTTTTTAATATTCTTTTTTTCTGCCTTGAAAAGTTTATTCCAAAACCCACTTTTCTTCATCTCAACCATTTCCAAAAGCTCATCTAAGTCGATCTGATCCTTGAGCGGTGATTTAGTGAGCGCAAGAACGGTGGCATGCTTGACGATGGCCAACTCTAATGCGCTCAGTTCTGCAATATAGGGTATCGCATTTTCGCGCGGTAGAGATCTTTGCTGCTCCCGAGCCTGGGCTGCCTCCATAAGCTGTGGAATATCAGCAAGCGTGATACCGTCGTCCAACTGTGCCATTGGACTCTCCTCGGCCCCGGCCGCTGGAGAATTGGGCATACTCTCGTCAATAATCTTGACCTCATTGTTCCGCGACAATGCCGGTCGGAGCGCCTGGCTATGTATGTTTGGTTCAGAATGCTGAGATGATAACGTCGGTCGGGATGGAGGTGACATCTGTTGGTATTGTTGTGGTGGGGCGGGTTGCCCGTGGTGTGGAACATTATTTTGGGACGTCAACTGTGGCTGGGAAGGATGACTCTCTTGCCTAGGAGGCTGCAACACGTCCGATGGGTGAACACTTCTTCCAGTGGGACTCTCTACTATTGTAGATCGTTTGGGAAGCCGAGCAGTGGCTGAAAGTTTGCGGTCAAGATGCACAGATTTCATTCGCATTATATCACCAGAATTGCGATAAAGATTCGAGTCAATCTGTCCAGTCGGAACTATTACGAAGATGAGCTGATTTCAAACCAGAAGTCGGTGCACCTACCGGGAGAGAGTGGCACAACTCCTTGCTTTTTGAGCAATAAGTAAAGGCGCCGTAGGGCCACGTTCAAGAGGAACGCATATTGCTCCAGCCTATGAACCGCCACAAAGCCACTGCGACAATTGGTGTGCGCATGATTAGTACACAGAATCATGGTGGGAACCTCCCCAAACGAGGTAGTCTCCTTCATAGCCTCAACGTCATAGGTAAAGAGGCCGACGTTCGCGGGCGGTCGCCTCACAGTGGACGACTTTGGAGGCTGTTCCCTGTTTGGACTGTCTCTCTCCTCTCCATGACCATTAGGTTGAGGTTGTATTTGCTCCTTGGGTACAGGAACAGCTGCTACTTTGCCACAGACAGCACATTCTATACATTGCGAGTGCCATCGCTGATATGTCCCTAGTCGGACACAGTCCTCTTCGACTGTAAGGCCACATTTTACACAGAGATCGGAAGGGGGATTAGACGATGGCTTGTGGGTAGAAGGGTTAAAGGGCGATTCGCCTGCATTCTCTGGTGCCAGACTACGGAACCCATAGGTAACTCCCTGAGTACCATAATTAAAATGAGAACTCGGCGCGACAACTTCGCCGTTGGGACCCTTGAGAAGCCTCCGGGCCGCAGGATTGCCTCCTTGGACAGCAAGCAGATGGAGTTTATCAAGGAAGCCAGACATTGCTTCTCTTACGCTCTGTTCTCTTTCGAGCCTCAGCGCACCTGTGAGAGCAATTCGAATGAGAATTTTCAGATAGTGCGCCAACCCTGTCACTAGAGCAAGTAGCTCCTGAGTCATTCCCATTCGTCTTGCTCCTGTTTCTTGTGTATGAGACAAAAGAGTAAAAAGTTCCACTGTTTTTCGACATAGCATCCTGGCCTCGCGGACGTGTGACATTCCTTTAAACCAATGTTTGTAAAAGTGGCAGAGCAACGAACAAGGGGGCAAACCTTTCTGGCTAAGACGAAAAAAATGAAATTCCAGGTCGTCGATGGTCGCAAAGAGGACTTCAACATGAAGGGTAAATTTCTCAGCCATGCGAATTGCTTCCAAGTATTGTCCATTGCTGACTTGACGCAACATGTCAGATATGCATGCAGCGCTTGATTCCTCAAACGCCGATAGGACACTGCGGTGCTCTCAGTCGCATGTAATATGACGAGGCATGTGTACGCACGTCCATATACGATAGACCTGCTGTTCCATGCGGACCTGCTTCTCTCTCAGAGATGCGGGAGTTTCACGCTGCTCTTCTGAAAGATAAGGCGGCTCGCCATCCACGTCAAGTGAAATCATGCTCGTTGGCCGACGAGAATAAACTTTGACGTTCCAAAACTGGTCATCCGTCGTCGGTAGGCCTTGGTGTGCATTGGAAGGAGCGCACCTTGTTAATCATGTAACACTCTGGATGCCAGCATTCGTCTCGACTGTTGCGATTGATCTCAACGAATTGTTTGAGTATTGCACTATTGCATCCGACACATTTGGTTGCAAAGCGCGTTGAATAATGAAAATGACAAAAAACGTCCCCATCGTGTTCGTAGTAGGAATCTTGAGGACCGAACAATGTTGAGCATAGGGAACATGTGAAATGTTCCACATGATACTTCTTGTCTGTACTACGTAAGGTCGAATATATAAATGATCAAGAGTCCATACGTACTGCAGGCCGTTATGTAACTACCGCGCAGTGCCATACCACACTTTGCACAGATAAGATTCAGGCGCTTGAAGTAGTCTCGTTCACAAAGAGGGGACTGCTTGCCGTCTGGACCATCTATGGGGAAGAATTTGGAAGCCACGACATCCCCGCAGTCCTATTGCTGTTAAGAGCGCGTGTGCGAGACAAAAGTGGGCGCCTTACCAAACACTTGAAGCAACTCAAGTGATATACTGCACCCAAGGCACGGACAAATGGACCTTGCATCGACTTTCCGCATGCAAAACATGATCTAAGTAGGAGTATTGTGTGAGTGGATCCATCACCTGATTCTGATAGCATGTACGTACGTCGATGTCAGGGAAGTGGATGGGGTTTTGGATGAGGCAGCCTGGGATACGTTATCTATGTCATGGTAAAAGTCGCTGAGGGGATCTGCATAGCCGCTGGAGGAATGATTAACGGGCCTACGAGCTGTGGGGGGAGTAGCGGGGCGGCTGCCGTTGTTGATGAAGGAGGGGGAAGGTCTTTGAGAGGTAGAGTGGTTCAGGTCCTCGCTGAGGGCATGCGGAGGGATATTTGCAGCGAGACTGCGATCGGTCTCCGGAGGACCCAACGTTGAGGATCTCGTGAGACCGGGTGTCCGCTCGAATTGCCGGGATGTGTTGGGCGAATAAAAAAGACGGTGCGGGTGGTTTCTTGCTGTGTCGATGTCTGTAGGGGTACTTGGAGAAGTCTGTGAGTGGGCGGAGGAATCGGAGGACATTGCACTGAGCGTGGCCACGCCAGGCAGCCGTTCTGGACGAGGCTGAGCAGCGATGCTGATGGCGTTGACTCTCTATCGTCACAGTCACATGTCACACCCACGCGACTTACCGCGGGCGGTGAGCGCTCAATTACAAGTCTCTACTCCGTTCCAGTTACACAAAAAGGGTACATTTCATTCACACAATATACAAACAAACAACATGTTCTTAATATCAATAGCCGTAGTCTTGCTCGCCGAAATCATTCAAGTGCTTCTTGGCTGTTTCGCAGTAAAAATTCGGTTGTCTAGTAGTATTAGGGGACACTTACCTTCACGTTTGGCCCTCTCTCTGTCAATGAAATCGAGCTGGGATCCCAAGATAAGTTTAAATTGTAATGTTTAGTACAGAATACTTACGCCTTTGGTTTCGACCTCGCGGTCGACGAAAGCGCCAGCAAATCCAGCCCTGAAGTTGCATAAATATATGCCACCAATGTATCTGAAGATAGCAACTCACATCAGCTCCTTTGCCAGAGCATGACTCGCAGGCTTTCCGTTCTCAGCACAGTGTCTTTCGTATGCTTTGGTTGCCTAGAAGATACTGTTAAATTCAGTAAGGCTTTGATAATGTTATCATTACCTCGAATGCTGCAGCACCAGCGATGAGCTCGTGCGAGAGCTCCGCTTTGTGAGGTTGAGGGTCAAAATCGCCGTTCCACTAAACGACATTAATATCGGCACATCGAGTCAGAGTGCGACTGAAAAGCACCTGATTGTGGGCGTTGCACTGGTCTGAATCGTCGTTGAACCAACCCATTATTATCGGTAAGAAGTTGTGTGAAGCATCTTTGAGGATTGTCCGCCTTTATATAGCGGAGTGATTGCCCGAAATGGTCATTTATGCATGTTGTCACGACAAAAATAGCCATCTTATCCATCTAGACTATGTGATTATCGATATCGGCGGACTATCTGTGGTGCCACAGGCACCGGAACATCAGACATCCCCCGCCCATAAATTGCATAGGGGAGGCTCACATATATGAATTCTGAATGTCTAGGTAGTCAATACTATGCGGCACAGCGATCAAAAAGATGCAAAGTCTCGTCTCACTATCTGGTTTCTGCCAGAAAGCAATTTTGTCTATCGCAAGGTTATCGGTGATCGTGAGATGCCGCGCAGTTCCGCAGTCGAATGCGGGATACTACTCACAGTCAGTTGATAATTGTACCACATTGTTCATCAGTGCCACCATTCATCAGTCATCGCCAGGGTACCTTGTTACTCAGAGTTAGAACAAAGTAGCTCTCCATCAGAAGGTTTGCAACGAAAAGTAGCTCGATTTAGCAGCAGCAGCGAACGTTCGAGAATCGAGATGTCAGGTGTTGCTTCTATAAATAAGCAGAACATTATGCAGGTGGAGACAGTAGTATAACAGGATCAATTACACGTTGGCTAAAAAAAACAATGGGACATCCCTTGAATCAGACAAACACTTGGAGTGGATGCCTATCGTACACATTCTGCCCTTCACTAAGCTCTCCCAAGTCAGGGTAAAATGGAACAAGTGCGTCCGCTGCGCCCAGATACAACGAGTTATAAACCCGCCAGTAGACCTCCCTGACTTTGCGCGCTGGGTGATACAAGCCTTGCAGCGTATAACTGAGAAGTATGCCAGGTCCTAATGTAACGCGCATGGCTTCAATGGCTTCCATAACAGCACCAATAACATGAGGAGATGTCTCGAAGCAGTTGGGCCACACGAGATTCATAAGATGCATCATCGAATCTTCACATCCAAGACCTGCGACCCCGAGAGCAAGGTGCTTGACAATTGTGCTTGCAGTCTGCCTGTGAACGAGATCACGATCCGTCAGTGCGTCTTCCAGCATGGTCACAACGGAATCGCAATAATAGGCAGACTGAGGCCCAACATATTCGAAAACGAAAGATAGCGCCTTCAAGCAGCCAGTTCTAACGTTCAGCTCAGCCGTACGGTATTCGTTCAGAATGGCAGGGATACAAGTGAAAGCTAGAGCGTATCAATTAATACGAGATAGTGGATAAATTATGCAATGAATTACTCACGTCCACATGTTTCGGCCACAATGGCAATGGCGACCGTACTGCACACACGACTCTGGCGCTCCTGAACACGTAAATTGGTGAGAAGCACTGAAAGCACGTCTTGCGGACCCAAACTTTTGGCAATATAGCCGAAAGAGTTAACCGCCGCTCGTCGGATTCCCCTTCTTGTGCGCCTTGAGTAGATCCAACAATTCAAAACAGATACGCATCCATTCTCGTGCAGGCACAAACTCGGCCCCACGGTCAGCTATTTATAACATCAGTAACGAAGCCAATGGCAATATCCCATTTTGTGCTTACCAATTCGACCTATCAAGTTGATTGAAGCTTCTTGGACTTTTTCGTGCCTGTTGCGGAGAATAGGCGTCATGCGCGGTACTATAATAGTAGGTTAAGAATCAGAGAGAGCGCAGATAAATCAAAACTCACGGAGATCCTTAACTGGTGGGTTCATCTGAGTCATGCCAACGACATTAGCGATAGCTCCTATTGCAGCAATAATACTACCGAGAGTATCCGGATATTCTTCACCCAACTGCTCGAATAGGACAAGACCCAATTTGCTCAAGAGTTGGTCTTCACCACACTGTTTGATCACTACCGCTAGACGTGTAGTCAAATCAGCAGCCTGTTGCCTGACCTTCGCACTCTTGTTGTTGAGGCGCCAGAGGATTGTCGAGACTATTTGAGTGAGATACGGTTTGACGCGTACTCCGAGAGCATTGACTACTGTCCCGAAACCGTCTAACATAACCTGATCTTCAGTGGTCTGTTCTTGGAAAGAATAAATAATCCCATCCACAAGCCGAACTTCAAGCCTTTCATCGATATCTGAAGCGCCGAGCGTAGCAACAACCTTTGTGATGGTTTCCATCACCATTTTTCTGTAAGGTTCTGCCTCGTCTTTGAGCTCGTTGACAATCCTCCCAACGATCTCTGAAACGCCGGCCTTCTGAGCCAGCTCAACCGTCGTCTCCACGACCTGGCGATAATTACGGCGATCAAGAGCCATACGACGAACCCAGAAAGCCTTGAAAAAGTCGGGTAATATATCTTGTTTGATATACTGTGGGGTCACACCCTCCGTTGCTGCGCACTGCTTGACCACCTTAAGGACGATTTTTTTCATTTCTTCATCTGATGTTTGGAATTCACGGATCAGAATAACCGTCACCTCCTTCGTATAGTAGGACGCATATTCAGGATCCATAAGCGGGATGATAAAACCGATGGCCTTCAAAAACGCAGGCGAGACCTTTTCCACGATGAAGGCGAATACCGAGCCAAAGGGGCTTCAAGACGTTGTCAAACGACTCGATTCCATAAGGCGCGGCGGCTTCCGCTAAGGCCGCAAGGCCCAATGCAGTCATTGTTCTAACCTTCTGTTGCTCGTCTGATAGGCCGTGGGCGATACAATCCACTAGATTCCTCAAATGGGGTAAAACAGCGCAGCCCATCATGATGGCAATCTGCTGCACAATACGGATACCCGTATGTCTAGCTTGCCATGATTTTTTAGATCGACAAACAGCCTTGAGGAAGGGGAGAAGGGCCGGAATTCCGAGGGCCGAGGCGACAACTGAAAAGGCGCGAGCAGTCGTGTTTCGGACATATTCGTCCGCATGGTCAATATCAGGACGCATTGTAGAAATCATATGCGCCAGACCAGCCGCTTTGGATAGGTTGGATATGATTTCGCGTCCCTCAACACGGGCATAATAATCTTCATCTATCAAAAGAGGCTCGATGACGACTAAAATTTTGTGAACGTAGGGTCGAACAAGATCGTCTAGCTTGTATAAGACACGATCTATGACTTTGACGAGTAAGTGACGCTCTTGGTCTTCCAGGGTACGCTCCATAAGCAGAGGGAGGATCTTGTCGAAAAGTGGACCCGCGCCGAATTCTCGAGCTTTATCAGTAATCTGTCTGAGGGCAGTCTTACGGACAGGTGGCGTGCCGTTTTTGATCTTTAGAAGTAAGCGCATAATCTTACGCTCCTTCATTTCGTCGACGGAGAGTTGAGTCTCATCCTCTTCCTTTAAAATCTTGGCAAAATATTGCGCATCCTCGGGCTTGAAAAACGCAAGGTTGCCGACTCCTGGTATCTCAGTCGGAAGGTCCGGCGCAAGTCCAGCAGCGGCGGCGGCGGCGGCAGCATCAGAACCTTCTTTGATCTGAAACCCACCCGCATCGGGAAGAGGAGTTGCCATGAGTTTTCTGGGCGTTATCAAGGGTGCGTACCCCGGTGGTGGTGTGACAATAGCATAGCCGGTCGAGGGAAGAATGACATCAAGCTCCTCGTCTGTGAGATAACGATTGTGCTTGTCTTCATGCATAATACCCGGAGCGTTCATGATGATAGGCGTTGGAGCTTCATTGCTAGGTGCGGGAGTCTGATCCCAGCGAGAGCGCTTTGGGGTTTCAGTCACTGCTGCCTCAGCTGGGGTCGCGTCCCATCGAGAGCGCCGCTTTTTTGGTGCGGAGGCTTCCAGCGCCTCTTTCGACCATTCACCAGTATCTTTCTTGTTGGGGTCAACGTTCTCATCGTTCGGCTCGGTGACATCCCATCTACGTTTGCGCTTGATCCCCAGAACTTCGTTCGTCCTTGCTTCCTCCCTGGCTGCCGTCGGCAAATCACGGTCCTCGTGGATTTCGGATGCAGGGGGAGTTTTGTCGACATCCATCTTCATCTTCCCTTCCTCTCTTTCCCTCCTCTCTTTCTCTTCTATTGCTCTTCTGACTCTCACTTCCTCCTGTTCCAGTCTCGCCAATCTCATGGCTTCCTTGTAACCTCCTTCACTGTCCTTGTCATCCTCTTGCGAAAAAGCATCAGCGCTGTCGACAGCGACTCTGTTAAAACGGCGGTTATGGTAGTCAGATTGACGCGCCGCGATCTGGCGCTTGGAAGCTGTTTCAGCAAAAGGGTCGATATTTTCCTCCTCCGCCAATTCCTGAAACTCCCTTAAAACATCCTTGGGTGCCGTGAACGAGTCCAGAAGCCTCGGAGAGTGTGAGGGCGACGACATAGTGACTGGTTTGGATGAAGTCAAGTCAATGACTAACTCCGACTGATGAGTAAGCATTCACACGCTCTTGGATTTCTAAAAAAGCGCTGCCGATTTTTTTGTTGGTTTTGCTGCCTCAATCCAATTGGGTAAGTTGTTTCTTTCCCCCTCGACTCTGATGATCTCTTTGCCGCCCCAGTCGTATACTTACGATGACGAACGGCAGAGCAAATAGCCAATTCACTTGCACCTCTGATCGCTGCTTGACATATGTTTTACGTCCTTACTGACGACGCTTAGTTTTAGCCGTTAGCTCATCAAGTTGTCAAACGTGAGTCGAGTTTTGTTAACAAAATTTTCTCAAGACGAAAACTTTACCACGTTGACGGAGCCCTATTGGCAATGGCGAGGCTTTCAATCACAACTAAGAACAGCCAACTGATCTCTTTTCCTGTATTTTCTTTTGCTTTCTTCTACATGTAACTGATCAACGGCAGTAGACCGCTCACATTCCTCGGGAGGGTAGGACTTGTACTTAAAGTTACATGTGTTACTGGTACAGAAATAAAGCTGTAGATACACAAACGAATCTAGAACCGAAAGGACAGGTACACGAGCAGAAAACCCAAAAAACGCAATCATAAATGAGATATATTCAATTTGAGCCGACGACCAAACGAAAAGACGTCGAAGATAAAGATTTCTACCACCATTTGAACCATTTTCCAGGGCTCCCCAGAGCTCCTGGACTGTCGTAGAGTAATGATGTACGACCTTTGCCAAAAAGTCCGACTGGACTATCATCTTGACCCACTGCAACTCGGTTCAACTCTTCATCAAGCAGAGTACCAGGATCTTGTGGGTCAAAAATACCTCTTGATCCCGGAGTGCGGAAGGGTGACGTTCCAAGCCCACCAAGAGGAGTGCGTGCGGAGTCAATCGTGTTTGAGTAGAGTCTCTTGGGTGTTACGGGTGGCGCAAGCAGCGCAGTTGGCCTACGCGGAGTGCGTGTCGACTCATTCGCATCATCCGCTTCCATGCTCGTTTGTGCTTTGACCTCTTCGGAACCTGGCACAAAGGGTTGGACAGGAGGGGGATCAAGATTCGACTTGTAATGAGCAAGACTGGCTGATGGGCTCATATGCAAGCCCTTGTGGGATAGTGGAGTGCGAACGGACGATATTTGTAATGACGTGTTGCGAGGAGGTGTCGTTGGGAGTGGCAAGGAGGGCGGCGTATGTGGTCGAGGTGGCGTTTGCGGTCGATCATAAGTAGGCATAGCTTGTTTCGGGGACGACTTCGACCGAACCACTTTCAATTCAAGAGTCGGAGAAGTCGGAGCTGATGGCAGCAGGATTGGGATCTACAAGCCATAAGCAACATACAGAGGATCTAACTCGAGCACGCACTTTCTTGTTCGACATTGCTATTGGATCATTCTTTGTAGACCCATGTCGTTTAGTGCTACCTTCTCTCAGTTTTCCACGCTTGGGTGTTTCGCCCCAATATTGGACTGGTCTTAGCGTTGTAGTCCTGAAGAGTGAGTCATCCCCAATGTCTGTCTCCCCATCGAGTGACGTAGAAGTATCCGCCTCTGATGTGCCATCCGATGTATTTATGCGCTGTAAATAACCATCATTGTCCTTTTGGATAGCTTGATCCATGTGAATATAGTCATCCAAATCGACCTCACTAGTCAAAGGAAGGGATGGTGGAGGGCTAGAGGAACTACGATTTGGCGTCAGTTCTGGTATAGAAAGCATTGACGAAGCGTCTGACGGTGGTGCTGCCAAGTCTGATTGCAGGTCATGATGTAGAGGAGGAGGAGATTCCTTTGACGAGTTCTGTTCATAAGTCTGTTCAGGGGATTTGCTTGGTGCGTTGCGGAACCGTGTGTAGGCCGTGGGAGGCAAAGGGGGGAAGATAATTTCAGCAGGTAAAGACTGGGGCTGCGGCTGCATTATGCAACTTTCATAATATGGTTGATGATGAGGAGTGGGGCGCGATGGAGGGAATAGGGGGTGAGACAGGGGCGGAGGTGGATTGTAAGACGTCTGCGATGTCGAGGCTTGAGATGGCTCAGATGAAGTCGCGGCTTTCTTCAGTCTCTTGCTCTTCCTGGTATCTGATGTGCTATCGTCCTCCCCTTCGCTTCGCTTCCTTGCTTTCCCTTTGCCCTTTGCGCTTGGTTGTGTAGCCCTTACAATGTCTTTGCAAAGGTGCTTCCTGAATCCGCCACCTTTGAAACACTCCAAGTCCTCGTCCCAGATGGCCCATAGAGTTCTACCCACCGACCTGTCTCTTGGTACCTTGCGGAAGCACACAGTGGTGCTGAGGACATGCCGTATACTGTTCATCCATGTTGTCTCACCCCGTTTATAATGCGGATAAACAATTGTGATCCAATCATAGATCTCTTGAAGGGTGAGTCTATGTTGTGGAGAAGAGAGTATGGCTTGGCCAACGAGTGCAGCGTACGAAAGGTCTGGTTTTTTGGGGGAGTAGGGTCCAGGAGGAAGTTTATATGGAAGCCGGTCATACTCGTCTTCCCCTGGGGGCGGGCCCATTGGCCCAGGAGACGAGACAAGATTTACGACCGGGCGTGAAGGCGACGACAAAGGAGAAGAGGCAGGAGGTGATGAAGACGGAAAACCTTGGACACTAGGGCCGCACGAGGACGCAGCGCCACGCTGTTTCTGTGGTGTCACCGGAATTTGAGACGTGTTGTTTGTTCCAGCAGATCTGTCAGGGGCGAGGGGGTAGCCAGAACGCTGATAATCGTTGGTTTGTGGCATGGTGTCATGATGAAGGTGAGTCGCGGTGGTTGTCTCAGCTTTCGGCTGTAGTTCCCCTTCCTTCGGAGCGGATGAATAACCGTTTTGCAAGTGCATGGGCTGGGAGACACGAACCTTCCGATGCGGTACACTGGAACTCAAATGCGTGTGCTCTCTATAGTATATGCGTTTTTGCGGTGTTACAGGTTCATCGGTATCCTTTTAAGTTGAGCATCAATTTATCGGAAGGATAAGAGGTTGATCCGCAACTGACCTGACTCTTGTCATTGTCTTGAGAATCCGCAGATAAGACACGTCTATCGTCGCGTGAATGCATAAAAGAATCGAGATTCAACAAAGTGTGTGACGCGATACTAGGAGAAGGCGACGTTGGGTGTGGCAAATTTGACCGAGTCGTCAGCTCCCGTTCTCTATCCCGTCTCGCTCGCTTGTCTTTCCTACTCTGCCGCCGTTGCCGCTCAATGACAACTTCCATGCTGTCGTATTGTCTCAATGATGCGGTGCTGTCATACGGTTCCGTTTTGACGGGGGTGGTCGGCGGAGAAGGTTCTCGCAGAGATACTGAGCAAGACCGAGACGTAGAACGCGCAAAAGAGGACCTTGAATCAAGACATCGTGAAGGTGGGCGTAGATCGGAGCTGGACGAGCTTCTGCGGGCATGATCACGGTCGGCGACGCGTAAAGTAGGCGACCCTTGCGAAGTCAAGAATTGGCGCATCTCGTCACTTCGTCTACTCAAGTCTTCACGCGTTAAACCTAGAGTGTAGAGCATCTGTGATATTGGGGAGGCTTGCTGATTCGTCATGGGAAATATTGTCGGACGCGGAGGTTATTAGAATGAATCCAGTGGTGGAAAAGGATGTCTCGTGGCACGGAAGAGTATAGTTATACAAGATATATAGCAGAGGGAGGATGACGCAAGGAAGTGAGAAATCTGAATTTGTGTGGGGAGGACAAGTAGACAGGCGGATAAGCTTCAACTCCGACTCCCACATAGAAACATCCCTTTAATCACTTTCTCATACAGCCACCCACATACCCTCATAACATCGTTTATGGAGCGAACACTTTCCTTCCGGGTCAACATTGATTAATTTAAGTCCGTGTGCCCACTCACCATCTTCGTCCAATAGGGTTCCTTCATCCAAGCAGGCTTGAATATAATCAGAAATAACTAGATGTCGACGTCTTGGCCTGATTGCCACAGTCAGCCTTTTACCGGAAGGTTTCTGAGGTGACTTACTTGGATGTATACTGCATCAGTGAAATGCGCCGGCTGTCGTCACGTTTGTCCAGCACTATGTGTGTAAGCTTTGGATTATCCAAATCGACAATCTTGCCTCCGTTCGCAATGATTGATTTAGAAATATCTGAAAAGCTGTGACTGACGCCTGAGGACATTGATTGAATGTGTAAAATCACGTACGTTTCGCTTATTGCTTTCTCCTGCTTCGTCTTGACCGTCATCCTATTCTTTCGAGCATTCTCAGGCGTGTCGAGGTAAAAGCACCTTCTCACTTATTAGTAATTGCCGTAACAGCATCTTCAGCAGACTTACAAGTGTCGAAAAACGAATTCCATATCATACTCCGCCGCATCGGTAGTTTCACCCATCTGGATCTGATCATGATGCTTCGTTTAGCAGACTGCGTGCTATCTGGTCTCCGTACCTCTACTGGTGATTCCTCGGTCGTAGTCATTGAAGGCATTTGGAACAGATCTTCGTCAGCCTCAGGTTCATTCCCAGCGTCACGTACATCTTCGTTATCAGAATCCTCGTCCGGCTCGGTTTCCGAATCGCTCTTAGTGTCAAGTTCCGCCCCCGTACCAAGATCAAGCCATCCGCCCATCGCCGCAGATCGTTTGGGGGTTGTTTCAGTGAACTCCTCCACGCTAGGAGACGAGTCTCTTTGTCGTTCTATTTCTTCTTCTCCTTCGACGCCATAATCCTCGCTCGCCATACGCGCTTCTGTTGCATGGAAGAAATACCTGTGTCGACGCTGAGCTGGGCAATAGGATCATCTATGAGGTTGTTACCTTTTGCGGAACGGTGCACAACGTCCCAGGGAAATAGAATCTTCGATCCAAGATGACCTGACTACGTCGTACTTTCCTTTATCTATGATCAATTTGAGATCATACGCTGGCCAGATGATTTGATAATGGTGAATAGGCTAAATTTTAAACTAGCTCACGTATTGCGCTTCCATCATAAATAATGATTAGGTCTGGTTGGTCTCTGGCTATCTGTGCGCATGTTCCTCCATATGATCGTACTCTGATGGAAAGAATACTTTTTACGACCTAGCGCAAGGTCATTCTAAAAAACTCACAATTTCATAAGATCTATCCTGTCTTCCCCACTCGTACGGGACTTCGGATCAGATATAACCACTGAATATGAGTGAGAAATAATACAAGAACATGATATTGAAGTACCAAATGTGAGGCCCTCGAAAATATTCGACTTTACATCAACTTTTCGCAAGCCAGGTCCTTGATATTGTGGCAGGATCGAAGTCTATCATGAAGTTAATTGCTTACGCAAAATTCGGACATCGTTTTTTCTCTACCTTCTTTGGTGGTAACTTGCGCTTTTTTTTGATTGGCCTATTCACAAGTCGATAATTGGGAACTAGGACATTTCTTGAAGTCTTACCCAACATCACTTTCCATTTTCCTCTTTTTTTCACCGCGTACACTTTCAAGGACACCTAGCGTGTTGTTTGCGATGATTTCTTGTTTCGCTCTAGCGTTGCGACTCACTAGTGGCGCTCATGCAATCCGCAATGCTTAAATCATGTCGGATTGACATTGCTCTGGGAAATCGCATCGTAAATCCAAGATGATACTGGTCTGCAATGAATCATTGTTGACCCGCGCTTTAGCTCATATCGTTACAAAACATACCACTTGGAATGATCTCGGCTGCTTTGACTTTCAGTAGAAATGAACTGTATATTGTCAACTCCCATTGGCTGTGATTCGTATCAACTTACTCCTGTGGCTCTAGATACACATCTCCTTTATCGTCTTGACTACGCTTGGATGTACGCAGGAAATCGGGTGGGGTCTTGGGATCCCAAGGCTTCCATGGCTTGTCCCTAATCCATACATAATCGGCAAAAGAAAGCCCACTGCCTATGCGAATAAATGTAGAGTACCTGCAGAAACGGTGAGGAGCTAGCTGCATAGAGTTCATTGAACAAACTTCGGTTCTTCGTCTTCCGTTTCGGGCTGCCTATCTTCTAAAACAGCGCATATAAGCGTGGAGACACCTCCGCCGCGTTTACCACTTCCGTATTGACCAGCTTACAATTACTTTAGTTAATCGGCAACAAGAATAATAATGCAAACACTCACCAACTACCAAAACATCGACAGTCTCACCCATATTATCCTAGGAAATCGGTCAAAACAACGACATTATAATCCATAGTTTTATCAGAGAACTTGCCATATACTCCGGTTTAACCTATATTATAGGATCGCCCTCAGCATTGCTCATTACATGAAGTCTGTCCGTACCTTTATCCAGTCCATATTCCTTCCATTGAGGACGTACTTGGATGAAGGGTGTTTAATGATCAAACCTTCGCCACGGCTGGCCATGATTTCATCCATCCTCGTCCTTATGTCCTTTGGAGTCTTCCCTCGAAATTCAGCCGTGAATTCAAGACGACCAGGTACTTCCTTTAGGCATTGTTGTAGATTCCTCCTGCGAAAAGTGAGAGACCTATGCAAGATCGACTTTCCATTGAGGTATAGAAGATCAAAAACTTTGACTAAAGAAGCGTTGAAGTCGTATCCATTCACCTGGAGTCTCACTTACAACAGGGACGAGGATTGTGCTCTTTTTTTGTCTTGTCTGTTTGCAAGATTAGTTGGAAACTTTAGCAAGTGAAAGTTTTTAACCTAAAGCGGCTGTCTTCAGAGTTCCAAAAGGCAAAAGGCGCTCTGTAACTGGATCCCATACGAGCATTTCTCCATCTAGGATGATACTAAACATATACACGAAATGTGAATGCCGATATCATTGTCACACTGATTTCCTTACCTGTCCACTCGAGGATCAAATGCAGAGTCGATGTAAGGGGTGAGACTCCCTGTCCCAACGTGTTTCCCGTAGAGATACGTATAGTCTTTGCCTTTCCTGTGCGACTCTGAGCCCAATATATGGCATTATTGGGCCAAGAACAAACCTGGAGCAATAGAAGTATTCATTTCCTCTCTTGTGTATTTGCATCCTTTCACCATCAAGCTTCTCGTCGATGAAAAACTCAGAGCCACCCATTTCTTTCACTGTTTCCTCGATCGTTCGCGTGGGCCTCTTGCATAGCATAGGGGCAAATGCATGGAATAATTGTACAGCTTTATTCTAAGTTTTTGTTTAGAGGCCGAGAAGGCCAAGGAGGATTATGGGCTTACTTCTGCATCCAACCTGTAGGAAGGGTCCCATAGCTCCCAGGCTACTTTTTTCAGGTCAGAACAAGTATTGTACAGGTCCTGCGCATCCGGATGAAAGACAGAGAAAAGAGTCGTCTCCTTCACTGAGATGTTCATGTCTTTAAAAAGCAGTTAGACGGTGCCACTCCTTTTCCGGCATTCTGCCCTACCTTTGAGAATAATTCGAACAATCCAGCGTTGCTCCTCGGGGGTGGAGCGATTGTATACTCTCTGCAGTATGCTTGACTGAACATCCCTATGTGGTAGTGTTAGACGACGTGACGATAAATGGGCATATAGGCGCATACTGCTTGCCCATGTTTTTCGAAAGCTGGTCTAATGTCTCATTTAAATCATCGATGGTCAGAGATCCTTCGATAACAGAGGAGCGCTTGCTAACGACATCATAGAGAACAGCAGGAAAGTCCCCGGACGCCGCCTAATATATGCTCATTGTTCGTTTCACTAACTGGCCAGATCACACAGACGCACATATTTCTCGGTTGGTTTCTTCCAATTGAGGAGTCTTATGGCATCAGGGTCTCGCATACCGAGAGGTATTAGTTTGATATATGTCTTGGCTAAGTTCTTCTCTTTCAAGCCGTAGATTGCGCGCTCTCTATCTTTCTGAAGATATGATGGTGCATCAACGGCTCATTTACAAAACAAACTGTAATACCTGTGGCAAGATCAAGCGAAGCACAGGATACAAGTCGTACCCTTTCTCTGTTCTCCAATGCTACACGCGAGATTATTGGATGAGTAATCAACCAGCTACTAAGGTGCATACAGTGAACCAAGTCTCCAACAATCTTCTTCGTCGGTCATGTTTCCTTTCAATCTGAAGTTTCTCAAAAAGTGCAACCAATATCGAGAAGGGGGCAGAGCCGGTGTTTTGCGGCGGTGGTGGATACGCTTCTGTCTCACGCTGGTCATTTCCTTGAGTCTGTTGAGGTGAACGCGGTGGCGTCGTAGGGGCTGGGGTAGGCTGCATCATTGTCCTGTTCAAATGGTGTGACTAGGTTCCAGTCACGGACCGCGGCAGCACAAAGGCGCGTTATTTGTCTCTGTTGACACGGCCTCATATTCTCGCTTCGTCATGTCAGCCGCCTGCAATAATCCTTCTTGTTTACTTCTTCTCGTTCAAAATGAGCTTCGAGGGCCCCGCAATGCGCAGTCGCAACAGGGATGATCCTAAGAAGATTGGGTTGTGGAAACTAGGTCGTACTATCGGAACTGGGAGCTCAGGTGAGCATATCGCTCGTTTCTGTAGGGTAAATGTCAATCGTTCATAGGTCGCGTCAGAATTGCCAGACATTCGAGGACGGGACAATATGCGGCGATTAAGATAGTATCTAAAACAGCCTTGAACTCGCAAGTCTCGCTCGACCGTCTAGCTGATGAGGTGGAACACAGGCAATTGGCCATTGAAAGAGAAATAGTCGTCATGAAACTAATCGATCATCCCAACATTATGCGTCTATATGATGTCTGGGAGACGTCTATGGAGCTCTTCCTTGTCCTTGAATACGTGCAAGGCGGCGAACTATTCGAGTATCTCTGCGAGAAGGGCCGTCTGCCAACAACAGAAGCACTTGGCTATTTCCAGCAGATAATCAGCGCTGTGGATTACTGTCACCGCTTTAACGTCGCTCACCGAGATCTCAAGCCAGAAAATATACTGTTGGATAAGGACCATAACATCAAGATCGCAGATTTTGGAATGGCAGCATGGCAAGCCAATGAGCAAGATGGAATGCTCTACACCTCTTGCGGTAGTCCTCATTACGCTGCCCCTGAGATAATTAACGGGGAACCGTACAATGGGTCAGCTGCAGATATCTGGTCTTGCGGTATCATCCTGTATGCGCTTTTGACCGGCAAACTACCTTTTGACGACGAAGACTGTTCGGCATTACTCGGAAAAGTAATGGTCGGGAAATATGTCATGCCCCAAGATATCGACCCGCTTGCGCAAGATCTAATTCGAAAAATGCTTTTAACGGACGCCCAGAAACGCATCACCATGAGCGAAATTAAGCGGCACCCATTCTACCTGCTGCAGAAACCCAAGACATATGGACATGTTATGCCAAGCTTGGATGATATCGCACGGCCCATTCACAGTGCTAGTTCTATCGATCCGGACATTTTAGCAAACCTTCGTACCTTGTGGCATGACACTCCTGATCAAGAAATCGTGAGAAGTCTTTTGAGTGAAGAGCGAAATTGGCAGAAAGGCATTTACCACCTGCTTGTGGACTACAGAAACAAAAGTCTTCGGGATCGTCTAGCGGATAAGGACTCGATCATTCAGATGAGAACTAAATCGACAAGGACTAAAGGAAGTGGACAAAAGTCGACCAGCAGAAGACAGCAAACAGCATCGCAGCGGTGTGCAGACGCCACGGCTACTTCTGGTTCCCCCATAGTAACCGCTGAACATAATAACGCGATCGTTGCTCAAATCGGAGTGGCTATGCATAATGACGACAGAACCTTCATAAGGCCTTCCGAATCAGCTGGCGATCTTCATGGACCAAGATCTGCGAGGAAGGGATGTACCATGCGGCCCTTGTCTATTAGGAATAAGGACCAGATTCGACGCCCGGGCAAAGCCGAAAGCGATAAGGAAAATGTCGTAGGGGAGCGTTCTTCCGACGTTGTCGCTGGTCATGAGACAAAGAGAGTTCAGATTGTCGATCCGGGGGACGTACATTCGAACAGATTGAAAGTGCTTGCCTGGAATTCTCAAAATGAGCCCGCAGGAATATCATCGCCGTCGTCGCCATCGGAAGGCAGGAAAGCGACATCTTCCCCACCTTTATCGCCGAAGCGCAGTTGGTTGACAAATGTCTTCAAGTTTAGGGCAACAGGCCATTGGCTCTTGTCAAAGCAAGATGTTCATACCACGCGGAACGAGTGCAGAAGACTGATGATGGAGATGGGGGCCCAAGTTATACTCCAAGATCCCGAAGGCTTGGGTATACTGAAGTGCCGAGTTGACCATGGCGTCACGCGAACGACAAAATTGAGGGTGGAGATGCATTATCCAGATCGAGAAGCCGGGGGCTATCAAGTGTCTCTTATGGTCATTCGGGAGAAAGGATCACACGAGGTGTTTAGGGATATATTTGAGAGGCTCCGAGAAAGGTGGACGCTCGACAGGGAGGGGTATGAAGGGACAGAAGGATATGTGATACCAGCGGGATCATTTGGAGGTGAAATTGGGGAATTGGTGTACTGAGTTCTGTATGATACGTGATATGAATCCATATCCGTGTGACGGGTCCATGTGCATTCAACATACTCCCGAAACCACGTGCCATACATCCTTCCTCACGGCTTCAACGACTCTTCCTCGCAATCACCACAAGGCACCAGTTTTATAACCCTCACGTTTTGACTCTTTCCTCATCCACTCGTCTCCCCCTCCGACCTTCATGTCAGAAAAACTCGACGCGCCCATATCTTCTGCCGACGCCGGCTTGGGCCCGAAGGAAACCAATTCTACCGTCCCTAAAGCCATAATAAAAAATGTGGACATGAGCGAGGAGATGCAGCAGGAGAGCGTAGACATCGCATCCGCCGCACTTGAGAAATTCAACATCGAAAAGGACATTG
The DNA here is from genome assembly GCA_015039365.1 of Amanita rubescens. Taxonomy (NCBI): domain Eukaryota; kingdom Fungi; phylum Basidiomycota; class Agaricomycetes; order Agaricales; family Amanitaceae; genus Amanita; species Amanita rubescens. Next base: position 84,814 of record WION01000009.1, on the reverse strand, counting down.
CGGCCCAGATCAAGAAGGAGTTTGACCGTAGACACGGGCCAACATGGCATGTTGTCGTAGGAAAGAATTTTGGAAGCTATGTCACGCACGGTAATGAATTAATACGCGCCGTCATGGACTTTTACTGAACGTCGTACGATCTGCAGAGACTAAACATTTCATCTATTTCTACATCGGTTCACTCGCAATCCTGGTTTGGAAGTCATAGACGAAACGCCACAGTCATGGGCGACTGGCTAGAAGGACGTGTTGATGCGTATCTCAGAGGCAGATCATCCTACTACACTTTCCCCTTTTATACACATTTGTTCAATCTGTCAATAACCTTCCTTGTCCATTGCATCTGTTATGTCGGGATTTTTTTTTTTTTCTTTCAAATATGAGCTAGTGACATTGACTGATAGTAATGTACAGCATAGAGAACGAGAATATAGCTAGTATGCGCTTACAGGTGTGAAATCATTAGTCTGACTTAGGTTCTTCCGACAACATCGATAATCGTTCGTGCCACACAACCCTCTCTATCACCAACATGCACCCCAACATCAAAGACACCAAGGTCGCGCGGACTAGGAATCCCATGGAATTCAATGGATCCATCCCTCAGATTGAGGTCGTGGCGCAAGAATTGAGGTAAGGGTCCACCGTTCACTAACCTCAGCTCGTAGAATACCCCCCTCAAATGGACGGGAATTTGTATACGGAACTTGAATTTTTCGCCTATTCTTACAAGTACCCGCCTTGTCTCAGTGCCATGTCCTTGATGAGATGACTCGAGAGATGAGAAAGAAGAACGAACATAGGTGGTAGCCACGGTTGGCAATGAAGGGGTGCTCTCATCCACACCGTCACCGCCCAACGTCTGAACGTAATGCAAACCCATGCACAGCTCATCGCTGCTATTACTTTTTGTAGGCATTGCGGGCCTAATCTGGTCTGCCTCAATTCTCCACACCTTAGCCTCCTGACTTGATACTCGCTTCGCCTTCAAACTATCGGGATTTTTCCCTAACGAATGGACTGACTGGCGTTGTGGAACAGGAACGCGGTTTGCACTCGTGAAAGGGACTAGCCTGGGGCGGACGGGCGACGTCTGGGTCCGTTCTCCGGCCTCAGCCTGCAGAATTCCAGATATATGCGAGTGATCGGAGGAAGACGATGTTTGCCGGGTCAGTGCTTCATCTTTGAAATGGACTTGAACAGGCGATCTCGGTGGACCAAAATCTGACCGCCGACGGGGAATGGAATACTCTTCCGTGGACGTCGATGGGGAATCTAGCATGAAGGTACTGCCAGGTTGACTGTAAACGAGTCAATAATCGAGGCACGGACAAACCAAAAAAAACACCTACAAAGATGGTATGTCACATTCACCAGACTTGCTTGGCCCGATTAGTGTAGGTTTACCAATGACTGGATGGTTCTTCATGCGAGTCTGCGTTCGCTTGCATTTGTCGCTGACCTGCCGCATAGTATTTTTGATCATAGACACGAATTCTTTCTTTTTCATGACTGCAGGGTTTGCGCGTGAGCAGACAGGACGTTCCAGGCCAGGATGCAGCCCAAGACCGACTGAGCCGTAGTGTGGGCTGTGGGATTTGTGTAATGCACTCGGGCTTTGCAACTCGGGGACAATCGCGCAGGAATCACTGCCTACCCATTTAGTCCAGCCGTATCCAAGTTTAGGCTTCTCGAAAGAAGCATTGCGCGAAGCTATACCGTACCACTTGCGATCTTCCGCGCTCCAGGCGTTCCTCCCCTCTTCGCCAGTGACTGCAGTATCTTCAACTCTAGCACATCGCCTCAGGAAAGCTAATAAAGCTCCGATCGAGCATAGCCCACCCAGTGTTCCGAAGATAATCATCACAGCTAGGTTCAACTTTTCACGCGCAGCCGCAGACAGTTTATGATGATGATGTGCAATGCTTGAACCGTCGACATTGTCCTCTGAAGGTGAAGTAACAATGGATAGATCGGCGTATGAAGTCGCATGTGTAACCGTGGAATAGGCAGAGAAGGTCACAGTATAGTTCGCCAGATGAGAATTCCCAGGAATAACGCCAGTCAGTCGATCACTTGAAGAATCGAAACTTAGAAATTGACCTGCTTCCGTCGGGTCGAATGATGCGGACAAAGTGAGTGACTCTCTTGGTACCGTCGGGTCAAGATCCTGAGAAAGATCGAAAAGTAAAGGGATACCAGGTTTGGCTTGCAAAGGTTCTAGATTAGGCTTCGAGAAGCAAGAAGGAACAGTAGTTATTGTATAGTTCGTTTTAATAGATTGGTTAAAGGTAGTAACGAGCCTAACAGGGAGATAAGAAGGGTGATCCGTTGCAAGACTACCGTTTGTTGCATCGCCATAGAGCCGCCTCGCTGAACGATCGTAGTGTAGCCAGTTAACGTCGAACTCCAGATCCTGAATATCCGAGAGCTGGATAGGCTTTCCGTCGACAAGGACCCAAGAAAAGTCCTCAGGCGACAGAAAACTCCGATCTAACCGAGAGGGCACTGTTACATTGATGATCGGGGGTGCTGAAGACGCTAGAGACAATTCATGATTTGCGATGATAATATCAAATGGAAGAAAGGTCGATGAATAACCCTGTTGGTCAGATGCTATGAATTTCAGTTGAAGAACATATGGATCTGGAATATCTCCACGCGGAGCGATGCCGTCCAAAGCATATGTCGTATAATCAAACTTCAACCAAGAAGGTAGACTTGAACCGTTTTCTTGACGCACATCATAAAAGAGGTTTCCGGGTCCACTAAAAGTCTTGCCATCGAAACCGATACTGAAAGACCAACCTTGGAAGGAGCGCAGAGCGGGCCTCCCGGTATCGAGACTCGAGTAAGGTGCCAAAGAATACACATCTGAGAGCGCAGGATTTGAGCTGTTGAACTGAGCAGATATTGGCAAGTTAAGTTCCGGCTCAGGATACGATGTAACGCAGAGTAAGACAGAGGAATTAACGGAGGAGGCACCGTCGCTGGCCATTAGCGTGATTTGAGGGTTTCCTTCGTCTTCTGCTGCTGGCGTGCCATGAAAAGTCCGTGATAGCGAATCAAAAGCCAGCCATGAAGGTAATTTTGAAGTAGAATAAGTAATAGAGCTGCTGTCCGACTTGAAAGTGTCCTCGGAGACCGTCCACAAGTAAGGATGGTCCACACGAGCGATTGGAGGGAGTTGGTCAGCGAGTGCTATGCCCACATAAAGGCGAGATGCGCTAACGATAGTCAAGCATGAGAAGAGACCCAAAAGAAGGTACATAATTAGAGAGGATATATAGTCGACCAGCGAGGAAGGCAAGATGTGATGGGAGACAATCAACAATCAACTAATTCTCATAACATGACATGTACAGCTTATATAGTAAGCATAATCATTACATGGGCAATGGAGGTGGCTCGTCAGGTTGTGGTGCAAAGATAGTCGACAGAGGAGGAGTTGTCTGGCTGTCCTCGCTGAGAACCGTTGCAATAATGGATCTGCCAGCAAATGATCGTCCCGCCAAAGTCTTCATCGCTTCCGATGCACTCTTCCCGTCAAAATATTTCACATACACCCGCCCAACCCCTGCCGCCTCGTCAGCACGCAGCGCCTCTTGTGCCGCCTGGTGCCCGGCATCGCCCCATTTGGACTTGTCCCTCTTCATGGGGCGGGGGATACGCAGATCTTCCACCTCGCCATACTTGGAACATTCATCCTTCACGTCTTCGTATATGTCGCCGTACTCTTGGTCATCAAAGAGATCCTCAGAAGTGACCATGTTTAGCATGAGGAGAATGCGTGCATTGAGGCTTTCTGGGTCGGCACCAGCGGGCATTATGGGCCTAGGAATCTCCGGGAATTGGTCGTATGGAAGATTGGGAATCATGCCTGGCGTCCCAGGCTTGGCACCAACCGAAGCCCGTTGCACAACCAAGTATCGATCTCCGAGTTCCATACCATTCAAGCCTTGAATGGCCACGTCGGTGACATCAGGCTCCACGTATTCAAAGAAAGCAAAGCCCTACGTTGCGCGTCATTGGATAACTTAACATTACAAATAGGATATGATTCTTACCTTGGAGGGGCCATTGCCATTTTCGCGTACCAGGTTGAATGCTTTGAGTGTCCCAAAACTTTTGAGTAGTTCCATGACTTGCTCTTCATTCAAATAGGTCGGCAGTCCTCCAACAAATACCTTGTTGATAGAATCTGGCACATTAGTCGACACAACGCCTGGTACATGCACACTAGGAGTCGTGATCTCAGCTCCACCATAATCTTTGGGTCGGCGAATTTTCAGAGGTCCATTGATAAATATAATGCCATCAAAAGCCATTGCAGCAGTCGCATCTTCTGCGCTGCGAAACTATAGACAAAGTTAACAATGTCTTCATATATGATACGAGCTGCCGTACCTCGACAAAAGCATAATTTTTTTCATAATTACACTGAACAGCAAGTACTGGGTTTCCAGCCCCACCTGTACCAATGCCCATTTCTGCCATCTTTTTATTGAAGAAATCGGCTAGATTTTGCTCGTTTACTTCCGGAGTGATGCTGCCAATGTACAGGCGCCGAGATTGGCGAGACAGGTTTGGGTTACTACCGACGCCCATGCCAAACGTTTGTACAGGGACGGGGGGAGGGAGACCCGCAATTCCAAGAATAGGAGGGATTTGCGTTCGATTCGCACCAGGAAGGTTGAATAAACCTGTGTGGGAAACTTAGCAATCGTACAGTGGCGAAACTCCGTATTGGACTTACCAGTTTGCTTAGCTTGCATGGCCGAATACTGTTCGTAGCCTGGTGCATGAACATCCCAGCCCGATGCTTTGCGCTTGCGTTGAGATAAGGGAATGCATCCCTCTGGCGTTGGGGACCTTCTCTCAGGTGTACCTGCGTCCCTTCCTCTTCCACGCCCGCGCCTTCCTGTATCTTCGCGATTTCTTCCGCCATGTTCATCATCGCGTTGCCGGTACTCTCTGCGGCGGTCGTCTTGGCGTCTCGGATACTCCTCGTCGTGATCTCTTGGTCCACGATACCGGTCGCGATCGCGTCTGTCATCTCTGCGGTGACCGCCTCTGTCGCCATATCTTTCGCCATGGCCACGATCCCTGTCTCGGTCGCGGTAACCTGCACCATCTCTGTCTCTTTCCTCGTGCCTCGACGGACGATGACGGTCTTCGCGATAATTTCCACGCTCTGAAAAAAGAATAAAGCCGCAGCGAGTAAGTAACTTCGATTTGAGAAACCGCTATGAGTTATCAGGAGTTCGGCTTGCGATAGGGAGTGGATCCATGACGAGATAGCTAGCTAAAACGAATAACGCAACATGGTGCAACGGAAGAAAGAACATGCTAAGTTCAACAGGAGTGAACTGTGCCTTTGAGAGCGCAAGAGGAAGCAATAAGAAATTCATGACTGCCGGGATACAGCATGTCACGGATAAAATGCACAGTGCAAAGGACGAGACTCACCGTGGTTGTCGTTCATGATGTTGGCAGTCAAACTGAAAGCTGACGTGACGTCCAAATTTCTGAGCGCAATTTCAAACTCCGTCTGACCCGAGCTACTAACTATTACCCATAATGCCCACTGAGCTGCCCTATGCGGCCGATGCAGAGCTCTCATTGTCTTACGACGAGCTGGAGGTACAGGATCGTCATTATCTCTTTGCATAGGCTTATTCTCTCCAGGTGCTTCGCAAACAGTACCAAAAAGAAGTCGCTCAAAACCACGTCACCATTCAAACCAAGTTCAACTTTTCTTGGGGTCTGGTTAAGAGTCCTAAACGAGAAGACCAGGTTGAAGGCATAAGACTACTCCAAGGCATGTTTTTTTCTTCAAGCTGCCGGTTTTTCGGGTGCTCAGTTTATTTAGACATCTACCGTGCAGAACCCACACGTCGAAGGGAATGCCTTTACTACATCGCACTAGGCTATTATAAATCAGGAGAGTTTGAGGAAGCCAGGAAATTCAATGGTACGAACATTGTAATTGCTGTCCGAATATTATAACACTTCCGTAGCTCTGTTGCTGGAGAAAGAGCCCATGAATCTCCAAGCGCAATCGCTAGCACAGTTGATTGATAGAGCCGTAACTAAAGGTAAGGCACACCCTCGGATTCTATTAACCGCTGACCTGTTCTACCCAGAGGGGTATATTGGTATGGCGCTCGTAGGGGGCGCAGCAGCGGTCGGTACGATACTGCTCGCATCTCTTGTACGGCGCGCAGTTCGTCGATGACCTGCTTTATTTCTCCCGCTTCATCCCCGCTCTACTCATGTCATTATGAACCCCACTGTTTTCCTTCTTAATACTCTTCAATCCGCGCCGCACACTGCAGATCAACTTGATGTACCATCGCTTTCAATGACTTGTATATTACAACTACAACAAAGCAATTCCATAGATAATCTGGTATATGTTGTGAATCTAGTGATGATTGGAATACAACTGTAGTTTCCAATGAATGCAGAATGCGTGCGATGGACCATACAACACACAGTAATAATACACACATGACACCATGGCGCCGCGCCTTGGACGTATATTGCTATGTAGGGAGAAAAGCAGCTAAAGTATTGTGTCAGCAGTCGAAGTGTAGATATAGGTATTACACACCCGCTTGCTGGTTCATCTGGGCTGCTGAAACCTGTATTAATGGCATTGACATCAATATTCTAAATAACGATAGGTCAAAGTACCTTGAAGACAGCAATACCCAGGAGGACAAAGCCAGTTAGAATGACGAGTTCAAAGAATACCCATAATATTGCCCAGACTCGAGGGATAAGTCAGTCGCTGTCCTATGCGAAGGATATTGATAAGTACCATGCGCTCCAATGCGAGGAAACAATAATGCAAACTGCGTGGCATCTGAATCATTCGTTTTGTGAAAGAAGCGATCGTCCGCGACATCCCCTGTAAGATTCGTTAACGATTTACTTCAGAAAATACCGTGACATACAAACTACAAAGAAAACGCTGGAGCGGCGACTTGAATAATTCATATCTAAATCATCATGTGCCAGGCTTACTTCATGATGCCAATCAGTAGACAGTACCATCTTAATGGTTGACTAGAAAAAGTTCAGCTGAGGTGACGTGTAATACTAGTACTGTGAATACTCACCCATGGTCAATAAACCAAAAGCCGACGAGCAATCCTTCATAAAGGGCGGTTAGCAATATGGTGCTGATGTTCTTTGATTAAGGAGCTGAAATAAACCTGGGAAGAAACTCACAGTTTGTCTCTAACAAGAGCCAACGGCAACACCAGGCCAACTCCCAAAACAAAGCTCATAATCTTCGCGACGAGAGTATGCCACGCTGCTAATACAAATAAGCCACCAAAGATTGTAGATCCTATGTAGCCAGCTGAAAGGATGAGCCACGGTCGACCCCCTTCGACGATAGTGGCTCCTCCAACGTGAGGATCGATTGTCATTTTGAGTATCCGGCCACCCGTTAGGACGCCCTGATTACGATCGTTGGTCAGTGTCCGCCAGTCCTGATTCATGACGATCCAACACACGCACAGCACATACGTGGCATAGCTCGTGCCACCCAATTGTGAACAGTTTCAGCGGGTTTATCAAGTTCCGGACGATTGGAACGTTCCAAAAGCCAAAGACAATAACGGCCATTGCGATAATCTAGTAACGGATCTATGAGTATTAAGCAGCGCAGTGAGAACGACAAGTGACTCACGACATAGAGAATCACTACCTTGTTAACGTGTAAGCAGGAAGATGAACTGGTACAGTGGACAAAACGTACTTGGTCAGTTGACGGGGTGATCGTGCTAAGTGGTGTTCGGGCTACAATGGGCATAGGTGGAGCAATTGGAGGTTTGGCCATTTCGAAGCTTAAAAAGGTATTATCCCTAAGCACCTGGCTTCCGGCAAGCAGGAGTTGTAGGGGCGCTGTTACAAGAGTTTCAACGCTTGCTGTGCCCCTTCCGCTCCGCAGCGAACGTGAATGCTGGAGACGCGTGTAGTTTTGTGCTTTTAGAGCGTGGGTCGGTTGGCTGTGCTGTTTATTGCGCAGACTGTTCGTATCACGCCTCGTGGAGCTGGCCGAGTTCACAAAGGCCAGCGCGTTCGGGCGCTTCGTCCCGAAAGATCACGTGTTGTGGTTCCACCTCTCACGTGCTTCTGTTCCCAGGATGCGTCCATTCCAAGAAATTAAGTACAGTATTCAACACGACATCAAGCCGCTACAAATGCGCATGGATACAATAAAAGCCTGGACATCGTCCGTGATACGATTCAAAAACATGAAACCATTATTTCTTTTCAAAAGGGTCGTCCTCAGCATCACTCGTCATTTTGCGTGATAGTGCTGCAGAACTTCGCCCTAGGACGCTAGAGGGTCTTCGTATTGGGCTTCCAGTCGAGAACCTTTTTGATGTCGGACTCGACGAACCTGTGTTACCTGGCCCAGGTGGACCAGAGCCACCGCCCCTGCTCAAGTTTGCAATGGCACTGGCGACGGCACCTCCACGACGTGCTGGGCCGCGGGCAAGACGCGGTCCTCGAATATTCCCACCTCCATTCGATTGCGCAGATCCAGAGCGCTGTGATAGTGCTCTTTCCCGAACCCAGCACGACGTCCTCGGACGTCGGTGATGGGCTGCGTGAAGTCACGGATGCGTTTGAAGGTGTAGTTCGACCGGTATCATTGCTCTTTCCCATGCCTGTACGGTTGAGAGGCGACTGGTGGTATAATATTCGTGACTGGCGGTGCGGGTTTTGACTGAGGTGCGCTGGGTATGTCGTGAACTTGCTCCGTTGGGGGATCAACAAATTTGGGCATTGGCGGGGGTGTATATTCATCGTCTTCCGGTGGAGGTTCCTTGAATGTGGGCCTGGCAGGGAGGTCATCAAGTTCAGGCGGGGGTTCTTTGAATGCTGGGCGTGGGGGCGCTCTTTCATTCGGGCTAGCCACCGTGCTCGTTGGCAACGGGGGCGGAGGGGGAACACGAGGCGATGGTGCTTTCGCCTGGTTTGAGACTGGGGGTGGCGGAGGCGGCGCAATAAATGGCTTCGAACCGCCGATACTCTCTGCAGGTCGCAGAGTCTCTTGTTTGGGCAAACTGGGTGGGGATGGGAGTGGAGGAGATTTGATTCTGGAGAGTGATGGGTTCTGGGCGACCTGTTGAGCTGCAAGCAGCTGCTTTGCGTCTGCGCCTACTGAAATTCTACTCCTACTCAGCCTCATGTCTACAGGGGCTGTGCGCTTTCGGATGGGGACTTTACGTTCCGATTCATGCTTCTTCTTTGCAATCGTCGGAGGAAGGATCTCCTCGTAATTGCTCATCAAATCAATGAATAACACTAGCGAGATGGATTAAACAAAACCGGCCCGGACTAGTTGATCTCACTCACATGCAGGATGACGGTCTTGTATTGACAGTTCTGTTTCTTGCTTCGGTCTAATGACAGCTGGATACGATGTCAGCCAAGGTCGAGCTAGTTGAGTAGATCGTTACCTCGGCCCAGGGAAAGCGCCAATTTAGTGATGTATACTTCATCAGTTTCCTCCGGTATGGCAGTCGAGTCGACAAGTCTAACCACGCACACGGTTAGCAGCGGTGTGACACGCAAGTATAAAATCACCAACTCATTCAGGTGTTTAATTAAGGCGTCCATCACGTAAAGGTGGACTCGGGGAAGTTTTTGCAAAGCTGCACAGACGTTCTGAATGCGCTGCTCTTCCGTTACCTCGCCTTCTGTCTTTGAGCCAACAATTGGATAAATCTTGCGGAAATCATCCCAGCTCTCGTACACGACCAGCGGAGGATCTAGTTCTAAAAGCCACAACTTAAGGGTGCTTGCAATGACAGGGGCATCGAATCCTTTGAAAAGGTCTGTGGAGAAGGGCTGTCCAGGCTGAACAGCATTGAGGACCTCGTGTAGCTGATGAACAGGAGGAAGTGGGACTTCATATATCCAACTTCTGCGTTTCTCTGGTGAGGTGGTCGTTATGATCCTCGTCCACAAAAGGACATGAAAATCCATACCTAAATCATTGGGCAATTGCTGATAAGCCTCTGTAAGTCCATTGAAAAGAGCAGGTTACAACTGGAGGGATCAGTTCTTTTTTATCTTCGCCGGTGGTTAGCTCATGCCAACCACCCTCTGCCCATCTGCGAAGATCAATTCCAAACACAACGTCTGCCTCGTCATGGGATACAGATTCGTAGATCTGCGCGGTGGGGCGGAAGGGACCAGTGCGATAACGTTCAATGAGGGCGGTAAGATCTGAATCTGGCTGGTACGCAGCAATCAGGGTCCCGGAACGTTCATTGGACTGTTCGAGACTCTTGGGTATATTTGAGAGGAATACCCTGATACTGTAACAATACTAGACATGAATGAGCGTCATGTTCTTAATGTCATGCCAAGAAAGTACCTGTCTTGATGGCTCTCAAGCGCTCCGCCTCCCACTTTTGCAGGGTCTTTAGAGTTTCTTCGAGTCGCTCTTCAAGGGCTAATCTGTGCCGGTCGAGTTTGCGGACGGCAATTCGGTATGTTTTGTCGGCTTCATCTGCTTCGTTCCGTGCGCGAATGTGCGTAGGGTCGCCGTTGGGATTGGTGTTGAGTGCCTTTGTGACCATGTTGACGATGTTGTTGGTATGTTTCAAGATGTTGTCTGCCTGCAAACCCTTTATGGAGGATGAGGAGCGCCGTTCGAGGGTTTTCCGGCCTTCCAAGTCAAAGGCCTAAAGGGCGCTCAGATTTTGAACAGACAGAAAGACATATAGACGAACCTTTGGACGAAACTGGTAAAAGGCATCGTCGGATCCTTGGAATTGATTTCCGAACTCTCCTAAACGACGTAGCAGACCGTGCCTGCTCCGTCAAGGCTTCTGCTGCTTCTTCTGCAAGATCGATATTTCCAGCAAACTCCTTTACACCTTCTTGAAGCCAGGTAACAAACTCTTCGCCAGTAAAGGTATCTTGGTATTCACCCAGTAATGGGAATCGAACGGGACGGAGGGGCAGCTCGGAAGCAGCGCGCGCGAGCATCTGCGATACGGCGGCCAGAGTAAACGTCATACCTCCGAGGACGATGGGCTCGGGAGCGGCTGGATTCTGGCAGAACCTTGGCAGGAGCTACGGGTGACAAGGGCATGGGAGAAGCCACTTCGTCGGCTTCGACTGCCTTTCCTTTGCCTTTGTCCATCTTTGGCGCAGGATCGTCTGGGCTGTCGTTTGCACTCGTTCCTTTTCTTTGAATGTCATGAAGGCGCTGAGTGATGCGTTCAGAAACAGTTGCCGTGCGGCCGAGGAGCCTGGACGACATCCACGGGAGCGAGACGAGGAGAACTGGTATACTTGTCGGAAACACCAGCACTGTTTGGGAGCAAACTTGGCGCTAGGGCATGATAAGCATCGATATACGGACGAGGAAGCAAAGTCTTACTCGTCTTCTGCATCGTCCGCACGCCTTGTTTTGGCCAGGTACTGCTGCTTTAGCTTCTGGGCATCCGCTTGAGCCTGCTCATAATTGCGGAGCCAAGAATCAAACACGGTCGATTTTGTGTGCTTGATGCGATCCTTGTATCCCTGAGCCCACTCGGAAAATGGACTGATGACCAAGGTGTTGAGTTCGTTAGCTACGTTTTCATGTACTTTGGCCTGGTTGGCGGACTCGGCCTGCAAACCACGGAAAGCCATGAGAAGTGAAGCGCCATCATCAGCACCAAAACCGGATGGAGGGATGGGGGCTGGATGAGCTAGGACAGCAGCGAGTTGTGATTCGGCAGCAGAGCGAAGCTGAGAGAAGGTAAGGGAACGGAGGAATTGTAAGAGAAAAGCATACGCGGATAAAAGCGATTAGTTGGTCAGTTTTCGAGTGTGCCATGTTCAAGTTTTTTGAATAGGACATTGAGACCCGTACGAAGGTCAGTAGACCAAAACGAGTTTGTAAATGAGAGGGGAAGAGAGAGGACGGGCATGAGGATGACCGGCAATAGCCGGTGCCATGAAGTTGCACTCACTCATGTCCCCTCCTCACCTCGTCCGTTTATCTTCGGGACTCGCCGTGTCAGCAGCTCATATTCGTCGATTTCCTCCTAGAGACGCGCTTTTCGAACATAGTGACACTCCTTCTGTACCTTTCTCACCAGAAACTTGGGCTGCAATTCAGCCACCACCCCCAACCGCATTCTCTGCTTTTGCAAACCGCCTTGGACTTCCCGACTCCCCTTCTATTCCTCGAGCGTGCACACACCCTTCTTTTCTCGCACTTTTTCGTCAACATAGACCTACAGAACCTCTCCCCGCCACAAATGCTCATCTTTCTGCACTAGGCAATTCCCTCATGGGGCTCTTTGCCACAGAGCACCTCCATGCTGCCTACCCTTACTTGCCCACTCGCGTTCTAAAAGCTGCCGTCACAGCCTACGTTGGCCCCCTCCCTTGTGCCACCGTAGCCCAGGAGATTGGTGCTGCACCCCTTCTTCGTTGGCATAGAGTGGTCCGTCCTTTTTTTTCTCTTCTTTCTTTTCATTTTCCAACTATCTCTTTGCAGCCTCCCTCGCCAACGCGTCCAGCCGTACTTCACACAGATGCCCTCTCTTCCATTTCCCGTTCCCTCACTGCCTTGGTCTACAAGGAGCATTCCCTTCTCGCTGCCCGCAAGTTTGTCCACTCTTACTTCCTTTCTCGTCAAATAGACCTTCGAGGAATGGTCAAGTTTTCAAATCCAAAAAAAGCACTTCTCCACATGGTGAAAAAATTCGACCGCGAACCTCCAAAATCTCGGTATGTACCCAACCTGGTCCATTTTTGTCTCTCACCATTCTGGCAGCTTGCTCGCAGAGACCGGTCGATTTTCAAACTCTCCCGTGTACGTCGTTGGCATATACTCGGGTGCTGACAAGCTCGGCGAAGGTTTCGGTTCCTCTCTTAAAATGGCGGAATATAGGGTCAGATTAATTTTCTTTTTTCCTCTTTGGATCCAGCTAATACGCTCCACAGGCGGCAGAAGATTCCCTTCTCCGCGTTTTCCTAACGAAAGCACCTGACCATCTCATTCAGCTTCCAACTTCGACATTTACATCTGAAACCGGAGATGTGGACTATGTTGCACCAGAGCTGGTAATGCCAGAGCTTATGTATTGCAGCTCAGGAAAAAGTGGCGTGGCGCCTCATTTGGCTCCCAGAAATCCTAGACCGGGTATCGTAGACCATGTAGCATAAGTAATTACACATCGTTTTAATCATACACTAGCATAATGGCCCACATCTCAACGTACGTTACGCAAGCTATCCCTCACCGTACTCTTCTCTGCCAGCAACGCCATGATCTGCCAACGGTAATCCCGCGTCTCGTGGTTTTTGAGCACAGCCATGTCTTCCCGATCATCGTCCTAATTGCGTTTGAGTGATGCATCAAGTTCACGTACATGTTAATTACCTCTTCTGATGCAAGGGACGGCATTAGCCCAAGGCGCATTGCAGTCGCTGACTTGTATGGTAGATCAGTAGGCGAAAGCGTAAATAGTGTTTGAAAAGAAGACGTCGTCAATACCGGCGCTTTGTGAGGTTGATGCGAATGACGTTGTGACAATGAGCTGGAGGAAGGCGTAATGGACGTAATGACATGCGACGTCGAAGTTAGGGTTATTGCGTGCGTGATGAGTTGCTTCAGCTTGGCCTAGAGCTACTGTCAAACGCGATGACGGTCCATATCCAAAGAAACACTCTCACTTCACATGCAAGATTCATAAGGGAAGAGACAGCCTTTGAGGGCGCTCCTAAATTATGTTGCGCGCATATCAAGTTGATTCTATCCGCAATGTGCTGAATGGTGGGTGCATGGGTCATCGAGTGAAGTTGTATCCCAACGCGAGTTCCTGGCAAGTCTGAGGAGCGCCATGACTTCTCACCTCAGCTATTAACCAAGACGGACATACCTCCGCGCTCAGATAGTAGGACAACCCCGCGTTCCCTGTCAATCTCGTCCAGCTCAGGGCGTGGCCGAGGCGGATCAACGACGGGTGACAAATTCTGAATGGCAACAATCCTATCTCGCTCTCGCTTTCCCATGAGAAGAGACCAACGCTTCATCCTTGTTGACCGCAATGTCCTGGCATCCTCGGGGGTCTGCGGGCCTTGATATGGCAGAAGCGGACGTCTCCTCTTCCGCGGCGGAGGCTTAGGCGCTGCCGGCGCTGGAGGAGTCAACGGGCGTTTGAGAACTGCTGTGGCATCAAAGAGGGATATGATAAGTGCATTATGCAATTGTACTGTGTCCATCACCGTTAGCGTTTCGTGCATCATGTTACAACCATAGACATACTGAGGTTATTGGAGTCTAACACCTTACGAACCGCGTCATCAAATTCTTGTCGAGAAATTCGCCCAGAGACAAAATCTTTCAGGGTATCAAAATATTGTGGCGCCTTTGGACCGAGATTTGTCGTCAACTGGCCCTTCAAAGTTGATGTCGAGGACAAAGACATGGAGGCGTGGTCACGTGCATCTCAGGTCGTTACTGTAACTCTGACAAAAGTACTCAGAGGATGTCAGCATGGCATTGAACAGACCTCGAACCTCGAAGCCAAGAGGCATCTGTAGTTATTACAACACTCAAAGGGGCTGCTTTGCAGGCGACACTTGCAAGTTTATCCACGCCGAGACATCCCCTCCGCAAGAATTCATCTTAACTCCGTACGACGCAGCAAAGACGTGCAGGTATTATGCTAATGGTAACTTCATCTCGCTCTTCTCGTTTCCTCACAAAAGCCCCATTTCTAGGCTACTGTCGCAGAGGCGCCAACTGCTGGTTCCGTCATGTCGATCCCAATCGCAAGAGAAGGCCAGAACCGGCAGAGGAGGATGAACTGCTATGTTCCATATGTCTCGAGAAACCGTTAACTTTTGGCCTGTTAGGTACGATTTGCCGTGTTCCGGGATACCCATTTTGACAAACACTACCCGTACAGGAGGTTGTAGTCACGTATTCTGCATCCAAGTATGTCTCCCCTACACACGGACCCCATTATCGTACTGAACCCGCAGTGTATACGTCAATGGCGAGATCCCGCAAATAAGTCCGGAGATCTAGCCAGCTCCTCCAATACGAAAAAGTGTCCCATGTGTCGTGCTCCCTCAAAGTTTATCACTCCCTGTTCTAGATTTTGGAAAGATGGAGAAGAAGGAAAAGAAAGGGTCATAGAGGCATACAAGCAGAGTATGTCCAGAGTACCTTGCCGGTACGTATGAATAGCCAGTTCTCCGATACCGGGGTTTACGTAGATCCTAGGTATTTCCAAGACTCCAAAGCAAAGAACCCAAAGAAGCCATTTTGTCGCTTCGGCAGGGATTGCTTTTATCAGCATCTCAATGATGATGGTACGAAATATGTCTTCAAAGATGGTGTCGACGTTTGCATGAAAGTATGCGCTGCAACCCGTAGCAACGTTCGAGTCAGTCACAGTTTGTTTTAGATTCATTCACAAAGGGATCATTTTCACACCATTTACGATTACGAACCCCATTTTTTTGGAGCATGGGCTGGAGGGATATCAATGTTCGCAGTTGATCTGACGCATGAGGATGCTATCCCTGACAATAGTCGAAGATCAAGACCGCGTCCTCCCAATGCATTAGATATACCCCATACATCATCGCGACATGGCAGCAACAGTAACAGTGTCGATGCAGATTCGACCACTGCAGCCCAACGCAGTTCCGCTGGTGATGTAGATCCCCCGCGCGATGGAGAAGTTAGAAGGGATTTGCATTTTATGGAACAGATACAAAGGATGGCGAGTAGCATAGTGAGCACCCCTCCTCGAACTAACTTTTCTTTACAGGCAGAACGATTCATGGCCTCATTCGAAGGTGGCCTGTTTCTGCCACCAGTCGAGAGCGGTAGATCGTCTCCGGTACCCCGCCAGGAGACACCTCCACCGCTCCTTGAACCTGACGACGTTGAGCGTCCCGCCACCGGCGCGTTCGAGCGCATCAATCAGAACGCGAGTACTATAATCGAAATAGAGGAAGATCAGACAAGCGAGCCGCCATTTGTAACGGATGGTCGTGGACGAGTTGTCTGGAGCGCAGTAAATAATTCAGAATCTAGCGATGTACAGTAGTTACCATATGTGGTTATCGAGGTATGATGATGATATCATATATATCCTTTGCCGTTAGATACGCGGACCAGGTATAAAGGCTCTCCGTCTGCGGGGGCTTTCCTTCCCTGCTCCCGTCATCATGACCAAAGGACGCAAGAGCGCCTACCCCAAGCATAAGCTCCAGCTTAAGCTTCCTGGATCTGCATCAGGTTCCGCATCGGGCTCATCTTCCTCCAGCCCAGTGGCTCCCACCCCGCCCACCCCAAAGACCCCCGCAGACGAGGGTATAGAATTCTTCCAGTCACAGCCAACCCCAGGTGAACTTCCCATTCGAGTTTATGAACTAAGGCTCGACCCAGACGGTGGGCCAAACAAATCCGGCTCGGTAAGTTTAATAGATCATTCCCATCTACGCACCCATCAAAGCGTTGTGTAGTATCTACGACTGCCTCCCGCATATACCCCATTTATACTACGCGTATCGCTTGATGCTGGAACGCCGGCGTCGAGGAATGGTGTATTCAAGACCAACTTTCCCCTCGACGGTGGTGCCTTTGCTAGAGATAAGATCGCGGAGCGGAGGTATGACGTTTCTTTGAGTTGGTGTCCATCATCATCGTCGATAGACTCCCAACAGACTTTTCGAAGCCTATACATGTGGACCTCCCGATATCCCACGCGGGGGCGTTCATGTATTGGATAGAATACGATGGAGAGGACAGTCAGAGAGTTAAAGGCCGCATAGGTTTCTTCAATGTTGATCCCATCCTGCGAGCCAAGGCAAGAACCCCAATTTTGGACGACTCACTCAGTGTTCTCCCCCCAAGCCAAGGTGGAGTCATCAAGGATACCTTTGTCAACATTCCCTTGGATGGATTGTCCATCCTTACCATGGTGTCCAAATGGATGGGTCCCGTTCAGGAGTGGCGAAACCATCTTGAAGAGGCAGCTCTTCGCGGGTATACCATGCTACATTTCCCCCCTCTCCAAGAGCGCGGAGAGAGCGATAGCCCATATTCAATAAAAAATCAGAAACGTTACGATCACCGCCTCTTCAGCGATGAATCTAGCGATAAGCAGAATAAGAAAGTGATGAAAGAGTGGCTGCAGATTGCTAGAGAGGAATACGGATTGCTCAGCCTTACCGATGTTGTTCTCAACCATACTGCTAACGATAGCCAGTGGCTCCTCGAACATCCGGAAGCTGGTATGTTAAGCCATCCGAACCGACTATCGGATTAATCAACTCTTTTTTTAATTTATTTAGGGTACAGTGCCCACAATACACCTCACCTAACACCAGCTTTGGAGTTGGACAACGCCATGATGAATTTCCCCTCTGTGCTGTCATCAAAGGGTCTCCCGACGATCATCGAGTCAGAGAAGGATCTTGACCTGATTATCTCGGCCTTCGAGGAGGTGGTACGCAATCTGAATCTTTGGCAATTCTATGTCCTGGACGTCTCTCGAGAACGAAATTCTATCAAAGCAGCACTGCAGTCTAAAGATGTCACAGCTTGGGATGGGCCTGAGATCGTTGGTCGCAGCGCGTCTGAATTGGCGGATATGTTTAGGCTTCACGGCAAAATCAACGGCGTTGGTGCGTTGTCATCAAGGTTTGGGGTCAATATACTCGGCTCGGTGGGGGCTGGGTTCATTCAAGCAGCGTATCCGGATGTTAACGGCATCGATGCCTTGGTTGATGCGTGGATTCAAGTGATTGACGTCATCAATGTGCCCCTCTATCGCGAATGGGAAGCAGACATTAAAGCGGCCATCGAGAATGTTCGTAACAGGGTGAAATACATCCGGCTAGACAAGAACGGCCCTAAGCTGGGCGAAATTTCGGAACAGTGAGTACCTATACTATTACTGACAATCGCACGACTTGATTTTCGCGGGAAGGTGTCCTCTGGTCGAGCCTTACTTTACGCGTCTATCCACTTCGGACCCGTCCATCTATTCCCTCGCAAACAATGGGTGGATTTGGAACGCAGATCCGTTGCAAAATTTCGCTCTCCTCCCGTCGAAAGCCTATCTACGGCGAGAAGTTATTGTATGGGGAGACTGCGTCAAACTGCGTTACGGCTCTTCACCAGAAGATAACCCATGGCTTTGGAACTACATGACAGAGTATGCCACCTCTTTGGCTCGCTCGTTTGACGGATTTCGTATCGACAACTGTCATTCCACGCCGCTTGAAGTCGGTAAACACATGCTAGATGCAGCCCGAAGAGCAAGACCAGATCTATACGTGTGCGCAGAGCTCTTCACCGGTAATGAAGAAATGGATCTTGTCTTCGTCAGGGAATTAGGTATCAACAGCTTGATCAGAGAAAGTGGAAACGCATGGGATCCCAAGGAATTGTCACGCCTCTTGTATAGATATGGTGTTGGAAAGCCCATTGGATCCATGGATGATGCTTGCTTAACAACAATAGAGGAGATGCAACCTCCGACGGGAAAAGGACCCGTCAGAAAATGTATCGTCAGCCCTCTGAACGGATCAGTCCCACATGCCCTCCTCTATGACCAAACACACGATAACGAGTCGACTTGTGACCGGCGATCCCCAGAAGACACCCTTTCCACAGGCGCACTGGTGACTTTCAGCTACAGTGCGATTGGCAGTATCAAGGGCTTCGACGATGTATACCCTAAACTTCTGAATTTGGTCAATGAGAAGAGACAATACCAAATCACGGGAATCAAAGAGAACAGTGGAATTGCAAAAATGAAGAGAGTGCTTAATCACTTACATCTGGAGATGACTCTTGGCCACTATGAAGAGGGCCATGTTCACCAAGAAAATGACGTACGTCCAGAGTCCAATTTGACGAGTTCTCAATCTTATGTGCACCAATCTATAGTACATCGTTATCCATCGAGTGCAACCCGCAACACAAAGAGGGTACTTACTCGTCGCTCATACGGCATTCAAGCGGGGATCAAGAGACCGTGGTCACAGTGAGTACGAATTTCCTTTACACTGTCCAATTAATCATTTGCGCATCCTAGTTGATCCGATTCGTTTAAGACGGACAAGATCTAGGTTCATACTTGGTGCGAGCATAGAAGTTAATCCATGTGAACCCAAGCAAGATGACCGACTCCTAAGGGGTCTACCCTCAAAACTGGTCGATGTTTCCAGCGTTGTCGTGTCTCAAGGTCACGATAACGAGGGTCCATTTACAGAAATTGTTCCGCCAGAATTCTTTCCACCTGGAAGCATATTGTTGTTTGAGACGCGGGCCGAAAGTCACGACCCCGACCTGGAAGGATTGTGTTCCCGCGGCGCTCAAGAAGCATTCGAATGCTTGAGCCTGGTTGAGCTCAATTGCGTCATGTACCGTTCAGATGCGGAAGAGCGCGATTTAACTGACGGAGAATATGGTGCATACGAGGTACCTGGGCATGGTCGATTGGCTTACTGTGGTTTGGAGGGCTGGATCCATCCTCTGACTCATATCATGCGTTATAATGACCTAGGCCATCCTCTGTGCGCTCATTTACGATCGGGGACATGGGCTTTGGATTATGTGCATCAGCGTTTATTACTGTAAGTTGGATCCTACATATCGCTCAGATGCTCAGTTTTGGTGTTACATTACAGACAAGCTGCAACCTATCCTTCTCTCGCGAAACCCGCTGCATGGTTCCAGGAACGATTCCAACGCATTGAAGCAATAGTTCCCAACTTCTTACGCCCTCGGTATTTCGCATTGGTCATCTCTACTGCATATAAGGCTGCACGACGAGCGGTTTTCGAGCAGTGCTCGGATTTTGTGGTGTCCGGCCACGACCTTACTCAGAATCTGGCACTGTGTGGTATTCAAATGCATGGCATCGTTAAATCGGCATCGCTTGATCCCAGCCGGCAGACACCTTCTCTGGCAGCTGGCCTCCCCCATTTCTCAGCTGGCTGGGCAAGATGTTGGGGACGTGACGTATTCATCTCTCTTCGAGGACTGTTTTTGACAACCGGTAATTATGACGCCGCGAAGAGACATATATTGGCATTCGCCTCCACTTTGAAACACGGACTCATTCCAAATCTGTTAGATTCCGTTCGGAACCCCAGGTATGTTGGTGCTTTTCCAACGGGCTTGACTTGAATCCTTTCAAGGTACAATTCGCGAGACTCTCCGTGGTGGATGTTGCAAAACATCCAAGATTACGTCTTGATGGCACCTGATGGGATATCGCTGCTCGACGAGGATGTAAAACGAAGATTTCCCAAAGACGACTCTTGGGTGAACTGGAATGAGTCCGGCGCATATTCCTATTCAAGCACATTAGCGGAGGTTATACAGGAAATTATGCAACGCCATGCAGACGGAATACATTTTCGAGAATATAATGCTGGGCCGAACCTGGACAGACAAATGAGGGGCGAAGGTTTCAATATCGACATCGAAGTGGATTGGACCACTGGTTTCATTGTTGGCGGAAACAAGTACAACTGCGGGACATGGATGGATAAAATGGGTGAATCGCAAAGAGCAGGTACCCAGGGCATTCCAGCGACACCCAGAGATGGCGCACCTGTCGAAATTACTGGGTTACTAAAGAGCACTTTGCGATGGCTTACCCAGTTGTCAAACACCGGAAAGTTTCCCTTCAAGGGCGTAGAAGCTGAAAGTAAGTCTTTCTTCAACTATGCCGAGATCCTTGATCAATTTAATCTGCTAGTCCACGGCGCTCGGCGCCTAGTCACGTATAGTGAATGGGACAGTCTAGTCCAAACATCTTTTGAAAAATGTTATTACATTCCGGCTGGTAAGAACTTATACAAGCACGGTACCACGTCATAACAAATCCATGGCTTTCTACCTGAACAGATCCGTCGGAAGACGGGCAATACAGGACTGACAAGGAAATGGTTAATCGAAGGGGCATTTACAAAGACGTGTACGGGTCTTGCAGCGACAGAGAATGGGCAGACTATCAATTACGACCGAACTTCCCGATTGCAATGGCGGTCGCTCCAGAATTATTCGACGCTGCGCATGCTCTCGACGCTTTGAAAATAGCGGATAGAATACTCAGAGGTCCGTTAGGGATGAAGACGTTGGATCCGTCGGATCTTCAATACCGGCCCATCTATGATAATTCCAACGATTCAGCCGATTCGTCAGTGGCGAAAGGCTGGAACTATCACAATGTGCGCCCTGACATATTTATTGATTCATCTTTTTGACATTGGTTTGAACAGGGCCCTGAGTGGGGCTGGCCTCTTGGATACTTTCTAAGGTCTTACCTCTATTTTGACTCGAGGGTCGGTTCTGGGAAGAACGTAAGTTTGAGGGATAACGTAATGCATTGGTCTAAGCAGCGTCGGATACAGGACATAACCCAGACATTACATGATCTTCATCGTATTCTTCTTGCACCCCGGCGCCACATTCAAACCGACCCCTGGGCAGGACTGCCTGAGTTGACGAATGGAGATGGACAATATTGCCGTGACTCGTGTAATACTCAAGCGTGGAGCGCGAGCACTCTGTTGGATTTTTTGGAGGCAGTACATCAATTACGTGTATGAGGGAGGTTGGACTCTACTTCGTTGTGCCAATAGCTATTTGAATTGAACAATATTTGTACATGTTTGTCTCACGGCCGTCCCTTGGCAAGATCTTAATACCTGCAATAGGCTTCGCAGTTCATCCATGCTGCCATGTCATTTTTCGGGTTTGAAGAGAAGGACCTAGAGAGACAGAAACAGCAATTCCAGGAAGCATCCTTTGAAGAGGAAGTTCCGGTATTTACATGGGGTGAAGAGAGTTACGATGAACTGGGCGATGCTCTTCAAGAAGGAGGCGACGAGTTGAACTCTGAAACTTTTGGAAACGTCGGTGTTGTCGGTGCGTTTTCTTGTCTAGTTATTCTCAATGGGATCGCTTCACACCTCATGCCAATAGGGAAAGATTTCGACTTTTCTAGTGTCGCATTACCCAAATTTGACCGCCCATCGAAAGAACAGGCGATACCTTTACAAAGTTTTTCTGACAAAGCCGTGTTAGATACCAAAACAAATTTACAGAGCCGTGCCCATCCTGATGCTGCGACCTTGGACCGTGATCAATCAAGTACGATTATCAATTTGCAGCACGTTAACGGTTTTGATTATGACTCACCACCAAATCTAGCCCGTACCTCTGTCAATAAAGCCGAGTCGATGTGGGGGAATAAGTCGCCGTTCGTTCTTCCCCGTGCAAATGGGGGCGTTAATCGAGCGAAGGAATTGTCCACGGTGTCTTCGACACCACCGGTTGAATCTGGAGCAACTCCATTGTTGCCCGTCGGACGGCATCGTGAATCACCCGTATTCTATGCTGGTGTGCGCACGGTTGAAGAGATAGAGGCTGAGATGCGAGCGGCCGTTCAGCACTCCAGGGCAAGGCAGAAAGAGATCCTTCTCCAGCAGCAGATGCAACAAGAGGAAGAGGAACGGCAGCGGATTCTACAGGAGCAGGAGTTGCAACGTCAATTGCTCCTTCAGCAGCAAGAACAACATCAATTACATATGCAGCGGTTACTACAGCATCAAAGAGAACAGCAGTATCAACGCACACCACCGCCAAGAATGCTGCCGACGTCTCAGTCACCTCGGTTCCTCGAGCAACAGCGTCAACTTCTTCTCTTGCAGCAACATCAAGAACAACAGTTACAGCAACAGAGAATACAGGAGCAGATGAGAATAGATGAAATGGAACGCCAATTGCTGGCACGCGCAACAATACAACAACGTCGACAAAGCCCCAATCCAGCGATGCTGCGTCATAGACAATCTGGACTTTCATTGAACGATGCTTTCGGTCAACAACATCGACGGCAAGAGTCACAGTCTCCTTCAAATGGCAATCATCGTTATTCTACAGCTCTCCAAGAAGGTCTAGTCTTACCTACTCCTCAAAATATTCAGTTACAACAACGTCTCTTGTCGGAAATGGCGCAAGTTGAATTTATCCGTAATGTTCAGAGTGGTAATCCACATGCTGTAATTGAGCAAGAAGCGCTTAGAATGGAAGCCATGCGCAAGATTTTGGAAACAGAACAAATGGAAGAAAAAAGACGTCGAAAGGCCGCCAAAATTGCGCACATGGTGAGCCAGCTGTCATTCCCGCCACCGCTTGTTTACTTAATTTGTCATTCAGTCAAGATACAACGATCTTATGACTCAGTCAGACAAAGATTTCATCACGAGGATTCAAGTGTCGCAATTAGTGACCCAGGATCCTTACGCCGATGACTTCTATGCTCAGGTTTATGGCGCTATATTACGATCGAAGATGGGTTTGCAATCGCAAGATGAAAGAGTGTTGAAGTTTGGATCGGGTGGTGGCGTTGGACTTGGACTAACTGGTCCAAAAGGAGGTAACCGGCGTTCTAATGCAATGCAGCGTATGGAACAACAGGTGGAAAGAATTGTCAACAACGCGCGACGAAGGGAGGAAGAAAAAGGTCTGCATGGTGGGTTCCCAGTTACTCTACCGTGTTGCACGCAAGTAATCACAGAACAGCACTGCAAAGCCTTCAAGGTGCACTTGGTAAAACATCTGGCAGAAGCTACAAAGCCGCTCCCCGGCAATTGCTACAAGTTGATAGCAACTCTGGAACCTCGCCAACGATCTCCCCTGCGCATGGCCACATTTCTAAAGACTCGGGACCCAGGAGCAAGGGTGCGGAAGAAGCTGCCAAACTGGGCAGAGAGACTCTCGGCAATGCTGCTGATGTGGGTTTCCTCTTTGATCATTATTCTATACCGGCTAACGGGCGATGGCAGACAACCAACTTAATCCGAAGAGAACCGCTCTGTCACCGAGAGATTCTGACAATCTTGGAATACATCTATGATCTGGTTTTGCACGTTGAACAACTCAGGCGAGATCAACCCTCAGGCGAGGATGAACAAGTGATGGTCGTCTGGCAGGAGCAGTACGATGATCTTGTCGACCAGATTTGGGATGCTCTACGAGTTATGGTTCCTCTAGAAACAAGGTGCTATCACTTCATTCTCGCTTGGAGAGGAACCTTGACATACTTGACAGTGATCCTCATCCCTTCATCTCTTTACTTATCCCTAGCAAGGGCAAAAAAGTCTTGTCAAGAATCTCGCGCCACTTGAGCGATCAAAGAATGTTAACCTTGTTAACACTTCTTGTTGCGTGTTTCAACCAGCTCGACGTGGTGAAACAAGCACCTATTCTGGATGACGCACGGGACACGCGGGAACATTCAGAAGCCGAGAGAGAAACACAGGCATTTTTGAGCAATGCCCTACAAAGTATATTACCTGTTGTTGCCAAGGCGAACTTGAGACTAGTAACTGGGTTGCTTGGGCTTTTACTCGATCGTAGTGACGTCGTGGTAGTAGTCCAAACTCGGGTAAGCATTCCGCTTTCAATATCTAGCTTGTTAGTTGATTTCTTCCCAGCCCGGACTTGCTCTACTCACTTTGTTCCTAAGCCGTGTTGAGGTAATCAAGCAAAACATGAGCTCAGTTGCCGAGGTTCCCGATTTTCCGAGTCCAGAAGAAGCACAGCAATGGTACGTGTCCCAGTTAAGTTATTCCAACACAGTGCTTAGCTTGATTTACACAAGGCAACTCGTATTTGATCATCTCTTCCAGTTACTTACTCCTCATTTCCTTCTGCTTTTCCCTTCCACCCGTGTTGCTTCTGTGACCCCTCTGGGGCATGTGCATACTGACGCCATTGATCAACCTGTCTGGCAGTTCTTGGCTGCCGTCGCACTGCACGCTGTTTCGGAGCAGCAGCACATACTGGTGACCGCTCTACGAGACAAGATTTTGGAAAACGTTGCAAGTGTCAATAAGGGATGGATACGAGATGAAGAGGAACGACAGATGAAATTAGCTAATGTTAATCTATTTCTTCATGCACTCGGCTTAGACAGTTCGCAGATAGTTATGTGACGTGTACTATCACTTTGCTTACATGTAGCTGGACCATTCTACAGTTAATACATCACGACATGACACACATTAAACTTCGAGCATTGAACGGGATAGGGTATCTATCTATACAATCCAACAGCTTCAGTCTTCGTGATATCCCATCGCTTACGAGTGTGTCAAGATGACTAATACCGCCGGTCAAATTGACAACTGGTAGCGCATTGAAAAGGGGGAGCGTTTTATTTGGGAGATCGAGGATTGCGACTTCTTCAGTGATTGACTGGGGAAGATCCATCAGCGGAAGCAGGAACATATCTTGCTTTTCCTTCGTACGATGTTTCACATGCGACCCTACCTCGAGATGGTTTGTTGAAAGCGAAACGTAATTGTCGAAGTTTGGATACAACATGACATATCCACGCAGAAAGACCAGCTCTATAAAGTATTTCTTCCAGGACTTTGTCCAATTATTGGACCGGACATTTGGTACAATCCATTGCTCGATATCCAAAGATAGGGCTGATAAGCGGATTGTGATGTAATCATGAAATTCCCGCCAGTGTTCCGGAAAATAGATCGCACCCCAACTACAAGGAATCGGGGATAGGTACGGTGTTGAAGGATCTAGGTTTTGCCCTTGAAAAAGAACACGAGCATTGAAATGGCGGCGGCCATCTACCGGTAATTCCATATGCTTTTGTTGGTAAAGGCTAATGCCAAAGAGCCGAGGCGAATAGTTCCCATTGTCGCCATACCTAGTCAAACTTCACTCAGCGGTCGCGTGATAGCAATTCTTTTCACCCTCGCACCGATAACGGAGGATAGACATTTTAGCCCACGCGTAGAACAATGGGGACAGTTCAATGTCATCTTCTAAAAGCAGGGCGTATGTGTGGTTTGTATGCGGATACCATGACTCGACGACAGCGGGGAGAAGACCACCATGAATGATTCGATGGTGGACGGTGATTGCACCGTGATTCCAATGGAACGAGTCAACAAGCCTCATGGTTTCCTGATCGCTACCTTGTTCAAGATTGATTCGTAAGTTGACATTATCGCCGAAAAGCAGGCTACGTGACAGGGACGCTAACAGGCGATCCAGTGACGTGGGGCGATTTTGGGTTATTATAGTGATATCAATGTGTGGCATATTCCAACCTAAGTGTCAGTTAGAATGTAGCATAGATGTACACTGGAAAGTTTACATAACCATTCCTGCAGGGTAAGTGAGCCCATCCATTGTGAATAGCGAAACTCGGCCCGAGGTATTTCGACAACTGTTTGCCCACGCCGTCGAGTTTTCAAAGATAGAGGAAATTCACCTTTGGGGACGATGACGACGTCGGCTATTTTTTGAAGGGCATGTATCTTTTGTATCAACCTCCCAAGTTTCTCTTCGCTGTTATGGCCTGTTATGACGTGATAAAACAGAGAGCAACCTATTAATCTGAGGTTGCCATAGGTTTGCCCTTCATCGGCATATACAAGGCTGGTGATGACGAATCCTTTCGACTGAAGACGGCACAATAGAGATGATAATGACTGCAAATCATGTAAGGTCGGCACAAGAACAGCAAACTGGGCCGGTCCATAACTCGGGGAAGTGATGAGATTTCTTGAAGCAGTTGGAACTAAGGGCCTCTGTCGTTCCACTGTATGGTTCAGACAACTGCAGCGCGTCGTTGAGGGAGATGGTCGGGGCAAAATTACCGCACATGGCTTCTCAACCGCGACAGGACTGATAAGACTATCGATACATTCGCCATTTCGGAGTTGAACAGCCCGAGTAACAAAAGGTGGAAGTAGATAAGAGACATGGCGGGGAGAATTTGATGACGAGACGCATGTTCCATTTGTAACTCCACATATTCCGAACGGCATAGATAGGGCTATGGGGTTGAGTAACCTGTGTCGAGTCGATCCATCAACTCCATGAAGGCCATGTTCGTCAAGGACGAGAACCCAGTCTGTGGTGACCTTGTTCGCATAGTGGCGGAAATCAACTTTACGGGCTGAGCCATAGAGATGGATAGAAATCACGGGACGATTGTGCCCAGGAGCCTCTTTATGTACAAGTACATGCACGGCTTCTTTGATGCGCAGCGCCAGGAATTGAGGTGATTCCACAAGGATCTCGTAGAGACAAGAGTCGGCATAATACAAAGATGTTAGCCGTTCTCCGAAATTCTCAATAGATTCAGCGGTGACAGGAAGCACCGCAGTGAGAGATGACTGGTTAAGTGACATGGCTGTATCCAAGATGCCAGCGAGGTGGGCATCAGCATCGTCGTACCTCGATGGGCCCGAAGGAACAAGTAAAAACCACAAGAACCAGAGACAAAGCGGCGTAAGGGTATACCAGAAACACCGCCTAAGAAGCAAATTAAGGACCATGGTGGGCGTTTTGAAAAAAGATAGGTACAAGTATAGCAGTGTACGTGAGCACTCTAAGTATATCACACGTTTTGCAATCTATTAAACCCAATATTAATTTGATCGTATTGCAGCCTCTAATATTTCAATTCAGTGAACTCGCAGGATATTCAGGCTTTTCGGTACTTACTGAAGAATTCATACGATAACCAGCACAAGGCCGTGCTGGGCATAATCGTTAATACCCGTGGCGTTAGTCCACGTCCAAAACCTTTAAGCCCATCTCTTCTCCATATTACCCGAAAAGCATCTACCATCCCTCCTACGTTTTTAATGTCCGGCTCTGATGACGTTCCTCTTGTTTGTAGTATCGTCTTTGCAACGTCCAATGGCGTTGTCACGGCCGCGGCAACAGCTCCAGCCACGGCACCAGAAGTGATGTGCGATGTTGGCGAATACTCGCCGCGGGGATTCAAAAACCATTTAAATTGCTCGTACACTGTGAATTGAATGGCATTGAATGGAATTGATATAGCCAATGTCGTTGGATATGACACGTAAAATGCGCCTATACCCTCGTTGCGCAATAAGGTACGAGCACAAGTGACAACCGAACGAAATTCAGACTTGTGTACTTGCATCCGTTGCTTAATGACTGATACGGTATATATGAGTCAGGAATACAAACGCACACACAAACCAACCATACCATCGAAAGGATTCATCAGGGCATCGCTGGCGATAGTGGCCGATGCACCAGCAAGAGCTGTTGGTAAATGATTAAAAGATGGCCTGCAGCCGATGTAACATATACTGACACGTAGCCACCCAGTTATTACCCCCCTGATTTCCACCAGCCAGTTCCTTGACAGCTTCCAGCGTTCCAAAATGCACTGCATGTGCGGGACCCGCGCCTAGGACGACCGAGGTAACACCGCGCCAGAGGGCTCTCATGCCTTCAGTGGAGGAAATACGAGTAAACGCGTTGCCTACTCCACTGTAGACAGCTACGGGAGATGTTGCAAAAACTTGCATTCTGGTCTATTCAAATTTTTGAGAGATTGTTCTTCAAGAGTATTTCCGCTTGAACTAACTTTAATGCTATCGACGGGGAACATAACTGCATGTTCCGAGATACCTGCCTGAGATAGAGCCAATTAGCGGACAGGCTTATTAGTTCTGAAGAATTGGTACTGACGAGTGCACCGGCCAGCATGTTGACCTAACCGGAACGAACGCCACATTTATGAGGATCTGCGAAGGTAGAAAGCGCTGGAGTACGTACGGCAAGACCAGCATTAGGAGGGAGGCTTTCATAGTCTACTTCTTCTGTCATCATTCATAGAGACGCCAGTGGTATCAGACCGATGGGAGAAAGAGAAAAAAAGGGAAAAAGGTTGAAAGGCACGGGCAAGTTTTTTGCGAGCCGCGGTCACAAGTTCTCTATATACTAGTACACGTAACGACGCTTACACAACCGTGCCAGCCCATCATGTTCCTCAATATTACTGCAATGCTTTCAAGTTTAGCTCTTCGATATAACCTACTTATCACTTACATCGCCTCCCAGGGGTACTCCAGCCTATATGTGCATTGCTTTAGCACGCTCCAGTGATGGGCACGGTTCTGCTTACCAGACATTACCAACCTCTGTACCAGCATAATACCTAATTCACACATCAGGTTGAATCCATCAAGTTGGGTGACAAACAGTTACGGTGTTCCAATTGGTAAATCTGCCAATTTGACTTTGATTTTGTTGTGGACGACAAAAACGCCAAACTGTGTCGCCGCTCTCAACTGTTGCCGCTCTTGTTCAGGGTATGCCAACAATTCGATGTCCACATCCTTTTGTAGTTCCGACAGGGCATAACTATACGAGCCCTATAATTTACTTATATTCCCGTGGTATTAGACTCACTGCAAGGTTTTTCGCGAGTCATCCACTTCGTCCTGACATCCTGTACGTATATCATGCCATTTATTGATCTTGCAGTTACCTCACTCACGATAATAAGATTCCTTTTCCCCACTAGAAGTTTTTTGGCATCGGAACCTCTGGCAATGGTATCAGATAACCATGTATTTCGTGGTAACAAGGCTTACAGCCACTGAGTGCGAATAACTTCCTGTCCTAGCTGCTCAACGGTAGTTCCTGGAACCGGTTCATACAATGATAGGCCAATAGCTTGAATCTGTAGCGTTTTGTTGTTTGTTTCTGCACGAAGCAACGTACGCTTTAACCGTGGTCGATCAGGTAGTTACAATATCATTACGCGATGGAATACCATAACTCGAGCCGGAAAGAAACCTCTGGCGCGACGACGTTGTATGCCCTTTGTCACAAAAACTGATAAACTTACCCTCCACCTAGTGATAGTGATAACATGAACGAGCGAGTCTCTTTGCGTTGTTTAATGCTTACCGATAGCGATGAGCAGATCCGGGTTAAATTCTCGAGCGATCTGGGGCGTAGCACTACGGATTAGGTTGTGAATGTCATTGTAGGTTACGTGTAAATGTTGGATCTCATCAGCCATGGGCGCAAAAAATCGGGGGCGATAACTGGCTATTATTAGCAGTGGTTCGCCTCTCATCACGTGTCAAATATCTCCAAGTCCCTCATGTCGGGTACGTCTGATGACTTGCACTCTTATCCTGTATCTGCCATGACCATTCACAGACAGCTCAAAGGCAATTGGGAGTCTAGCCAAGAAGCAGTCCGAAGTAACGAGGCAGGGCACTCAAAAACTCAAGTTCGTACCTACCCTGCCTGTTAGAAGAAAAAAGGAGTATGCTCCGTTTCCTGATCACTCAGGAGGATTACTGATGTATACCTAGGGAAACAAAAACTGTTTGTGCCCCAATTAATGGCTACCTCCATCTAATTTTTTGGCAGGAATCTGCACCATCTGTTACGGCTGAAAACGCTCACGATGGGAAAGGAAGGGGAAGAGGTCGAGGAATGTCACGGCAAGTGGCAGAAATGACTGCTAGTGGTCCATTCGCCATGGGCCCAGCATTGTCAGGAAAATTGGCAGGGCGGTCAATGCCCCGTTCGGACGTTGCGCTACCCACTTCCGCTTCGACGTCCAGGAATCCTCCGGCCATGTCCACGATACCATCCCTGAAAAAGATGGACGTAGATCCAGCGTTCGGCAGGGTGGATCGAGACGAGGAACTTTATTCCGAGCCCGATGAAGGGGTAGAGATTATCGACTTACAGAACGTACGGGAGTTAGACTGGATGGCTCCAGAGACCCTGCGAAAGGAATCAAGGAAGAAGCCCATCGGTAAAGCAGAGCAAGCAGAAAGTATGTCCCGTTTTCTCGTTTTCGTCATGGCCATGGACTGTTGAACTAGGTGAACTACGGATCGTTAACGCAATTGACCTCAGTGAAGACGAAGAAGAGGAATTGAAGGCAAATTTTTCTCAAACTAGCGCCCACCAGGTATGCCGTTCATCGAAACGATGGCCTTCCTATATTATCTACACTCCTAGGACCCATCGCATCGCGGGGAGAAATTATTGTTTTTCCAATTCCCTGCGCCGTTCTCTATGTTCTCGCCAGACACCGGGTTCCGTACATCCGATTTAACACCTGTTCCGTCGACGAAAAATGTTCAAGATGTTAAACCTGGACTATTGGACTCCGTCACTCCTGCAACCCCATCGATTGGAAGTGGAGTAATAGATGGTATTATTGGGCAACTTGAAACATACCGGAGTGGCGCAGTTAAGTTTAGATTAAACAATGGCATACTATTTGACGTGCGCGAACCGTTCTCGCTGCCTCTTACTCACTAAATCACTTTGGCTTCAGGTGAATGCAGCAATTCAACCTACCTTTTTTCAGCAAGCAGTTTGCCTACAGCACAGAGACAAACGAATGATCGTCATAGGTGATCTTCACAAGAGATTTGTTGTATCCCCAGATGTCGATACACTATTGACAGCGATGGACGAGGCTGATCGGGCACCTGGCCCTACTGTTGATGGTGAGGAAAAGCTTATCAAAATGGATATTCCATAAAGCAATGGCCACAAGTACACGAAAAGGAACACTACGTATGTACAACGATAATTGCATCGGTGAACAACATTATCGTTATTGCGCGTTATAATCAGACATAAAATTCCTCCATATTTCGTCCTGCGCTTGTCCATGTTCCTGCCTTACGGGATACTGGTATACGTTGAAATGTGGGCTGTACAACATGGGCTCGGTATTTGGTGGGCGGCCAGCATTCATCGGAGGATATTGCAAATTATGCTGTCCTTCCCAGCCAAATCTATACCCAGATGTGTGCGATGGGCTGCTGTGTTGGTAATTCACCCCAAAATCGGTACCTGTTGCATACTGGGCGAGAGGCGTTTCCCCTTGGTAAGGGGTATATAGTATATTAGACGTCCCAAGGTGTTGGTAATGCATATTTTGTTGCGCATATAGCTGGCTGTCTCTCGCTTCCGGACTAAGCTGCTGCACAGCAGGTGAGAGATTTGGGTTACCCAGCTCTTCAAAGTACTCGACAAGCATTTCAGCAGCGCCCGCATTGCACGTCGGGCTTCTACTGTCATCATCTTCTGCATGGACGGATGAACCGGGAGAGCGATGCGATGGTGGATTGGATGGCGTCTGGCGGGCAATTACAGTGTTTCTACCACCCAACACCTCAAGTTCATCCGGTTCACTAGGTGTTTCTGGATTCCGAGGTTTTAGCTCTACTGATCCTGCGCGGAATGTCTCGTATGTCGTAGCCGCACGTTGGCGCAGTTTTTGCAATATAGCCTTGCTCAATAATCAAGACAACACGTCGACGAGCAATCGTTCAGCATACCAGCGAGTTAGGCCCCCTGCATGATTTGGAACCATTTTCGTACAAAGGCAATGCTAGATTTAATTCTTGGATTGCATCTCTTGCAAGCGTGCATCCTGGGCTTTCGACAACAAGGGCACCTAGAACAATCTAAAATAATCTGTTTAATTTTGGGGTTCATCCAATATATGACAGATAACGCACACACGCGGAAAATATCCCAGACCAGAAAAACCAGACTTCGCCAGTGATTTGAGGATGAAGGACATATACACTCCGCAGCGCGGATATCAAACGACACGCGCTCCGATAGGTAGCTAAAACTGAGGGTGCATATATGTGCCTTAGTGGATTCTCCGACTCTTGGCGAATTGCCTGAGCGAAATAACTTCTATGAATATACAGCAAGTCTGCCCTCATTGAGAAACACCAAAACCATTATACTGGAAAAATCTCACTTGATTCCCGTACACACAAAGCGCAATATTGTTGCATGGCACGGGTGGAAGTCAACGACCAAGACTTGCTCGAGTCCGACGTTCGACTGGGTGAACGTAAATGTGCTGGCATCCCAAATCTACGTATTGTCTTGTCAAGCTCCAGTAGTGAAGAGTATGGTGGAGCCCTCGTGCTGAATATATGCTGAACCGTCGGCGCAAGGCACGCCATA
Organism: Amanita rubescens; assembly: GCA_015039365.1. Lineage (NCBI taxonomy): Eukaryota > Fungi > Basidiomycota > Agaricomycetes > Agaricales > Amanitaceae > Amanita > Amanita rubescens. Next base: position 51,939 of record WION01000009.1, on the reverse strand, counting down.
GCATAGCGGAATTTCCAGGCATGCCCTGTAGGCACAATTAATACAAATATCGAGTATTGGAGAGAGAGCTTACACCCTAGTTCGCTTTCTCCTCCACTCTTTACGAAGGGATCAAGGTCATCAGGAAATTGGCAGTCAGCATATTGGATCAACAGTGCAGGAGGTCTGCCGTTGACAATAGCCTTGTAAATATGAGAGGAGATGTGACAGGAGAGTGTGAAAATTGCGTACAGTCCAGGAATCCCATGTAAATAGTTCCCAAAAAAGCTGCAATATCTTTGACGTTTGGAAATTTTAATAAATGCCATGGACTGCGTACCCGTCGTCGGCGTTGGACTTCTTCTTGGCCCAAGTTCCAGCCCTCGCTATCACGTTCTGGGATAATTGAGCTTTTGAGATTATGCACATTGCAGCGACTCACGCAAACCGATCTAACATTCGAGTCAGCCTTAGAAGGCAGGTTATTTTTTTTACTTACGACTTGGGAAAGTCGTGCTATGAGGCCGGTCAACAACCACCTCTCCTCATTCGTGCGACGATCAGAATTGTATGCGAAGCGTACCATCAAGAAAAATGCTTGGACAGTAGCGCACGTTACTTCTTGTACAATAGGATCGAATGAAAGAGCTGCGCGGCCTAGTGCCTGATACTCTCGAGCACAAGTCACTGATGTAGGGCTTGTGTCGTAAAGATAACCGTTTGCCAGAACCATGAAAAAGACGGCGAGTCGATGAGAGTGGACTGTTTCTAGATCGCCGGTATATATTGGGTCGACTATAGAAGCCATGAGGTCGTCTTGGACAATAGGGTCATACCTGTAACAGCGTTCAACCACGATTCTCATCCTGAGAGTAGCGGCGCTTACATCCACGCAACGTGCGCATAATAGATGTCAATAATTTCGATAGCTTTATCCCGAAGTGGTATATACGGCATGAACATAGACGATTTGATGTAGAAGCAATCTTTCAGGCCAAACGGGAATGCATTCATCAATCCTATGATTTCAATAGGCAGATGCAATGTGTCCTCCTTTTGCTCAGATTCGGTTTCTTGAGGAAGCTGCGAGGTCTGTGAGATATACGTCATTGACAATAGCTTTGCGAATGAAATTACTGGAAGTAACTCTTGAAAATACTGCTTTCATATTCAGTTACGAACTCTCAGTGGCGCTCAGAACTAACCTCGGAACCTGCAGATTCTCCATGGTACCTGGCTTGCCCCTCGAATCCGATGGATAGTGTACCGATGGCCTTTGAAACGTCATTAACTGAGATGTCATGTCCCGATGTCTGAGTTTCTGATAAGACAGATTTATCCTTTGCCTGAGCAAGAGCTGTCTCCAGTTGCTGTACTTTCAGGGTTAGAGTTTTAACCTGCTCAGACAACTTCTCTGCATGGGCCATGAGAACCCTGGAATAAAGGTCTTAGGCTGATAGCCACTGGCTTGATTGAGCGCTTAACTTGTTTCCCTTCGTCGCTGTCAATGCTCCTTGGTAACGGTCAGTCTGGTTGTTTGATGCACTTGACTAATGAACAGACCATCAGGGCATATGTTGGCGCATCCGCGCCTAGTCGACGAATGGGTTAAATTGTTATGCAATGTTCGGTTTCAGACCTACCTTATGCAGGACTGACAAGGGAAAACGCTTGCCAATGCCGTCAACACAACATTATAGCCAGAAATTAGGATCTTACCGGTCGCACTTCAATTTGGAGCTGAATTTGATCAACGAGGTAAAGTCGCTGATGATCGACAAGATCTCACCGTCTACATTCAGCGCAGGATAAACCAATCTTTCGTGGTATAGGGTTACCGTTGCCCGAGGTATTCTTGACCTCAGCATGCATGTTGAGCAGAAGAGAAAGTATGGTCGACAACGTTGCGGATAGGCTCGGGGTTGACAGCAAGGCAGCACTACCTCATGATTCAGTCGATGGGGCACCCCTGCCAGTCCTTCATACAGCTTCCCGATATGTCCCGTTTTAAGTAATACCCAGGCTTCAGAATCAGTCTATTTTTTCACGAGCACTGTCTCTACTAGCAGAAAATTATCAATGCCACCCCTAGTCCACCAATTTTCACAAAAGATTTTAACTATAAAAAAGAGATTAGTATGGATGAATTGCAACATATATTGATTGAAGAATTCAGAATAGACAGACATAGGTAACCAAAGTTACCCTGTCTGAAGGTAGCTGAGATAGGTTTCTGCAATGCAAGGTAATCTCGCATAAAGCCAAATGCCTCAAACATCATAATGACGAGTACATGGGATCAGTGAACGGGATCCTTACCTATAGTAGTGCAGTGCCGGTGAAATTTTGGAGATTCCTAGCATTGCGTGTGACTTTTATACTGCAAAGCGGAGTTTGAACGAAAAATGTTCCGACGGCCTTCCTTCTTTGGTCATGGCTTCCCAACAGCAGCCCCCGTTCGCTTATCCAACCAACTCAGACTATGCACAGCCAGAAAGCTCACAATCTCAAAATCAGAACGTGACCCAAGTACCGCTCTCTCAGTCTCGTCAGGCAGCTGAAGAAGCTAGAAAAGACCGCACATTAGCTGAATTTTTGCTCATGCTGGATGATTACGAGCCATTGGTGTGTCTCTTCCTCATACTTGGTTTTATTTGTTTCAATGGAACTTTAGATTCCGAATGAAGTTACGGACTATTTTCTTCAACGCGTTGGGTTTGAATGCGACGATGCTCGCCTGTGTGTAATATTAAGAAGAGGAAGTGCTTAATGCTGTTCTAATCCCAGTTCACAGGAAGCGTCTGTTGTCTCTAGCTGCGCAGAAATTCGTCTCAGATATAGCGGCCGACGCGTATCAGCATGCTCGGATACGCACGAATGCCTCGAGCGGCAGAGCAAGGGCACCTATGACTGGTTTGGGATCGGTCAAGGTCAGTATACAGGGCAATTTGCATGGGCCCAAGACTAATACCACAGCCAGGACAAAACTCGCACAACTCTGACCATGGATGATTTAAGCTCTGCGTTGGCAGAATATGGGATTAATGCACGGAAGCCCGAGTTTTATATGTAGCTGTTATTGTACTAGTAGTCACATCTGTCACGCACTTGTGTATGACGTTGAAGCTCAGGCCATACAGTAACCCGCCCTCTCCCTTCTCCTGGCGCGCTATTTCTCCTGCTTCAATCTCTTCTGACAATGCCTCATTACAGTCCCCACCAACTGCATGGCTCCCCGCGCAGGACATGAAACTCTACGGGGCGCAGCCTCTCACATCCGTCTCTGATATAGGGCTGGTCAAGTGCAAGGATTGCGAAAAGACCATCTTGCGAACTTGTATGACTGATCATGCAGGTGTGCAACGTGATACCAAAACGGAACCCCTCATTGATGATAGTCTAAGATAAGTGTGCTGCAATACGCGCTGGTGGCAAAAAGGGAAGCAAAGGTCGGCTGGAGACAGAAGGTACCCTGTCATCTAACCGTACCACAAACAATTGACTTCTTTTAGACGCTAAGAAGGGTTTAAAGAAACGCAAGGCATCACCTTCTCCGGATGATCCACCGAAGAAAAAGGCGAAGCCAGCCGCAAAAGTAACCAAGGGGAGAATGCGAGGTCCTGTGGATCTTGACAAACAATGTGGTGTGATTAACGACAAGAATTTGCAATGCTCACGTTCCCTGACATGCAAATCTCACTCAATGGGAGCGAAGCGTGCCGTGCAGGGCCGTTCAAAACCATACGACGAACTACTACTGGAGTGGCAACGTGCCAATAATCCGAATTTCGTAGAACCTACTAAGCGGGAAACAAAGGCCGAGAAGAAGGAGAAACGAGAGCGAGAAAAATTGGAAAAGAAGAGATTGGCTGACGAAGCCGCGAATGCTCTCGGGCACGATTCCAATGCGTCCAAGAAAACTAGCCTTTCCTCCAAAAAGATGGGGAAAAAGGCAGCGGCAGCGGCGATCCGTCAAGAAGATGTTGGAGAAGATGTGCCAGAGAATTTGGATGAGCTGGACACTGAAGCAGAACTGGATGAACTTGTCCTTGCGGTCAGGACTGCAAAGGATAAGGGGATTATCGGTGTACCATTAGCATTGCCATGCGATGCCAGTACGTGGTTTGTGCATCGGCGTGAGCGGGCCAGGTGCTGTCGAGATCTACTTATGAATGCGCTTGGAGGAGGCACGGGAGTCGCAACAGGAATCGGGACTCTGATGAACCGAAGTAGTGTCCAGAAATAGCTAGCAGCATCATGTTTGTCATAATCCCTTAGAGTAGACAACTTCTGCTCGCGTGTCATCACGTCGCCAACAAGTTGCTCAACAATGCTCAAATCTTGTGTGGCCGTCGGCTTGTTGTTTTCCATATTTGCGGTCACAAATGCTCTTCATTTTTACCTAGACGCTGGGCAACGGCGCTGCTTTATTGAAGAACTCCCTGCAAACACCGTGGCTGAAGGTATAGTTCATGTCTTTTCTCGGTATTCACTTGTCAATTATACGCAGGTAATTATCGTGGACTTGAGTGGTCTCAAGGAGAGAGAATATACAAGGTGAATCCAGAGTTGGGTATCGTCGTTGAAGTCGAGGTTTGTCCCAGTTTCAATTAATATTTTTGTTGATTATGTACTTTGGGTACAGGAGGCCGCCACGAATCACCCTGTCGTAAAGACTACTGGACCGTACGAGGGAAAATTTACGTTTACGTCTCACGAAGCTGGCGACCACAGCATCTGTCTTTCCACGAACTACACATCAGTGGTTCAGCCATACACATATCCGTCTACACCTTGATATTGTCGTTGGGTCGACAAAACCCGACGTGGAGCAGGATCGTTCGCATGTCTCCGAACTAGCGGCCAAAGTTAGAGATTTGAACCAAAAGCTGGAGGAAATTAGGAGAGAACAGCAGTATCAGCGAGAGAGGGAAGCAAATTACCGTGACCTTAGCGAAGCTACGAATGGAAGAGCAGTATGGTATAGCATCGCGCAAATAGTTGTACTTGTTACAACATGTGCATGGCAGTTGCGTCATTTGAGAGTAAGTTTGGTACAGTTCAGTCACACGTATTCTAACGAGATACTTTAGCGATTTTTTGAGGATCGGAAAGTACGGTAGTCGTGTGGTTTGTAATTATATATGGATGCTTCAATGTCATTGGATTTGCCTTGCCAGCGAATTTCATAGAAGATCCTAAGATAAATCCTCCAGCCTCAGAAGGACTTTTTTCCCGTGATAGCCATCCGACAATTTGGAAAAAATAGATCTGACATTCTGGATAGCTTGTTCTCGCGATTCTCTTGCAGATATGGTTATAATTTCGTGACATGGAGGAGCAAGCTGAGCAACGTATATCAGTGATTTGCCGAGTTTAATGGAATCCTCATTACCTTGTTGTCCAACATCAGTCGCACCAGCTTATGTATCAAAGCCTCCTGCTCAGATTGGGATTTATCCTCGTACCAGCGACTTTGCCAGAATCCATGTGCCGTTAAGTTCTTGAAAATGAACAGCGACGTCGGGAGGGATAACGGCTGTTTGGACATTGCACCGTAAGAGATCAAGTGACTATTAACTCCCAAAAGTCGAGCCATGGACGTCATTACTTGACCACCTATAATGACATTATGGCTGGCTGATTAAATCACCAAGAGACTGGAAACCACAGACCGACACAATTCAGACCTAACCGGATTTCCTAAGAAATAGTCAAAATCGTACTGGAAGTGTGGAGTACAGGACACACCTTTCCCAATGTTAAAGATTTGATTTTTTCCCGGATTCTTTTGTCCTCGAGGTCATCATAGGTCATAACACGAGTAGCCCCAAGTTTCAGTAAATGATTCTCTGTCGCCTTGTAATTCGCCCTACACCACATTAGCCTAAGGTCTGACCATTGTCGAGATTTTTTAGGACAAACCGATTTCGAACAAAATTTAACGTTTTAATCCCTTCAGATGCTGCAATTTGGATCACAGCTTGACCTACCTGGACAGTATGTCAACGTTGAAATATTTCTAGGTCGGACGTCTGTACTGCGCTATTTGCTCCATTCTGAGCTACCCAATCTCCACTCTCTAGTTTGACAAATTCATGCAGCATATTGTATGCGGTCGGAGGGTTGACCTGAGGGATAGATATGATTAATATGAAGTTACAATTGTTATATGCATACCATTATTGTCGCAGCCTGAACTTGGGTCAAGTGCTGGGCGTCAGGAAGCCTCAGCACGTCATCCACTTGAACATTCTTTTCTGTGCACCATGTTCCGGTTTGTTGTTTTTTCATAATCACCCAGTCTCCCTCTTGTAATCCCGTAACGCCATCCCCAATTCTGACCACTTCCGCTAATCCTTCATTTCCACCAATAAAGACAGGCTCTTCAGGACTACCTTTGCCGGATGTCGCGAGACAACTGACAAGTGAAGGTTTCGACGGGTACACGCCTTCCACCACGTTGATGTCTGCAGGATTAATGGGACTGAGCAAGTACCGGATATTTACAGTTCGTGGTGGAGGTGGTGTTGTACGTGGATAGTCGATAATTCTCAGAACCTCACTGGGGTTCCCATTCCGAGCATAGACTACAGCGCGGTTGGGTAGGGTAGAAAAGAATCTGCAGGAGTGAAAGATGCTGGACCGTGTTGATCTACAAAACATGTTTACAGAGGAGTTATGCACATGTTATGTTTATGTATAGTGTGCTAATAATATATAACAGCCCAGCGCTAGCGTTCACAAGCTTCAAGCCTGAATACAACATGGCTCTCGATGTCATCCCCGAACCGAAAACTGGTGGCATCCACAACTAGAACCGGCCTGCGGATCACTTGCGATTTGTTCACATCGGCATCATGCTTGCATTTCCTCAACGTCTCCACGACATCTTTGCACCTGTGGTTGTGGACCATCGCAATGCCCCGTTTTATTCCATTCCGCGTTCTGGAGGGTGTTCCATTCCAACCACATCCCAGTAACAAAGATTCCAAGGCGTGCAGGCGACGGTTTGACGGAATAATTTCTTTCCATGTTGATTTGTCCACCCCTTTTGAGAACCATACCAGAGCGTCCTGCAACACATGATCATACCCAGACGGCTCTTGGAGCTCCTTTGCGCTTTGGGGCTGCAGAGGAGTATCTGGAATTGGATCTGCGATGTGCGTAACGGAAAATCTAGGACTAAACGCTGTATGCTCCAAATCTGTAGACATGGTACTCGTGGAATTGAACCCTTTGGAGTCACCATCCAAGGATGCAAGCCTATGCTGCCAAATGTCGACGGACGCCTTACGCTTGAGGCGTGATCTTACGCTCGGGGATGAACTTGTGCCCCAAAGCTCATTACACCAATCGTCCACATCTTTGAGTGGCCTATCCTTGCCTACGCATCGCATCGCAATTTCTTGGAGTCCTGGAAGGTCGACACCATCCCTCCAGGTTCTCTCAGCCATGCGATAGACCCGAGAGAACCTCGGGAAACGAAGTTCATAGTACTGAGAGCTCGCCAATCATTTGTGAGCTGATATAACAATCGCTTACCTTACAATTCACAGACTTCGTGAAGCCTGCGCCAACAAGTTCTGCTAAGAGTGGCTGAGCGAATACGACGGCCGGAGGCACCGGAAGGCTTGGACTCAGGGTGAAAGTGTATCCCATGGAATCCTTTGGCCGGAAAATTTAGAGGAACTCCTTCGTTGGTCAGGGCACTTACCAAAAGTTGTCTATAGGGTAAAGTACCTAAGCTCTTGATGGAAAAGTTGAGGTCTTCCAACTGCTCTCTTGTTAGTCCATATGACACGGTAAAATAGACGTAGAAATGGGGTTTCAAAGTGCTCTATTTTATATGTCAGCGTGGGATCTACTGACCAGACTTGATAGAACGTACATTAGCGTCAATCTGCTTTGCATTGGCAAGGGCTCCAATATAAAAGGTCGTGTAGGTCGTTGGCGGGACTAAGGTATGCTTATTGGAGGAAGACGAGGAGAGAACGTATAACACCTTACCGCGTAGCTCCCTACCTCGTTTTTTGTCCCACGAGGCACCCAAAATTACCAAATCTACTGCATCTCCGTAACCTGGGATGTAATCTTTCTTCAATTTGACCCAAGGGAGGCGGTAATCGTGATATGTTGATTCGTCTGCCTTCAGCACAACCCCTTCTTCAAAACTGGCTATTGATTGGGCAAATGTCGCTTGCAATTGGCGTTCTGGATTTGCCGTAGTAAGATCAATGGGTGTTCGCTCGGCCAAGAAGATATGCCCAACGGAAGTCTCTATGACAGATTCTAGCAATTCTCGCCGTTGAGAATAGGGGAGTTGAGTTAGTGGCAATGAATCTAGAACCAATATATCAAAGAAAACAAGGCCCAAGTGGCGATCACTATCATCATTTGACGCCCTGATGCGGTATTGAATCATGGTAAAGTATTGTAGAAACCAAACGGTAGTCAAGGACTCACCTGGACTTTTCATTTGCGAGTAGATCACGAATTCTCCAAAATTCTGACGAACAAATGAATTGTGTACTTATCAGAAAGAAGTGTATACTTGCCGTCGATGGCGTTTCCGTGACATGCAACCATTTCCGCATCCAGTACTATGTTGCATTTGAATCGCTCCGTTGGTTGAGTCCCAGACATGCCAACTGCACGCTGTATTGTTCCGTGGATTGCTTCTCTGTCTTGCGTTGAATTTCGCTTGCTTTTGCTAAAGATAGTTATTTTGGATTCGCCCGTTGGAAGAATTTCAAGATGAATTTGAGCCCTTTCGCCATCGTATTTTGTTTCCACCCATACACGTTTAGCTTGCTTAAAATAAGACAGAGCATGCAAACAGCTTCTTCCCTTCTGGGACTTCGGGATCTACTTAGCCATGTCAAAACAGGTCTTCATTAAATAACAAATACGATTACCTGAATAAATGAACCAACCATTCCAAGTAAATTTACAGAATCCTCAGAGGCAATGGTCACACTGTCGATCACAGGCTTAAGCCGATATGCTTTCAATAACTGTCCGCTGACATCCCAGATTCGCATCGCATCTTCTACAGAAAGAGGTTGAACCGAGTTGCTATTATAGCTCGTGAGAGCCGAGGTGTAATGATCGCTAGGTAAAGGATATAGGAGCGGTCGGAGATCTTTCAGAATGATTTGAGTGACAAAGGATGCATCCGAGGGTGACAACGATCGGTATAGTTGGCGCAGAATGGTTTGAGGGGTGCGAGGGGTTGGATTGTTAGAGCGCAAAGAAAAGGCGGAATATTCTGACGTTGATGCTAGCTCATCAAGCAAATTATCTACATCAGATATCGATAGTGGACTCTCGATGCTCTGGTCTTCCTGGACATATTGTGAGCGAGAGAAGAGCGAGGCACAGGGCCGGGATTACCGTGCTTGACCGTGTTAGCAATGCTTTCTGAAATTCTTGTCCAAGACATCCTGAAAAACCTTCCACATCCCAGCGACGTAATTCCTCGATCGGTACACTTGTACACTGAGCTAGATGAGTACACAAGAGCTTCTCTTGCATGCCATACTTCCGCTGCACATCTTCTTCTGGAAAGAGAAGCCGAAACACGCTGCGCGTAGTTCCAGCCGGAAGCAGTGTAAAACGACGCCTAAGTTCGTCTACCCAACAAACAAAGACTCGCAAAGCGGGGTGATTATGTTTTCTGCCACGGTGATGTCCGTGGCTATGAATTTTCGCCAATTCATTTAGCAATTCACCAAGACTAAGAATGATTAATGATCAGATATTCGACATGCAACAAGGTATGACTGACTACGAGAATGGCACGCCGTTATCCATGTCGACGTCGTGATTGCTGTTGATTAAGTCACTTTACATAACGCTGTTAGGTACATTCATAATCAAGAATGAATTAATGACAGGTGTGGTCAATGGTCATGTGGTTTCGTTACAGGGTATTACGACAACTTCGAGTGGCATCCAACTATTATATAGTTCACAGTAAGTATGAAATGAGAGTGAAAAGTGATCGGTAGTGCTGAAAAGTTAGTAGATTAATGCGTAGATTAGAGAAGAAGTCGAAAGCAAAGAATGAGGTACAAATGACAAGCTATCCAATAGCTTTCGGAGGACAGTTCTGTTCGACTAACATTAGCACGATGGTCTGGTCTGAAGGTGGGCATTCGCACACTATGAGAAGGTTTTCTCTGATATTGGTTGCTCTGATTGATAGTTCTCGGAATCGGCGCCATTAAAGTCAACCGAGTTTCTGGTTACGGCAATTGCTCCATCAACGCCTCGAAGCTCATTAGCAGGTGTTCCAGGCCTTGAAGATGCTATCCCTGATGAGGTCGCCGTAACTGTCGAGACTAAATGCTGATTTTGAGGGTAGTAAGAACGGCGTTGCATTTTTTTGAAGTCGTAACAAGTAAATCTGGAATGAATGTATCGTTGAAGTACAAAATAAAGTAAATTTTAAGTGGTTCACTCACTGTTCTTCCATTTGCTTCATCTCGGCTGATAAATTGTCCTGATTTGCTTTCCGTGCCCGAGCCTTTAAAGGATTATCTTCCAATAGCAGTTCTTCTAGCTCGTGTGACGCATCAAAATTGGCCTTTTTACCCTAGATAAAGAATTATAACTTTATGAGTAATGAGGAGAAAACCAACGCCATACGTCAGGAACAAAAGGAGATGTCTGCTGCTTGGTCTCCAATGAATCCCAGTCAATGGGTCTAAACCATATGTGTCTCTTGAATTCTTGGAAGCCTTCTCCGTGTGGTTTACAGCAAAGTCGTTTGGAAGTATCTCGGTCCAGCAACTGCACACCATGGTTGATGTCATAATATAGCTATATGGTGTCCGACATACCCCTTTCAAAACTTGCATACCGGCTCTGCTGCATTTTTTCTCCGCGTCTTCGGGCCATTTTAGCGGATCTTTTGTGATGCTATACGTCAAATCACTGTTGGTCCTGCCTCGAAACGGCCTGCGTCCAAATATCAACTCGTACGCGCAGACTCCAAGTGACCACCAGTCAATATGATAGGTATACCCACGCTTATTCAAAATCCTACAGCAGCATCTGAGCAAACCTGATCAAAGCTGACAGGGAAGTCACACACTCTGGGGCCATGTAGGCCATGGATCCGGCTACACCAGTTAATCGCCTTTCACCAAAATGTACTGCAATGTTGAAATCCGTTAGGTGGGCATTACCACGCTCGTCCAGAAGAATATTATCGGGCTTGAGGTCACTAAACTAACGTCAATAAAAAGAACTTCGGCTTTCGAATAGGCCACACCGATGCATAATGTTATTCTCATGAAGGTAAGCAAGTCCAGAGGAGACCTGTGCGACATAAAATCGGACGGCTTCCTCTGACATTGATCCCATACGCTCTAAGTGAACTGAGCGGTGATAAACAAGATGAGCATATTTTGCCAAAGAGGTACGTACAACGGAGGTCGCCGCCAAGCATCAGATCGAGAACAAAAAAGCAGTTCTCGTCATCCTGAAACGCATAACGGAGATTGACTATAAATGGATGATCAATCTGAAGGAGTTTATGGTATTTCATGAGCTCATCGGAAGCTGAATGAAATAAGCACCTCTTCAAGTAATCGGCGCTCCTGAACTATGTTTGCTACAGCCTTCATCTTGACACATTTGGTTTTGTTGATATACTTCAGAGCATATAGTTCGCGGCCTTGTTTATGCTGAACGACTCTGACCTGACGATAGAGCATTGGTAAGAAATCGCAAGATAAAGCTTGAATATGCACCTTGCCAAAAGCACCTTTCCCTACGCAACGCAAAAGAACGAAATGAAAGAGACTGACTTCCCCATCAAAGTCGATTGGCTGTGGTCTGCAACACAAAGCCCCCATAAGATAGCGTGAGCGGGTCGTGCAAGGGGAAAGGAGCGGTTTAGAAAGAGAAGGGAGGAGGCCAGGGTAGGAAATAAGGAGGAGGGCAACAAGGTCAGTGGCTAAAATGGAAGTGTAGTGACAGAGTGACCATGCCGTCACGTGTCTGTGTGACAGTTGATATCAATGTCGCTCTGCCCCGACTTTCTTCGTCCGCTGGTCATTTCTGGCCCATCCGGTGTCGGCAAGAGCACCCTGCTCCAGCGCTTATTCTCAGAATTTCCAGACAAGTTTGGATTTAGTGTGTCCCGTATGCTTTGTGCTCTTCTTTGTCTTTCCATTTCATATTTGATATTGTTTGCCTTGAAGACACGACGCGCGATCCCCGCCCGAACGAGATCCACGGCCAAAGTTATCATTTTGTTACCCGTCAGAAATTCCTGGATCTTATCCAGGAGGGCGCATTCATTGAATATGCTCAATTTTCCGGCAATTATTACGGAACTAGTTTTGAGGCCGTGCGATTGGTTCAGCAGCAAGGAAAACGTTGTATCTTAGATATAGAGGCCCAGGTATGTCGTGTCTCTGATACATTCCATAACTTGCCAAACCGCTTTTAGGGGATACGGCAGATAAAACAGACTAGCTTGAATCCTGTCTTCCTTTTCCTATCCCCCCCGAGCATCTCTGTGCTCCGTGATCGGCTGCTAAAACGGGCAACAGATTCTGAGGCTTCGATCCAAGATCGCCTAACCACGGCCCTTGACGAGATTCGATACGCGAAGCAGCCAGATGTTCATGATGTTGTCATCGTCAATGGCGACTGGGACAGAGCATATGAGCAACTCAAAAGGGTTGCGTTGGGCGAGAGAGTGACTGGGGACAATTTACCTCCGTTAGACGACCTGATAAGTGTCGGTTTGTAGTAACAGGGACCTTACTTGGCCAACAACGTCATTCGTTTTGAGCATGGGTAGACATATTAAGAAACGGCACAATCATTGTTTGAGTAGATTTTAGGGTGATTTGAATACATGAATGGCTTTGATATTATCCATCCATCGAGGTGGTACATATTTCGCACGTTCGCGTCGGGTGTACCACAGTATAGCACATTATCCACTCATCATTTATACCGTATCGTCCTACTTCTACCGAAAGCAAGCTATGCGATCCACCGATGAAACCCACAACGAGACTCAACTACCGCACGACTCTGAGTCTGATACAGCAACCAACTCCTCTGATGAATTCGACCGGGATCACGAGGACGAGGACGGGATAGAAGACGAAAAAAATCTGAAGGCGAAGAGGGGGAGGCGCCTTTGGTTGACATTTCTGAAGTTGGCAAGGCCGATTCGAGTCCTCTTGGTCGGTATGCTTGGGGTCGCTATCCTCATTATACCGCTACTTGTCGTCAACTTGCGCTTTCGAGAATCGCGTGTCAAGCTGCAGATCTACGTCTGGTCGCTCTGGCTAGCAGTTATTTGGGCTGCCAGCTGTGGAACATACCTAGTCGTCGATGCAATTCCTCTGATTGCAAGAGCGGCGGCAAACTTAGTTGGGGGACAAGCTGAGCGATTAAAATCTCAATTGGAGGTAATTTGATTGTCCCGTATGCTACCTATAGGGAACCTTATAATTTTATAGTTAACTATGGCAGTTTCGGGTTGGTTGAAGCTCGTTCTAGATGTATCATGGGCTTGGATAGCTTTGTCCATAATCACAGTAGCGTATCAACCATCTGGCTACTACTGGGTGATAATTAATAGAGTGATGCAGGTATGTTCTTCGTCACAATCCAAGAAACTAGTTTGTAATGTCGGTTAGGCTCTTTTTTCCGCGAGCGTGCTACTTCTCGTCGAGAAGTTCTTCTTGCACTTTGTTGCAATCAATTTTCATCGGAGAGCATCAGCTGAGCGTATTATCGAAAACAAGCTAGCGCTCAAAGTCCTCCATCAGTTGTCCAACGCACCGGCTCTTAATGCAACGTTCTACGGCAGGAAGGGCCACAAGACCCACGAATCAGCTGGAGGAATGGTAGATGCAGATAATGATCAAATCTACAACCGAGGGACAATAGATTCTGCACTGCTCAATGAGAAGGAAGAGTTTGAAGTCTCAAATCATAGATCGAAGATACCTCGCAGGTCGAGAGCCATAGCAAGTGTTATTGTGGACCAAGTGCATGACCATTATAGCTTTGACCGCTCATAGTCTGACGAGGCGAGATTCACAGGTTGGAGGGGCGATCGGACAAGTGGCGCTCAAGAACTCAAAATTCTACAGAAGCGGTGGATTGTATTCGGCAAGAAAGCTCGCTAGGAAGTTATTCAGTGACCTGAATCCCTCAAGATCGTGCCTCAATGTGGGAGGTACAGTAATCGTCATAATGCTTTCGAAGTTGTTGACGTTGGTTTTCCCTTAAGATTTTTATCCTTATTTTCGCACAACTGCAGAAGCAGTAAGCAAATCTACGAATGATTGTGATGCCTTGTCTAAAGAAAATACAAGCATCGCGCATTTGCGTTGTTCGATAAAGATGACAATGGGAATATATCAAAAGTTGAAATGCGAGAAGCGGTTCAGAGGATCTACCGAGAAAGAAAAGCATTAACAGCTGGCCTCAAAGTGCGTTGAGCATACACGTTCTTGATTTGTATGTCAACGACAAACTATAGGATGTAGGATCCATTGTCGCGAAATTGGATGCTGTACTTCTCTCTGTAGTGCTCGCTGCAGTCATTTTCATCTGTCTTCTTATATTCAACCGCTCTGACTCGCTTGCGTCCTTGGTTCCGTTGGCAACTGTTATTCTGGGGTTCTCTTTCATTTTTGGCAACTCCGCTGCTGCTCTCTTTGGATCCGTGGGTTTCCAAGTTACCCGGGAAAGGCTGCTAATGATGGCGATCACGTAGCTGATCTTTATATTTTCAACACATGTTTTTGACGTCGGAGACCTAGTGATGATTGATGATCAGGTATTGTTTCTCTGATTGCTGTTTTTTTCTTTTTTTCAATTGTTTGTTCGATAGCCCCTTTTTGTTCGTGAATTCGGCTTGTTCTCCACGACCTTCCGCAGAGTAGATGGGGTGGAGATCGTAGCCCCGAATTCATTATTAGCAAGTCAGAAATTAGTTCATAATCTAAGGCGAAGTAAATCCATGTGAGTTAACCCCTTGTTTGGTACGGCCGAGATGTTCCAATTTATTGCAGGTGGGAATCAACAACGGTCATTGTGTCTTACGATACACCTATGGATGTGATTGGAGCAATCAAGGCGAGGGTCAACAGTTATATTGCTGCAAACAGCCGTGAATGGTCTGGTTGCTCTGTGAACATAGACAAGATGGAATACCAGAATGCAATACATCTGATTGTAGCAGTTGAACGTATGTCGTATCATCATATGTCTGTTGTGTTCTGCTAACATCTGAGATAGACAGGCCTAATTGGCAAGACTGGGGTGGTCGTTGGGAACGGCGAACTGCCTTCATGAGAAGTCTCAAGATGATCTTAGAAGATTTGGGCGTTCATTATACAATGCCTATACAGCCTGTTCTTCTACCTCGTTCCGCAGTCACAAGTACTAACATGTTGGAAGGAAGGGACAATCAAGGTGCTGGGTATTTTAATCGTAGTCCGTCAAGCTCTCAGCTTCATGTACCAAGTTTGCATTTATGAGTACTACATTGTATGAGCCTGCTAGGGTGACCAGCCTGAGTGTGTCAGTCATAACAGTTGTAGTTTGACTACCTGTAGACAATGTTGGAATTCCGGGCGGATCAAATGACTCCGTGACCACCTCGAGGAAATCCTCGCGTCCACCTCGCGTCCACCTCGTTCCTATTACATCATTACAGTACTTAATTCCCGGACTAAGTATAAATAGTACCTAGATACTATTGAATATACTCACGCATTTGCCTCCCCAACGCTCGCCGTGTGACCGTTCCTCCAACAGACAACACCCACAATGGTACATCAGAAAAAGATGTACATATGTCAATAATTATATGTAATTAGCCTGTTAGTAGAGACAGGCTTAATATTACCTATTTTTAACATTAGCACATCAGGAAAATGGGTTCTGACTTATTGACTTATATTGGACTTAAACTACTTGCACAAGTAAATTAAGACAAGATTAAGTAACATTTTTTTTGTCTTAGGTGACTTAAAAATTAAGACATTTAAGACACTTTAAGACAGGTCTCCTACTTTTTTTTTACTTAAATATGCACTTACTATTTGACTTAAAGTGCCTTATTTTTCTGTGCTACAAGCCTGTTCACAATAAGAATTAAGCCATATAAGGCAGTATAAGTCAGATAAGTTGGCACTTCAAGTCATATCTGTCACAACTCTGTCACAACTCCGTGCTTGGACTCCATAGTTTCCCTGACATTTGCTAAGTTCCTTTCTACATATTTTCCATACTTGTTTCACCTCTTGTTTCATCTCGGGCATCACTGGTATCACTATCCCTTTGTACCATATGCTCAACTCCACTTTCTGTTCCATATCTCTATGGTTTCCTTGCTTATCAGAACATGGCCATAGAACCCCTTGTTGGACTATGTATATAAGGCCTCACTTGTATTCATACAGTAGTCCGAATATCGACTTGGATTGTGCCCCAACTCGCATTGATTCCCTGTCTCTTATCGTCTAAGACCTCGTCCAGACCGCTTGCCCTCCGGACTCTGGTCCCAGACTCCATCCCGGACTCCAGAGCATTCTCCCGAAGTTTAGGCAAGACGTACATTAGCATGGCGCAGCTTGCACGCTGAAGCCTAGCCTTTCCCCACTATGTCCCGGACTCCATTGAAACACTGCAATGTGCTCTGGGTTGTACCCAGCACTGCAGGTGCCATGCACAATAGTGCACAGACTTAAGCTAAGGCTGATCTGAGGGGAAGGGAACTCCGATTCTCGTTCGTAGCTGATGTATGCGACTACATGTGACATGTACTTATAGTAACTACCATGCGCTTACCATGCGCTTGTGGTCCGACATAATCCGACATATTCCTGCGCATCCAACGTACTCCGACAAATTCCTGCGCGTCGGAGCGGAGCGGATTGAAAGCGGACGGAAGTGGACAGAAAGCGGATTGAAGGAGGATCGATGGCGGACATCTTCAGAAAGCTTCAGAGCATGCTGCACACTGTAACAGGATTCCATCCATTACACCGTTATACTCCATCTATCCCTGTCTGCGACTTAGTTCCTGGGCTCCATCCCAATTAGGATCACCGTCCTTACAGTATATTCGGACTTGTGCGCGTGCGTCCAATCATGCCCAACACTCAATCAAAGACAGGCCCCTCCCTCATTGGCTGTTATGCCATCTCCAATGTCTCTGCCCCTTCAATCTCAGTGCTTTTTTGTTGCAGAGGCAAGCCCAGGTTGTCTCCTTCTGGACACTGAAACTCCAGCTCCGAAGGTGAGAAATCGCCCGACTCCATGCACATAGATAGCGTTTGGAGGTCCAGTCACAGGACCAGTCACAGGACCGTGACTGGACCGATTTGTGACCGGTCTTTTTAAGACCAGCAGTCACGGTCCTACTGGTTTTGAATAATGATCAGTTACGGTCCTCGAAAATGTTGACAATACTGTGACCGATGAAAACCGGTCATGACCGGTCCTGAACCGGTTATAATTAGGTAGCAATGTAGCCCTACATTTCCCCTTCAAGACAAAAAAAAATTTATCCAAATTGGTCATGTTTTGGCTGAGTTATCTTCAAAACAAGTTTTATACTAGGTGTGAGCAGCATGATTTGGGTATATCTTAGTCATTTATGGGCCAAAGTTGATGATCCTTTTTTTTGTCATGGTTGTGGGAGCATTGTAAAGGTGTGCACAGCCTCACATCCAAGGATTGAACATCTGTTATGCTACTGAGTGTGCTGGATTTGAATGGTTACCTGACTCATTCACTGTGATGGTCATTGAAAAGTGTCAAAAATGCTGTGACTGATGTAGACCAACAATTGTCATATGACAATGTATCCTATACTATCCTTGCAAAGAAAAAACAATTTGTCCAAATTGGCCATGTTTTGACCAAGTTATCTTCAAAAACTATATTTGACTGACCATAACTGCATCTAGACATCTGACATTCTTCAATGCCTCTAACCTGCTGTACCTAGTAATATAACTAGTCATCATGTCACATGACAATTTACTTCTATATTTCCCCTCAACAACATTCAAATTGGGCATGTCTTGGCCAAGTTACCTTCAAAGCAAGATTTGGGTATATCTCAGTCATTTCTGGGCCAAATTTGATAATTTTTTTTTGACGTGATCGGGAACATTTTATGGGTCATGACTGGTCCTATGACCAGTCACAGACTGTAAATGAGTGCAAAAGACCAGTCATAAGTGGTCCAGTCCAGTTTTTTCCATTTCTGGAAATTTCTGTGACCAGTCACGGTTACGGTCCTTCCAAAAATGGAAAAATAACTGGACTGGACCTGACCTCCGAACGCTATCAGGGCGAGGTGAGGTTTTGCACAGGAAAAGTATTGAGTAGTGTCCTTGAGGATCTGTGGTGTCAAAATTCATAGCACATGCATGTCAGGTCCAGATTTGGGTGGGCGCGAGAGGGGGGTTGGTCGATCATGTTGGATAGATGTTGTGAATGGACGGCAGTGGATGACAGTGGATGAAATGCGGATATGATTAGATAAGCGTTCTGCTAGCACACAGACCACTCACCTCAAGCACTGTTGCAGAGGTGCTTGGCTAAGTCTCCCTCTTGCGGATCCATCTCATAATTGCGTATGTTGTTTTTTCTGTCAGATGTCATCTTATCTATCACTTCTCGATATTTTAGTGCAAAATGTAACATATCAAAGGTAGAATTCCAGTGGGTAGCGACATCGCGTGGCATCAAGCGGAAATCAAGGCCACACTTGGTGACAGATTGTTTCCAGGCAGGGCCAAGGCTTGTAGTGGAATTTATGATCTTGAAGGACAGTTTCTGGAGCTAGAAAGGTGCACGGTAAGCAATAGGTCATGGTTGCAACTTGCAGCAGTGATGTTCACCTTAGACAGGACCTGTCGGACAGGGTGGGTCACTTCGTTCAAGGTTACACGCTCCTTCCGGCCAAGATACAAATGCTCATCAACCCAGTCCTTCTCTGGATTGCCTGGGTCTATATTTTCCATTTCCGGATCAGAATCGTCCTCCTCCTCGACATCATTGTCTGCATCACCTCCTGGCTCAACTTCGTCTTCTACCGCAACATCTATTGTGGTGGCAACTTGCACAGGTTCATCAAATTGTTTAACAATGGACTTGGCAACCAGATTTATGATATGCAAGAAACATCACGAATGATTGACTACCGAGTACTCAGGGAGATGGCACGCAAGTTCTGCAACCATAGTATCATTATTTGTCGCATTATCACAAGTCATCGAGAGAATCTGGACATGTAAAGATAAGTAGTTTACATTCACTTGTGTAAATGTACTGACTTTGTCAGAGATTCCAAAATTATTCAGAACCTGAGTCAAGACTTGAGCCAAATTTACGCTGGTGTGCGAAACGGGTACTTGGACAATGTCTAGTACCATCCACAGAGGTTTTCCCAAATTCACAAGGTGCACGGTGATGGCAACAAATGCTCGATAGTTCAGCGATGTCCAGGCATCTGTAGCGAAGCTCAAACAGCCTTCATATTTCTTCATAATACAGGTAAGTCAATTTTAGCTTGTAGTAGTGATCCAATAACTGACCATTAACATAGCAGCAATACATTGCCGTGTCTGAGCAAAGATCAAATGGACATTGCGTGAAACTGTCCAAGGAGAGGGTATGTAATAATACGGTCGACCTGTCTTCATCAGGAACCTGAAGCCACGGTCACTAACAATCACAAATGGGCAATTATTCTCAGCAACCCAGCACACAATTTTGGCTCTTCAATAATTCAAATCAGATACCAGCAAGACTGAACTATTGCCAATACTCTCACCTTATCTCGGCTTTGGTCAGCTGAATATTAGAATAGGTGTAACATTCTTACTGAAAGGAACCTAATAAGGTTCCAACTTAATCACCCTTGCATCTTGCACTGAATCAACATATATTCATGATACCATGCAGTGATGTGTGTGGAGTAAAGTAAGGTGTAAGATGATGTGTCACAAAGTGTGACAACCTACTATATATGTACCATAACATAACTATCTAGGGGAAATCTATCTACAGGGAATGAATGAGGGAGCTAAACATAGCTCCCATCCTCATATTTGGAGATCCTCAAGGGATCTCCCATCTTGATGAGTATCTTGATGAATATGTACGAGAGCTACATAGTAGCCCTGTTACAATAGGTCTCTTTACCTTTCCCACTATGTTCAAAATGGGAAGTAATTGTCCCATCACGCACTGTTGCAATCACTTCATGGGTCTCCTTCAAGTTGTTGGTGTCGAATGTTTCCTGTACAACTTCAGGTTTCCAGCAGCGCTCAGCGTGTTTCTTGAGGTTTCCGGTCGACTTTGTGTCACGTTTGTCCAAGTAACGCCAGATTCTTTTGGTACAGCCTTTATTTGCACAAATGAAATTGTGGAACGGGCGCCGATCATCACAGCCGATTTCAGGGATAGGGAGGTAGAATGCATAAATGGGCAATGTCCACTTGCATCACAGACATTCTATGAGTCATGGTCAGTCACTAATCTATTCAACCACAATGAAACTCACCCAGCTTTGCCTCGTCTTCCAAGCGTATTACATCCATTGTCTCATCAAGGTCAACAAGGTCAATCACCTAGTGTTGTGAGGTTAGGTTAAGTCCGGTTAATTGCCCCAAAATTGATTAACTGTAACTGATCAATTAACTGATGACCCAGAATTTCCTTAACCTTAACTGGACCGGTTATGACCGGTTGTAACCGGTTATAACCGATTAAAATTATGTAATCTGGTAGAGCAGGTTATTAGCATCATTTTGAGCCCCTATTCATGTAATTTGGACCAGTGGTTCATGAGATATGAAGTGTTTTGTGAGTGATGTCAAGATGATTGGTTTCCCATTAGCAATGTTGTCTATGATGCTCATAACTGATCAATATAAGTCAGAAACAAGTCCCAAATCCCAACAGCCTAAGTCAGAAGTATATTGTCCAATACAGAATGATAAACATAATGAAAATTGCATACAAATTAGAGCCTCACAACAGCCATGCAAAACTTTGCTCCTCATCAGCATCCCAGAGAACTATGTTTCTGAGTGTGGTGAGGGAAATAGCTAGCAGATTGAACATGAGAAACTAATTGTATATTGCTTTTTGCATGTCATGGATCACATTGCTAATGAGAAACACAATAATTTTGACATCCCTTCACAAAATACTTCATATCTCATGAACCACTGGGCCAAATTACATGAATAAGGGCTCAAAATGAAGCTAAGGACCAGCTCTACAAGGTTGCACAATTTAACCGGTCATAACCGGTCATAACCGGTCCGGTTAAGGTTAGGGAAAGGGCCTAACCTTAACTGATAATTAACTGGTCGAGCAGTTAGGTTCAGTTAAGTTACGGTTAATTGCGGTTACATAACTTAACCTCCCATCACTACAATCACCTGTGGCACGTTGGGGGTCAATGGTGTTGCCTGTGGTGTGTTGGAGACCCCATCTGATGAGACAAGCTCATCATTGGGAGATGGGGTAGGAGGATCTTCAGTCAGTGAGGCCCTGTCTTCGTTTTCTTTTCTCTTTTCTCTTTTTTCTAAAAACATTCTGGGTAGCATTTGCTGTTGTATCCCCAAGCTCCGCAGCTTTACACTTGAAGCTCAGTTTAATAGTACGGCCAGATCGAGATGTTGCTTTGGTCATTGATGGGTTCATGAGTCGCAACGAAAAGCACACAATTTTTTTTTCATAATTTATATACTTTTAAGTGCTGATACATGGTATAGAATAAACGACCCTTAGCCCATAGCTTGGGACAGTGGTAGCAATCATAAGACTAAAGCATAGTTTCAGCTTAAACTAGCTCAGGACAGGGATGATATTGCTCGGCAGCACTACTAAGCAGCCTTGTCATATTTAGTGTTTTAAAGTCCGGTCCAGTCCAGTCTTTATTGCCTTTTTAGGAAAGACCGAGACCGGACCGGTCCCAGGGTGTCCCTGATATCAAAAAGACCGGAACCGGACCGCTTAAGACCACTAGACCGGTCTGGACCAGGACCGGTCTTGGACCAGTCTTGGACCGGTCTAGACCAGTCCTTACTGATGAAAAAATATAAAACCATATATTATAATGATAATATATTGTAGATATTTTCTTATCTTATCAGATTATCTTATCATATCTATCTCCTTTAGTATAGATTAAGTAGATATAAATATGCTTATGTCATAGTTACTAGATATGATTCCTTGTGAATCATATATCATCATTCTACAGCAATCTGTTAAGAATGAACTCTATAATATCTGTCATACAGCAATATGTCAGATATGACAGAACCCTATAATTTCTGTCAATCATTATGACTAGGAATAGATCATATGATACGTTATGACTCACATATTGTCATATAATGAGTCAATATGACAATAGCTGTGTAATACAATACACACCTTATCATCCAATAGGATAAGGTCCGTAGATAGCATAGTTTACACTTATTTGTATCTCAGACAATATATAAGGAGGGACAATTTGTCGTTCCCTCCTAACTTCTTACTCTCATCTACACATCTTATAGTTGAGCCTCAGCTCCTATAAAGTCCCTCAAACCAACCTCCCACCTTCTTAGTAAGTCGGTTCCTTACTCAGTACCATGTGCTGCGCTGCTGCGTTGGACTCTATGATGAGGAGTTTCCAACTTCATCACTTACATTGTTTTCCATGTCCCTATGGCTCCCATACAATTAATTGCAATGTTGAAATTGATGTAAAACTACAAAAGACAACATAAATATCAATATAATAGTATAAGCCATGCCATCACATGTGAAACCCAGTGTCGCTAACCCTCACCCTCTCATATCCTATCATACCCAACTGCACTCCAGGTAAGTCAGGAGAGTGCCAAACATTGCCAAAGAGATCACCAAAGAGAGAATGAAACCCATTGTTGCTGACCCTCACCCTCCCACTGATAAACTATACTCCATTGGACCAACTGCACCCTCTCACACTCCCTCTCACACCCACCTGCACTCTAGGGAAGCCACATGAACCATTTTTGACAATACTAGGAGACTGCCAAACATTGCCAAAGAGAGTGCCAAAGAGAGTGCCAAAGAGAGTCCCAAGATCATACTACCTCAAATGTTAGCCATTTCCTATAGCTGATGGGTCAAAAAATAACTTGGATGTACTAGAACATAGTTGGATTAACCATGTTCAGAATTTCTTACTTGGAGTGTTGCAACAACAATATTCACAAATTAGGGTCTGTTCGGTAGCCCAACCTCAACCACGGTTGAGGTTGGAGTTAGCTTATATAATATTTTCCCATGCCTTAGATTAGCATCATTGCATCGCTAACTTGTTATCTATTCAATAATCTACCTCCATCCACACTCTTTACATGTCTGACAAAGCCTGCTGGACTGAAAAGGAGGAGGAAGCCTTCCTCCTGTACCTCTTAGACCACAAATCTGAGGCAGGGGATGGTGCTAACTTCACCAATCCAGTCTGGCAGGGTGTTGCATTGCATCTCCAGCCTTTGTTGCAGAGGGGTGGTGCTAAAGTTGCTAAATCTTGCAAAAGCAAGTGGACTAATGTGTGTACCACCTGTTGTGAAAGTAAATACTTGCTGTTGACTGGCACAGATGCGCAAAACCTTCCATGTGATTCAGGCACTGAAGCAAGTGTCTGGATGGACATGGAATGATTCTACAGGCTGCAGTATCACTGTAGATAATGCTGCTTCTTGGGAAGCATATGTTGAGAAGCATCCAGCTGCCAAACCTTTCAAGAACAAGGGCTGGAAGCATCTCCATGTAATGTCACAGATCATGCCTGCAGTTCTAACAGGTGCACATGTCTTTTCTGCTTCTCATGGCACTATAGGCATTGGTGAAGCAATGGTTCCAGCTTCCCAGGTAATGCCAGAGCAGGACCGGGAGGGTAGTCCAACCCATTGGTCTGATTCTGGTTTTCATGATGATTCACAGGCAAGTCATGTCTTTTTCAAGTTGTAAATTGTTCCTATGCTAAATCCATAGCCTGAAACTCAATTACAGGGTGTAGGCAATGATTCTCAGCCATCTACACCCTCACCTGTTGCAACCCAACCTCTTCAGCCTTCAGTCCCTACTCAAGGGTCTGTTTCACAGGTAAGGGCTTTATCCATTGATCAAAAGTCTATTTTTCTGAGATGTCTCTTAGCTTAGGTCTTCTCAGAAGCGCTCAGCTTCTACATTTGGTTCATCTGCCAAGCGACCTCATGTATCTGAAGGCTCCCTTGCCCTGCAGACAATTGCCTCCTCAGTTGCAGACTTTGGTCAATTTGTGCGCACTTCACTTGCTCCTCCTGCTCCTCCCACCCCCACCACATCCTCCTGCTCCTCCTCCTTCTCAGTTGAGGGCACTCCTCAACGACGTCGTGCTGCAATCAGGAATATTAAGGCAAAGGAGACTTGGCTGGATTTAGCTGATCGTGTTCCTCTAATTGAGCTGTTACAGAAGGACAAGACAGCTATTGATGCCTATGCAGCATTGGATGATGATGATGAGCTTCGTCATGAATGGATAAAGTCTCAGCTTTTCAAAGGGAATTACTAATGGCCAATTGCTTCAGCACAGAGATACCCTCTTTAATCCCTTCTTGTCCATCATTTCAAGCATCACAATCATTTCCTGCTTAATCAGTTCATGTCCATCATTTAAAACACTACACTCATTTCACAGGATACCAACTATCTACAATCTTTTAGCTACTCTAATAAACTGTACCTAATGTTGACCTTCATTATCACCTGAGTGAAGATAGTCTTGTGTCCCATCTTCCCCTCTCTCCTGCAATACAGCTTGATACTGAGTCCACATCTCCTTTGCAAGCTCATCCCTAAAAGATTCTGATTTTGTTTCTCTGCCTGTCCTGGACGCCTCTGAGATAGAGAGCCATGGTCCACAGGTAAACCAGGATTTGGATCCATGCCCACTCCATCTTGCAGCAGCTCATCAATATCTCCTGGGTCATACTCCATTATAAAATTGTGCAAAGCAGCAAGGGCAGCTGGGATTCTGGCCTGGCAATTATCTCAGATATGGGGGCAGAATTCAATTTCAAAAATACCTGAATTGACATATCAAATTGGGGAGCACGAGTTAAAATGTCCCATCTTTGTTTCACCACACCAAAGATGCGTTCAACCACATTGCGTGCCTGAGCATGACACAGATTAAACAATTCCTTTTCATCAGCAGGCCTATAACCATCATTCTCAGACCCATCACAAAAATATTAATACATACCTAAGGTCAGCTCGACCCCACTCTGCCAGGTGATAACGCACTCCACGGTATGGAACAAGAAGAGTATCACATGCACCAAACCCAGCATCTGCCAAGTAATACTTGCCAGGAGGGATAGGAAGGTCAGTGAAGCGTGAATGTGCATAGAGTGTAGCATCTGCAGCTGACCCTTCCCACCCACTGATCATGTACAAAAATTTCATATCCCAGGAGACACAAGCAAGGCAGTTCTGTGTCAGAACACCCTTCCGGTTGCGGGCAGCATGTCTATCAGCAGCAGAAGGACAGCAGTTGATGTGAGTGCCATCAATGGCACCAATTGCATTGCAAAAGAAGGGAAAGAATTTTGGATTGTTTGCAATAAAGGGAGGCACTGGAGCATCAGGAGTGGGAAGCTGTACATACTTCTGATAGAATGGCCCAGTGGACAGTGCATTGAGAACTGTGATAAAATATCTAGACAAGTGTTAGATGTACTTCCAAAATTACATCTATTTTCTTACTTGGAAATGGTTTCATTTGAGTGTTGAAAGCGTTCTCCTACATGCCTGATAGATAACCCAGTGACAGCCATGTAGAGGAAGATTGCTGCTTGTTCTTCCACAGTAATGTTCCTACGTGAATCTTCCAAACCACATAAAGTCCGCAGATCATAAACAAGAGCAACAAAGACATGCAAGTGCATGCCAAGTTCATTGTGAATGCGGTCTGGATGTCCCTGGATAAGCTCCTGCACCCAAGCTGCACCAGTAAGAGCTGAAGTATGATATGGCTGTTTCCAATAGTGTGGTGAGGCATACAGTGCTGCAGCAGTGCCAGCAAGCTGCATTATATATGCAGATGCCACCAGAAGTCTCCTACGAAGCCCTTCTGAGCTGTGAGATGAGCCAGACATAGTGGATGTTATCAATCTTGTTGATCTGTACTGCGAGTCTCACAATTAGGTGGTGGGAAAGTATTATATAAGCTAACTCCAACCTCAACCGTGGTTGAGGTTGGGCTACCGAACAGACCCTTATATATAGCTTCAAACAAAAGTTACCATTGTAAGCTCAGATCTCAACCGTTTTGGATGCTTGAGTGCTCAAAAAAAAGCTAAAATATGGTAGAATACAACTGTACTGGTCACCCTTTACTATGAGCGGTCTAGACCGGTCTGGACTGGTCTTTTGCGGTTTTTTTGATTTTAAAATTTTAAAAAGACCGGAACCAGACTGCCCTTGGACCTGCCAAGACCTGAGACCGCAGTCTGGTCCAAATTGGTCCTGGTCCGGTCTGGTTCCGGTCTGGTTCCGGTCTTTTTCGGTCCTGCAGGACTGGAAATAGAAACACTAGTCCTGTTTTTAGATTTCTTGAGTCTAGCCATACTAGATCTCCTTCTTTGAAGGTGGGAGATTTTCCTTTAACACGTTGTGTCATTAGCTGCCTTGCT
This sequence comes from Amanita rubescens, assembly GCA_015039365.1. NCBI lineage: Eukaryota > Fungi > Basidiomycota > Agaricomycetes > Agaricales > Amanitaceae > Amanita > Amanita rubescens. Next base: position 25,210 of record WION01000009.1, on the reverse strand, counting down.
AATTCATGTGCAGTGAGAGCTTCATCTCGTATTTGTGTTAAGACTTTGAAGTGGTCTTCAGCGGCGGGTACATTGATTTGCAGGAATGCTGTGGGGATAGCCACAGGTTCTATTCCAAACATGATTTCAAACGGTGTCATCTTGGTAGATTGATGTATGCGTTGGTTGTGCACGAATTCTGCTAATGGCAGGTGATCTTTCCATTGTTTTGGGTGATCAACACAATATAATTGGAGGTAGGTTTCTAGCTCCTGATTGAGTCGTTCCGATTCTCCGTCAGTTTGTGGATGAAAGGCGGTACGACTTTCTATGATCAATTCCGAAGATTTTGCAGATTTCTTCAAAAACTTTGGAGGTAAACTGTGGACCTCTATCGGAAATGAGAGTTGTCGGTAACCCATAACATTTGTAAACGTCATTGATGTAGGAATTGGCGGTATCCATAGTGGTAAAAGATTTTTTGCATGGTATGAATATTACGCCCTTTGTTAAGCCTTGATCGACCATGGTCAAAACAGAATCAAAACCGTCAATAATTGGCAGATCTGTGATGAAGTCCATTGAAACTTGTTTGAATGGGCGTGTGGCGTGGGATTTAATAGGCATCAAACCTGGTGTGATCGGATGTGTATTGACCTTCATTTGTCGACATAAGGCACAGCCTTTGACCCATTTAGATACTGTTGTTGTCATTCCAGGCCAATAATAGTTGCAGCAGATAAGCTCTAGTGTCTTTAATCTTCCAGGGTGACCCATAACTACGGGGTCATGATGTGATTTGATTATTTCATTTCGTAATTCTTCATTTTGAGGGACATAAACACATCCTTGATAACGAATAATATCGTTGTCATTCTTCCAGTCATTAAACTTTGATCGGAGGGGTAGTTTTTCGTGTTTAAGACCATCGATTACAACTTTAGCAAATTTATCTTGTGGCAATAATTTGATGATTTTATCTGCCCAAGATACATTGATTGCGGCAATAACCATGTCATCAGTAATCATGGTTTGTGGGATTTCTTTTGCTTTTGCTTCTTCTTCATTAATATGGTCAGGGCGTCTCGATAAAGCATCTGCCTGAATGAGTTTTGATCCAGGGACGTGTTCTAATTTGATATCAAACTCCGTAATTTCTTGCCACCAATGTGATTGTCTGGCGGTCATTTTCTGCGGATGTTTATAATATGATAAATTCTTATGATCACAGTGGATCATAATCGTGTGCGGGCTTCCTTTAAGAAGGTGTCTCCAGGTTTCAAAGGCTTTCTTTATTGCTAATAACTCGCGATTGTATACTTGGTATCTTTGTTCGGTATCGCTTAACCGATGACTGATAAATCCACATGGGTGCAGTTCTCCATCAGATCCCCATTGTTTCAGGACGGCTCCTACCACCCAATTTGATGCATCGGTTTCTAACAAAAACAGTTTCGTTGGATCTGGCATAACTAGAACTGGTTCTTCTAGGAATTTCTCCTTTAACGTGTCAAATGCCTTCTGACACTCTGCATCCCATTGGAAGGGAACTGTTTTCTTTGTAAGTTCCATGAGCAGAGCCACTATTTCAGTGTAATTTCCTATAAATTTCCTGTAAAAATTTGTGAACCCTAGAAATGACCAGATTTGTTTAACAGTTTTCGGTTCGGGCCATTTACTGATTCCAGCGAGTTTTATGGGGTCCATCATGATCTTTCCTTCTTTGACGATCATCCCAAGGAATTCAACTTCTTTGGCAACAAATTTGCATTTTTCCAGTTTCAGGAATAGATCGTTTTCTTTCAGCTGTTGCAAGACTTGCTTAGTGCGTTCCCTTGTTTCTGCCTCATCCGCTCCATATATCAACATGTCATCAATGTAGACAACTAGCCATCCTTCGGCTATCATGTCACAGAAGTATTCGTTCATCATCATTTGAAACATTGACGGTGAATTGCATAATCCAAAAAGCATTACGGTAGGTTCGAAGAGACCATGGTTTGTCGTGAACGTGGCCTTCCATTCATCGCCTTTCTTTATTCGCACATTATTGTAACCCCATCGGAGGTCTAACTTGGAGAAATATTCTGCTTTTCGTAGTTTTAATAATAAGTCGGATACCAGAGGAAGGGGATAGGCGTTCCGTTTTGTCCAGCTATTGATGTATCGGTAATCTTGGCAAGGTCTCAACTCTCCTTTTTCTTTCTTTGCGACGTAAAAGAAAGGAGACGCTTGTGGAGATTGTGATTGACGAAGAAGACAGGTCTACGCGAGAGCGTGTCCACAGCATGAGCAGGTGCAATAGCTTACCTATTGCGATATGATCTTAGCACTACCCTTCGGTGTAGTAGTGATAGTAAGAGGAAGAGAATGGATTGTCCTATTCTACGATACAGGACAGGTTTATATACTAAGAGAGAACAAATATGTGTCTACATATGTGTAAGCGTATAGTATAGATGGGAAGATATGGCGTGCTAAGCACACCATAAGATGTGATCATGAGTCTATCATGATGTCACCATGATATCATAATGAAGTCATTATGATGTCATCTCTATGTCATACATAAAGGATGACGTGAGCGATGTGAGTAACACTGATTGTAGTCAATCAGTAGTTAATCATTCTATAAATATAATTCTATATTTAACACACCCCTTCGCTTAGATATCCTTTATTTAAAGTCTATGATGTTCTCATCATAGAAGGGATCTATATCCGATTCTTGTTGATCAATTAGACCATCAAGAAGTTCCATCAACTTCTTGTGTGATAGACGATCAATACCATCTAATTCAAGATTTTGCCAATCAAGAATTAGTTTCGTCAAATCACGAATTTCCTCAGACTCTAATTTATCTGGTCTTTTGATTAATGCATTTATGGAAGTCGGATATTCTTCTAAGGAAAGTCCCAATCGTTCTCTAAAGAATTTGACCTTTTCAAAGGATAAATTCTTAGTCATGAGATCCGCATTCTGCTCGTTGGTTGGTATGTATTCGAGGACTACTTTTTTAGTCTCGATCAACTCGCGAACGAAATGATAGCGAATATCTATGTGTTTGGAACGATGTTCTTGTGCAGGATTTTGTGCCCAAAATATAGCGCCTTGGTTATCTACGCTAAGTAAGATGCTTTTGATGGGTGCACCTATTTCGTAAAATAGATTTTCAACCCATGCAATTTGTCTTGCAGCATCTGATAAAGATATGTATTCTGCTTCAGTCGAAGACAGAGCTACAGTCTTTTGTTTTCTACTCGTCCAAGCTACCGCACCACCAGCTAACATTAAGACATAACCGTTTATAGATCGTCGTGTATTGCGATCAGCGGCCCAGTCAGCGTCAGCGTAGGCTCTAAATTTATTATTGCCTTTGGCGCTATAAACGATTTTTACGTTTAAGGTATGAGCAATGTATTTGACTATATACAAGGCTTTTTGGATATGTTCTTGGGACGGGTTTGATGAAAATTGGGACATCAAAATTACTGCATAGATTATATCAGGCCTAGTTCCTAAGGCGAGATATAGAAGGGATCCTATTATCTGTTGATAATAAGAACGTTCCTGTGGTGTGCATTCTCCTTCATTCTTTATAGGAGCATACCCAGCAGGTAACGGTGTGCGTACAGACTTGCAATCTTCAAGTCCAAATCGCTTGACAACCTTCAAGGCATAAGGACCTTGATCTATGACTAAGAATCCTAAATCACGGTTGTAATTGACTTGGATTCGTAAATACTCTTTGATCTTTCCAAGATCACGACATTCCCACATCTCCATAAATTTCTTTTTAATGGATACGATGGTGGAATCGTCATTTCCCATGAAGAGTATATCGTCGACATACAATACGCATATCGTGATAGTATTCTTGCCTTTACGAACGTAAACGCCAGAATCAGACAAGCATCGCTCGAAATGCAACGATTTCAACGATTTATCAGCTTGTTTATTCCAGGCATATGATGCCTGTTTCAATCCATATATGGCTTTCCTCAGCCTATATACTTTAGATTCTTGTCCTTTTACAACGAAACCTTCTGGCTGGGCCATGTAAATATCTTCATCAAGATCGCCATATAAGAAGGCAGTTTTTACATCTAGGGCTTGTATATCCCAGTTTTCAAGCACTGATGTGGCCAGAAGTATTCGGATTGTTTCATATCTCGCTACAGGCGAGAATGTTTCGTCGTAATCTAATCCGGGACGTTGACTAAAACCTTTAGCTACGACGCGAGCTTTTTTGCGTCCATCGGTTTTTAAGTCGAAAACCCAACGACATCTGATTAGGTTTCGTCCTTTTGGAAGATCAACTAACTCCCAAATATCTCTAGATTGAAGAGATTTAAATTCGTCATCCATTGCAATCTTCCATTGTTTATACAATTGAGGATTACTGGAGCGCATTTTAGATATATCTCTATAGTCATATGGAATATTATCCACAAGGGGGACAGCCGCTTTTAGAAGAAAATGAAGGAATTCATTTCCAGATTCATTAATCATTCGGGTTAAATGATCATGTTCTGCAGATTTTAATTCAGACTTTAAAGCGAAGATTTCTTTGAGTAGAGAAGCAGATTCATTCATTCTATCAGGGTTCCTGTCTGCTGACGGTGGATCCTGAGTCGAAGAACTCGGAGTTTTATCTTTTAACTGTTCTCTTAAAGCATCTCGCTTTTGTTGAATTTCCGCTTCTATCTGTGCAGGAGTTTTATCTCCATACGCGTTGTCTCTTTGTACCCTTGGGACTGGAAAACGACCAGAACGGCGAGGACCTATTTGTACAGAGGGTGGACCAGGATCAGATATGATCGGTGGAGGAGGTCTAGGTCTCTGAGCAAATTCTCTAAAACGATCTCTTTGACGTTGTTCAAATTGATCAAATTCTCGATCCGTCATAAATGGGTTTTCTATTTCATCTCGATCTCTTTGATTTAAAGAGAAGGGATTATCTTCATCCATAGGACTACGAGGCGAAGGTGGCCTAGATACATATGGTATTGGTGTTATAGGCCTAGAAGGAACAGGAGTCTCCTCTTTTATTTGTGGAGAGGGAGTACGTCTAAAGGGTTCAGGAGTTTTACGTTTCTTAAACATATCACTCATTTGACGTTTGAATTGATCTCGTAAACGAGACTGTTTATCAATTCCTTGACCCTTTTTCCAATCATCGCGTTGTCTACGATAATTGTCACGTCTTTCTTGTTCTCTTTCTTCCCTTTGCCTTCGGATATTATCATCCAAAAAATCTCTTTGACGATCGGCAAATTCATCACCGTCATCATCATCGTTTGAATCATCAGAAGGGTCTGACTGCTGTCGATCAGGAGATGCACCCCTTCGATCCAAACTCGGTGAGCGTCTACGGCTCGGAGAACGTCTACGGTTCTCTGGGAGTAAGTTATCTAAATCCAAATTTTGTGGAGGGCGGTTAGGTTCCTCTTGAGGAATCGCCTCCCAGATCGGACCAAGATCTTCAGTAATTATATCTGCAGTCTTTCCTTTGCGCGGAAACCTGTTTTCAAAGAATGTAGCCTGGGAGGATATGACCAGTGTGTTTGTCGACGTCATGAACCTATAGCCTTTGGTTCCTGATTCATATCCTACAAAAGTACATAAAACGGATTTCTCGGACAGCTTATCCGGTCTCCGTTGATCAGGGATAAATACCCAGGCTTCACATCCAAATACTCGAAAGTATGATACGTCTGGTTTTTTATTAAGAAGATTTTCCAGAGGGGTCTTCCATTTAGTCCGTTTTAGGGGAGTGCGGTTGTACACATGCACAGCCGTTCTGAATGAGAACTCCCACCAAGATTTCGGACATCCTGCGTCTAATCGCATAGCCTCAGCTTTGTCTGACAAAGTCTGATTCATGCGTTCAACGCGACCATTTTGTTGTGGGGTATAAGGAGCTGTCTGTTGATGTTTAATTCCTTTGGATTTAAGGAATTCTTCAAAGGCTTTATTTACAAATTCCCCCCCTCGATCAGAACGGAGGTGAGAAATAGGTTGTTTAGGATCTACAAACTCATTATACCATCCGGTAAAATATTCTAGAGTTTGATCTTTGGTTTTTAATAAACCAATCCACGTATACGAAGTGAAATCGTCAACGATAACACCAATATATTTGTATTTGTGGTAAGATATGGCTGGTACGGTCATAAGATCCATATGGAGTAACTCAAAGGGACGAGTAGCTCTCTTTGAAGACAGTTTATAAGGTTTTGCCTTCATTTTGCCTTTTAGACAACCTTCACAACGTAGTTTTCCTTCTGGAAGTATAACTTCTTTCCATCCATTGACATTTAACGGTATCTTCGAAAAGACTTCGTTAGATGGATGACCAAAACGTTTATGCCAGGTCTCGTAGTCTAATAATTTTTCTATAGACTCTGCGTTTGGTTTCTTTGTCGGTCTTCCAAGAATTAATTTTGAATTCCTGTTGGCTAAGCCAGGACCGGAAACCAGTGTAGGATTCATTATTATAATCCTACCTCGAGCGTAAACTAATGTATCATCGGGCATAAGATAATGTCCTTCGATACACGTTCTACCCGAGTCTGTAAAGGAAAAAACTACCATCTTTTCATCTTGTTTACAAGTCAATCCTTGTCGGATCAATCTGCCGTTTGAAATCAAGCGTGCAGTTGCCCGTGGCATATAAAGGACAGGGAAGAGCTTTACGAGCGTTGTTTCTCCTGTGGATAACTTGTGTTTAAGAATAACTGTGCCAAGTCCCTCAAGACGATCTAAACCATTAGCAGTTTTAACACTGTGGTTTTCATTTGCAGGAAATTCTCTGTATTCAGAGAAGTCTTTCCTACTAAAGGTAAAGTGATCGGATGCACCGGAGTCACACATCCATAGTGTATCTCCAGTACGTTTTCTACACATTCCGGACAGGGACATGTCGGATGTACTTTATCCTTAAATTTTCTTTTATTGACCGCTAAACATGTAAAAGGCTTCTTAAACATGTTACCAATATTGTATGATCGTTCGATCATATTTGCATTATAAATGGCAATATCACACGACTTATCTCTTACGAGGCAGGTTTCGTCTAAATTTTCTTTATAATTTATACTATCATATAGTACAGATTGTTCAAAGAAGGAGTTTATAGTACGACGATGATGTCCCAATTTAGGGAACACCATTTTATTGCTGCCTCTATAAAGAGAAAGTTAGCCATTTCCAGCTTCTTAATGGTTTCATACCATTGTTCGCCGTTATCTTCATAGTAATAATCGTCATAATATAGTTCAGCTTCCTGATCTATATCCATATTTTTGTAATCGATATCGTCTGACGATATCCCCATTCCTCGGTTCGATTTATAGGACTCAAAGTCCTGTTCGTCCTTTTCTCTTTGTTTGCCTTTGCTAGAGCCGGCAACTGGCTCAGTGATGTCATAAGGCCCAATACGGGCGACGGTATGTGCAGAACTCATTGTATGTTCTGCGGCTTTGGCAGCCTTCTTCTCGGCTGCATCTGCCTTTCGGCGTTCTCGGTTCCTTTCCCAGTTAGGACCACGTGTTTGGCCCTCAACTTTACCCGGCCAATTTTGATTTGCCGGAGGAGCAGTAGGAGCCGGTGTTTGAGCGCCTTGTGGAGGCCTAGAATAAGGCCTCCCCCCACGTCCACGACCTGCTCCGCGGCCACGTCCGCGAGCACGTCCTCGTCCTCGACCACGTACTTGTTGCCATGGTTGCTGCTGTTGTTGCGACGTATTAGCTGTCGCGGCAGATTCAGGGTGCCTTCGGCGCCACTCATTCTGAATTAAGGGAAGTATCCCTTGGATCGTAAGATCCGATGGTTCTGTTGTGGCAAGAACCACAGCGGCAAAATTGTCCCAATGACGGGGGACAGCTGAAAGTACAATCATTGCCTGTACATTTGCAGGCAATGTAATTCCGCTTGAGGCTAAGCGGTTTATTATAGCGAGGAGGTCGTTTAAGGATTGTGTGGGATCCTTTTTATCTTGGAATTTCCAATTTATTGCTAATTGGAAATCATTATATATACCGGCAGACGTTGTCACACCGTATTGTTCTGCTAAGTTCTGCCATAGAACTCGAGCAGAAACTACATGTTCGTTGATCTGCTGTATAGTAGCAGTACACTTCATGTTTATGGATCCGAGGATGCGATCATCCTCGACGACCCAATCATCATAGGCCTTTTTGATAGCCTCTGCATCATCAATCATTTGTTGAGTGATGGCGGGTTGTGCCGGTTGTGCCGGCATTGCGGGTATCGCATCTTCAGTTTCCGTTTCCGGAACTGCTGCTGTTGCTGGAACAGCTGGAACAAAGGCTTGAACCCCTGTATCCAGATAGAATTGTTCCAACGGCGTTATCCGTCTTGGACGAACATAATCGGTTTTTAGGTACCGATATAAACCTTTGGTTTGTAATAGGAAACGCATCATGCGTTCCCATTCTTTATAGTTAGTTCCATTCAAAACGGGAATGGAACTAGGGATCGTTAAGTCGTTAGACATTTTAGACGAGGAAGGCGGAGGTGATGATTATAATATAGGCGGTTAAAAGACGCCAAAAGAAACGGAAGTTTCTTTGATTTTCGAGGTTTTCGACCTCTTGGTTATCTCTTTCGAGATTACGGCGTGTACGCCTATTTGCTATGTGTTGGGCTACTGAAGTGCCCCTGGGTGGAATCCAAAGATCTAAGGTGGGTGTAACACCTTCTTCGATAGCTGCTTGTCGACGACGATGTATTATTTCGTCTTGTAAGGTACGACCGTTTCTAAGTCGCGCGGCTAGGAAGTGATCTCTTCGATCGTGAACTGTGACAGGTCCACGAGTTGTGACACCGAATCTGGTGTCAGGGTTGACAACACGAACTATCGTCCTAGAATAGGACGAAGATGGAATTGGTGCCGGTGTATCAATAAAAGTCCGGTCCCCTAAGATTAAGGGAAATGGTGGGATTGGAGCGTCGTAAGAAGGAGGTAATCTCCGGGTAGGAGGAAATGATTCTCCTTCGGCTTCGTAAACTGGTAGCGGAGTACTAGTTTCGGAATCCAGTTTTCTTTCCTAAAAGAGAATTTAATGAGCTTAAAGCTTAATTAAAGCTAAAAGTCTAATTCGTCTTTATTAAGTTACCAGGGTGCCATTGACTAGAATGTCAGACTATATAGAGTTCCTCGGTTATGAGTACAGTCCATATTCGGTTAAACCAACCGACCCTGAATAACTTAGTTACAAGCCAAGCTTTGATAAAGCTCAGGTCCACAGGTCCACTCGGTCTTGAAAGCTCGGATTATCCCTGAATGCTGTAAATGACATGCAAAATCAATCGCTGGCTCTAGCGCTCTTGGGCGAACCACGGTTTTACCCGTTGCGATTGTAAATAGAAATAATGTCTGGTCCATAAACCCCCCAGACCATTATATAAGCACGACCGGTAATCAATATGAAACTTCTAAATGGGATTATGGGATTACCATAGAGCCCAAACTTAGAATGATCCTAATGATCATTCCGATTAAAGGAGTCCCTAAGGGCGCATCCTTAATAGACTGCGTGTACCACCCACAATGAGGTGTCAGCACGTCCTTTATACTAGAAGTTTCTATATACGAGCCATATTGTATTATAAAGCCTCTAAGGGCTTATGATGTTATATCGTGCATGAATACCCCAGTCACATCACAGAGGGCAAGTAAAACTCTGTGGGGGCCGACGTTGCCATGCCAGCGTCGAGAAACATAGGTAGTACCCTTATCCCTGGGTGTCTAGGAGATCCCCCTAAAGCCCTAGGGTCCGGGCGCATGTCATTAGCGCATATGCCATATCAAGGATTAGTTATATCAAGATGATAAGACCATATCAGGCTCGCTGCGATACTATACCAGTGGGACATCATGTCGGATGACGAGCAAGCGAGCGGCGATGTGGGTCCTGGCAATATCGACGGCGGGGCCCATAACCTGACGAAGAAGACAGGTCTACGCGAGAGCGTGTCCACAGCATGAGCAGGTGCAATAGCTTACCTATTGCGATATGATCTTAGCACTACCCTTCGGCGTAGTAGTGATAGTAAGAGGAAGAGAATGGATTGTCCTATTCTACGATACAGGACAGGTTTATATACTAAGAGAGAACAAATATGTGTCTACATATGTGTAAGCGTATAGTATAGATGGGAAGATATGGCGTGCTAAGCACACCATAAGATGTGATCATGAGTCTATCATGATGTCACCATGATATCATAATGAAGTCATTATGATGTCATCTCTATGTCATACATAAAGGATGACGTGAGCGATGTGAGTAACACTGATTGTAGTCAATCAGTAGTTAATCATTCTATAAATATAATTCTATATTTAACAGTGATGGTCGAATATAACCTTTTTTGAGTTGTTTGTCGACCCATTTATTCATTAGCTGTTCTTCGTGAATTGATAATGGATAATTCTTTGCCACTTTAGGTTTAAACCCTTCTTTTAGATCTATCGCATGATCCCATTGTCGTGAAATCGGGAATCATTCCGACAGTTTGTTTATCAAAAACTTTTCTCCATTTGTGGTATTCAGGGGGTAATTCTACTTTTGTGGATTTATCTTCGTGTTTAGTGTTTCTATTTCCAGTCCTGAAGGACCGAAAAAGACCGGAACCGGACCGGACCAGGACCGGTTTGGACCGGACTGCGGTCTCAGGTCTTGGCAGGTCCAAGGGCAGTCTGGTTCTGGTCTTTTTAAAATTTTAAAATCAAAAAAACCTGCAAAAGACCAGTCCAGACCGGTCTAGACCACTCATAGTAAAGGGTGACCAGTACAGTTGTATTCTACCATATTTTAGCTTTTTTTTGAGCACTCAAGCGTCCAAAACGGTTGAGATCTGAGCTTACAATGGTAACTTTTGTTTGAAGCTATATATAATTTGTGAATATTGTTGTTGCAACACTCCAAGTAAGAAATTCTGAACATGGTTAATCCAACTATGTTCTAGTACATCCAAGTTATTTTTTGACCCATCAGCTATAGGAAATGGCTAACATTTGAGGTAGTATGATCTTGGGACTCTCTTTGGCACTCTCTTTGGCACTCTCTTTGGCAATGTTTGGCAGTCTCCTAGTATTGTCAAAAATGGTTCATGTGGCTTCCCTAGAGTGCAGGTGGGTGTGAGAGGGAGTGTGAGAGGGTGCAGTTGGTCCAATGGAGTATAGTTTATCAGTGGGAGGGTGAGGGTCAGCAACAATGGGTTTCATTCTCTCTTTGGTGATCTCTTTGGTGATCTCTTTGGCAATGTTTGGCACTCTCCTGACTTACCTGGAGTGCAGTTGGGTATGATAGGATATGAGAGGGTGAGGGTTAGCGACACTGGGTTTCACATGTGATGGCATGGCTTATTCCGAGGCCGAGTGAAACAAAGGACTCGGTTTTATTCCGAAACTTGAGCCGCTTTTATTTCCTTTTTGGTAAGCACCGGTAATTACCAAATAAACAAATACACGCACATACTAACAAACAGCCTCGGACCTGCCATGCACAGCAGCGGCCCATAATTCCAAGTACTATTATATTGATATTTATGTTGTCTTTTGTAGTTTTACATCAATTTCAACATTGCAATTAATTGTATGGGAGCCATAGGGACATGGAAAACAATGTAAGGACTGGTCTAGACTGGTCCAAGACTGGTCCAAGACCGGTCCTGGTCCAGACCGGTCCTAACCAGTCTTTTTTCTGAATTTAGACCAGTCTAGCGGTCTTACAGTGACTCAAATTAGTAACGCCCCACGTGACTTTTCCCATCTTATCGCCCACCGCGCTGTTGTATCGGAGTCAATCGTCGCGGTACGGCCTGATTAAACAACCTATTGGCTGGGTAATTTGAAAATATAACTGTCTTCTTAGTCTGTAAATTCCTTGTAAAGCAAAGCAATGATTAATATCTAATGGGTGGTGCATTATTTACATTTATCACGGAAGTCTATGAAAGTTGTCTATGTAGCTCGAGATCCATCCGTCGAGACCAATTGAAACGTTTACCAGCGAGTGTAGCGACCCTTTGCTGCCAATAGCGCCTGAACCCGCTGCGGCATACTCTCATACAGTCGCTCGATGTAGTCCTCTTCAATCCCACCCCATTCCTCAAGCAATGCGGCCCATAGCTCCGTGGCATTGCGATGCAGGGGATCCCTGGTGCGCACACGACGATCCAAATAGTTCCAGACATGCTCAATGATGTTCATATCTGGGCTATTCGGTGGCCACGACAGCACATCGACCTTTTTCGCGTCGAACCACGCTCGAGTCAGACGGGCTGTGTGCTTTGGATCGTTATCCTGCTGAAAATAGACGTCCTTCTTCTTCATCCCGAGGTCCCTGAAGGTGCCGAGGAGGTCGTCATTGAGAATCTCGATGTAGAGCTGTGCATTCATATTCCCTTCGATGCGCACAAGTCGCCCAAGCCCAGATGATGTAATACATCCCCACACCATCACATGACCACCACCATGCTTCACCACCTTCGTCACATATCGAGGGTCCAGTTCCTGCCCAGGGGCCCTCCAGCACCACTCGCGTCCATCGGACCCCACCAAATTGAATTTCGACTCATCAGAGAAGACCACGGCTTTCCAATCATCAGCCGTCCAGTCTGCATGCTCCCTCGCCCAGGCAAGACACTTCTTAATGTGAGCTGGAGTTAAGAGGGGTTTATAGCGACGTTTGTAAGCATTCAAGCCCACTTTCCGCAACCTCTCTCTGATAGTTTGCGCATGTATATGAGGGAAATACTTGCGCTGAACCTCAGATGCGTCCCGGGCTTTACCGCTAGCGAGCAGGCGAACAGCATAACGAACGTCATTATCAGTAAGTTTAGGCGGGCGGCCAGACTTATGACCAACGCGATAAAAATCTGTGGCCTGGCCATACTTTTTGAAGATTCGGCCGACCGTAGTTGGGTCAATTTTGAAGTGAGCGGCGATGGTGCGGTTGGATATGCCCTGTGTCTTGAGGAGGACAATACGGGCTTTCTTCGTCGGAGAAGTGTAGCCCATAGTATCGCAAGGCAGCAAGGGAGGTTGTAGCTTGTCGTCTAGACGCGCTGAATTGAAGGATGAAGCCGTACGGCTTAAGTATGCTGTTGTCCTTCGCAGGGTGACCTGATAAAGGAAAGTAATGCACCACCGGCAATTATCTCTTTTACATTTCTCTTCCTCATGGTAAGGCATAGGGGCTTAAATACACCTTCAACGAGGAGTAGGGCTACTTGTTATTACGTGCAGACACAGGTTATATACATTAGTTCCCCCGGCCGTGCATGAAACGGTTAATCTCGCCAAAAACCACGTGATGCATTACTAATTTGAGTCACTGTAAGTGGTCCGGTTCCAGTCTTTTTGATATCAGGGACACCCTGGGACCGGTCCGGTCTCAGTCTTTCCTAAAAAGGCAATAAAGACCGGACTGGACTGGACTTTAAAACACTAAGATTTGTGTCATCTATTGCTGGGATATATTGAAGTCAGTCATTTGGTATGAGGCTGGGTCATTTAGTAGCAGTGATAGCGAGGAGTATTTTGCACAGCATGGTCATACTATGGGTCTCTGTACGTCAGTCATGCCGTCTGTGGCAGCACGTGGTAATCTGACATCCTTTAGGTTCACAGACGTTGTATCCACCTCAGCATACATGCCCCAATCCATCTTGCACCCATGCTGGACGTGCGTTGAAGAAAGCAGAACAAAGGCAGGTAGTAGTGTTCACGCTGGACAGAGGGGCAATACCAGCACGTTCTGTACACCTTTATTGTAGTGGTAGGCCAACAGTTACATATTATACCTACAAGTGGTTGACTCTGGTACTAGCATGTAATACAAACTACCACCACAATTTCTTGGTCAAGGATGGTCTACGTACATATTATGATGGAATACCATGCATGATCCAAGTTGGCAAGCATCAGTTTGCGGAGAGGCATGTTATCGAGCTTTGGATTTCAATGATGTTACTCTCATGGTCAGTAGCAACTTTAATACAAGTCAGACTGTCAGTCTTTTTAGTGTATGTAGGTATTGACAATATAATTTAGGACATCAGCAACAAACTGCGCACATCTGTATAATGTATCCTTGGCCAATACAAATGGCTCGAGTCCACCTGTTGACTGGCCTTTCAGTTTTACGGTGTCGACTGACCATGTATGGGATGCATTTGTGATCTTGGCTCTTTTGGAAGACTGTCAAGGACGTTCTGCAACTCTGAAAGTGCTTCATACTGGCAAGCAAAAAGATTGCTTCACAAGTGCAATCCAGGCACGTAATGCTCGTTTTTGTCTAAATGGACAGCCAGAACTACGCTACTTCTGCCATCGGTGTCTTCGTGTCTATCCGAATGGACACAAGGTCTGGGTTGTTGTCATCGATGGCGTTACGGTTGGCCACCCATGCTGTGCAATCCACACTGGCAATTGCAAGATCCCACTTGCAAACAATCATCATCGCTTCTGTCCTACACATGCAGCCAGAGATAACATCTGTGCCATAGACAGTTGTGAGCAACCAGTCACACCAGAATTTCTGATGTGCAACCAAGAGGAACACTGAAAAGTTGAAACAATACATCATGAACATGGGCAGGCGCATTTTCAGCTTCAGGAGCGCTTGCAACGTGCCAGAGTTGCACACCCAAATGATGCATTGGCCAGTAGCAATACTCCGACAGCTGATCTCATTGATGTCGAAGATGAAGAATTTGAAATCAGCCCAACAGTCCCATCCTCAGGCACAAAGTGCATCCGTGCCCACTTTGGTCGACGACAAACTCACAATGAACAAATCATTGTTGCACCATGTGGTATGATTATTGCTCGTGACACATTTTATGGGGTGGAGGGATGTGGTAGTGTCATTGTAACTATTACAAGCCTTTCCTAGTGCATAACTAATATATTCTGTAGGAAATGATCAAACGTACATTCCACCAGGATATGAAGCCGGATCACATCTTCTTTGACAATAATTGCACATTGGCAAAGGCTGTGAAGAATGACCTATTTTTCCGTGATATCGGCCTGACTGTTGATGTCTTCCATTTCAAGTCCAAGCATTCTGAGAAAGACATTTTCTGTCAGGAGAATTGTAACCCATCAGCTTACCCAGAGCTGATCTCGGATGATGAGAAAGGGTGGTACTTCAACTCATCCATCGCTGAGCAGACAAATGTTTGGCTGGGTGCGTATCACTCTATTTGTTGTGAAATGCTGGTAGACAAGTATAATTTCTTCTTGGATGAGATGGTTATGCGCAAGAACCGGATGACATTGGAGAAGCTGATGAGAGAGAAATAAGTGCCTGGTAACTGGCCTTATTTAGTTTAGTCATAGTGAACATGCATCAGTTGCTATTCTGATTACAGAAAACGTATACAATGATTGTTACAACAATGCGAGTGCAAAATACAAAATCAAAATAGAAATAAGAAATAACAGTTATGCTTTTGTACGCTTCTTCACTCTTCTCTCCTCTTGGCGGGATGAATTCAGGAAGGTGGTCCATAAACCATCTGGGGTATGGCCTGCAGCAAGTGCCTTGTCTCGGCAACACTGTGGGGCCAGCTCCCAATTTTGTCGGTGGTTGTAATATGTTGTGCTGCAGAACGGCACCTGGAATACGGCTGTGAACGCTTTACCCACTCCCTGTTGAGCACGTCGGGCCTGTTCACACTTGTCAAAGCCACACACTATGTCAAGTGTGTAAAAGTTGGCTGGCCAGACCCTGATGTTTGCATCATCATCTTGATCTTGATCAGAAGGTGAAGGAGAGTGGCGGTATAATGATCCTGCAGAGGATGTTGAAAGCAGACGTTTACGACTTGGAACAGGCAGATCTTCGTCATCTGTGATTGTAAGGTCAATCTCTTCCTTTACTGTGATGCCGGTGTCCATAGGCTCGACCTTAACGCATACTGACAAAGGCCCGGATGTATGTGTTTGAGAGAATTTGCAAAGTGGATGAGATGGTGGACATTTGAACTGACAGGGTACAGGAGTGACATCATCGATTTCATTGTCAGACCCTAAAACCTCAACAAAAGTGTCTTGCTTTGCAGCCAATGCATGTTGGACAAAGGCACATTCACGTGGTAGGTTTTTGGAAATGTGAGGGTCTGTGTGCTCGCTGCTAGCAAGCAATGCATCAAAGGTGACACATTCCGAGACGTTGAGGGCTTTCAAGAAAATATGGTCTCCACATTGTAGGGTGATGACATGCCCAACTGGAACTTTTGTCCATGTACAGATAGATGTGTTGAACAGTTTGACGTGCACATCATCCCCGTCCACCTGAGCCTGTCAAAGGAGGTCAACTTCACCTAGAAGGTCCTTCGTCAGGACAAAATGCAGCCATTTGAGCCCTTGCGCCTCAAAAACCGTTGGCTCCACTCCATCCTAGGGTCCAATGGTTAATATCTATAACAATATCTATGTGATACATACCTTAGCCCAACCATATGTATACGATAACACCATGCCTGGTTCGAACGTCATTTGACATCCGTTCTGCATCTGCCATGCACCGCTCCTCCTGTATTGTTTGTTCATGGGCATAGTGTTGTGTGAACACTGCCGTCATTTGGGATGCATGACGGGGATCTGCGAAGAGGTCTTGGGCCGGTTCCACATCTGGAATGGGGTGTTCAGCTTGGCTGGGTTCAGGTGAGCCTGATGAGACCTGTGCATGCATCTTGACTGTACATCCACCACCCGCAACACACTGTCGCTGACACTTCTTCCGGGCACAATCTGGATGGACACGAGTAACGTTGCATCCCGACTGAGCACATGTCAAACTAGTGGGGAGTTGTGACAGGGAAATGGCGGTGGAACGGGCGGGAAGATGAATGCTGAAGGTAGCTGGGAGCGTGCCATGACCTGGCGATGATGATGATGTTGGGGATGTTGAGCGCGATGATGAGCGAGATGATGTAGAATGAGCAGAAGATCCATCCATGGTGACAGGTAGGTCAGAAAGCCAGTGGAAGTACTCACATCTTCCGTTGCCGCCTGGGCTACTATGCTGGTGAAAACAAGACACAAACGCATGACCATGGTTTCCTTTTCTCTTTGACTTGCAGATCTGGACGGCGAGAATACGGTTGCATGTAGGGCATACCTCTCATTTTGGCGTGGTCGGTGAGCCGGCAGGTGAGGTTGACATGCCTGGCGGGATCATTGGAATCAGTAGCGAGTGACCTGATCAGTAGCTCCATCAGTACAACCAGCATACTAAGCAGGAAGAGAACAACACACATATGATGATAGAGATGTAGTACATACTTCGTGCAGCACAGCGGGGCAGTTTGCGGGGCTGGTTGGGTTGCGCGTCGAAATTCAGATACAGGAATCCGTGGGAAGGGGACGGATAGGCGGGACAATCGGGAAACTCCGAAACTCAGATGTTCTGGTGGAAGTGATGTCTAGCTGATTTGAAGATGGATTACCAAATCATGCCTCACAATGTCACAACGCACTGGAACTTGATGTATGACATGCTGGACTTTGCTATAGGATATAGAAATGCATTAGATAAGATGACATTGGACAGGAAAAACAACTTACACAAGTATGAGATGGACGACAACGACTGGAAGCTTGCAGAGCAACTCCACAATGTGCTCAAGGTAAGCCTGTGCCATGTGAGTAATGCTTATCTAACAATTTACATCCTCCTCTCTGTGTCCATCTCAACGTCAAATTGTCGTCAATTCCCAATTGATTGTCTATAACACATCAAAATTGGAACACACTTCAAAACTGGAACATGCAATGATGTCTGATTAGTGTGTAAAAGTCCGGTCCGGTCCGGTCTTTTGCACTATTTTTGGTGCAACCAGACCTGGACCGGTCTTTTTATTTTTTCCATTTTGGGCAACCGGACCAAAACTGGTATGGACCGGTTGCCAATGGTTGCCAATGAAATGGCAACCAGGTTCAGGACCGGTCTTTATTCAGACTGGTCCTGAACCAGTTGTGACTGTCTGGGTCAATGACATCCATACCTCTATTCATGCATCCACCCATCCAAACCCTTCTGTCTGCCTAATAACCCTCACATCCAACTAGTTAGGTCATTGTAACATAGATATGATGTAATTTAGGATGTTTTTAATAATAACATCGAGGATTATTGGCAAATAAAAATAGAAAATACTCCACAGATCACAGCATCACCATCGGCGGAGTATTTTTCTTCAATATTGTTCAATGTAATGCAGATTTGCACATCATCATTGTCTGATAAAAATAGAAAAAACTCCGCAGATCACAGCATCATCATCAGTGGAGTTTTTCCTTTAATGTAATGCAGATTTGCACATCATCATTGTCAGATAAAAATAGAAAAATGCACCACCAATCACATCATCCTCATCTGCAGAGTATTTTTACATTGCTAATCTAATTTTAGCCCAATGACATCCAAAACTTGAAGTCCACATCCACCCCCCCAACCTCTCCAATGGTCAAGGTAAAAGACCAGTTGCAACCGGTCTGCAACCAGTCTTTGACATCTGGGTCAAGAGATGCAACCAGCAACCGGATCAACCCAGATTTGGAAGGACCGGCAACTGCAGTCCAGTTGCAACCGCTATCGGTCTGGTCCGGTTGCCAGTCTTTTCAAAAAGTTGCAACCGGACTTTGACACACTAGACATGTCCCACCACCCTCACCACTCTATCCACCCGTGGATCACCCCATTCACCCACCCTCACCCACCTGCACTCAAATGCGCCCACTTGCGCCCACTTCACCACCACCTGGCCCTTCTGACACCGTCTGCCACCCTACCACCATTTTCACCTGCGGACTGCCTTCCTCACCCCATACGTACTCTCAGCGACACATATGTACTCTCGGTGACACATATGCACTATTGGGAACTCTCGGTGACACATACGCACTCTCGGCGACACATACGCACTCTCAGCGACACATACGCACTCTCGGCGACACATATGTACTCTCGACGACACATACACACTCTGGCCAACCCATCTTGCACATATGGACTCTCAGTGACTCTCTGCGACACGTACGTACTCTCCGCAACACATATGCACTCTCAGGAACTCTGGGCGACACATACTCACTCTCGGCGACCCATATGTACTCTCGACGACACATACACACTCTGGGCAACCCATCTCAGATCGTGCTGATACCCAACAAGAACACATACAAAGTCAACATTGTTCACAGACTCATTAAGTGCTTATCACAACTATAACATTGTTAATGATCCTAATGGATCATCATGATCTCAGATCATGCAGATATAACTCCGGAGCCTGTGTAATCCACATTTGCGATACTGTTAGATTACTAGACCTCATGCATTAATTGTCAATTACAATACCAAATGTCATTATGTCAATACCAATAATTAGGCCATGTCGCATCTTCCTTGTATGTGTGCGTACTGGAGGTGCATGGTTCTCCATGACATACATACATTACTGGGTGTGTTTGTATATTTTGTCCAAAGAGTAGATGAAATGCCATCTTTATAACATTTATTCAACCACAGATTTAATACAGTTGCACATATAGTAAAGAATCACTAGTGAACATTGTGATAACAAGACGGTTACCAGAGGTTATAGGGGTAGCAAAATGTGCCAATAAGTTAGCTTTGAATCCAAGCAACTCTCCTGACCTGACCGGAATTTCCAACCCTAGCTGAGGAATTACCAAATTTCTAGTGTTTCTATTTCCAGTCCTGCAGGACCGAAAAAGACTGGAACCGGACCGGACCAGGACCGATTTGGACCGGACTGCGGTCTCAGGTCTTGGCAGGTCCAAGGGCAGTCTGGTTCTGGTCTTTTTAAATTTTTAAAATCAAAAAAACCGCAAAAGACCGGTCCAGACCGATCTAGACCGCTCATAGCAAAGGGTGACCAATACAGTTGTATTCTACCATATTTTAGCTTTTTTTTGAGCACTCAAATGTCCAAAACGGTTGAGATCTGAGCTTACAATGGTAACTTTTGTTTGAAGCTATATATAATTTGTGAATATTGTTGTTGCAACACTCCAAGTAAGAAATTCTGAACATGGTTAATCCAACTATGTTCTAGTACATCCAAGTTATTTTTTGACCCATCAGCTATAGGAAATGGCTAACATTTGAGGTAGTATGATCTTGGGACTCTCTTTGGCACTCTCTTTGGCACTCTCTTTGGCTATGTTTGGCAGTCTCCTAGTATTGCCAAAAATGGTTCATGTGGCTTCCCTAGAGTGCAGGTGGGTGTGAGAGGGAGTGTGAGAGGGTGCAGTTGGTCCAATGGAGTATAGTTTATCAGTGGGAGGGTGAGTGTTATGTTTGTTCGTTCACTGATAAGTCAAGCCTATCAGGTACCAGTAGGTTCCTCAAGGGAGTTCCAGATAAGATAAGAAAAGAAAAGAAAAGAAAAGAAAATATGATCTTATCTATCTCCTTTAGTATAGATTAAGTAGATATAAATACGCTTGCGTCATAGTTACTAGATATGATTCCTTATGAATCATATATCGTCATTCTACAGCAATCTGTCAAGAATGAACTCTATAATTCCGAGGCCGAACGAAGTGAAGGACTCGGTCTTATACCGATTGAGCTCTCCAATCGCGTTTTTTTCCTTTTTTGGAACCTCTTAAACGCCGGTAAATCCCGATAACCCAACTCTGAGTCCCTTATTCGACTTCAAATCTTTCACCCTTTTTTTAATGTGTAAGCTTCTTCCTTAGTGTATGGGCTCTGATATCCGTACATTATTTTCAGCTCTCCATCTTGAATCTCTTGATAAAATAAGAATTTTGTTTTTTGGAGTGCAAAATGCTTAGTAATACATGGACAACCACGACGCCTAGCCCCTCAATGCATCGTGCTGCCTACCCTCTTCCGCTCGAATATCTTCTTTACGTTCCTGACGCTCGCTTTGCCCATATCCCTTTTCTCCCCTCGGCACAAGCCCTCCGTCGTAGCAAGCAGAGGCCATACAAGATCAAGGCCGTTCAAGACATCAAAGATACAGGTACATTGCATGCCTGTACAAGCGAAAAATCACAACCAAGGAAACGTAGTTGGGTGGGTCCGTTTCTCGTCTTCATCACAAAACTCGATTCTACTACTACAGTACACACTCAGTTTATGCGCGCTTGAACATCAACTTCCGCTTCTCCTCGCGAAAAGGTGTGGATCGCAACATTTACTCGCTATGCTCACATGGCTTACCACTACGCCCATTATATTCGCTTCGTCGTTCAACCTAGACAACGGAACTTCTGTGTACATGGTCTCTGCTTCTTTTATCGGTTCCGGTACGTTACAATTTGGCTCGAGATACAAATCATAGTTGATAAGCATCGTAGGAACATGCTTTGCATCCCCTTTCTACTTTTTGGTTCTGCAGCGCCCATTGCTTCCCTCGTTCTCTAATTATCGAACAGGATGCACTAGAGTTCCTTCTCAATATGACCAAAACTGTCAAGCCCCGTTGATTCGATCCTCCAGTTGCCTATGCCGCTGCATAAGCGGACAGACGTGCCAGACGGGATCGTACAGCTGCCTGTAGCCTCAGCCTCAGCCTCCAACACACGTCTCACTAACTGTCCAATTAAGTTTTAACCATATCAGGCGCATCAAGCTCCTCCAACTACCTTCCGGTCAACCTGCTCACAACCACTGAGCCCATACCCACTCCTGCTCCTCTCGAGTCTCGACTCCAAAGCGACACGAGTTCACCGCCCATACCTATTCCGTCACGCTTCACGCGTGATATTCCTAAACATTGCTATTCCCATCCCATCCATGCTATCCATAGATTCCTCTCGGTTAGCGTGATCTACATCTGGTGGCCCTCGTCTCTCGCGGTACCAGCAAGAGGAACCTTCGATCAATCAATCGAGTCATGTCCCACGGAGGGACCGCTGATGTCGTATCGATGAAGAAAAAGTCTTTGTCACGGCGCTGATTCTTATGTTTTTGTGACTGCTACTATAATACAACGCTAGACCTTTGGAATGAATTATTTGATCTATTTGGTCCGTAGTTGCATAGATATAGCTGAACGACGGCTGAACGACGGCTGTTATCCCCCAATAACTGCATAGCTTTGGGGTTATGGTTAGGGCGTAGGGTCACACTATTGAACACGCCGACGCTCATCTGCTACTAAAGAATGACTCGTTCCGAAGAAGGAAGAGTTAATAGAAATAAGAAAGCAAAATTAAGATGGAAAAGAAATAAGAAGACCAAAGAGGTGCAGAGGATTGATCTCGTCAAAAAGAATCGACAACGATCCAGTTCGCCTTTAAGCCTTTAACTGGATTACACCTGATTTTGATAAATAGATCGACCAAGGGGCCGTCGATCGAAAGAAGCTAGACACAGACGTTTCCTTCGCCGCCTCCGTTTCCGAAATGGAGCGAAAATTGCTGCAGAATATCAAACGTGTAAGTTTTCGGTTTATCATGATATTTTAAACTTGTTTGACACCGTTCTCAGTGTATCATCGTTGTTCTGCCGTACCTCTGGATTTCATAACCCGCAAGCCCAATAGTGTTGTTGAAAATACGATTCGAACAAAATATGGGAAAACGAAACACTCCATCTATCGGAAAGGCAACGTCCACGTTTCCTGCCCCTTGCACGCAAAAACAGTTCTATTCAAAAAACCTGGATTTAGCTTGGTTGCGCGTACAATGCTTTCGACACTCTCTTCTTTACGATTCGTCTTCCCCGATTTTTTGGTCAAACAATTTGGGAACATTATGTCCGATGCTCAGATGAAAGAGCTCCTCACCAAATGGCAAGCTTTTATTGATACAGGTGCGAGACCAAAGGGAAAGAAACATAAAACACGTTCAAAGACACCTGCGTTCCATTTCAGCGTATGGAGACGTTATAAGAAGTCTCCCTTCATAACGCGCGATACCAAATCCAATAACTGCGATGTTCGAGCAGCATCAGATGCCTTTTTAACGCTGTTACGCAATCACGTAGCGTCCAAAATCGCCACCTTCACGGAATACTATTCTCCCAAGGTCTGGAAAGTTCAATCAAAGTGCGTCCTCCTCTATATTCTTTCTAATTATGGAATTCATATTTTATTAAGTATCCCCGCATATCTTTCACTATTTGTGGATACATCATCTTGGTCTGCAATCGATTTTGAAGGCGCATTCACGACCGTTGCAGTTCTGGAAGGCAGTTCCGAAAAAATACACATTGATGCCAATGATCATGGTATAACGTGGATCCTGCCATTGGGAGAGTGGACTGGAGGTACATTTGTCATTCCTCAACTGGAGATGGAGATAGATGTGTATCCCGGTCAACTACTTGGCTTCAGTGCTAATATTCTCGCTCATTATTGCACACCAGTAACATCGGGTCGCAGGATAGTTATCACAATGTTTACGTGTAGGAACATCTTATTTGATTCCCTTATATTCTCTAAATTACGACGCTAACACTCAGATATATGCTAGAGTTCTCACATGTATATATATTATATCTTTTCGGTACAGAAAATTTAGCTGAACAACATTCTGACCTCTATATGATGCTACAATCGACTCCAATCGATTGCATAGATGACTCGCAACTAACGCGTAACACCTTTCAACAGCATGAGTGAATGGAAAGCCTGGTGCGTGCTTATTGACGGCCAAGAATTGTCAAGTTCATGCACAGTTCATTGGACGAAGAGAAATGAACGACGACGTGACATTCGATCGATTATGCAGAGCAACCGCTCCATTAATAGTGCTAATCTTCACCTGCTTCACTCGCCCTCTGATTCTCTGAGTTTTCATCATCAATCATCATTTGGCCCAACTTCAACCTTATGCTGGCACGTTCCTCTTCGCCGTATCCAATTCTCCTTTTTACTATGCAATTCTTTCCCGCCATTTTCAAGTTCTGATGCAGTTTAGACGCAGCGTTCGATGCAAATGCTTTCTGTAAACATATAATCGCTCTATCGGTTCCAGTTGATCATAATATATCTATTTACCTGAGAGAACAAATTGTCGAGCATCGTCATGCCTCGTAGGATAGAAACCATCTTGTAATCATTTCCGGGTAGTGATACCAACATAAACGTCATTTGCGCCTCAACGATATCACCCATTTGAAATCGAACTGGCGACATTTCCACATATCTACATCAAAAATATCAGCATTTTAATCAGCGAGGTGGTTTTTACCTACTCACTTCATTTCGCCCGTTTCAGAAATGATACGCTCATAATATTCGACTACATTGTTAATGTTATGAACATAGCCCGAGGTTTCAAGATTTGAGAGAATTCCGTATGGGTCGATATCAATCGAAAATGGTATTTGTTTCTCTGTCGGACCACAATCTTTAATTGAAGAAAAGTAACGGTTAGATGAATCAATGCTCGTGAACTCGCCATAAGCATCAATGCATCCACACGGTTTCAGCTTATCTCGTGGGACATGGCCACCAAATAGTGAATATATGTCGAGTATTCCTTTAACTGCCGCCTCGAACGTGGGTGTCCCAAGGCCCGTGAGTGATACACCTTGACGTAGGTACTTTGCCCTCTTGGCCGTTCTGTTCCGTGACATCGTTATTGGAGAGATCGTGTAGTAAATATCAAACTTACATTTCTTGGTTCCTAAAAGGAGGAAGATCATGCCGCCAGATAATACCTTGCACGCGTACAACAACTTCGACTAATTCGTCCATCGGAATATCTTGATCATTACGTGTTCCCTCTGCAAAAACAAGCTGCTTCACAGATTTCACGTGGACGACTCTATACGCCTTGGGCCAGTCAGAAGCCTAGTCAGAAAACAGCTTGATTCTTCAGTTGCGATGAAAACTTAATAACACAAAGGTACTCGCGGTGGTGCAACGTGATAACTGTACTCCCGATACTGCACTGGCGGTTCGATCTCCTGAGAGGCACTCAAGTCGATCTGCTATTAGGTTACGCTGCTTTAGATAACGGGCTTTGCGATCGACAGATGAAATGTGACATGTACCTGCGGCTTTCAGGTCGTAGTTGCCGTTCATGTAGATGATCGGTGACGCGTCAGTGAATGTCTCATATGCACCTCTGTTCGTACTTTTTCTATATAGGACCTCCTGCGGTCTTGAACTGGTGACCTTCCTTCCCAGGATTCAGGATCAACGGATCGCCGAATGGACTTTGATCCATGG